>OW052222.1:110415480-111078152 GCA_932526605.1 Nephrotoma flavescens
TTATTACTATAAGGTTCATTATTGCAAAGTCACAAAATTATGTAGACCACATTCGAATTTACCGGTATAATGGTTTTATTTGTTCCGAATAAATAACTCGATTTAAATGTGTTAATTATTATTATTTTTTTTTTCATTTTAACCCATAAAATTATCTCACAGTGGGATAGTTTACAAATAATTTTTGTGTTTAAATAAAATGATTTTTTTTATCGTTCTTCCAACTAAAGTGTAGAGCAACTGATATTTTGTTATTGTAATATTATCGTAAATTTACGCCAAACCATGTTATTGCACAGACTAACAAATACAGGATTTTCAAATGTCATATGTAGTTTTTAAGTTGAATCATGGCATAATTATTAAAGATTTTAAAAAATGTGCACGTACTTTTAGAAATGATATCTTGCCATTCAATCTGTGATAATTCACTCACACCATTTTTATAAAAATCGAGCCTAATCATTACGTTCAATCTATGAGATCAAAATCTTTAATGCACTTCAATCACAGTAATTAATTTTCAAGTGCTTGCTAATCAGCACATTGCCACATTAAGTGTTGATATACACCATAGTAAAGTGTTGATATACACCATAGTACTAGTACCCCGATAAGAGAAAATATTTTCGAAATTCATTAATTAAATTATATTTTTATCTTTCTTTTTTCTATTATCTGTATAGCACGCGAAGGTTTTGGACCTGGACTTCAGGATTGGGATTTTGAAACTGTGCGGGAGGGGGCACATATGTTCTGGTGGTTATACTATACAACCGCCGATGTAGCCGATCCAACCGATCGCCCACTAGCCATATGGTTGCAAGGTGGTCCTGGAGCCTCTTCTACAGGTTATGGCAATTTTGAAGAACTAGGACCACTAGATCTGGATTTAAATCCACGTAATCATACTTGGGTTAATGATATGAATGTTCTATTTATTGATAATCCAGTGGGCTCAGGATTTAGTTATGTCGATCATCAGCGATATTTAACAACCGATAATTTCCAAATTGCAACCGATTTGGTCGAACTTATGAAAAGATTTTACGATAAATTGCCGCAATTCAAAACCGTACCGTTACATATATTTTCGGAAAGTTACGGTGGTAAAATGGCACCTGAATTTGCATACCTACTTTACAAGGAAATTCAATTAGGAAATATTGAGTGTAATTTAAAATCAGTTTCAATGGGCGATCCCTGGGTATCCCCAATCGATTCCGTACTGTCATGGGCACCATTTTTGTTAAATATGGGTATCGTTGATAAAGATGGATATAATGAAGTTATGCTTGCGGCACAATTAACTGAAGCAGCATTAAATAATGGTCAGTATTATGATGCGACTTCTCTTTGGGGATACACGGAATATGTTATTGTCAATGTAACACATGGTGTTGATTTCTACAATGTTCTGCTACGAACTTCGTATCACGGTGCGGCACGCAAACTAGCACAATTGCAACGATTAAGAACAAGTAAACTAAAAATTATTCAGTTATTTAACTGTCATTTATACATCTATCTATATATTGTTTTTATAGCTGCAATGTACGACACATTAGTTAATTTTGATGAACGAGATGATCGATTGGATTATATAATGAGAGGGCCAGTTTCACAAGCGCTTGGTATTCCCTCAAATGTTGTATGGGGTTCCCAAAGCGAGGATACTTTCATGACATTAGCTATAGATTTTATGAAACCAGTTACTCATGTTGGTATGCTGTAGTACAAAATTCAATACTTTCAAACAAGAATAGTTTTAATGTTTTTATATCTTTTCAGTTGAACAACTATTGAATACAACTGATTTACATGTTGTCGTTTTTACTGGACAATTAGACTTAATTGTTGCAACGCCTGGTACCATAGAATGGATTGATAGACTTGAGTGGCCTGAAGTAGATGGCTACCGACAAGCACCAAGATTAGGTATCGGTGTAAATGATATTTTGGAAGGATACAGTAAACGATTTGGCAACTTTTCGGTATTTTGGGTTAATCGTGCTGGTCATATGGTGCCAAATGATAATCCGGCTGCTATGGGTCATATATTACGAGCAGTTACTAACTATGGATAAAACACAATAAAATTGATTTTTCTATGGTATAAAAAAGTCTTTATTTTTGTAAAATATTAATTTATTCTTGGAATAATAATTTCATAATGAGAAAGGTGAATAATGTCTAAATAAAAAAATCATATTTTCATCCGTCAACTACAGTCGTTAACAATTTTAGTACTGTATATAGATACACGGTGGCACAACGCGTTAAAAATGTCAAAGCCTGGTATGCAATGGGCGTTCACAAGAAATGCTTATCGTGCATTACACGTTCTTTTGGTGTTAATAATCTAATCAGCCGTATTTTTTTAAATATCGTGTCCAAATTCCAAGAAACGGGCTTTGTAGCAGATGATCTATCAATGCGTGTTCGTATAGCCCACAGTTCAGAGAACGTGAGGTTGTGAGATAAGATCCTTGCTAATAAACATGCCATAATTCAAGCGCTAAAGGACGAGATAATAAGGCATATTGGAGGATTGAGAGAACAATTTCGCCAGGATTTTATCCTAAATTTAAACAAAAGGATAGTTATGTTTCGTCGAAGTCGTGGTGAACATTCGGCCGATATTACTTATCACACATATCAAGAAATTACAACACATATCAACACATATCATACAACACAAAAAACCTGTTTTTTTATTTTTGTAATGCTTTCTCAAATTGTACATGCCGTTTCACACAAATTTCGTCGGTCGCACAATCAAAGGCTGGAATTATGATAATACTATTGTACACGAATCTAGATGAGCAAACCTCAAAAAAATATTTCTCTCTCACAAATATTTGCTGCTTCTTCAATAGATTCTGATCCTGCCAAATCCTTGTTATTTTTTTTTGTGGAATACGTTTTTGGAATAAATTGGAAGTTTATGGAAAAATATTAAAATTACAGCTGTTTTTTAATAAGTACTTATATCTACATACAGTTTCATCTGGTTGTGAGATAAAGAAAGGTCTCTGTGACGCGTTATAATTCGATGATTTTATCAGACTTTAACACGACGAAAGACTGCTCACTAATTTTATTTTCTAATATAGCGTTTACCAGGTACTTCGGTTTAGCGGCCGTTTACACCACTAGGTAACCGGAATTAAACGCCAATGAAAAGATTAAGGACTTTCATACAAGATGGTTTGCTTTCATTTTTTTAATTCCACTGATGTAAAACCTCGCCTTAAACTAATGTTTATAAAATTTATACATTACCTGGGGCGGGATGTCTAAAATGTATGGTAACAAACCCAGCAACACTTCATGATATCTGAAAACCAAACGCGTTTTCAATGGGCATTTCAAATATTAAGATTATTAAAATTTAAAAATATGAAATATAAAACTAAGATGATTTCGTAATTAGTTATTTATAAAATTACTACAGTTGGTAATGGTATGTATTGACATGGTCATTCTAAATTGCAGCTGGCTTGCTTCCATGGTTTCATGGTCGACATGTTGTGAGTGCACGTAGCTAAAACGACGATAACGCGACAACAAAATCAGCACTAGCGTCAAGCAATCCTACCTTAATCTAATACAAAGGTGATTGACCACATGCGGGAACTGATATGATATGATATGATATGATAGAGACGTACAGGCCAACCATAATGGTGATCCTAGGTATGTATAGCACATTCCTGGAATATGCGCGATACAATATTAAAGCCTCCATCTTACCATATTCAAAAATTATGCGGGCCCAGGCCCTGCCTGTATCCTCGGCATGAATGGTTTATCGGGATAGGATGTTAATCACAGAAATAACCAGGGCGGTAACCGCAGCAAAGTTATTATCTAACTACATTAATAGGTTAGTTAAATTAGTCATAATAAAAATCACACCTTGGAAGAGAATTTGTTAGTTTATTAGTTTGTGTTAATTGGGAAATAGTATAGGAACTTCTCACTTTCATCATACGTATTTATTGTCATCAGTCATACATAGTACGACTGGAATAGTTATTTCCATTGACACCTATTGGTCATCTCATCTTATGCTGTTATTATATGTTCGCTTACAAACTAAACCAACACCATTTAACCCGAGATACTTGTTCCTAAAAACTCGACAGCATGTATTTATACATATGATGACCTAAAAAACTTATTTAGTTCACGTGGTCAAATACTAATTATATTTTAATATAATCTCGTAAGTGTGTCATATAGCTACCTAAAATATTCATTTATTCATCTAATTTGGAACAGAATAGTCTGGTACCTAGATGTTGAAACTTAGTAAAATTATAATATAAATTCATTTGGAAAGGCCACCGTGAACAACATTCTATTACAGGAGGTATTTGGTTAGCTTATTTGAATTGAAAAAATCATAAAGTGAAATAAATATGAAGTTAATAAGCCAAGACAAATATCTCATGGTTCCGAACGTTGAAAACACTGACATTTCAATGACAAGGCTTCAATATAAGATATAACATATATAACATGTATAACATATTATATTTATCCGATGGTCTGCAGATCAAAATCTTTAGGTCACGATTCCTAATAACTTGATAGCGTCCAACAACACCATCAGATTTGTAAACTCTTTTTTTTTTTATTATTATTTTGTTAAACAAAATTATTCCAATGCACCTCCACTCATTCATTAAGCCGTTCCACACTGTGTAGTTCTCTTTCCCCGTTTACCTATAAAACCTGATCCAATTGCGCGTAATTTTTAACTTTTTTTTTTCAATGAAGCAGCAGTAAAATATTTTGTGTTCATTTTGCCAATTATCAACATGTACCGATGTTAAGCAGCTTCGATAAACTACACCGCATACGACGCGAACTATGCGAAAACATTTCAAAAATAACTCCTCCCTGACAACTACAACTACAAATAAATAGAGATCCATCCATCTATGACTAGGGACAACCCACTCTGAAGCAAGAAGCAGTAGTTCCAAGAAGCACAGTGTGGAACGGGCCATTCACACGCAACAAATACATAAATTTATATCATTTTCATCACCAACCAGCTATGTACACGAAAACAAGCTGACGAGAAAAATGAGTAAATATATTGAAACAAATTGAAAACAAAAAAGAGATAAACCTACATATAAACACTCGTATGAGTATCCCGTGTTTGTGAGTAAAACGTACGTACATGTACGTACAAAACATAAATTATTGCAATCAAAGTAGAACATAATATCGAGCACAACATCAAAAATAGACAACAGAGAATATTAGAGAATGTTATTATCAATTGCTGTTCACAAATTCATTTACTCCGATCCATTCACAAATTCATTTACTCCCAAGCAAAACAAAACAAGTATATTTGTGATCAGTAAATTTCAAGAGAACGCAAAACAAAATAAAATAGAACAAACATACACCAACCACTCTCTCACTCCAACTTTATATAAAACCACGTGTATGTTCAAACAAAATATATGTTGGATATCCTTGTGTGTGCTATTTTGTTTATATACTATGTTCAAGTATATAAGCACTCATAAGGAAATATATAATAAAATATAATAATATAAAAATTAATATTAAATCAAAAAACTTCTCTTTTGGATCCGTTAGTTTCACGTGAAACTTTGTTTATATACATAGTAATTTAGATCCAAACTGTGCAAGTATGTATTCATGCAATGGTATCAAAATATATACGAAATTAATAGTATAAAATATGTATATATTCTAAACGATTGCACGTGCATCTTACGCAAATTAATATTGTATTAAAAAAACTATGTACAAATTATCACTTCAACACATATTATTTAGTACACACAAAAAATTATTCTATTTGAAAATGAGGAGCAACACAAAAACACGTCCACTCCGTCTCCTATTTAGATTCAAACTCCGTGATTGGCCACATGTGGGAACTGCATATAAAAATGGAAAGAAAGATCTCTCTCTCTCTCTCTCGGCATGCCAGCATACTTAATTCAACGATTCTGCGATCTAGCTATGAGTCAACGAACCTATCGCTCGTTAAACCGATCAACAATCATTGGAAACAAATGATCGATCGTTGTAACTATTACCACTTTCCCACATCGACCCAATACCAGCGTTACTTAAAGTCAAGTTATTTACGGATGATGTTTTGACGATTTTGAGCAAAAATTCGTTTCTGATGGTGGTAAGTTCAATTAACTTTACACTATTAAAATGGAGGAATGAATATGTTGCCCCACACGACTTTCTTTTCGAATATACATAAATCTACCGGACTTTTGGTAAATACTGTCTTGTATAAACAAAAATCATTATTTCTGTTTAAATTTCAGAAAACTAGCTAAGTCAACCCTTGTTAAAAATGTATTCTTTAAATTTATTTAAACCTTCCAATTCCACTCACTCATAGATAGACTAATAAATATCCCTTTGACAAATTCAAATTATAACACAAAGCTTAATATAATTCTACAAATTGCAACGAATCACGGATATGCAAATAGGACTATATTAAAATTGTTGAATAAAAATCTAAAGCGTATAACTCTAACGGGTATTTATCCAGCGGATAGTCTAACGCGGGAAAATTGGCGTCGCTTAGAGTATATAGGAAAAACGAGCCAACGGATTAGCAACATCGTGTCCAATTATACCAATATTAGTTTTACTTTTTATAATAATAACACAATAAAGAAAATGATTTTTAACAATAAACCTAGAGTTGATCACTTTTACAAATCTGGCATTTATAGGATTAATTGCAATGATTGTAGTTTCTCCTATATTGGGCAGACTGGGCGCAATTTTGGAGTTAGAGCTAAAGAACATTTATCTGGTTGCAATCAATCAACATTCCATAACCATTTAACTTTAGAAAATCATACAGCTAGCTTGAACAATTTAGATATATTACATATACAACCTAAAGGCAGACGTTTAGATACCTTAGAGTTTTACGAAATTCGAAAATAAATATTTCCTAACCAAAATATCCTTAACGAACAGAGAGAAATTCGTTTCTCACCAATTACAGACCCTGTCCTTTTCTATAATTTGACTAATACGTCGGGTAGTTAAATGTACTTCAATATACCTTGAATTTTGTTACTCAGCCGATGACTAATCGCACACCTGAGCGATCAATAGATTAATTTTTATTGATTTTTATTGCTAATTTTTTCTCCCTTCTTTTGCTTATTTTTTGCTTTTTTCTTCTACATATAAAATTTTTACTTTTACAAATCAGTAGATACTCTTGATGATGACCTAACAAGTCGAAATCGATCGAGTGATTTTTTAAACGTTTTGAAAAATTTTTTTAATTAAAATATTCAAAAATATAATTTTGCGAAATAAAAAACAAGTGTTTAATAAAATCTGTTTATTAAGTATTGAGGTAAAAAACAAGTGTTAATTTTTTTGGAAACAAAATTAAATTGGGAATAATTTTCCCTGTACTATAATATGTACTATTATACAAGTATAATAGTACATATTATAATATTAAAGTATTACGATGGAAAACCAAAGTTCATAGTATAATATTGTAGTTTATTAAAATATTTCAGTATACTAGCTATCAAACTATAATACGTAGTAAATATTAATTTTAACGTCATAAATTTAACAGTGTAAAAATAAATTTAATTTTCCTAGCTTATCCATTACCATTTTTAATATTTTCTCGCCGCAATGAGAAACAATTTGTTGGCTGATTATCGTTATATATTATTATTATATAATATGTGTCAAATAAACTAATAATATCCTTTTTATCAAACGCTCATATCGAACAGGCTTATTTCAAACCGTGCGATGGAAAACCAGCAGTGCTTGCTAGTAAAATAGTATTATACTGTTATTCTATTATGCTATCGACTATGGAAACCTGGTATTAGATAATTATTCCCAATTTATAAATATTTACATCAAACAGTAGGCCGGAAAAAATACTTGAACAAAAATTAATTATAAAATCTTTCCCCAATTCCGTATTCTCGGGGAATTACCAAAATAGTGCCACAGGAGTGACATATTCCGGAATGGAAAAATTATTTAAAATTTACGGTTATTTGTATCAAACTTTTTTCCTAAGTTTTGGCATACAACAAATTTATCGATAAAAGATGTGCAAATTCCAATTAAATAAACTGCATGCTGCACTGATTATTATTATTATTCCGCATATTTTTCCATAAATAACAATCAAGATCAAAAATAAATTCTTAACAAAAACCCTATATATTCAAAAATTGATTGAATTTTTTATTTACAAAATATTTCCACCATAACGACTAATGCTGTTTGCCTCAGGTCGATTTTTTCGACTAAATTATGAACTAAACTAAATGTCTCAGTAATTCACAACAAACATTCATAGGTGGCAGTAACATCAACAAAACAAGCTGCGCATGACTATTCGAAATACTAAATTGTCAACTTTTCGTGGATAAAGGAAATATTAAATTAAATTAAAATAATGGAAGATGATATGAAAGTTGCATTATTTGCAAATATTATTATAAACTACCTAATATTTAAAAATAAAAACAAGTGCCACGTAAAAATTTGTACAAATTTGTACACAATAACACATTTTCATCAAATACCAAATAATGACGTTTGACAACTGGCGGCGAATAGCGTAAGGTCACATCAAAAAGTTTAGTTCATTTTATTAATGTTTCTGCTTTTATATCGCTAATTTCAACAATTTCGAAATAATCAGAATATTGATCTATATTGATCTATTTTTATTAAAAATAACTTAACTCAACTTTTCCACTGATCATCCAGTTTAATTCGATGAGAACGATAATGTGGGATTTTAATTATGTCCTATTATCTCATCAAGCAGGCGATTCTCGGAATATTTTATGCAAATCTAACATTTTCAATTAAACTTTTGTCATTATTTATGTTGACGCCAGTAAATAATTTCCTTCCTTAGCTTATTGTATTGTTTATGGCTTGATGACTAAGTGTAACATGCGAGTAGTACAAATATCGCTCCTAAAGTTTTTAGGTATTATAACGTCCTCTGTTTCTCATTTAAACATTAACATTAAACATTGACTATAAATCTCGCCTCTCTTGTATTACATTTATTTTTTGTACTCTTCTTCAATAATTGTTGTTGTTTAATTGATTGTATTGTAGAACCCTTAACAAGTAAGTAATGTTGAATTCTATTTACTTTTCCAAATCAATGTGAAGTTTATGGTTCAAATAGAACAAAAAATCAAAGTTGTCGTTGTTTTTTGTATATTTTGGAGATATTAAATAGGATTTTGAAGTTTAGAAATGCCACATCCAAACGACATCAATTGTGCACTCCACTACACGAAATTATATGTATAATATATTTTCGAACGAATAATCGTCACATATTTATTAATGAACGATTAAAAGATATTTCAATTAAATTTAAAACACATGCTTTAATTTATTAGTACTTTAACGCGCAAATTGACGTTTCTACAAAAATTGATGTTTCATTTTGTATTGGTATTTCTCCATCAAAAAAAAAAAAAAACCAAAAAATTTTCTTTTTAAAATTGATGTACATAAAAAAAATTGATTTTTTCTGTCAAATAGAAAAAAATTTTTGCTGCACATCAATTTTTTTTGCCGGATTTTGGTAAATAGAATTTCACATATGATTGTGAGATGCATTTATTTCTTGAACTTTTCGATCTCTTTGAAAAATTGATGATTTGAAAATATAAATAGATAACTGAAATTCGCTCAAGTGACTGAGCCCGGCCCCGGGCTTCAATTTGTTCTCGCGAAGATCAGTTAGGCTCATTTCAGGGTCGTTGATAATTCATTATTTTTTTATCTTCAGCTGTTAATCAAAATTCTCCATACATGAATTCAAATAGATTAACTTGAATCAAAGCAAAGCAGTGATTGTTAACTTTTAAACTTCCCTACTGTATTGTTCATATGGGTAATTCTTCACGTTCGTTACTGCTTGTAATAGGAACTCCTAATGGTAATTGGTAATGCTCATCACACGTAAGTTTTGAGCGTGAAATCACCTTGAAAGACTGAGAGCCAACCTTTGTCAATTATATTATGGTGAGAAGAGTCATATTCGGTTTGTTCTCTATGTCTATTATTGTCGAAATTGATCCATGTTTATATAAAATCGTTGGTTTTATCTAACCTGGGGTGGGATGTTATAACATCACTTTTTCGATATTTATCGAGTATTATATCTCTTTTTCCTAAAACAAAATTGCTTGCTTGTTGTTTCACTTTTCAATTTTCCTTTCCATATTGCGATCGCACGCTACTAGAATAAATTGTTTATTTATCTCTTTTTTGTTTTTCGATAAAGTATCACTCTTAAAATAAGTAAGTGATACAATAAGAGTAGAACGACATAATGTTTTATTCGAATAGGTAGAGATCGCAATAGAAGCAATGTAATTGAAAAATGGAAAAACGATAAATTTAATGTGTGATGAAAGAGATGTAATTTTCGATAGTATCGAGGAAGGTGATGTTACAACATCCCACCCCTGTGTTTTTACCTGTGATAGTACGTTGATATACAAAAGCTAATTATTTATCGGACCAGAACCTGTAGCTCTTTTTCAGTTAATCATATTTAAACGGTTTTTACCAGGCTAAGAGCAAATGGCTTGCTTCTCCTGCCAAACAAATAGCAAAATATTTTATTTTCTATGCTATAATCTCAGCTCAGAGTGCAATTATACACCTATTTTTAAGGCTACAACTGTCTTAGACTTCATATACAATTAATGGAGTTTACTCGATACCCTTGTATGACAACTGGCTTGAAGGCCGTGGTAACATTCATTTTGTTTGAAGTTTGTCCAGCCTTCGATGTCACTTTCCGGTTTTTGGAGGGGTTCTTTTTCAGGGGTGGGATGTTGTAACATCACTTTTTCGATATTTATCGAATATTATATCTCTTTTTCCTAAAACAAAATTGCTTGTCGTTTCACTTTTCAATTTTGCTTTCTATATTGCGATCGCACACTACTAGAATAAATTGTTTATTTATCTCTTTTTGTTTTTCGATAAAGTATCACTCTTAAAATAAGTAAGTGATACAATAAGAGTAGAACGACATAATGTTTTATTCGAATAGGTAGAGATCGCAATAGAAGCAATGCAATTGAAAGATGGAAAAACGATAAATTTAGTTTGTGATGAAAGAGATGTAATTCTCGATAGTATCGAAAAAAGTGATGTTACAACATCCCACCCAAGAAATAGGGAGTCAAGGTCTTTATTTGTTACATGTAGATACAAATATGCTTTATGAGATTAGTAGTAGTTCTGTTGCATTTCAATTTATTATTAATAATACTAACACTTTTCACGTGTTACCAACATCGATCGTATTTATTATAAACAAAACAATCAGAGAGAATTTAAAATCGTTTGCTTTTTATTTAAAAAAAAATCTTTCTTTTTGAAATGTCTATTAAATTTGAGGAAACCCGACAGATTAAAAAAATACTGATACCGTAAGTTCAAAAGAAGAAAACATAATTGTGTTTGCCAACTTAAATAAATAAATAAATATTACACTTTTAAAGTTTTGGCCTATCAGCCAACATCAAAACACCGTCGTCATATAATTTTCTAACATCATCGGCATTCAAGTTGATTTCTTTCATCGCGTTAAGTGAATCTTCGTAATCGGTCTTTCTCGGTCTTAGTGCAGCACAGTCAGCAGGAGTCCTGCTAAGTTTCGGTGCCGGATTTGGTAAAATATTACTGTCTTGTTGAACGAAACTACTCCTCACATTGTTATGTGGATATTCACAAGCTGCTTGCCAATTCAAAACTGGTGTAACGCATGCAGCAGCCCCTTCAAATATGTTGATCCATTCAGACTGAGTTTTAGTTAGAAATACCTTTTGGAATAACTTTCTGTTTTTTTCAAACTGTTGAAATTGCAAGACTTTATCTTTATCTAAGCCTAGCTTGTTTAGAAGGTTGCGATAAAATGTTGGCTCGACTGCACCAACTGCCATATACTTATTGTCTTTAGTTTTATACGAGTTATAAAAATGATATCTCGGTTCTAGCCAGTTATCTCCCCTTCCATCGCCACCAAATAATTCCTTTTGAGTTTGTTTAATCCAACCGCCAATGTAGGCGCAACCTTCCACCATCGAACTATCTAAAATTTGTCCTTTACCTGAACGAGTTCTTTCTAAAAGAGCGGCACATATTCCAAACGCATACAATAAACTGCCAGCAGCAAAATCGGCTAACACATTTATCGGAGGTGAGAAATTCTCATCCTTGCGACCGAGAAGTGATAAAATTCCAGAAATGGCTACAAAATTTATATCGTGCCCTGGTTGTTGTGCCTGTGGACCTAATTGTCCGAAACCTGTTAGCCGAGCATATATAATTCTTGGGTTACATTTCAATAGATCAACAGGCCCGAGGCCCATGTTTTCCAATACTCCGGGCCTAAAAGAATCGAGCAGCACATCATGTATCAAACATAACGCTTTTACAATTTCCACACCTTTCGGCTTTTTGAGATTAATAGCCAACTTGCGTTTTCCATTAGAAAGCACCATCAGATTTTTATACGAAATCTAAAAAAAAAAGATTTTATAAATGAATCTCCATATCAATATTCGAGAATTACACACTCTATGAATTTGCGTAACCGTTGCACCAAAATCGGCCAATATTTGTCCACAAATAGGAGCGGACGCTCCACCCAATCCAGCGAATTCCAGCACTTTTATCCCTTCCAAAGCTGGCATTGTATTAAACAACCTTGTCTTTGTACTAATTGTAATAAAATATAAGTTTTTAACTATGATACGACACCTATTGATCCTCGAACTTCCAAGTTAGTGGTTAGAGAATGCGCTCATGACCATGGGAAGAGTTGAAGCTTTCACATTTAAGAGATGGTGCATTTAGTTATAAAAGTACAAGTTAAACTGATTTTTTATTTATGATATCTCTAGTTGTCGTCTGAAAAATATTAAAACATTAAATTTAATAAAGTTATGTTAACTATATCTATGTATGTATTTAGTATCATATTCCACTGATAGTAACGGTGGAGACGCGATTGATCATCGTAGAGTAACGACGTGTTTTTGTCTTGCTCCGTAGTTTTAAATTAAATTTAGTTTAATGTAATGTGTTATAAAAAATGTGTTAAAAAGTGTGTTATAATAAATAAAATAATATAACAATAATAGTTTAATTAAAAATGAAATTAATATAATTATAATTATAAACAGTGTGTAGTGCGCAGCAGTGGATAGAAATTGTGTAGTGCGAGCAAATGCATCACACTTATTTCTCCGTTCGAGTATGTTCCAAAGGATTCATAAGATAAGTGTTTTTATTATTTTTATTCATATTTCATTATATTTTCAATATAAATTTTAAGTTTATTTACATAAATATGTTTAAGTAGCTTGTTGTACTTGTACAACAACAAATAACAAATACGTGTTATTAATATGTCGCCTTAGAATGGTGTGATACCGTTTTCGTGTGTGTGTGAGTGTGTGTGGAAGATGATTTACATACCGACCAAATGGCACAGTGGTTAAAGCTTTGGCATTTGAATCGGGAGGTACCGGGTTCGAATCCCGATAGGGGCAGGATGCAAAAGTGAAATTTAATAACCGATTACGATCGGGGATGAAATGTAACACATCTATGATCCCCTGTCGGAGTGTAAAACTCATGGGCCGACCCATCTTCCATGTCAGTATAGGCTGGCATGGAGCTTGCAATGTGCAGATGGTTTTAAATCGGTCCTATAGCCGTACGTCTTCGATTTGGCAGGTGATGTGTAAAGTAAGACGGAAAAATAAACCGAGAAAGAGCAGGGAGTGCTTGGGCCCCAAAACAGATGGCATAGATAAAAAACAAAAAAAAAAAAAAAAGATGATTTACATTATGATAATTTTAGAAGTAAAAGAAGGATGAGAAAAATAAGTTCGACCGTATGGTCGAAATGCATGTATACAAATTTGTTCTATTTTCTCTTGTATGTTTATCCCTTTACCGACCAGAAAAAAAAATCGTTATTTTGGGTCCAGCCCACACAAATGTGTGTGTGTGTAAAAAATGACAGGTTGTACTGTCTTCCGGATTTTAACGGATATTAGTTAAATCGGAATTATTTTTGAAAAAAGCATTATAATTTGATAACATGTAAATTATATAACATATCAATTAAGTATTTGTTTTTGATAATATATTAATTATTTTGCTATTATTATAGTTATAGTGTTATTTTTCGGACGAAAATGATTTATGTGGAATGCACAAATGTGTATGTTGGTTCAAACAACATGAAAAAATAAATTTTTGACATTATTCTTTTGCCTTACCCACACAGTTGTGGTGGCTGGCAGGACAAGGGATACACTTTATGTGCATTCACACAATCACACATAAAAATAATAATATGGTTATATTATACACGGTGGATTGGTTAAAAATCGAATGGCAGAAAAGGATGAAAATGAAATTTTAAAGATTATCTGTTTGTGCGGAGTTCGTGTTTTTGTGTGTATATATGCATGTGTGTGTATATCTGTATATATAATTAATTGTATATATTATTGCTTGTTTTTATTTATAATTATTTTAATATTTTAATAATTAGTTTAATATATTATTATATTAATATTATTTTAATGTATATACATATATGTATTTGTTTTTTTTTCTGTAATGAGTATAAATGTTTCCAGTTATCGACGTATTTTTGTGTAAGTTGTTTTCGATAAATTAATTTGGATATACTATGCAGTGCACCTAGATACTAATGGCCTCATTGCTTTAAAAAATTTGCTATATGACGTTATTTTATGTTGACGATTTCAATCTTTGGTATGGCATTAAAGTCAAATAAATGATCCGAGTTTTTTATATTTGGTAAAAAATAATTTACATATTATATTATTATCAAAATATGCATTAAACATTTCGTTAAACCCTTAAATGTTATGCATTTATTTAGACATAAATTTGATGACGTAACAAGCAGTATTGCCTTGTCTTCTAGGTGCATGTGCATTGTACTATGCGAGGACATTGCAAAAATGAATCGACTATCGATGAATCACTCATGAAACCGCCCCTCAGCCTAGGGTACTCAGAGGGCTTCGGCTGTCTCTGTGTACACCTAGGTAACACCAAGGTAGCCGCGTCCACGTCGCGGGGGGTGGGTACTGCTTCGGCAGTAGCAAAGTGCTACCGGGGACCAAATGCCAGTGGTATAAATTGGCTAAAACAAACAATGAATACAACAAATACGGAATGTAATACCCCAGGTGGTACAGCAGCAGATATGCTGACAAATCCACACTCTTCGGAGGCAGGCCCAATAGATTCTGGGGTAGGCCAATCATTGTTTAACCCATTTGGACGAAGTTCCAAATTACCAAGATCACCAAAATCTTCAACTGAAAATATATTTCAGTACGAGAAGGAAAATGCTGAACTCCGTGAACAACTACGAGAAATAAAGGAATTTACAACTAAATTGAAAGAAGAATTTACAATTTTAAAGAAAGAGAACGAAGAACTCAAAAAAGCAGTTGAAACACGTGCAGAACTTGGGACGAAACCTAATCCTGCAATCGATGATGAAATCAATCCATTCCATACGGATGAAGAAGAATTGGAAAGAGAAACAAATTGGGTGTTGAAACGAAGTAAAAGACCAAGTAAGAAAAGGAAAGCTCAACACTCACCAGAAATGGCAGAAACTTTACCATCAACTTCAAAAGAGGTTTCTAGAAAACAGTTAATCATCAAGAAACAAATAGCTCTAGACCAACAACCAGCTAAACCAAAAGAGAAATCACTTTCACCAATAAATCTCGATGAGGTAGAAAAATCATCCGAACGGCAACCAGCTCAACAAAATGAAGCACAGACAAAGGTAAAAGCCCCACCACCGATTTTCATAGTAGAAGTAACGAACTACTCAGAAATCCAAAGTGTAATGAGTACTGTTACGGAACAAGAGTATAAAATTACTGCTCTGAACAATAATGTATGGAAGATTAACACTTCAAATCCAAACGCATACAGAAACTTGTCAATGAAGCTGAATACGCAAAAATATCAGTGGTACACGTACGAAAATAAAAACGAGCGTCCCATGAAGGTCATGGCAAGAGGGCTACATCCAACCTGTGAAACTAATTCAATAATGGAGGATCTAGAAAATAAAGGATTTAAAATCCTTGATGCCATAAACATTATTAAAAAAGAGAGACGTAGCGGAGAGAACCGACTAGAAGCCGTTTCAAAAAGAGGGCTTCCCCTGTTCATGCTAACGTTTGATAAATCCGAGAAAATAGAAAACATTTACAACATGACTGGCATACTCAACATGCGAGTAAAGATCGAAGCTGTTAAAAGAGGCAGTACAAGAACAGTACAATGTAAAAAATGCCAAGGCTTTAACCATACGCAACGATATTGCGCGCGCGATCCAAGATGTGTGAAATGTGCTGAAAAGCACCCAACACAAACTTGCAAATTATCAAAAGAAGAACCAGCAAAATGTATAAATTGTAATGGGCAGCATCCAGCCAGCTACCGAGGATGTGAGGTTGCCAAGCAGCTACAAAAAATGAGGGATCAGGCACGCAAACCCCCTCTAAGTCATCCAAATAAGAATCGAGCAAGAAACGAATCATCTATGCGTAGGGAGAATTATACATATGCACAGGCCGCTTCAAATTCGAAAGAAAATGAGGCAAACGGTACCGAAAATTTCAAAAACACTGTCCAAGCAATTCTAAATAGCCTTGAGGAACAGAATAAACTAAATAAGTTAATTCTGAATCGACTTAACCTGCTGGAAATACCAAGTTCCAAAATAGTTAAAAATAAATAATGTCTGCAATACCTAGTTCAACTCATAATTGCGGAACAGAAACCAGACATCAAAACTACTAATTAAGAATAGCTATATGGAATGCAAACGGATTAACACAACACCTAGAAGAATTAGAACTATTTCTAAATACAGAGAAAATTGATATATGCTTAATATCAGAAACACATTTTACCAGCAGCTCCTATGTATCAATCCGGAGATATACTTGTTACCATACCACACACCCTGCAGAACGAGCAAGAGGAGGGTCAGCTATATTTATTAGGGATAATATCAAACATCATGAAGAATTAAAAATAGAAAAAGAATCCATGCAAGTAACCACCGTGACGGTTAAATTTGGTCATCACAACACCTGTAATATATCTGCAATATATTGCCCCCCACGGTATAACCTAAAAAAAGAAGACTACATTAATCTGTTCCAGAAATTGGGAAGTAACTTCATCGTCGGAGGTGATTTTAATGCAAAAAATACCTTCTGGGGTTCAAGATTAACCTCTCCAAAAGGCAAAGAATTACTTGCAGCTGGCCAATACTCAAACTGTGAATTTTACTCAGGAGGGAAACCGACGTACTGGCCAACAGATCCTAACAAAATCCCAGATCTAATAGATTTCTACATCACTAAAGGCATATCGGAACGCTACATCTTCTTAGAAAATGATGAAAGTCAAATATCTGATCATTCTCCTGTTATTATGACGGTTAGTGAAAATGTAATAGAAAAAACAAATTCACCACAACTAACAAACAACAAAACAAATTGGGAATTGTTTAAGCAGTTAGTGGAGGAAAAAATAGAACTTCAAGTGCCAATCAAAAGTGAATATGAAATAGAAAAGAAACTAGACCGGCTCCTTGATGTCATACAATGGTCGGCTTGGGAATGCACCCCCAAATTATCATCCAGGAAAGAAAACGCCGTTATTTACCCAATAGAAGTAAGAGAATTAGTGCAGGAAAAACGAAAAGCCCGAAATAAATGGCAGAATACACGTGCGCCGCAAGATAAAACCACCTTAAACAACTTGTGCATCAAACTTAAGGTACTCATAAAAGCAGTGAAAAATGAAACAATTGGAAAATATCTCTGTTCTCTAGCCCCAACTAAAGATACCGACTATTCCCTCTGGAAAGCAACAAAAGGGTTAAAACGACCAAAAACGCAGATCCCCCCAATCAAAACAAACGATGGGAACTGGGCTAGAAGTGCGAAAGATAAAGCTGACCTGTTTGCTGAACATCTTGAAGAAACATTTCAACCTCTAGGTCGGCAGACAAGTTACGAAAACACTGCTGATACGCCCAGAATATCTGATTTCGAAGATATCAGGCCTGTAACATTGAAAGAACTAAAAACAGAAATTAAGAACATAAAAACAAAGAAAGCTCCTGGTTACGATCTGATAACAGGGCAAATAATAAAGGAGCTGCCTGAAAAAGGGACCCGTAAATTACTGCACATAATCAATGCGATCATCAGGAAAAAACATGTGCCAATGCAGTGGAAAGTAGCAGAAGTAATAATGATTCCGAAACCGGGCAAGCCACCGAATGATAGAAAATCTTATCGGCCAATTTCACTTCTACCAACACTAGCGAAATTGTTTGAGAGGCTGCTGCTCAAAAGATTGAAAATAACCATAGAACAACGAAACCTTATCCCAGAATATCAGTTTGGTTTCAGGGAGAAACACTCCACTATTGAGCAGGTTCACAGGCTTACAGATGTCATTGAGAATACATTAGAAAGGAAAAAGGTTTGCTCTGGTATCTTCTTAGATGTGGCACAGGCCTTCGATAAGGTATGGCACAGAGGTTTACTCTTTAAACTACATAGAGATTTACCAAAACAATATTACATGATTTTAAAATCATACATAGAGAATCGCCACTTTCGGGTGAAATATGAAGATGAATACTCCGAGCTAAAAAAGATCTCGGCAGGAGTCCCACAGGGTAGTGTTTTGGGACCAATTCTTTACTTACTCTACACCAGAGATTTACCTCATTTAAACGATGTTACCGTTGCAACATTTGCTGATGACACTGAAGTTCTCTCAGTAGGAGACACTATCGAGGAATCGACAACGAAACTTCAAGAAGCATGTGACAAAATCATAAAATGGACAAAAAAGTGGCGTATCGGGCTCAATGAATCAAAATCCACGCATGTGAATTTTACTAATCTAAAAGTCAGTTACAAACCTGTAATCATTAACGGTCAGCAATTCCGTATGCAAATAAGGCTAAATATCTAGGGATGACCTTAGATACCAGGCTCAGATGGAAAGAGCACGTTAAAAAGAAAAAAGAAGAACTTAATATCAAATATCGAAAAATGTATTGGCTGCTCGGGAAATACTCGGAATTGTCAACCGAAAATAAATTGCTACTATATCAACAGGTGCTAAAGCCTGTATGGACTTACGGAATACAGCTCTGGGGCTGTACAAAGAAAACCAACACTAAAATAATACAAACTTTTCAAAACAAAGTGCTACGTGGTATAGTTAACGCTCCGTGGTACATTAGGAATGATGACCTTCATCGGGATCTAAATATCCCGACGGTCCAAGAAGAAATAAAAAAACTTGCAGTAATACATGGACAACGTACTTATCAACACGTAAATGAAGAGCTTCGTGGTATGTTGGACACCTCCCATGCAGTAAGACGATTGCAGAGAACGAAACCAATTGATTTAATGGATTAAGGACACCAAAGCAAAGACTACTTCAGTAAATAACCTATAAATGGAGCCGGCCAATGGGCGTCTTCTCATTCACAAGTGATTAAATTAAGAAAGAAAAATTACTAGATGAATTGTATTCAGTTGTAATAATTTATATAAAAAAAAAAAAAAAAAACTCATGAAACTTGCGTGTGTATGCTAATGATATTTTGAGGTCAGAAACCGGTCACAAAGGAGTTCATGTATGTATTGTAAATTTATAACATGTACATACAGGCGTTATTATTATTTGTTATTAACTGATTTTTTTTTTGTTTATTTAATTGGTTTATAATTTGTTTACTTAAATTAATTTTCTCTCTAATTAATAATAATGCATGATGAAAATTTCAAATAATATAAATAACATATTTTTTTGTAGAATGGTTTAAAAGCGTAGGACCTCATATGTGTTACAGTATGGCAAATGGAAAATGGTTTTTAATTTTAATTTTCGTTTTTAATGACAAGTAAATGTTTCTTCTGGTATCCCTCGGTTTTTTTATGTTGAGTCCTTTATAGATTGCTTATTGCTGGCGCTATTTTCTGTAAAATAATCTCTCTGGCTCAATAATATTTCTCGAAACAGGTTTGCAATTACATGGAAACGTCAGACACGAATATCGATTGATTTGAGTTCTAAATCATATTCAACTTGCTCAGGCACCAACTATGTAAGAAAAAGCCTTCCTCGTGGTTCTATCTTCTATTCGTGCCGTCACTTCACGTAAACCTTGTTTTTTTTATTAATTGAGAAATACGGAATTGTCTCAGTAATCTGTTTCTAGACGGTACACTGCAGAAGATGCATACAATAGTTTTAGGTACGAATTGGACTGAATTGGAATTCAAGCAAAAGTTTTGGGAAAGCTTAGTCATCTCTTGGCGGGTTAAGGCCAAGTTTGGTTCAGCAATGGTGGATGTATTATTTTCAAATTTATTTTGAAGAAAAATCCAGAACTTCATCCAGGATTTATACTGGAATCTCACACTATTCAGCTCAATATACCAGATTTAAACATAATTAGTTAAGAAATTGCCTAGCCTGGCCGAATTCCAGAACTTCTCTAAAATTCATTTTCAAATCCCCACCCAATTCTGCATACCTGATTTGACAATAATTTTTTGGGGTGGAACTTGACCATTTCCATTCAGAATGGTGTCAAACAGTTCGACAAAAAAAAAGACACGTAAAACCCCAATACAAGTCGACCCTAGTTTATTAAAATCCTAGTCCAGCTCTACAAACTAATTGGAAAATTATCGGTTAGGTAACAACCTGGTTCCCTATTGTAGGGAATTTTTTTTAAAAATATTGCTTGTTGGGAAAGCCGGACAGATTTTTAAAAATATCCTAAAAGTAGGGATGTTCGGTGTGACGCTTATTGTAATTATTTCAATAAATTTTAATTTTTTTATTTTAACTACTGCTATATGTAATGAAGTGGGAATATCATCTGAAATTCGAATTGACAAAATGATTTGACCAAAGAAGACAAATATTATTCGTACTGCCATACGTAGACATACTGTTTGATGGGCTGCTGGTAAACTTGAAGAATGAAAATCCAGTATGAATCATGCCACATATCAAAAACAGAGTTGTTGCACACAAATCCAATTGGCAGATCCCGTTTAATTATAAGTTTTAAAAATTTAGTGCACAAACTATGTGTAGAAAAAAGTATCGATATTTTTTAGCAATTGTAGATAAATTTAAAAACTTTATCACCTATTGTTTAAAAATGCAAAATATACGAATCACAATACCCCCCAAAAAATAGTTGTGAAAAATTAACTTCAAAACTGCTATAAAATAGAATTATTTTATCCCAAATACTAGAAATGCCCAACTACTAGAAAAACGCCACTGATTTAAAATTTCATACTCCCGGGAAAAACCAGAATAAAGCCGCAGGAGGTAGATTGAGGGCGGTATGTTGTACCATCACTTCGAATCGAAATTCGAAAAAAAACGAATGGCGGTATGTTTTATCATTTTCGAAAAGCAAAAAAGATACAACTATCACTTTTTCGATTCGACTTTAATCGAATTCGACTTTTTTCGATTCGAAGTGATGGTACAACATACCGCCCTAGGTAACATTACGACTTTCGACTTACGACAAATGTCGCCAAAAGGTTTTTTTATTTATAGCATTTTGGGTTCTCGTAACAATTCACCACCACCATCCTTTTCTGAACTGCGTATTATAATTTTTAAGTGTTATTTTAGTATAATTTACTATTTTCTTCCCCACGATTGACGTCTCACGAAAACAAAAATGCCAAAACACGTTTCATTTATTCGACTCTTCTGCCATCTATAATCAAATATCGGAAAATGTTCGTCAAAATTGTTCTAGATAGAGAAGTTTAACGAAATATTGAAAGCATAATTTAATAATAAAATATCAAATTAATTTTTTGGTTTTTCCACCACGACAAACGTCTCACGAAAAAAAAAAATTACAAAAAATTCGTATCATTTATTTGATTATACCGTCATCTGCAGTCAAATAGTGGAACCGTCAACACAAAATGACGTCATATAGCAAAATTTTAAAGGTCTTGTTTTAGTCGTACACATTTCTACATTCGACACACAAGTTGTAATGATTATTATGTAGGTTTTTTCATACAAACTTTGGCAAAATTAGCTTGAACCATAATTCGTACGTCGTCCGCGTAATGCTTGCATAATCAGCCCCCAGGGGGTCGATTATATAAGCATTACGAGTTTCGACTTACGATAAATGATGTACAAGGCTTTTGATTTAAGGCATTTTGAATTTTTCAAAATAAATAAAATATTTTGTATTTTAATATGCATATTTGATTTCAGCAAAAACAAAATAACAGTTCATGTCGATAATTATCTATCTGTATATACAGATCTGTATATACCCTTGTAAAAAGTTTTCTTAACTGACTTTTTTTTAACACGGATGATTAAGTGCATTTATTAACGCAAGTGTGGTTTCTTGAATTATGCGATGGACAATGGATGGCGAGCACTTATAAGAGGTCGAGAGGCTTTGCTGGGATTCACCAGTGGCTAGATATGTAAATAAAATTATATAAATGCGTATAATGAAATACAAACTGTAATGTAAATATTTTCCTTACATAAGTGAAATAGCCAATCGCACACGAAATCGTCTTTTAATCGTATTTAGCATAAATATTTTTCGGTAAGCCCCAGATATAATCACACTCTTTATAATATGGGTGAACCCAATATTTTTTTCTTTTCTTTTTAATTTTGGCGTCATTACTCGAATCATGTTCAAAAATGATGCTGGATATAATATTGCCTGCCTCACATTCACTATCACTGAATATTATTTGTAATAGATTGTTTTTATTTTGTTTTCTATTGTAATGGTTTTATTGTGATTGTTCCGTACAATGGTCTATTTTCAATATTTTCGAATAGTGAATGCGTACAACTCTAATTTTCAGTTAAAAAAAGTGTTGGGGGAGAATATTGGAATATGTAAATCGTCCATGAGCCGGTACTTTAATGGACAATTTAGTTTATTCTATTTGCATTTCATTTTTTTTTTATTTTATCTTCACCGTGTTTAATAAATTAAGAAATTGCATATTTACTTAGTTATTAAAACCGATTATATTAGACATACACACAAAATAACACGAAGATATTGAATCCAGCCCATGTAGAATTCTACAATTGAGAGAAATCTACATTTGACACATCTCAAATGTAGGCCTACATGGGCACAATATATCCATTTAGAATTTCGCGATATAACTCGCATGATCAATTTTGTTTTGCTTTTATAGAAAATTTATCATAATTAGTTTGTATCGAAACTTTTAATTGGAACTCGTGATGCTTACATAATTCACCCCATGAAGGCCGATTGCGTAAACATTACGACTTCGAACTTAGCTCGACTTTAGCTCGAACTTGTCTTTTTCCCAGCAAATATTTTGCCATCGAAAACATGTCTTGTTGTGGTCTTCAAATCATGATTATACAGTATGGAAATTGAAGCAAATGTTTATAATTAATCACCAGTTAAATACCCTACTTCTTTAAAGTACTGCTTCTTGCTTCAAAATAAATCGTAATAGAAAATCTTTATGCATGCATTTGTAAAAAAATTGTCAAAAAAAAATTATTTTTGAAATGTCATCGAAAATAATTAACACAAATATATGTTAATAAATGGCAAAATGTACACATAATATTTTAGTGCTGCTTTAACGAAAAAAAATTGGTTGAAAAATAAGGCGCAATTAAAACCTTTTCGATAATTTATCGAAATTTATTTCTAGTTTCTGTAGGATAAAATTTGTCCGTCATAAATTTTTATATCAATTACCAGCCTGCTAGATTGCAACATTGTGATGTTTCTACTACGTTTCTATCACCAAGTAATTTATTTTGGATTCTAGAACGAAAATAAGTGAAATAGATATTGTACAAATAAGTAAACCTACTAGGATAGCAATAGAGAAGTAATAATTGATAAACGAAACAGAAGTCAAATTAATTCTAGCAGAAAAAGACGTAGACTTCAATAAAATATCGAAAAATGGTGACGTTAGAACATCCCAGCCCAGGCTAGAAAGCTGCCCTGTGCTGTAAATTATCTATCTAGTTTTCTACTCATATTGAATTTATTAATTTTTGTATTTAATCATCAATCCACTTTTGTTTTGTACATGGTAACTGAATGCGAATAAATAAGGTAGTACAACTATTACTCATCCGATGAAAGGAAATTGCTTGAAATGAGAATTGCATATGTCAACTGCAACAAACAACATTATTATTAAAAAACCAATGATAATAATTAATTAATTAACATGGTGTATCTGACTGGTTGAATGCCATTGAGGTAATTTTTGCAATAAAATTTTATAAGATTAATGTCTTGTCCATTTTATTTAATTGCTATTAAAAAATCGCACCAAATCTTCAGAGTTCAGAGCCAGTAACCATTAAAATTAACGGAAAACGATAAACGAGTGCATATTCTTAAAATTATGTTGATGACCAATCGCACATTTTTATAATATTTTTTACGGTGACATGTTATGTTCTGTTGTATTATTTTCAGTAATAACGTGTTAATTTGCCTTCTTAGAATTATGTAACTTTGCTCTTTAGTAAATACATACATCCAAGTTCGAGTCAAGTAGACATAAACTTAAAAGAAAACAGTAACACATAGATGTGTTATTTTTTAATTTTAATTTGAATTTATGCGAATCTAATCTTATTTTCTTGTGATGGTCAACTTAATTTCAACTTGACTAGATGGAAGTGTGTTCTTATAACTAAATCACGAAGGTTAACCTAATTTCGCCATTTATCAAAACTTTATAAATGTTACGGTAAAAGCCCGAAATTTTGAAATGTCCGAATAAAATTAGAAAAAACAGTTTTATTGTCGTATTATCCAATATTTTCGAATGGTTCACCCTGCACTCCATGGAGTACTTTTTATGGTATTACTGCAAATAGGAATTTCGAATAGTAGGGACTAACGGCTTTACTAAATCTCACGGGCTCGCGAGATCTAATTCTGCCCCTTATGACTCTTAGCCGATGGGATATAAATAAAACGGGGTTGTAGTTCAACAAACATCAAGTTCAACAATCAGTTTGTTCAAGTTCATCAAACATTTTGTAATCATTGAACCTCTGGACAATAGGTTTTTAATGGTGTAAACGAAAATAAAAAAATAACTTGATCATTTAGTGATTTCGGACTTTAACCGTAACATATACACGGCCCCGTACAATTCACTTTTTCATTTATGTTTTACCACTTACCCTTTACTTAAATTAAAACTTAAACTTACAATATAATCTCAGTACAGAATCACAGTTGATAAAAAACTCATTAACTTCCCATGAAAGGATGGATCGAGAATGATTTAATGTGCAAAGTTCAAAAATGTATAATATGTTAAATGGTGTTACAGAGTTTTTCAGCAAAGTTTTGAAATTCAGCAAACAATTATTCTGTTTATAGAGAGTTCAACCTGGGGTGGGATGTTGTAACATCACTTTTTTCGATACTATCGAAATTTACATCTCTTTCATTACGAATAAAATTTATCGTTTTTCCCATTTATCAATTACGTTCTTTTTAATGCGATCTCTACCTAATCGAAGAAAACATTATGTCGTTCTACTCTTATTCTATCACCTACGTATTTTATGAGTGATACATTACCCAAGTATAACAAAACGAAAGTAAAAATTGAGCACAGTATTTTCCTTCGTTTTCATCCAAAATTAACCAAAGTTAAACTTCACATGATAATGATAGTGTTTGTAGCGTATACGTATTATATACATAATGCGTATGCAAATGGCGTTATTTAGTTTATTGTGAGAACGCTAAGTTTATAGTAACTTTTAACGATGCGGATACATTTGTCAACTTTGATATTAATTTAATTGAAGATAGGAAGGCTGTAAAACAATTGGTAATGTAAAGATCCATTCGAGATAATTTGGTACAATCTATTATATTTTGTTCTCCTATTTTATATTTAGAAATCATTATTTATGAAGCAAGATGGCCACGAACTAAAAAAGTGCATTAGGACAAACTTTACAGAGCTGTTCACCGATGAGCTTAGCTGCAAGTTTACGTTTAACGGTCAATAAAGATAATGTGAGGTATGGTTTACGTTACTCCGTGTTAAATTTAATAATTATAATATTATTTTCAACATTTTAGATTGTACTATGGAAAATTTTACGAACTCTATCGAAACCGATTTAATATCCACAAATTACTTTTATTATATAAAAGACAAACAAGGAAAATAATTTTTAAAAAAAATCTAGTGTAAATATTAGAAATTAAAAAACTGAATAATTTAATCGAAATGTATATATATGTATGTCCAAAGTAATCAATAAATAATGAATTAAAATAATGAATTTAATAAATCATTTTATATTACAAAAACAAAAATATTTCTTTAAAAACATTTAATTTTACAACCAAAATTTGAAATTGCCGTTTTAACAAACACAAGCACAATTGTTCCCGCCAAATATTTCTCAACACGCATACACATGCAATAAAATGTTTATAATGAGTTTCGTCCAGTTTCGAATTTTCGCGACACGCTTCATACGTTTTATTTTAATAAATTGCAACTCAAACTTAGAAAAATACTAGACTAAGTTTAGTACTTAAGTACGAATATCGCCAGAAAAATTGAAAGTAAAAATACTTGGGTATCGAAAAACAAAAAAGAGATAAATAAACAATTTATTCTAGTAGCGTGCGATCGCAATATTGAAAGCGAAATTGAAAAGCGAAATGGCAAGCAATTTTATTTAAGCAAAAAGAGATATAATATTCGATAAATATCGAAAAAAATGATGTTACAACATCCCACCCCTGGGGCGATATGTTGTACTTCGAATTGAAATTCGAAAAAAGTCGAATGGCGGTATGTTGTATCATTTTCGAAAAGCAAAAATGATAAAATTTTCACTTTTTCGATTCGACTTTTTTCGAATTTTGACTTTTTTCGATTCGAAGTGATGGTACAATATACCGCCCATTCTCTAAATTTTTGCCTTAAGAAAAGACTAATGAAGCTAGCTACATTTCAAAATCGGGGTTTTCGTTGTCATTTTCCAGACAAAACATATTAAAAACCAAATAAGAACTTTTAACTATCACTTTAGTACATCTTAAAATTATAATTTATGGTACAATTAGAATACAATACAATATAAAATACAATTTTAAAAATATCATAAGTATGAAGATACATAAAACAAAGTTGATTTTTTTTACTCTTTTATACTGTTTATATTGGAGGTTGAACCTAGGTTCAACCTGGGTTGAACCTTCAACATAAACACCAAAAGTGAACTTGGAGTTAACTAGACTCAATCCAAAAAAATTCTTAGGTCGAGTCGAAAAACAAAAACAAAAGTAAAACTAAAATAAAAAAAAACAAAACTTCAAGGTTAACCTGAAAATAACTACAAGTTGACTCGACCCCCAATATAAACAGGGTAATTGTGAGAGATACTCTTAAAGTAAAAGCAGAGAATATATATATACAATAACCAAAGAGACATTGCATAGACCAAGAAATTTTTGTCCTACCTTAAATTTTTTATATTAAACATAACTTTTAACTATGAATATTAATAATTACAGTAAAGGACTAGACACACCAAGCGCGGCGCGTCAAATTGTTGATCGTGGCTCGGCGCCTTTGTTGTTTTCAATAATTTTGAGAATTCTCGATTTTTGTTTTATAAAACTTTATTATTGGTAAATAATATGAGAGCATACGTGAATCACGAATTCGAAATGTTTGGACCACAATTGAAGTATCATTATTTTTAGGTTATGTTCGGCGGCGATTGACGAATTTTTTTGGCCGCTTGGTGTGGGACATAATTTCGCGACGGCGGATGCAACTTCATTCGATATAATTTCTTAAAATTACAATTTTTATATTAAAAATCCAAAATTTGTAATGTTTTTTATAAATAATTGGTATACAATTGTTTATACTATCGTATCTATACAATACATACATAAATTAAGGCATATTTAAATTCGCCGCTCGCCGTCGACGCTTGGTGTGTCTAGTGCTTAAGCATTTTAAAATTTTGCTTTAGCTGAATATAAAGCAGGGGCGGTATGTTGTACCATCACTTCGAATTGAAAAAAGTCGAAATTCGAAAAAAGTCGAATCGAAAAAGTGAAAGTTGTATCATTTTCTCTTTTATCGTGTTTTAATTTTTCAATACTTTTTCTAGAATGAAATGTCAGCTACATTTATTATTACTTTGGTTTTAAATAATGAAACTTTATCATTTATCGGGATACGAAAATGATACAACATACCACCAAAGATAATAGTTTTATAAAGATTACCGAAACAGAAGAAAAAAATTCATCAAAAAACGCATCTTTCCGACTTTGCGTATATTTTTCTACTTCAAATTTTTTTTTCTATAGCCGAATAAACATCACACGTACACGAGTTTTTTTTATTTATATTTTGCTTTACATATTTTATATTTGTGTAGTTTTCGTTTTTTGGTTTTCGATTCATTCCTTTTTCGTATTGTATAAAGACAGCTTGTGTACAAACAAAAATTTCAAGGTTGTTATCCCGTTATGAATATACGCATATTTGCTGTCTTACTTTGAGAAATTTACAACAACAATCCCATATATGTAATTCCAAATTGGAATTATTTTAAACCAACTTTTCTGCTGGTATAGAATTATTCTATTCTACCTGTAGTTTTAATGT
The DNA here is from genome assembly GCA_932526605.1 of Nephrotoma flavescens. Taxonomy (NCBI): domain Eukaryota; kingdom Metazoa; phylum Arthropoda; class Insecta; order Diptera; family Tipulidae; genus Nephrotoma; species Nephrotoma flavescens. The sequence goes on from OW052222.1 coordinate 110,444,436, forward strand.
TCACCACCAGGGCAATTTTATTGAATACTTTTATTTTTAAATGTTGGCAATAAAAATATAAAAGTGATTTTTGTTATTTTGACATCGCTTTTTTCTAAACAACACGAGAAATTAGTTACGATTTGTACTAATATTCAATAATGTTCTAACATCTTACTATTTAATTGAATGTATTTAGTTGCATTTTTACGTTGTTTTCAAATTCAAAATGTAATTGTTACCAACTAATAAAAATAAATTAAAAAATATTTTTGGTTGTTACTTTGAGCACAAATTAATTCTATTCCAGAATGGTTTTAACTTATGCCAAAGTAAGACGACAATTATTGCTGTCTTACTTTGAGAAATTTACAACAACAATCCCATATATGTAATTCCAAATTGGAATTATTTTAAACCAACTTTTCTGCTGGTATAGAATTATTCTATTCTACCTGTAGTTTTAATGTTCACCACCAGGCCAATTTTATTAAATACTTTTATTTTTAAATGTTGGCAATAAAAATATAAAAGTGATTTTTGTTATTTTGACATCGCATTTTTCTAAACAACACTAGAAATTAGTTACGATTTGTAATAATATTCAATAATGTTCTAGCACATTACAATTTAATTGAACGTAATTACATAGTTGCATTTTTACGTTGTTTTCAAATTCAAAATGTAATTGTTACCAACTATTAAAAATAAATTAAAAAATATCTTTGGTTGTTACTTTGAGCACAAATTAATTCTATTCCAGAATAGATTTAACTTATGCCAAAGTAAGACGACAAATATGCGGTCTTACTTTTAGAATTTTACAACAACAATCCCATATATGTAATTCCAAATTGGAATTGTTTTAAACCAACTTTTTTTTCTGGTATAGAATAATTCTATTCTACCGGTTGTAAATTAGTTACGATTTCTAATAATATTCAATATTATTCGGTGATATTACTATTTAATTAGATATATTTAGTTGTGTTTTCACGTTTTGTTTAACTTCAAAATGTAATTGTTCCCAACTAATAAAAATAAGTAAATGCAATTTTTGGTTGTTACTTTGAGCACAATATTTATTCTATCCCAGCACGGATTTAACCGGTACCAAAGTATGACCGTAATAGATACATATTTTTGTTCTCAAGATATAAATTGGTTAGCTCGATTATTATATGTACGTATGCAACTAAACAGATTTCATGTAGTGATTAGATTTCATATTGAATGATTCTCGGTTACAAATAATTGGGAAACGATTATAAATTAAATACAAATATAATTATAAATGTTCGATCATCATAGATTAAAATAAGTAACGATTATTCTAAATGACAAAACTTAAATTTGATTAGATTTTTGGAATGAAAGGAAAATTTTTATGGAACGATATTGCCACAATGACAATAACTATGAATGTTTTAACAGATTTCTCATTTATGAATAATTGGCTGCATATTTTTCAATTATATTAATCAGCTATAATGTAAAATATCAAATATTTGCATCCAAAATAATAAATTTTCAATTATTAATAAATTTAATAAAAGGACAATATTTTGTTGGTGTTGCCGTTTCTAGAAATGGTAAAATTGCAAAATTGTGATTTATATGTTAAAATTATTAAATAAATATAATTGTAATATTTTTTCAATGCTGATTTGCGATGTTTTACATTGTATCTGATTAATTGGGGAGTCCGTTAAATCCGAATATTTTTAAATTTAATCGACTACAGATTTTGCACTTGTTCTTAAATATGGCACTTGTTCTTAAATATCTAGGATAGAACTCGTTTATCTCTTAGCCGATTATGAAGGGGTTTTGTTTGTTGGATGAAAATGAGATTCATAAACCGTTTTTAGAAGAAGTTCTGGAATATGGCATTTCTTAACCGATTATGTTGGGATTGGGTGTGTTGGTTGGAAATAGGATTCTTATATTATACATTATTGAATCAATTTCTGTAATATGGTCAAATGGGACGGAACTCGATCATGGGATACTTACATGATTTTTGGAAGAAGTTCTGGAATATGGCCACCTGGAACGAAACTAGATCGATTCTTAATCATTTATGATGGGATTTTGTTTGTTGGATTAAACAGATCCATAAACAGTTTTTGGAAGAAGTTCTGGAATATGGCCACCTGGGAATTAACTCGTTTAATTCTTAGCCGATTATGATGGGATTGGATATTCTTAATGGAAATGGGATTCTTAAATGATTTTTGGAACAAGTTCTGGGATATGGCCATCTGGGAAGGACCTCGTTCAATTCTTAACCGATTTTGATGGGATTGGGTATTTTTGATCGAAATGGGATTCTAAAATGATTTTTGGATGAGGTTCTGGAATATGGCCACCTGGGACTGAACTCGTTCAGTTCTTAACCGATTATGATGGGATAGGGTATATGCTGGAAGAAGTTCTGGAATATGGCCATTTGGGACGGAACTCGTTCAATTCTTAACCGATTATGATGGGATTGAGTATGTTGGATTAAAATGGGATTCTTAAACGATTTTTGGATGGAGTTCTGGAATATGGCCACCTGGGACGGAACTCATTCAATTCTTAACCGATTATGATGGGATTGAGTATGTTGGATGGAAATAGAATTCTTAATTAATTTTTGGAAGAAGTTCTGGAATATGGCCATCTGGGACGGAACTCGTTCAATTCTTAACTGATTATGATGGGATTGGGTATGTTGGATGGAAATGGGATTTTTAAATGATTTTTGGAACAAGTTCTGGAATATGGCCATCTGTGACGGAACTCGTTCAATTCTTAACTGATTATGATGAGATTGAGTATGTTGGATGGAAATGGGATTCTTAAATGATTTTTGGAAGAAGTTCTGGAATATTGTCTCCTAGGACAGAAATTGAGCATTGTTGATGAAATGAGATAATCAAATAATTTTTGGAAAAAGTTCTGGAATATTGCCATTTGGATTATGCACTCTTGTATTGCAAAAGTGTACCTCAAAAGTGTAAATTTTCGCTTGGTTCTAAAGGTTCTGAAGATCTTATTATAATATAAATTTATCCGAGCCCGTTTAATTGAGTTCCGCCCTACTTTAAATTACCGAGTTTTGTAGCGATATTACAGAGTGGAAGTGTGCTTTTTCCATTCGACATACCCAATCCCATCATATTCGGTTAAGAAATAAACGAATCCTGTCCTAGGTGGCCATATTCCAGAACTTCTTCCAAAAATCATTTGGATATCAATCATATCAATCATTGAAATCATATCAATCACGTCGTTTTTGACAATTTGACATGCCGTTTAGATTTTTTAAGCATTTTTGTTAAAAAAATGCTATATGGTTTCGGTTTGCCGTCTGTCCGTCTGTCCGTCTGTGTGCACGATAACTTGAAAACGGATAAAGATATCAACTTAATTTCTTCATTAAAAGTTCAAGCAATTCATGGGAATGGTCCCTATTGATTTGGACATTTCTGTCTTTAGGGTGTTCGGAGATATGTGGGGTTTTGTTAACCCCCCTCCTTAAAATTGATAGATTTTTTTTTTTATTTTCTATTCTATTTTGATTTCATAGAGCATGTGAATGTGGAATAAAAATATATCTCGCCTGTATGTAGGTTTGTGTGGGTGGTGTGGTTATGGGGGTGGTAGGAGTGGTGGTATGGGAGGGGGTGGGGTGGGATGGGACGTTTTGGGTTTGGTGTGGGAATTTGGGATTTGGTGGATGAGGGTTTGTGTGGGTGGTGTGTGTGTGTGTGTGTGTGTGTGCAAGTGGGTATGGAGGTGTTAAAGGGTGATGATATGGGTGGTGCGGTATAGGGTGGTGCGGTATAGGGTGACATGGGTTTTGAGGGTTTAATTGGATAGTGGGTGGGGTGGTAATTAGGTGTGGTGGTTTGTGTTTATTCTTGTGGAAAAGCTATTTTCTTTTATTTTATAGGCAACAAAAATGCTTATAGAGTTCGGCTCCGAACCTTTCCCATCTTTTTTTATGTGTGAGTAAACGTCAACAAAAAAATCCAAAATTGTGTTCTCTGACAAAAAATTATTGATCCAAAAATTTGGATCAACATTTTTGTGTCAGCGAATTTCACATTAAACTACATGAAATCTATTTATACCACGTTTACACCAGTAGTATAAAAGTATATATCAAAAAAAGATGACGATGTAAACTCAAAGTAAAATATTTTATTACTTTATCACATATTTTTTTGCTATTAAAGTATTGTACGTATCTAAGAAGTATTGGTATAATGTTATGTGGTGTGGACTGTTAATATAATATTTTTTAGATACAAAATATCATTTTAGTCAATTTTCTGTTTTTTTTTGTTTTTTATAACTGTTTTTGTGAAGTATTAGTGAAGTATATAACTAATAAACTATTACAATATGTGTTCACACCACTATGGTGTAAACTAAAGGAGCAAAATACTTTATTAGTAAAATTCTATTATACTATTAAAGTAGCTATGGTGTAAACGTGGATTAGTTGCATACGTACATATAATAATCGAGCTAACCAATTTATATCTTGAGACGGAACCAACGAAAATGTATTCTACAAGCCGAACTGTACTCGAGTATACACCGATCCTATCAAATATTTCAGTCATCTATTCATTTGTATTAGTTTAAAAAAAAATCGTAATATCAATACCACTACAATTACAGGCCGATTTTTAAAAATCCGACGTTAGTATGAGTATTATTTAACAAAAACTGACAAAACCATACAAAAAAAAATCGATTGCATAGTAAGAATGTTATAGTTCGCTGATTTTGCCAATAAATCGCTTGCATTTCAAAAATAAAATAAAAAAAAAATTATTTTGTCAGTGACCACTATAAATAATCAACTTTTGGTGACAATTTTCCCGAAAAATAAATTTAGTATTTCGAAATTTTTATTTAGTATTTTCCGTTTTTAAACAACAACTCCACTTTGCTTACGCGTCATAATCGGCACATGATTTTACCACACGAGAAAACACGAAAATACAAAAAATAATAATTTCTTTGCAATACCACTACAATTACAGGCCGATTTTTAAAAATCCGACGTTAGTATGAGTATCATTTAACAAAAACTGACAAAACCCGGAACCAACGAAAATGTATTCTACAAGCCGAACTGTACTCGAGTACCGTTCTGTACCGATCCTATCAAATATTTCAGTCATCTATTCATTAGTATTAGTTAAAAAAAAAAACGTAATATATATACGAAAACATGATACACGCATACATTAAATAGAAGTAAAAACAATAACAAATAGAAGAAAAATGTAAAATAGAAGTGGAAGAGGTGGAGAACTACAGGCCGCTTACACCAAATGATGACGACACGCTATGTCGACGTTTTTGTTGTTTTCTTTAGTTGTTTTGTTAGTGTAAATTTCTTAACATTATTATTGCGCAGTCTCGGTTTAGACATAAATTGACGTCATGTGCGAAAAATGAGAGTAGTAAGAGGCCTGTAGCAATGCCTCCTAAACTACAGGCCGCTTACACCAAATGATGACGACACGTTATGTCGACGTTTTTGTTGCTTTCTCTAGTTGTTTTGTTAGTGTAAATATCTTAATATTGTTATTGCGCAGTCTCGGTTTAGACATAAATTGACGTCATGTGCGAAAAATGAGAGTAGTAAGAGGCCTGTAGCTTAGGAGGCATTGCCTGTAGTTTAGGAGGCATTGGGTGGAGCCAGATATCATTGTAATTTAAAATTTGATTTTTTATTTTGTTATTTGTTTAGTGTGGATATTGAAGCGAAGGAGAAAGGTTATGAAATTTCTGTTTGGTGTCGTAATTTTTTAAAATGAAGAAATAATCTCATAATGCTCCATTTTCACAGCAACCCTGAAATAAATGTGGTGCATTTATTAATGAAATAAAATTAGGAATGACTATTTTCCTTTTAAGTAACAATTTTAGTTCCAAATTTCTAACAAACAAAGAAACGATAGTATACTGTATAAGGATAATAATTACGGACTTGTCACTGTAAAGCTTCTACAAATTTTTCTCAATGATTTTCAATTTAAAAATAAAAATATTTAAAATAAAAATATAAAATAGAAGGGGAATAGGAGGAGACGAGGTTTCATATATTTTCAATGTTCGATTTTTTATTTTGTCTAGTGTGGATGGATATTGAAGCGAAGGTGAAAGGTTATCAAATTTCGGTTTGGTGCTGTAACTGTTTTGAAATCAAGAAATAAGCCTATTTTTTATAATGCACCATTTTTCACAGCAACCTTGAGATACTTTTTACGCTATTTGCCGTAGGCACTTTCCGAAACACACTTATACTTAATAAACACATTTTATTAAGCACTTGTTTTCTATTTCGCAGGATTAGATTTTTGAATATTTTAATTAAAAAATTCATCGATTGAGTGATTTTTTAAACTTTTTGAACGAATTTTTTAATTAAAATATTCAAAAATCTAATCCTGCGCAATAAAAAACAAGTGTTTAATAAAATGTGTTTATTAAATCTTGAGATAAATGTGTTGTATTTATTATTGAATTAAACTTATGGACTATTTTCCTTTCAAGTAACAATTTTATTTCCAATTCCAACAGATTTATTTCTCAACAAAATACACAAAAAAATGTTTTTCTGCCGGAAAAGGGATAGACAGAGTGTGGCTTTTGCACCCTAATTTAAACGGAATTCCGTCGGCATTGCATGTTGGGATACTATTAAAGTTGCGACTATACAATTAGTATGGACCGCTAACCTAATGACATTTACGGATATTTTTCAAATAAAAAGTGTATCCTACATCTGCAGCGAGATTGTTTACCTTATGGCCAAAATCGAAACGAAAACTTTCGAAAGTGTAATTGGATAGTTAAAGATAAAGGTAAACAATTTACATTAAATGAAGATATAAAATATGTAAGAGAAAAAGTATTTAAATATGCATATTCATTATATGGAACAATAAAAAAGTATACATATATGGTTTTTCTTTCGTAAAATTTTATCTATTTTGTTTTGCAAATGTATGTTTAAATTCAACTTACTCTTTAGTTCGAGAATTTCCCACGGGTAAACGACAGCGCTGTTGATGTTGGATTCATGCATGAGGTTTTGACTATACAATTAGTATGGACCGCTAACCTATGCCCAAGTATTTTTATATCCGAAAATTTTTAAATTTTTCTGACATCTAGCTGAAATCATCAACGACTTTTTTCAGCACGAATGTCCGATTTTATCTAAGATTTACTATGAATTTTGTCACCAAAACTCGGAAATGATGAAAACAAAAAGTTAGGTTATGTAATACTTTTCCGGTAAAAAAAAGTGGGTGGAGCTTAATTTCGATTTTACCGGCATATTTTAAATTTTGTATTTTTAAATAAAAACAATAAATTAATTCATTTCAGTAAATATTTTATTTATAATAAATAATTATTTATTTTATTTGATTTTAAAATACATTCAAAATAGTAAATAATTTTCAACTTATCGCAAAACTAATTCTTACAATATCATTAAAAAAAATCAATTTATTTTCTATTTTTGGAAAGAACTTGCTATTAATAAATAAAAATACAACTCTTTAATGTTTACGTCACGGATTTAGATTCAAAAGCGTCAAAAAAATTATAAACAGGATATATATTTACAGAATATAAATTTAAAAAATATATTTACAAACAGCTTAAAACTATACTATATATATGTATGTACAGCTTAAAAACTAAACTAACTTAATATACTAGTATTTATATATTAATAATATATTTAAACTAAGATTAATCACAAAGATTTTAGCCTCGATAAACGACGTAAACACAAATAACCGTAATGGCGTCTCACCTCAAACTCAACAAGAAAAATCGATATGTTGTTTATTTGGAAACAATACAACAACAAAAATCATCATTTCCGAGTTTTTATACTAAAAACCGGAATACAATGTCTTACCGGTTCAACTTTTCAGTTTTGTTATACTTGGGATCATTATAATGACATTTACGTATATTTTTCAAATAAAAAGTGTATCCTACATCTGCAGCGACATCGTTTACCTTGCGGCCAAAATCAAAACGAAAACTTTCGAAAGTCTAATTGGATTAAATGAAGATAAAAAATATGTGAAAGTAAAATTATTTAAATATATTCATTATATGGGACAATAAAATAGTAAACACATATCGTTTTTCTTTCGTAAAATTTTATCTATTGCAAATGTATGTTTATATTCAACGTACTTTTTAGTTCGAGAATTCCCCACGGGCAAACGACAGCAATGCTGATGTTGGCTTCATGCATGAAGTTAGCAACTAGCCGTCCATACTAATTGTATAGTCAAAGATTAAAGTAGCTTTGGTGTAAACATGTATTAGTCGAAACGGCCTCTAACCAAATTCAATTGAATTGACTTGACAAGACCGAGGTTGTTCGTAAACTCTATATTGTTACGTTATTGAGTCTCGCCACACTTTGACGCTTTCGTCGTGGTTCAATGATTTCAAAAAATCAATCGCCGTCCACATTTGATTTCTTTACGCATTTCTTTGTTTATGTGCGTAAAATTATGTTTTTTGAATTATTCGTATAGTAAAAAATGTCTATTATTTGTTGCAAAAACTGCTTCCATAGTTGAAAAAATAAATTTTTTGCACTCGAACCAAACATTAAACTAAAATTAACCCAAAAACGACAAATAAACAAGGTGTCCTTGAAATATTTATCTTTGTAGTAGTCAAAAAATTAGTGTAGGTGAAGGGGAGAGATACGAGGAATCACGACGAAAGAATTAAAGTGTGGAACCACGGATTGTTAACAATTACCATGTTTCCATGTACCGAGTTAAAACGGGTTTAGGTTTCGTTGAGTTGAAATTTGTTGGAGTTAACTCGTGCCGTTTCCATGAAACCGAGTAAAGTTGACCGCTATATTACCATTTCTACCATTTTATTATAAGCAGTTGAAAGCAGTTACGATAGATTTGTTCGCTAGGTGATTGTGTGTAGTATTTTTCTGTCAAAAATATAATTGGACGTCGTATGTGAAGAGCAAAATAAAATTTCGTTATAGATATTTTTTATTAAAAAGTTGTCACAAATAAACCACACATTTGAAGGTTATGTTTTGCTTTTGCATTTTTTGTGCTTTCCAATCGACACTTTAGCCAATACACATTTTTTGCACTTACAAGTACTTGCGGTGGTCGATCGATTGGAAAGCAACTTTACAACAACACCACCATGGCTAGAGGCATGCTTTAGCTGAATCAGCGCTATTCAGCTATTTCAACTAATGCAAATCTGCATTATCATTCAGCCAAAGCAAAATTTTAAAATGCTTTAGTTGGTTGTTGTTGTAATTAGCTGTATTTTGTTGAGAAATAAAACTTTTTTGCTTTAGCTGAATCAGCGCTATTCAGCTATTTAAACTAATGGAAATCTACATTATCATTCGGTCAAAGTAAAATTCTAAAATGCTTAAGTTTTTGCTTAAGCCATGGTGGTGTTGTAATTGTCTCAACAAAATACGCCGATTGTCTCAACAAAATACAGCTTAAAGCATTTTAAAATTTTGCTTTGGCTGAATGATAATGCAGATTTGTAAGCATTCAAACTTTTGCTTTAGATGAAGATAATGCAGATTATCTTTAGTTGAAATAGCTGAATAGCGCTGAAACGTAAACAAAAATGCTTTTATTTCTCAAAAAATACAGCTAGTGTCAAAAATAGCATTTTATTTTAAAAGAAGTCACATTAAAAAGTGTAAATTCGATAGTTCGGCGGTTGAAAAGGTTCTGATAACATATTTACAATGATATTAAGTGATTTAAATTGTGATAATATAATATTTGAAGAAATGTCTAATAATATAAACACTATATGTATATTAACCCGGCCAATATTTGAAATTGAAGTCGAAGAGGATTTTGGTTCGATCATTTATACCTCCCATGAAATAAAATCTATATTGATTAATAAAATTAACGTGAGTTTATTTTTGAACTATGTCAAATTTTGGTGGTTTAATTAAAATATTTATAATTGTAATTCCATATTAGAAAGTTCCTGAAAAATTTATCGTCTCTGTGCCGTTTAATCAGTGGACCGACGTGTTTAAAATCCATGAAAATGAATATCGCTTAGCCGGTATTGAATTGGGAACAGCTTCATTACATTTTATGATTCTAATAGAAAATGTAAATGATAATGAACTATATTTATATACGGGCGATTTTTTTACGATTGAAAAGCTGGATCAGAATGATTTTTTCAAAGCAAATTTACCGAACATAAAAAAACTGTTTTTCGATAACAAAACTATCAAATATGACCTAAAAACTTATATGAATATATTGTCAACATTTATTACCCAAAAACTTAATGATTATAGTTTTGCGCTTTATTTGCCGCATTTGGGATATGAAGACTTTCTGGCTGCACTTATAAATAATTTCAAAATGACGGCTCATGTAAATGAGTTGCGTAAATTACTTTTACTGAATTCCATAGTCAATTTAGATGGCACATTTATAAATAAAGAAGGTAGCCAACCTAAATTAATAGTACACTCGAAAAGTAAAAGTATAACTGAAATAAAAAAATTATATTACAAGCATCGTATTTGTACATTAAGTTTTACCCATTTGAATGAATTTTCTGGGGAGACACCAAAAATTGTCGACTACTACTTGACAATGTTGGAATGGGATCAGCATCCAACAGAGTCAATGGTGCTACAATTATTTGAGATGGTACCGAAACATACTAAAATACATTCTATATATGAGTATTATAAATCTTCAAAAGCAATTCTACATTACTTGGCGAAATTTGTTTTAGAACAGAGCATTGATGACACAGACTATGATCAGTTTACTATTGATATTGAAGGTGCTTTATTATCAACAACCAGCGATGAATCTCTTAATTCAAATGAAGGACCAGATACGAACGTTTTTTTGCCAGAATTCTATTCTACTCAGCTTTCTAAAGATAATCGCCCTCCGATGCCGATCGAGGTGAATCATGTAATAAATACAGACGAAACAGACAGTTTATCTAGCATTAATCAAGAAGAAGGACTTTGCATTTTTTCTATTGAAAACTATCGCGATTTAGATTTAGGTTCTAACTTTAACAAGTTACGATATACAGGCAAGAAACACTAATGTATTTTTTAAAATTAAATAATAAATAAGTATTTGATTTGTTTATATGTACACATATAAATTCAATTAGGTATTTAAGCGTGGTGCGTCTGATTCCAAACAATCCACACGCATCGTTCTAAACTTTGATTCTTTCCTCATTCCGTGGCCACACTTTGATTCTTTGGTCGTGATTCTTTCCTTGTCCCCTTCACCAACAACCTGATTTTTTGGCGAGGAAATTTTTGATTTTTTCAGCAATTTTTTTTTGATTCAACTGATTCTCGCACAACACAAAAATAAATTTTTCAATTACACCTTGTTTATTTGTAGTTTTTGGGTTAATTTTAGTTTAATGACCGGTTTACATACGACCAACATTTTTCTCCTGCAAAATGAAAAAGATATAAAATTGACTTTTTGCACATGAGAGACAAGAAAAGAAATAAATCCCAACAAAATTTTGCAGGAGATTTTTTAGTCAATACCCAAGTATTTTTACTTTCAATTTTTCTGGCGATATTCGTACTTAAGTACTAAACTTAGTCTAGTATTTTTCTAAGTTTGAGTTGCAATTTATTAAAATAAAACGTATGAAACGTGTCGCGATTATTCGAAACTGAACGAAACACAATAAAGGAGAATTGTATACATGTATGTGTGAACAGAAAAGACAAAAAACAAAATGGCGGGAGCGAGGTTGTGCATGAATGTAAAATGCTATATTTGAAAATGTTAGAAGAAAAAGATGGTGGCATCCAAATGTGAGAGCAAAATAAAAATTTAGGTTTAAAATGAATATTTTTATTTTATTAAATTTGAGGTATAAAAATATACATACATATATACATATTATATACGAATCTAAATTATATTTTAGTTAATTTTTTAATTATTTTTATTATTACACAATTTGAAATTATTCTTTGATTGTAATATTAAAAGTTTAAATAATTTTCCAAATAGGTACTATGATTATTGCACATCAAGTTTATTATTTTCGCATTTGTTTTCTACCTAAAAACTTAAAACTGAACTAGAAATTAATTAATTTATGAAAACAATATTTGAATAGATATAAAATATATTTTGATGTAATTTTATTTAAATTAACGCACATCTTTAAATTTTTTTAACAAAATTTTATAAAATTACCAAACTCATGTCGTGAACATGAAAAATAAAAACAAACCATGTACATTACACGCTATACACATTCCTACGAAAGAAAAATTGCGGTAACACAGTATACAGTAGTAACAACACAGTATACATATACGCTACAAACACTATCATTATAATGTGAAGTTTAACTTTCGTTAATTTTGGATGAAAACGAAGGAAAATACTATACTCAATTTTTACTTTCGTTTTGTTATACTTGGGTGTCCTCAATTTTTACTTTCGTTTTGTTATACTTGGGAAATGTTGTTCCTGTCCATGTAAAATCCTTAGAATAAGATGTATTATTATGTACTTATATTAATGAATAAACACGTATAATTATATTTAAGTTTCATTTATTAATTCAACAGCTATGGTGTGTGGTTACATGTGATAAAACATATATTTTTTATAGGTTAACTCTAATACATATAAAATTAGAACTAAGAACTAAAAGTACTAAACTAAAATTAAAGGTGCGTTTACATTTATATTACACGCTTCCTTTTAAATCAATATTATTATTTTCTTTCCTTTACTCCATTTTTTTTTTTTTTTTTTTTTTTTTTTTTTTATATTTAATCAATATTTATTTCATATTCTTTTAGATGAAACGGTATTTTAATTTCTCTACGTGATCTTTTAACTATTCCAAGAGGGTCAATTATTTCATTTTTGTTTTCGCCACTTAATTCTAAATCTTGGTTTACATCCAAATTAACGTGCTCAATTTGTACTCTACTTAATTCTAAATCCTCAACACTTTCAACTAAACTGCTATCAACATTATTTAAATCATTTCCAATACTATTGACCATTTCAATTTGTTCAACCCCACCATCTTTATTCAAAGAGACGCACCCAGGAGAAACAGAATCATAATGATCTATTAATTCTACCCTCTCATTGAATGCTATCAATGTCTTTCTTAAAAACACTCTGTTTCTCCTGAAAGTACCTCCCCTTTCATCCCTCACCAGAAACGAATTATCATTGAAACACTTAATCACCTTAGCCGGAACCCAAACTCGATCTTTCCTCCACAAAATATGTTCGCCCTCAAATAATGCCGGTAGAGGCCTGGCGCTTCTATTATAATATTTAACCTGTTGATTTTGTCTAAAATTTAGTTTAGACTGTATGAGGTTCGGATCTATCACCTTCGGCTGTAACCTTTCAGAAAGACACGGAATTTTTGTTCTCATATTTCTTGACATTAACAACTGCGATGGGGAGAATCCCAAAAATTTCAATGGAGTGTTCCTATACTCCATTAGACCCATTAGATTTCTTCTCTTGATTCCTGCGATTTTTTTATGATTTGTTTACAAATACCTACAGCCTTTTCAGCTAACCTATTACTTTTAGCATACAGTGGACTCGAAGGACTATACTCAATCCCATAATCTTTGCAAAAAAGTTTAAATAAAAAACTACTAAATGGATTATTGTCAGAAGTTATCTTATCAGGAATTCCTAATCTAGAAAAAACCTCCTTGAAAACGTGTATGACTTCCAGTGCCGTCTTTGTTTTTATTTGAGCCAATTCGATCCAATTTGAGTACGAGTCAACAATCACTAAATAATATTTATTATACAATTCAAATATGTCAGCACAAACTCTTTCCCAAGGTCTTTTCGCTAATTGATATGGACGCAATGGCTCTTTGCAATTCTGTCCCCTAAATTTTTGACACGCACTGCATCTACTAACAAAATCTTGTATATCCTTTGCCATATTTGGCCAATATATAAGCTCACGGGCTTTTAATAACGTTTTTTCCATCCCCAAGTGCCCTGTATGTACACATTTAAGCATATCATTCTTCATAGTTTGTGGAACAATTACTTTTCTGTTTAGAAACAGAATCGCATCAGAAATAAATATATCGTCTCTATTTTTAAAATAATGTTTCAATCCAGGGCTCAGCTTATTCCAAGGAGGCCACTTATTATTCAATTTAAATTCGTATACCTTTGACAAAACTGGATCACTTTGGGTTTCCTCCTTAAACTGCTTTCTTTTAATAGGAGTCATTGATATGTCCGTCGACAGAGAATGAACCACGAATTGCAACTCCGGATCGTCTTCCACTTTATCTTTGATAAAAGATCGTGATAGTGCATCGGCAATATGCATATCCCTGCCAGGTACATAAACAATCTCAAATTCAAATCTCATTATTTTAAGCAACATTCGCTGCAATCTTACAGAGACTTTATTGACATCTTTCTTTGAAATTGAAACCAAAGGCTTATGATCTGATTGAATCACAAACCGATGTCCATACAAAAACTGATAAAATTTGTCCGTTGCAAATACCACTGCTAGAAGTTCCTTCTCAATCTGAGCATATTTCTGTTCCGTGGAAGTTAATGCACGCGATGCATATGCAATTGGATGGTCATCCTGCATCAAGCAACATCCCAGACCGTCCTTTGAAGCATCTGTCTGAACAGTTATTGGCTTATTTATGTCAAAAAAACTTAAAACTGGTTCACTACAAATTTCGTCCTTTAACGTACTCAAAGCTTGGTCATGTTGACCTTCCCAAATGAAAGGCACGTTATCTTTAGTAAGTTCTCTCAAAGAAGCCGTAGTTGCCGACATATTACTCATGAATTTACTCAAAAACTTGAAAATCCCCAAGATCCTCATCAACTCTTTTTTATCTTTTGGAGTCTCAATCTCTTTAATTGCTCTAATATGCTTGGGGTCTGGTTTTATACCTCCTTCAAAAATTACCTGCCCCATAAACCTAACACTGCTTGTTTTGTATTGAAGCTTATCGCTATTAAATTTAATATTATATTGTTTTGCCAGCTTCATAACATTATTTAACGCTTCATCATGAATTTGCTCATTTTCACCTGCTATAATTAAATCGTCAAAATATGTCTCGACATTGTCTAATACCCCAAAAATTTTACTAACAGTTTTCTGAAATACTTCCGGTGCAACTGAAACCCCAAAAGGTAACCGGTTAAACTTGTATCTGCCAAAAGGTGTATTGAAACAACATAAATCCGAACTGTTCTTATCTAACCGAATCTGCCAGAACCCTTCCCTCATATCAACAACCGTAAAAACCTTTTTATTACTTAAACGAGACATAATTTCATCAGATGTCGGTATTTTATAATGCTCTCTCAAAATCTGACAATTCAGATGCTTTGGATCTATACAGATTCGCAATGACCCATTTGGCTTTTCAACTATAATCATAGAGTTGACAAATTCCGTTGGATAATCGACTTTTGAAATTATCTCTCGCTTTTCAAGGTCAACCAATGTTCTCTCTAACCTTTCATATAAACCGAAAGGAACCCTTCGATTTGGATTAACCACACCAATGTAATCTTTTTTTAATTTAATCGAGTATTCACCAGGTATGCAACCCAGCCCTTCAAACTGTGCCTTAAATGTTTCAACAAAAACCCGTCCCTCCTTCGGTAACACCTGAGCACAAACTGACGCTATTCTTTTAATAAAATTAAGTTCAACACATGTTTGGCCCGACAATAAAGGCTCTAAATTCTGATCAATTATTACAAATTTTACATTTTTTTCTACATTATATTTTGTCTGCACTTTTAAAGTACAAACGCCAATTGGTTTTATTATAAAATTACCATATGCTTTTAACGTTAAACTAGTATTATCTAACTTACCACCACTTCCAATGTATTTAGCAGGCAACACATTTATATCAGCTCCTGTATCAAGCTTAAATCGTACTATGTTCTCTCCAATATATAGGTCTTCTCTCCAGTCTGCATTTTGCTCATTGGCATCGATTGATCCAACAAGCTTAACCCCAAATAAATCAGCACTTTCCTCTTGTTCACCTCCAGTTCTCGTTTCTACTTGGTTGATTGATGGTTTGTTGAAGTTAGATTTTTTCTTAAAACAGCCATTAGCAAAGTGATTTTTTCCCCCACAGTACAAGCAGGTTTTTCCATAAGCAGGACACTTCCCAATCTGGTGCATTTTACCACATTTCGTACACTCTTTGTTTAACATTGAACTTTCGTTTTGTTTCGGATACCCATTATTATGCCGCCAATTTCCAAATTTCTTTCTTATGACATCAACATCGACTGCTTGCTCACATTCTGATTCCACAACTCTTCGGCTTTCAAGTAGTTTTGAGTGTGTTTTACTGGTTTCTACGACTCTACAGAATTCAAGCGCTTTCTCCAACGATAACTCCGGTTCTCGTAGTAGCTTTTCTTGACAACCTTTATCCGCTATAGATATCACAAGCTTATCTTTCAGCATTCTATTCATGAAAGACGTTTTGCAGTCCTTATTTGCGCACACAAATTCACAATTCATAGCTTGATTACGCAGTTCTGTGACAAAAGTATCAAACGACTGACCATCTTTCTGTTTGATGGTGTTGAATTTATACGTCTCCATTGTAACATTCTTAAACGGGACACAATAACTGTCGAATTGTTTAATGACGTCATTGAATTTAGTATCTTGTGTCTCAAATACAAATGTGTTGTAGATGTCAATTCCTTCCTCACCAATCTTATCCAACAATATGGCAATTTTTACTTTCTCCGCTGCTCCGTCTTTTCCCGTCGCCGTAAGATAAATTTCTAGGCGTTGTTTCCATTTTTTCCAGTTGAGAGCCACATTATTATTAAAGCACATTGTCGGAAAATTTTCATTTCCCCCATTTCCAGATGCCATCTTACTAACACTCACTGACTACTGTCTTTTCCACCTGACACCATGTATTATTATGTACTTATATTAATGAATAAACACGTATAATTATATTTAAGTTTCATTTATTAATTCAACAGCTATGGTGTGTGGTTACATGTGATAAAACATATATTTTTTATAGGTTAACTCTAATACATATAAAATTAGAACTAAGAACTAAAAGTACTAAACTAAAATTAAAGGTGCGTTTACATTTATATTACATAAGAGACCAGAATGAATGATAGCAGCTGTCAAGTGAGTCAAATTCGGAGGGTAAAAGAGAAAGCATATAAATCAATGAGTCGTATTTAGAATTTGTTCGATCGTAATTAAAAACTACAGAAATTCACAATTATTTTTATTCCAATATAGTACGCATTAATTGTTCTTATTTTCGGTAAAAAATTGTACTTATAGTATTCCAAAATAAAAAGTAATTGTGAAAAGAAAAGCATGTAGAATATGTACGTAGCAATAAAAAAAATGCGACACTGTAATATAACATCTGTTTACAAAAAGAAAAAGTCCAACAACAACAACCAACATTTTTTTAATTAATTTTTCTAATTTCTAAATTAAAATATTGATAATTTTATCACAAATCACTTTCCTTTTACCATAATTTTCATTTTATTTTATATAAACACTTATAGATGGTAAGAAATTCCTTTTCGAATTTTTCGAGGCGCATTTTGACAACATTTCACTAAACACTTCATTTCAATGTTTCAATCAAAAGTTTTCAAAATTTATTTACAAACTATGCATTATAATACACGATTCACTGTTTTATACTTAATATTTTATTTATTTTAATTAATAATATCACGATTTTTTCAATACACAAAATTTAGCACGTAAATTTTTACAACAACAAAAACTTGTTCGGTTGGTTTTTCCTTTGACATTTGAGACCGCCATATGCATTTTTTATATCACCATCCTGCTCTGGCGTGACTCAAATGAAATAGCAAATTTTATATGGGGAAAAAAAGTTTCTACTCTGTAGTGTAACTCTATTGTAAAATCATAGCGCAATAACATTAGAAATAAAATGTACATAAATTTGGACAACCAGAATCGAAAATATTTTTGGTTATTTTTGTGATAAATTAGTGTGTTTTATGACAAAAACTGATAAAAAATATCATTATAATTTTTATCATTTTGGTCAGACTGAACACTAGGAATATATGCTATTACCTACACACTGACAACAAAAACAACAAGAAGAAATTTTACGTTCTTTGGCAATTGTCAAAACTTGATCTACTTTTTCGTTGGAAAAAACTCGCCATTAACAATGATCCTATAAAAAAAATTACGCCATTACTATATATGTTTATTTCTTTCTTGCATATTGAATATTTTTATATAGCGGATTCTTTCTTATTTACCTGCAAAAATTTGTAGAAGAAAACAACTACATGTAAATGGGGTATAATTGCACTTCGAGTGCAAAAAATATATTTTTTCAACCAAGGAAGCAGTTTTCGCAGCTAATAATAAACATTTTTTACAATACCAATACCACTACAATTACAGGCCGATTTTTAAAAATCTGACGTTAGTATGAGTATTATTTAACAAAAACTGACAAAACCATACAAAAAAAAATCGGTTGCATAGTAAGAATGTTATGGTTCGCGGATTTTGCCAATAAATCGCTTGTATTTCATAAATAATATAAAAAAAAATTATTTTGTCAGTGATCACTATAAATAATCAACTTTTGGTGACGATTTTCCCGAAAAATAAATTTAGTATTTCGAAATTTTCATTTAGTATTTTCCGTTTTTAAACAACAACTCCACTTTGCTTACGCGTCATAATCGGCACATGATTTTACCACACAAGAAAACACGAAAATACAAAAAATAATAATTTCTTTGTTTTGTTTTGTAACTTTTACTTTGATTCGTTTTGCTGAAGTTTATTTATTTAGTAAAAAAAAATGTATGTTGCGACGGAAGGGTGTATATTATGTCGAATATTTAAAAAAAAAATTTTAAATATCAAATTGAATTAAAATTTCACTAATTAAATTTACGAAAATGAATTTTAATAAATTTAATACATTATTTCAATTGTTTCTGAACTAAAAGATTCGTATTCTTTTATATAAATTGGAAAAAAATCTTACAGTAGTTAAATGTAAACGTGAGTACAGTGGGGAGAAAAAAAACGGAACTGATTGAATGTTTAGCCAATTTGTTTTTATGTGTATACTATACCTATGTAAACGGAATATTTTGTACAGTAAACTATCGAAACATTTGTACGTACTTAGTGGTAATGGTGTGGTTTTTATTCCCTAATCAAATCATGTATACATAATTTTCTTAGATAGAATATACTAAATTATGATAAAATATTGCTTTCCATTACAATTACATATTTAAATTAATATATTAATTACATAACCCAATATATTATATATTAATAATTAATATATAAAGTAAACTACATAATTACAAAATTTAAATAAATATTACTTTACATCAATCTGTTACGGTTGTCTTTCCCCACACTGTAGCTCAATGTATAAAACCAAAAACAACAACCAAAGAAAATAGTAACATGAACCACAAAACTAAACAAAAAAATTTTGTTTTCGTAAATCTCACTAAAGACTTCCACCCAAGAAGTACAGCCATCAAAGACGGGAATGGAGAGTTGAGAACAAACGTGGCTGATGTTCTCTCAGTATGGCAAACCTACTATCAAAATCTGCTAAATCGGAATGACGACGTGACCCCCATTAGAGCAATAGCTCCTCCAGGTGAAGAGGTCTTTGTCGAATATCCCACAGTGGAGGAAGTAAACGCAGCTATTAGTCGATTGAAAAACGGAAAGGCACCCGGTCTCGATGGAATCCCCGCAGAATTGATTAAACTCGGAGGCGCTACTCTTGCAACAAGTCTATACGACCTCGTCGTCTGTATTTGGGACCAAGAAGAGCTGCCTGAGAATTGGAAGACCGCGCTCATATGTCCGCTGCATAAAAAAGGCGACCGTCTTAAATGTGAAAACTATCGTGGCATAGCCCTATTGAACGCTGCTTACAAAGTGTTGGCTATAATGTTGTACTTGCCAGACTCATCCCTTTCGCCGAAAACATCATTGGCGACTATCAATGTGGTTTTCGACCCAACCGATTAACCACGGACCAGTGTTTTACCATGAGGATGATCTTGGAAAAATGTTGGGAGTACAACATAACCATACATCAACTATATATAGACTTCCGGCAGGCATATGACAGTATAAACCGCGACAACTTATGGGCCGCGCTCATATGCCTAGGAATCCCAGAGAAACTCGTTTCGCTGTGTAAATTAACAACGTATGGGTGGGTCTGTATGTAGAATCGTAATTGAAGGAACTGTGTCAGACTCCTTTGAAATAACATCTGGCGTTCGACAAGGTGATGCACTCGCGCCTTTGCTGTTCAATTTGGCGCTTGAGTACGTAGTGAGAAAAAGCAACATCGAAACTTCGCGCTGTATATTTAATAAATCCGGCCAAATTCTTGGATATGCAGATGATATCGTGCTTCTTGGCCGAAGACCTAGCGATATCAAAGACAGTTTCATACCGCTCGATCGCTGCGCAAGAAGACTTGGTTTGGAGGTGAACAGCAGTAAAACCAAATATCTAACAACACCCAGGAACATCTCTAGTGCAAATCTCGGAATTGGCGACCACAATTTTGATGGTGTCGAAAACTTTAAATACCTCGGGTCAGTTATAACATCATTGAATGAAATGCAGGCAGAAATAAAAGCCCGAATCGCTGCCGGACAACGAGTTTTCTACGCCCAATCAAGATTATTGCGTTCGAAACATCTATCGCAGTCGTGCAAGCTCGCACTTTATAAAGCACTAATAAGACCTGTGCTGACTTTCGAAAGCGAGAGCTGGACCATGACCTCTAATGATTGTAGATTGTTATCTACATTCGAAAGGAAGGTCATCCGTTCAATTTTTGGTCCAATTAAAGTTGCGAACAACGAATATCGGATTCGTATGAATCACGAAATAAAGCAACTCCTCGGAGGCAGCGATATCATCGGATTCATTAAATCCAATCGAGTGAGATGGCTCGGCCACGTTACAAGGTCCCCACAACAGCGGATGATAAATAAAGTGTTTCACCACCAACCAGCCGGAGTACGTCGTAGAGGAAGACCCCGACTACGCTGGCGTCATTGAACAAGATCTGCAAGCATTAGTATGTCGAAACTGGAGGACGAGAGCAATGGATCGGGATGGATGGAGGGCCATTGTGCGGGTGGCGAAATCCCTTCATGGGATGTGAAAGCCAGAGAGAGAGAGAGAGAAAGAGCACGTGGTTTATGGAAAAATGGGTTATTGTTCTAATTGGAAAATTAATGAACGAAAAGTTTCTTAACAAGATTTTTTTTTTGTTTATAAATGTTACTAAAGGAGTTAAGATTAGAGAGAAAGGGACAATAGTTCACATTTCTAGCTCATTTAAAGATATAAATGATTTATGGGACGTAAACAAGGATTTTTAAAGTTTTTTCATAATAACTATTTTCATGTGTTAAATTAACTTGGCGGCATCAAGTTAATTTCTCAATACTTTTCATACTAACTCAGAATTTTTTTTTATTCATAAAAATCGGCCTGTATATAGTGGTATTGCACATACATAAAAAAAGAACGCGCAAAGAAATCAAATGTGAACGGCGATTGATTTTTTGTAATCATTGAACCACGAAGAAACAATTAAAGTGTGACGAGGCTCATTCTAAACTTTGATTCTTTCCTCATTTCCTCCCCCTTCGCCTACAAACTAAAAGAGAACCGCACTTCACATCATATATCCCTTTTCCCGCCTGCGAGCTCGAATTGGAATTTTATTGAAGAACAAATTCTCATGTCCTGGTTCCACCGACATCTTTGCTAACTGATCTGCTTTTACATTCTCCTCTATGCCCTTATGTGCAGGAATCCATTGTATAATTATTTCAACATTTTTATTTTCATTTGCCAACTTGATTATTTCATTCTCATAATATTTTATTTTATTTTCTAAACTACTGTTTTTAATTGATATACAACTACTTCTCGAATCAGTATATGATTATTTTCTTATGCATCTTACTCATCAAGTGCAGTAATGCCATATATATTGCAATTGTTTCAATTGTTTTAATACTAGTTTCATTTTCCAGTTTGATTTTTATGTCGACATCCTCCATGTGTATTCCAATTCCTTCAACTTTTAATTTTTTTGTTCCATCTGTATAAGCTACTTTATAATTTTTGTATCTATCCTTTATTATATTAAATTCTGTTTTTATTTGTATTTCATTCATGTCTTTTTTATTTATTATATTTCCTATGTTTTCATTTATTCTAATATTATAAATTTTCGCATTTTCATCCTTCATTATTCCTATATTAACTATTTCCTTATGTTTATTCAAAAAAATTTAAATTTATTAAGCGACTTCCCTTTCAATATTTTTTTGCCTATTTCCGTATTGTTAGATATCTGTTTACTAATGTATTTCACTGTTTTATATTCACTTTGTTTATTATAATCTAGTTCTCCTGACTCTGCTAATATAACTGCTATAAGTGTAGTTCTCGTAAATCCTAGACATAACCTTAGACTCAAATTTAACATTGTTTGCATTAATTTATTTGTGGGTTTGTTTCATAAAAACTTCTGCATTTGTTGTTTGAGTGGAAATCAGCGCTTTCATCATATTTTTTAGTTTTTGAGGATGTATACCACCATTTCTGAATCCAAATGCTTTGATTATGTTTAGTTTTTTCGTTATTTTATTTTTTGTGTATTTAAAATGTTCCAATTCAATTTATTATCTATTATTACTTCTAAAATTTTTATTTTATTCACTACATCTATTTTATAATTATCATATTTAATATTAAAATTTATGTTTGTTAGAATTAAAGTTAATTATTTTAGTTTTCTCTGGACAGATATCTAGTTCTAATTTTTTTAATATTTCTGTGAATTTAATTAAACTTTCATTTATTATATTTTCAATATTATTACTTTTATTCACTGTAACTAACTGCTACCAATATCATCTGCAAATTGTATTATCTGTATATTTCTTGAGTTCATTCCATGTATTAATTTTGTGTAAATGTTAAAGAATATCGGACTTAACACACATCCTTGAGGGATTCCTTTATTAGTGATCCTTGAAATTATATTTTTATTATACTGTATTATTATTTTTCTATTAGTGAGATATTTATAAATCCAATTTATTATATTATGATCTATATTAAGATCTATTAACATTTTTATTAGCTTATCTTTTTTAATATTATCAAATGCCTTCTTTATGTCCGTCGTAATTAATATTGTATGATCTTTATTTAATTTATTTCTTTCTATTTTAGTTATCAATCCAACATAATAATCTATAATACTCGTTTTTTCTCTAAATCCATACTGATGTTCCGGTAGAGAGTTATTTATTTTTAATGTTCGATTTATTCTTATTTTTAACAATTTATTTACTAACTTTGAGATAGTTGACAGTAGTGATATTGGTCTATAATTTATTGGTATGTCCTCTATTTTATCCTTTTTCTTGATCGCTACTATATTTATTTCATTCATTTTTTTAGGAAATTTATTGTTGCTCCACATTTTATTTAGATGATCTTTTAGCGTTCTAATATGTACCTCAGGTAATTTTTTAAGTACAATTTCATTTGTAATTTTATTAATTCCAGGTGCTGAATTTTTATTATTGTTAATAATTTTTATTATTTCCTCTTCACTAAATTCATCAGTACACATTATAAGATTTGGATTTTCAATTGGCATTATTAGTTTTTGTTGTGATTCTGGAAAATTTAAATCTAGAAAATCATTTATATTTTTCTTATCTTGCAATAAATTAAATTGTCTAGTATTCTTCTTATTTATTAAATTTATTATTTTCCATGTTGATTTATTATCAGTGTTATTTGTGATTTTTTCAGTAAGCTCTCTTCATGATTTTTGTTTTGACAATTTAATTGCTTTCCCTAATTTAGCTTTAGCTCTTTTCAGGTTTATAGCGTTATTTAAATCCTTAATTATATTATACTTTCTTTGCGCTTCCTGTTTAATCTTCCATAACATACTAATTTCATCATTCCACCAATTTTTATTTCTATTCATTTTCCGTATTCCAGACAATGAATAGGTGTTGTTATTTATTATTGTAGATAGTTGATCTTCATAATCTTCTATATCCCGTGTATTCCTCGGATTAAACTCATATATTTCCTTTATTATATTCTTTTTATTCATTTTATTAATTAATTCATTTTTATTGACATTACTTTTAATATTATTCTCATCTATATTTATTTTAATTATAAAATGATCCGAACCAATAGATTCTCCATTACATTCCCAATTTATCCTATCTTGCAAGTCACTTGATATCAATGTTATATCGATTGCTGTATTCTCAAAGTTAAAATAATTCTCATGTGTTGGTGATCCATTATTTGCAATTAGCAATGCATGTGTGTGATTGCATTTACAATTTCCTTTCCTAATTTGTCTTTTTTTTTATTTCCCCACAATTCACTTTTAGCGTTGATATCACCTCCTATTATAACATTTTTTGCAGTTCCATATGGCTTAATTATCCTTTCAAAACTTTCACTAATCTCCTTTATTTCTTTATTTCGAGTAGAGTTATAAAATGAAATTATATTATATTTTATATTATCTTTTTTAACAATGATTTCTATTGCTTCAATTGGATCCGAATCTAATATTTTAGTAGTAATTATTTGGATACTATTTTTTATCAAGAAACCACACCCCCCATATCCATCATCTCTATTATTCATTATTGTTCTAAAATTTTTTAATATCGGCATTTTTTTATCAGTTGTCCATGATTCACTTATAATTACTAATTCAATGTTATTATCATTTAGGTACTTTAGCAGCTGATCTGTTTTATTACTTATACTATGTATATTTATTTGAACTACTTTCATTTAAACTATTTAAAGTAGGATAACCCCTCCAACCTTTCATCCGGGTTATCTTTGTAAATTTCTATAGTCAATAAGTGCATGATTGATACTACTTCTTCTGACATTTTTTCTTTTCTAACTATTGGCATAATTGAATTAAAAAGATCTGTAAAAAGACCAAATATTTTTCCATATCTTTTCTTCTTGTCCGCTTCTATTAAAATAGGTTCTTCATCTACTACATTACTATTCCTTTTTTCTATAATTACTTCGTCGTTATTCCTTTTATTTAGTTCTCCACGTATTCTTCTGATTCTATTTAATGCTGGATATTCTTTTGCCTTATAATTATACTCAGGATAATTGTTTTCATAAATTTCTCTTGCTCTTCTATAAGATTTTCTCTCTTTGACTACTATTTTTTGAATTTCTATTTCTTTCGTTTTTCTAAAGCAAATTCTATGATTCGTTCTATGCTTATTTTTACACTGGTAACACATTGTTTCTCTGCTACATTCCGTTATCGGTTTTATGAATCTGTGCACAGTTTCCACATCTATATTCAAGACTATGACAATATTTTTTAGTATGACCATAATTAAGACATTTCTTACAAAATAGAGGCTGCGGTATATACCACCCCACTCTTTGATTAACTCCATAAATTTCCATACTTTCTGGTATTGATTTCGACTTAAAAGTTACCTTAATATTCTCCGATTGCTCGATTGTTTTTTCTACATGATTATATCTATTTAGTCTTTCCATCTCAGTAATTGCGGCGTTGCATGTGTAATTATCTGCGATCTCTTTCATACTAATGTCCGTAGGTATCCCCCTTACTATTCCCAAAGAATGATTAAATGTTTTAGGCTGATATATGTTGAATCCTTTCTGCTTTAAAATTGTACTTTTAATAGCTCTATTCGCGTGTGAAATGTTTCTATATATTACTATAAATTTCCCCTTACTAAAACTTTGTATTATATTCTCGTAGTCTGTGAGTTCTTGTTCAATCAAATTCTTTGCTATATTTATTATATTCATGTCTAATTTTTCAACTATTATTGCAAATGTTCCTTTGTCTTTTGAGGAATATAGGTTAATTATATGCTCAACTTTATTTTCTTTTTCTCGACCTGATTCTAATTTCAACGCTTGTTCTTCGACATCCATCTGATCCACCCATTCTATGCTCATTTCGGCGTCACTAGGTTGATTGATACTTATTTCCTCAATTCCTGTTTTGTTTTCTATTTTATTTATTGAAATTCCATTATTTGTAACTAAATTTAATTTAATCTTTTTTGATTCATCATTTTCTGTTTTATTATTTTCATTTAACTTTCTGGCATTCTTTACCATATGAGCCATTTTTAATTTTATGAATTTATTTACTGAGTCTCGATTATGTAATATTATTAGGTTTATGTAAATTACTCTATATTTATTCCAAAAAAACAAATGTTCTCGTTTTATTTTATATATATAACTGTTAAATTCATTATTTTTTATTATATTCCAATTAGTCTTACTGTTAATTACACACTTATATATTACATATTTTACAGCAAATAACACAGTTCAATATTATTCTTTCTGTTCTTATAATTCTTAAGTGAAATTCACACCCATTCAACAATATAATTTTAATAAAATATTTTTTAATTATATTTCCTATATACCACAAAAAATTATTTTCATCTTTCTTATCTCCCAACACTCTATAATAATAAGCTTGGGCCACAGAAAAAATTAACATACACAGAAGAAAAGCTACGGATGGAATATCGTACATTTTTTTTCTGGGGTTATCTCGCTGGTTTGGGGTTATTTCAGGAAATACGAGAATAAGAATTTTAAATAAATAAATTTTACACTCTCGAGAGACCTCTCTCAAATTCTTGCGTTTTATGTATTTTGTAGTCATGTATGTATATGTGTCATTGGAACTCGTGTGTGGCATAAGAAAATAGTACATATATTTTTTTTATTATTTATGTGTTTAAGCGAGAACATCAAAGCCAAAAACAAAGTTAAAATTGTACATTATAATTGGTTTGGCGAAGATTGTTTTTGATATTATATTGTATGCGTATGCATTTGTTTTATATTTAAAGCTTAGTACTCAGTTCAAAGTGAAATGAAATTTTAACGCGGTCTCCAAAAATCTATTTATTTTCGCGTGAAATAGAAATGAAATTTTATTTGGAGAATTTTTAATTTTAACGTATAAATTTGTAGACATGTATAAATTAATTTCTTTATTTTACGTAAATAATTTAAATTAAATTGACTTTAATTAAAATTTATGAATTTGTGGTATTAAAAAATTTGTTTTTTGCCAAAAACAAACAAATGTCAAAATTTCGCGTGAAAATAATGTGCCGAGACATTATTTTCACATGAAAATAATTTGGAGAGTTTATGCGCGCCATCTTTGATGTATTGAACACACTTGGTTTTTTCGTTGGAGAACTGAGTACTACAAAACGAAAACAGAAATGAAATTTTTCATTTCTAATTTCACTTTGGTAAAATCGTATGGAAATTTCACGTGAAATCGAACTGAGTACTAGGCTTAACCAAATAAAAAAACAAAGCATCAAGGAAACAACCGCGTTTTGCTTATTACATCGATTTTTGAATAAACTGCCGAATCAAATTTAATGATTTAGCTATTTGACTTAAAAATGTACCTACGTAGTTAGGAAAATTAAAAAAACAGATTAGTTTTAAAGTAATTAAATTTATTTATTGTCTTATCTTGGTTGACTACATAGCACGAATATGAGTATGTATAGATATTTCGTATTTAAAAAAAAATGGGTATATTATGTTAACCCGTCCACAAAATTTGCGATATATGTTATACAACTAGGTATAGATAATAAAACAAAACAATTTAATCCAAATAATTTTGTATTTTATTTTCAAGTTTCTTTTCATAAGACCATTTGGTGTGCTGTGCTTTCTCAAAAGTACTAATATTAAGAAATCTAGTAACTTATAATTATGTTCGGAACAAGGATTTGTTGAACAAAACCAATATTTATATTTTGAATTGCCGTTAGAGTAATGAATACATCGATCAATAATTAGTTGCTTTAGCTTCTTTGCGTTACAATGTTCGTTAAATGTTTCTTCAAATATTTGAATATGCGGCTTACACAAATCAAATAATAATTCCGTTGGAGCGCGCAGGGAACCAAAATTATTGTTACTAACATAGTTCTTCATAAATATAAAATATTCAGAAGTTATTGTTATGTTAGCATCATTGTCTTTTTTGACCCATTTAGTTTCGCAATATTGACAATGTGTTCGTCTCAAACATTTAAATATACATAGTATATCCTAGGTAATACCTTATAGCACAGTCGTCAAAATTTCGACTCGTGTTGTCGTTTGATAGTACATGTTCCAACAGTTCATGGTTATCTTCTGATTGATTACAGATGACTGAGATGGGTTGCTCTCTAAAATCATCTACATTATCGCTGTCTTCAATTAATGTTAATTCGAATGATTCTTTGTTTGGTAAATCATTTGTAGTTATCAAATCTTGGATTAGTATTTCATCATCGTCTCCATAACAATTCGTTAAAGCTGAGTTTCTTAAAAATTTTATTGACATTATTTGACCTAGTAAATTATTAAACTCCTTTACAGTTGGGTTTCGCCTATTACCTACTCCGCCTCTTTGCCTAATTTGACCAAAAAGATTTTCTATCGGATCCTGGTTTAATCTAACTGTAAGTATAAAAAAAATTTGACTATTTTCTAACATCAAACTATTTAATAATTGTAAAACGGCATTAATAGTTTGGATAAGCCCTTTGAAACAATATATAGTTTTCTTTTGCACCGGTTCAATTGATTTAATGTATGGCAACATCTCTAACATGTTTAAATAAACTCGTTTGTTAACTTGAATTGCACTTTTATGTTGGTTCTTATCATTTAAGACTCGACTGTTTAAATTGTCAAACAACCTGTCCATTTTTTCGACAAAATTTGCGATTGATAACGAAACATCTTGAACTCTCGGTGAAAACTGGTTAAATTGACTCATCGTTCGAATACCACAGGCAACGGTCCAGCTGAAAGCTTGTGTTGTGTAACTGACGCGCATTTTCTCAAACTTTTTAGGATTGATATGTCTCGAAGTTAGTTTCGGACATAATCTATTTGTATTTGTGGTGTCACGAAAATATAATTCGCTAAGTACTCTCCAACTTACAATACCATCATTGGTTTTAAGATCAACACTCATCAAATTATTACGTACAGATTTAATTAAATGGGGTACGTCGTATAGCGCAAATATTTTTTGTTCGTGTACGTAAAAGAACGGATTTTCTGGTTCCACGCCTAGAATCTTAAAGGCAAGCCGATTTTTTGGACCCTGGTTACATACAACACACTTCACACTAAACCCTATTTCGGAAAGAACGCTAATATTTTTTTTTATAATGTCTACTAAATCGCTACCTTTGATGTTTGTAGCGTTGGTAAAATATGATACAATATCATATTTGTAGTTTAAAAATAAACCTCTAATTAAAAATACACAAATATTTTTGGCTATATCTTTCGAGCGTAAGTCCCCCGAATCCGCAAACCAGTCAATCTCATCTTTAACTGAATCATACTCTAATGATTTTCTTTTAAATTAATAATAATTTGGTCATTAAAACCGGGTTTTAAGTGTTTTATTTGTTTCCAATTTATTAGACTCTGTTTTGAAGGCATATTAAAACCGAGAATGTCACGCATATAATTATATGTTGATGGGGATTTAAAATATAATTTCTGAGAAACTAATTTTTGTTTTGGAGGCCACCCTGAAAATTTGTTTTTTCTTAGTACTAAACATTTGCTAAATTCCTTGCTATCCTCATTAATTTCTTGATTGTTAATTAAATATTCCAACCCATTTTGGGATTGTAGTTTCGCATTATTATCACGTAACTTTAAATATTTTTTTTTAAACATATTAGTAAATTTTTTTGAAACACAAATCGGTTTTTTAGTAATTTGACATTTTTAGAAGCTTTAAAATATAATTTTTGGTAGATCCGCAAAGTTTTAAAGCTTTTGATACAGTTGTAACAAGTTGAAGCACATAAATCTTCACTACACATATTCGAAGAGCTGGGAATGTCGTACACATTATGTAATTCGATGTCTTGCACTGCTTGAACTTTATTAATTGTAGAGTACGTCTTTATATTTTGTTACTTTTCAGGAACTTCTCTGACAAAATTTTCTTCAGCACATTGCAAGTTTAATTCGGGAATGGCATTTTTTTAATCGTAACTATCCCTTGTATTTATCTAAAAAATGTACATCACAAACCCGCAAAATTTTCTTATCTGAATTATTTATTCCACATTTAGATAACCAGGTGGAAAATTCGGGACTCTTGCGATCAGGAAAATTATAAAATTTACGATCAGGGAAGCACCTTTTGCTGGCCAAACATGTTGGGATTGCGCAAACAATCCCTGATAATCGTTTATCACCCACTTTTCGTGGTAGTGGAATTATAAAATTATCACCCATTTTTTGGTGGAAGTGGAATTATAAAATTGGTACAATATTTTTATATGGTTAGATCACAAAAAATACACACAATAATGTAATATATAACACAAAAAAGATGTACATATACCAATTACAACAAAAATCTTTCAAATTCTTATAACTTGTTGTATGTTTAAACGACTAAATTTAGTTATATACTGGCAAAACTATCACAAATCAACAATTTACATGATTTATAACAAAAATAATAAAATATTTTTTATTTATTTTTGTGTATGCATCCACCGCTATCCTGTATAAAAACACAATGACAGTAATATATATACATATATATATACTCGTATATGTATATAATATTTATACTTTTTATTTTTTTCTGCGCATGAGTATGCGTTTTAGGATGTACCAATGCCTTCTAAACTACTGGCCGCTTACACCAAATGATGACGACACGCTAAGTCGACGTTGTTGTTGCTTTCTCTAGTTGCTTTGTTAGTGTAAACATCCTAAAATTATTATTGCGCAGTCTCGGTATAGACTTAAATTGACGTCATGTGCGAAAAATGAGAGTAGTAAAAGGCCAGTAGTATAGAAGGCATTGGATGTACGCATGTAAATAGCAATGATCGAAATTGAAAACAACACACAAATTCAGAGTAAAATGCAAAAAAAAAAAATAAAAATCGTAAACAGAGAATTTCAGCTATACAATGAGTATTTTATTCTCTACCAATTGTTGTTTTTGTAAAAAGACAATTTCAAAAATCATAAAAATTCTTGTTCGTAGCTTTTCTTCTGTATATGTTAATTTTTTCTGTGCTTGGGCCTTATTATTATTACACTTTATAGTTTTTTCAGTAACAATTCTTTCCACCACATGTATTTTAAATTCAATATTATAAGATTTATTATTTTTTATTAATAATAAAACATTTCTTTAACTTTATAAACTGTATGTTTCTTTATTTCCTTCAATTTTTATGCACGATGTGCTCTTTATTAACCTTCAGAATACACACTGAACTTTAAACCTTTTTCTTGTTCTATGTACCTTGTTGACACAATACGTGTTCCCTCTCTACCTTACCCTATCGACAAAAAAAGTCTTACAGTTCGGTCATCCTGACTCCGCAGCGACCTCGCTAGGTACCTAATCAATTACATTTTCTTCATCAACTTATTATAAAATTTAATACATAGAATGTTTTCTCAATTCAATTAATTTCTTACAATCTAGCGTTATTATAATTTCTTTAAATTCATTTCTTGTTTATATTTTTTTTTTTTTCTTACATTAATTTTTTTTATTACATTAAATCCTCCAATAAACCTTGAAGAACAATATTATTTCAATTATCTATATACTCGGTTTCGAATTCTGAATCCAGATATTCCACGTCTTCATACTCGTTCTCGTCTTCCCCCACTAACATCCTCGATGTTGTATCCGGTTTAACAGTCGTCTGTTCCTGACCTATATCTCTGGAGTATGATCGCATATTTCTAGAATCGAAAATTCCTTCAAATGGTCTACCTGAGACCTGGTAACCCTCTATATCTTTGATCACATGCCTGTCTCGGTCCAGTACTCTGCTGATCTTATACGGACCCTTAAACTTTGGTCTCAACTTACTACTAACTCCTACTTCTTATTATAATACCCTTTATTATATTCATGTTGCCTATCCATGGCCTTCTTTGCATCTTCTCTAATCTGCTCAACCTCTCGACCTTCTACCTCTCCGCACCTACCATCTACCTCTCTTCCAAACACACTTCTTTGGAGCATGCCAAATGACACTTTAGATGGAACTTCGTTAATGGCTTTATTGAATGTATTGTTTAATATATGCTCCGCCTGGCTAAGTACTTTATCCCATTGACATTCACCTTCGTAAGCCAACTTTGCTAACAATGGCATCAATACTCTATTGTACCGCTCTACCTGACCATTGGAGTTAGGTGATGCCGTAGCAATTTTCACATGCTCAATTCCCTTCCCTTTAACGAACTTCTCAAACTCTTTAGAGATAAACGCACTTCCCCTATCCGACACTATCCGTTTAGGTACGCTATAACTAATAAAATAAGACATCAAATGTTTACATACCTCGGCTGTATTCGTTGTCTTAGTTGAAAAAAGTTTTATAAATTTGCTAAATGCATCCACAGCCAACAAGACATAAAGATTTTTATTCTTTGTTCGTTCCAAAGGCCCTAAATGATCCACATGCAACGTCTCGAATGGACCTCTTCCCTTGTCTATCGAGTGCAATAATGCCTCCTTTGTTATTGGCTTTGGGTTATACGCCACACATACAATACAATCGCTTATGTGTTTCATCAATTGATCCTTCATATTTGGAAAATAGAATTGCCTTCGGATCATTTCACAACATTTATCACAACCCATATGACCCATATTATCATGATATCTAACAAGAACCGACCTAACCATCCTTTCAGGTACCAACAACTGCAACCTATTCCCTTCCTTCCTATACACTATTCCGTCCCTTAACTCATACCCTTTCAGTTGTTGTTGCTGTATCCGACTCTTTATGTTCTCTATACTTCTATCCTCCAGTTGTCTTATATATATTTTCTCCAAAAATAAATCTTTCTCATTCGCTTCCATATAATACATCTGTACTCTGCTGAGTGCATCTACATGTCTCATTCTTTCCGCCGTTCTGTGTATCACCTCAAAATCAAATTCTTCTAAAAACAAAGCCCAACGTTCTATCTTGCTATTCATATCTCTCTTATTTAAAGTCAATTTCAATGCATTACAGTCGGTCACTACCGTGAAATGCATCCTTTCCAGTTCAAAACTATGCAGCTTTCTGTGGTTTTCCTACTGAAAAACATAACTGGATGATATTCACCATCCTCTTGCTTCTGTACCAAAACCGCCCCATATCCCGAACTAGAAGCATCCGTATGTAATTGTATCTCTCGTTTCGACGAAAATACCCTTAAAACCGGTTTGTTTATCAATACCTCTCTCAGACTATTGAACGCCCTAACGTGCCTTTCTGAAAACTCAAACTCGACTTCGGGCTTCATCAACTCATACAACGGTGAAGCAATCCCTCCAAAACCTTTTATAAATTTTCTAAAATAACTTACCAGCCCCAGGAATCGCTGTAAGGTTTTTACGTCTGTGGGTATAGGATACTTTTCTATACTTTCCACATGTCTATCTGTCATTGTAATTCCCGAACTACTTATGTGATACCCCAGGTAATCCACACGTGTTTTAATATAATGACACTTCCCTATGTGTAACTTAATATCGTTGTTCGCTAAGACTCTGAACAATTCCTTCAACACGTCTAACTGTTCTTCTATATCCTTTGTTGCCACAAGAATGTCATCTATAAATACTATAACTCTGTTGTCCTTCACTAACTTATTTAACACCAGTTGAATATACCTCACGAAGTGTGCTGGAGAATTCGTATATCCGAAAGGAAGCTTATTAAACTCGAACTGTCCCTGATCAGTTACAAACGCAGTATATTTCTTTGATTCTTCTTTTAATGACACATGGTAAAATCCATTCCTCAAGTCTAGTGTCGAGAAATATCTCTTCCCACTTGTTAACTAAAGTGTGACTGTCGTGGACAGGACAACCTTAGTTACATTATTGTTGCCACTATCTTTTTAACTGTACCCCGTAGGCGGCATTAACCCGCTAGCTCAGCGGTAAAGGTTAATTGGCCGTGGGGATGGGGATACAAAGATAGCGGCCTAGATTACCGCCGAGGTAACTAAAATAAGGCGGGTACGGATGTGAGAGGGCATCGGACCCTTAAATAATGAATTGGGCCATCAGCCCATTGCAGGACAGCCGGTCAGACGCTGACCGTGGTTGTATATGATCTGAAATGTCTATTCAGACATTTCACCCTAGCTTTACTACTCTAATATTATTTTGGCCCATAGACCCTAAACTAGAGAAGTATTAGTAGGAGGAGGAAGTGGTATGCCACCTAATTCCGGATAAAGCAAAGAGCCGCTTCGCGACAACAATTGCTCTACTCGGGCTGTTGGAGACAACCCACTACCATTATTTAGTTTATTAGTAACCAAAACATATGCCACTTACCTTACCACCAAAAATAGTCTCCACGCAACAAAAAAAACACGATCACTGAAAACCAAAACAGCAAAAGAAAAAAACGGTCGCGGTTGATTTTAAGATTTACCACTTTATTCACAACAAAACAAAAACACAATCGAATGAAAACCGCTTACGAGCTATTTAAAAACCTAAAACTTTATCAAAGAAAAACTAAAAAAAACTAAACACTATTTGTAACACTAAGGCACAAAAAGAAACAAAACAACTTATTGACAAAATATGACCACACGTTGGTCTCGCTAAAAACTGACTACCTCAAAACTCCATACCAAAAAAAAATTACTAAAATTTTGTGAAATCACCACAAAATGCCCTGGATATCACAAAACCAACGTGCCATGAATTTTGCTTATTCGTGGTCACGCGCAAAATTTGAAACCAAAAAAAAAAAATTGCATTCAGCAAAATCGATAAATCTAATTTCCATCGGTAAATACATAGTTCATTACCTATGTCGTTTACCTCAAGAAAACAAAAATTTATCGCAAACAAAATGATCAAATTACATTTAAGTGTATGCCCGTTCAACCACAATATGAATTTTTATTCATACCGTAATTTGATCGCCATATCACAGAAATGTGGAAATTTAACATGACGGTGAATTTTGTTAAATATATTTAGAGATGTTAGTCTCGAAAAGGTCATGCTAATATGTAAATAGGTAGAATATTGGGATAGGTTAGCAATAGTAACGGAAATAGATGACAATCCGTTACACATTCAACCGTTGAACTATATCCTCTATCACAGGTGTAGGGTAATATATACGCTCCACTATTTTGTTTAACGGCCTATAGTTAATACACATCCTATAACTACTGTCCGGCTTTCTAACTAACACAACTCGACTTGTATACGCGGACTCGCTTGGTCTAATTACCCCTGACCTTAATAGTTCGTCCGTTAACTTACTTAGCTCGTTGCTTTCAAAAACACTTAAGCGCCTTGGGTGGGCTGTCACAATCTTTTACGATAATTTACCCTTTCTCCTATCCCTTCTACATTGTATAGATAATTTTTTTTTTATTTAAATTAATGTTTATTTTTTCAGTTTTTACATTTTTTTTTTTTTTTTGTTAGAAGTAAGTTAAACATAATTTATAAAAAAAACTTACACTATTATAGATTGTAATACTTAATTATGGCCTGTTGTGCAATAGTTTTTGGCTCTCAAATTTTTACCATTTTGAATTAATTTAACTATATATATATATTATTTTTAATTAAGCTGGGAAGTTATATTGCTAAATTCAGGTTTTCGATTTTTTTTTTTTCGAATTTAAAAATGACTGTGTTAAAACTTAATTCGATACTTTTTTTTTAAGGATTAAAATGACTAGATTAGATGCTGTTGGCCGTCGTGTAATTTTATTTTACAGCCAAAAATATTTATCTTTATTTTTTATATGATTCCGTTTTGTTGTTTCTGCTATGTCCTCACTAAATCTTCGTCTTAGTGGATCATTGTATTCATTACGATTAATAGATTTGACATTTTTTCTCCTGTTTGTATGATACAGTATAGGTACTCCAGTTTGGTGATTTGGTAAATAACCGTTTTGGTCTAGATATATGAATGCTTCTGGTGGGCAGTATTTATTTTCTATTGTGTTTTTCTGGTTTTGAAAATCTTCTAAATATGGTCCATATAACATTGAGTTATCATCATTCATTAATGATTTGTATACATGTTTTCTTACAAGGTTTAAAATAAATATATCAATTCTATCGAATTTTATTTGATCATAAATTATTTTGTTCGATATGTAGTGTTTATTATTATTTGTTTTCCTATATTGTGATAAACATGTTCTCAAACATTTCCTCTCGAATTTTCTGATATTTTCCATCAGCGCTGGTGATATGTTGTACCATATGGGGGCACCGTAACATATTATTGGTCGAATTAATGATTGATAGGATATCAATTTTACATTTTTGTTTAAATACCTCGAGTAAAATAATTTTTTTAGTATTCCGATTGCTTGCCGGGCTTTTGTGAGTTTCTTTGCAATATGCTTATCGAAGTAGAGATATTGATCTATATGAATACCAAGGTATCTCACGCATATCTTTTGGTCGATTAATTGATTTCTAAGTTTGATATCTATTTTATTCCATTTTTTTCTGACATCATGATTTAGTTTATTTAGCGGTTTCCTAAACAAGATTAATTCACATTTTTGTGGGTTTATAGCCATCCTCCATTTTTTAAAGTAGCTACTTATCATGTTTAAATTTGTTTGTAAATTTGTCTGTATGTGTAAAATTTTTTTTGATGATGAATAAATAATTATATCATCAGCATACGCCAGGGCTTGACATTTCTTGCTGTTTAAATTTTCTGATTTAAGCAGATCCGCTATATATAAATTGAATAAAATAGGCGCCAGTATTGTTCCTTGTTGTAGTCCATTTAATAATTCGAATTCACATTGAGATGTTTCTGTACTCGTTTTAACGATGAATTTTTTATGTTTTAGTATTTCCTTTAACATATATATGACGCTTATATTGAAGTTCATTTTCTTTAATTTGAATAATAGAGCTTCTATCCAGACCGAGTCGAACGCTCTCTCAAGATCAATAAGGATTGCCCCTGTTACTGTGTCGTTGTTCAATTCTCTTATAACATCAGAAGTAAGTTTGTTTAGAGCATGAGTTGTTGAGTGGTTGTGTCTAAAACCAAGTTGCACGTCCGCCAATAGCTGTTCCTTTTGTATGTGTACAACTATATGTTCGTATATTACAATTTCAAAAACTTTGCTTATGTTTGGTACTAAATTGATCGGTCGGTAATTTTTATACGATGACGGGTCTTTATTTTTTTTCTTTATTGGGATGATTTTAGATATTTTCCATTTAGCTGGGAAATAATTATTGTTTATCAAATTGTTAAAAATTATGCAGTATTCTTTTATTAAGCAATCAGGCAAATATTTTAGGGCTATATTGGGTATGTTATCCAGTCCAGACGATTTCTTTCTATTGGTGCAATGGAATATGTTTTTCAGTTTATCGGTTGTGGTGAACAGGTCTTCTGGTCTCTCGGTACTTAAATTTTCTGCTCTACAATTGTCGTCTATTCTGATTTTATAAAAAGAGTTTGTGTTGAATAAGTTCGTATTT
This sequence comes from Nephrotoma flavescens, assembly GCA_932526605.1. Lineage (NCBI taxonomy): Eukaryota > Metazoa > Arthropoda > Insecta > Diptera > Tipulidae > Nephrotoma > Nephrotoma flavescens. Next base: position 110,482,288 of record OW052222.1, read on the forward strand.
TTAAGCTGGTTAAGTTCCTTTATAAAGTGACTGATTATAGGTTCTGGCTGTGCTCGGTTGTGTTTTACCGATTCATTCTCGATATGTGCCCCGATTATATTAAGTTTATCTCTTTCAATAAAAATTTCGAAGTTTTCGTTGTCTATCCTTCTTGTTTTTGACTTGTCCTTTATATCTATTTGAAACTTTCCTTTATAGTTTAAATATTCTTTATCTTCATTGTTATTAATATTAATTTTAAAGTTTTGAATATTAATTTTTTCTTTTGGGCGGAAAATTTGGTTAATTTTTTGGAAAAAATTATTTTTGCTATTTATTTTAATATTACTAATTTTTTGTTCCCAAACTCTGTTTATTTGAACACGAATATTTTGTTTAATTAAAGAATTAATGTTTTTAAGAATCGCTTTCAGCCTAATTATTAAATTATGATTTGTTGTTTGTCTTCGTTTTAAATTTTTTATTTGAGATATTATTAAACTTTTTTGTTTGTATAATTTGAATATTATTTTGTTTCCATATATGTCCCGCAAATATATTTCTTTTCTCGTATAGGAGTTATGTGCTGTTTCTTGTAAACTATTTTTTATTATTGTGTCTATTTCTAACAGATATTTATCTATTTCGGAATTGTTTAAATTTCTATTGTTGGGCGCTAGATATCCATTTGTATTTTTATATAATTCTTTGTATTTATGTTGAATTTTGTTTTTGTATATATTCCAATCTATTCCAAATAATAATTTCCCACTTCGTACTTCATTAATCGTTGTATCCATTAAATAATCATCGATGTGTTGGCTTTTAATATCGAGCTGTACCGCACTGTGGTCACTTTCGTAGTGTAGCATATCCATCTCTGTTTCAATTCGGTCGTCCATAAATCCTAAGTCTATTGTTGAGTTTGTTCTTGGGTAGGTGGGGTTATTTGGTATTAAGAATTTAAGTTTATACAACTGGGAATTCTCATCTAACCAATTCCTCATTTTTTTCCCCCTTGTGTCTTCCATTTGGTTTTTCCATGTCGGATGTTTGGCATTTATATCTCCATAAATCAAATACAAATTATTCGGATGGTTAAGATGTAACTGTTCGAATATTATATTAAATTCTTCTATAAATTGTGCGGCTGGGTGATTTGATGCAGCATATATTGAACCAATAATAAGATTGAAGCCGTTAACTTTTATTTCAATTATTGTGGTTTCTATTGATGTAAATTGTTGATTAATGAATTTGATATGATTGAATTTAATATTATTTTTTAAAATTATAGCAGTACCACCTCCTCCTTTAATCCTATCGTTTCGAATAATTGAGTAATCTTTAATCTTAAATTGATATCTTTGGTCTAATTTGGTTTCTTGTAGTAGCATAATATCTGGCTTATGAATGTCCAGGAACATAATTAGATTCATTCTTCTTTCTATCGAGACGATAGAATTTACGTTTATGGATATGATTTTTTTGTTTTTTAGTCTAGTCATGATTGATTCGATTTTTTATATAAAACCATTGTAGTTTTGCAATATGATCCTTTAAACAAACGCTCGTTACCATAATTAATATAAAAATTTAAGAGCCAATTACAATGTAACCATTGCCAAGGAGGCAAATGTGTGATATAATTTGTTAGCTTTAACCTATTGAAATACGCATATTTCTTATTTTGCATAAATTCTACAATTCAAATATTTTCCCTATCCATGCATGATCGACTTAATCGTATTGAACAAAGTTTCTAATTTTTTATCTGTTTCATTCATATAAGATTGGAAAATATTTAATTTTTCTAGAATTTTTTCATATATATTATTACTATTATTACCTTGCATGATATGATTGTCCTTTGTAATAATTCCTTGTCGGTCGTTACTAAATAGGTCAGCATAATTTATACCTTCTTTGATGTAGTTAGATTGAAAGTATCTTTTTGGTTTAGCAGTTGACTCTCTCTTCTTTTTTGTCTCTTGAATCTGGTTCAGCAATTTTTTGTAAATTGGACATCCTTTGTACGATGCTGGATGACCATTTTCTTTGCAATTTGTGCAGTACGCTACGGATGTTTCACTTTTTTGCAGACTGCAGCTTCCTGGTTCGTGGTCGTTTTGACATTTTACACATCTATATTGTAGTTTACAGTTAATCGCCGCGTGTCCGTATCTTTGGCAATTTTTACATTGTGAAATGTCGTTTGATTTTAATTTTTCCCAGTTAATTTTTTGATGCCTTATATATTTTATATTTTTTAATTCATTTAGCTGTGTTTCAGGTCCCACTTGCACAATGTAAATTGATAGTTTTGTTTTCAAACTTTGTGAAGTTTTAGATTGGAATTGAGAGCAATTTATAAATTTAAGTGTTTCCGTTTCATGCTCTTTCAGATCGTTCAGCAGCTCTTCAACATTCTCATCGTTTGATAACCCTTTTAACAGTATGTTTTTTGGCTTTTGAGATTTAGGTGTATAAGTATAATATTGGGTGTTAACATCATTAAGTATTGTTTTTGTATTGATGAATTCTTTAGCTGTCTTTACGTACAGTATGTGTTTATTGTTGTTAATTCTTTGTATTGTAAAATTTTTTATGTTATTTACCTCGAGCACTTTTTCCGTTTGATTCGCGGTTTGTGTATAAATGTTTATTGGTGGTATTCTTTCTTTTTTATTATTTTCGTCATTATTATGTATGTTATTTTTAACTTTATCATTATTAATTTTATGAGTTTTATTATTTGTATATTTATTATTATTATCCTTGGTTGTATTTTTACCGTATTTTGTTTTATTTTGTTTTCTCAAAACTGGAATGAAATCATCTACTGCATCCCCTGTTATTTCATTGTCTGAATCTATGATATCTATGTTGTCAAACGAATTGTTCGTATGCGTATTGTGGCTAACATTTTTTTCCGTTATTTCCATTTGGTTATTTTGGCTACCTTTTTGAACCTGTTTTATATCTTGCGATAGACTTTCTATTTGTGTTTTTAGGTTTATAATTATGTTTTGCATTTCATAATTTTCGATTTTTAAATTTTCATTTTGTTTAATTAAGAGGGCTAAATCTGTTAGTTCATTACTATTAATAGGTCCACCTGGTCTTTTTGTGAGTTTCGGTGGCTTAATTATATCATAATTCACAGTTAAGTTTACCGGTGTCTCCACATCTGTATTATCGGGCGTGTTTATATAATTCATCTTGTTTTATGCACTTTTTTTTCTTTACACTTAACTTACAGAATCCCACCCAAACCTGGGGCCCTTTTTTTAAAAGGCAACCCCAGTATATTTTGGTTAGATTTTAGTCACTTATAATTGATGTAATTTTATTTTTTATAACAACAAAAATTTAAACAACAGTATAATTTATATTTATCACAATTGTTTTTTTTGATGTTGACTGTTCAACGATCCAATTTGTTCTCTTGTATAGATAATATTTCTTGTATATGTCCGTAACGATTTTATTATACTCGACAGTCTCTTTGGTGTCTCCTACATCTAGTGTCACTTCACTCAAAACTAACATCTGAGCCTCCGTGTTTACCACTTCCTTCATCATGTCTACGTCAAATTTATTTGGATCCATTATTCGAACTACATTAATTCCATTTAACTTCAAAAAATCCCTACCCAAAATAATATTGACCCCCACGGTACTATTGGGCACTACCTTAAATCTAGCCTTATATACATTATCTTTAATTATAATATTACTTTCTAAACTGCCTAACGTAATTAATGGACTCCCATTTATACCAACAATGTTATCTTTCTCCGTTTCACTCACCTGCGTGTCCATCACCAAATTTTCTTTCACTATACTCACATTGCTGCCTGAATCCACCAACACTCGTTCCTCCATTGCTTTATTTCCAATAAGGGCCATCACCTTCACTTGCCCCTCACCATCAACCATCAACTCCTTTCTCAACTTGGTATCTGCACTTCTCTCTTGGGCATCCATATACAGCCTTGCCGTCCCTTCTATTTTTACTCTGCATTGTTCCTTCAAATGCCCAATTTTATTACATCTCTCGCAAGTTAGTTTTTTCCTTGGTTCCGGGCAATTACTGGCTATGTGCCCCACCTTGAAACAATTATAACACTCCTTCCTCTTTATCCACTCAGGCTTACCCAAGTAGCACAAATGGGTTGGGATAACGTCGTACCGCCGTTAGCTGGATGTCTAGTGGTCGGCTAGCTGACGTTGGTACAACGGTATGGTAACGATGCTACAACGGTATTGGGGAATAAATCTTAGGTTGTTATAACGTCGTAATAACCACTATTTGTCTTTTCAAATGACTGAAGTTAGTTAGGTCGGAGTCGCTTATCCATTACCATTTAGAACCATTACGTTCGTAAAAAAACTAATTTCTTTCGTCATTCGGATTATACTTTGTGGAGAGGGAACTTTTTTTTTCATAATATGTAAATAATGGTGCTGCCTCTTTCATAATGTTATTTATTTCTTTTTCTTGTTTTATAAAAAATACAAATGTTCAAATGTTCCTACTTTGAAAGGTTCTTTAAAAAAATTAAAATTTATAGAATAATTGTTACGGGTTTCCATAATTTCTTTATTTTAAAATATAAGTTGATATTTCAAAAAAATAAAAATAAATAGATATGATTAAATTACTCTAATAGCAGAGAAAATCTGTTCAAAAGATCCCCGTCATTAAAATTATGATAGTATATTGACATATAGTCATGAAAATTATCAAAATAACAAATTTTGTTTTTCAAAAGTAAATAATTTTTAATGAAACATAAAGAAAAAATGGCGAGTTTCATAATGTATATGAAAATGACAAAAAAGTTATAAGAAAGACTAATTTATAGCAAACGTATCTCAAAAAACACAAAAAAGTTTTTTCAAAATCAAATAAACTATTTTCCCAACAAATTTGTCACTCTGGCAACAACTTGGTTATTTTTTTAACTTAATTGTCAAAATTACTTTTTCTATTGACTTTTAGATTTAAGGGTTTGTTTAAGTAAAATTTCACTTTCCGAAAAAAATGTCGAATGTTTAAATGGCTTCTTTTTTAATTTAAAATGATCCATATTTAATTATTTATAAATAATAAATTTTGTACATTTGACGTTTGTCGATAAATAATATTCTCGATAAAATTGTCAAGCGGGTCAACTATGCCACAAAATTGTGATACTTACGTGAAAAATGTTATTTCGTCGTCGCGCATATGTCAAATAACTTATTTAAGGTGAATTTCAGTTTTTAAATGACAATAAAGTCGCCAACTGGTCATTAAATATTAGGTAAAACGACCGGTAAACTAAAGAGTCGGCACGTGGGTAAATAATGACCATCAAGTTACAGTAGTCGGATAATAGTTAGAAAATGTGAAATAAGTTGGCCAACTCGATAAAAAATAACTTGATATTGACTGGTAAAAGATACCGTCGTATGGTGGTCGCACCGACCGATAAATAAGAAATTTTAGTTTTAAGTTCAAAATGTCTAATTTTTCAAGTTTCTAGCGGTTGCACCGACGTCGGGATTTAGTCATAAAACAATAAAGTTATTTGGTGCTACTTGGGTACTCTCCTCTTTTTTAGGTTTATGTTCGGTAACTCTTGCTCGTTCCCCCCGATAACCATAACGGCTACCGCTTCTTGTATTCTCCCCATCACTTCTTTGCATCTTCACATACCACTCAATATGTTCCTTTAGTTCACTCAATGATGTGACTCGGGTGGATTTTAAAGTTGAGCTCAATTTATACTCATTCATTCCCTTTATGATATAGTATATAACGCTTTCGTCCTCTATTTGACCTCGTCCTATCTGACACATCTCGAAGAAATATTCTACCAACCCTTGCTTTCCTCGCACTTGACTTCTCATACGCTCCTGAATTTCCGCTTGTGTACACCGACTCGGAAAATCTCTTCTAAACTGACTTGAAAACTGATTCCACGTTATTCTTTTGTCGATAACTACTTCATACCATTTTATCGCGTACGACTTCAATTTGCTCTTCGCGGCCAAAATCACTAACCTTTCGTCCAACTCATAGACCTCCATTAATACTTCCACACTGTCAACCCATTGATCGGAATTTAACCCTACTCCATCTGTAGGATCAAAACTTGGAAGCATGTCGACAATATCCCTCATTGTAAACTTCATCTTTGAATATTTATCACTTTTTATTTGTCTTTCTTGCACTGACGATCTACGAGACGATCCCGATTCGCTACTTCTGTTTCCATTCGTAAACCCCCTATGTTCACCTGATTCCTCCACGTGTTGATCGATTTTTCGATCACCTAAATGTCTTCCATTTATTTCCTCTTCATTATCTCGGGGCTCATACCTTTCTTTCACGGTGTCCATTAACAACCGAGTTATCAAACATCCCCTATTTCCGGTGGTATCTAAACCCCTTACACTTGTGGTGATGCACTTGGTTTGTGGTGATGGCTGCAATAAGAAGGCGCGTGGTCGCCTTTTATAATTAACTTTTACCACAAGCGCAAACCACATAAAATTCTTTAATAAATAACGATGGATTTTGTTTGTTTATGTTTACTTCATTTATTTCACTTTATTTAATTTAATTAATTTTGTTGCACCATTTTTGATTCAATTACATTGACTTTTTATTTTACCAGGCACGTTGATAAAATTATTTAGGTTGTGTTAAAGAAAAACAAAAAGCGCCATGTCGTCGCGAGAGAAAAACAACAAGAAGTTTTTCTCTTTCTTCCTACTGGCATCTCGCGGCGAAGTAGAGAGGCGGCAGCTTCCCGTATTTATGGTAGATGTCTCTACTAGGATTTTTAAACCGAACCGGTTTTAATCGAACCGATACCCTGTGAACGCCACACACTTAACTCCATCCGTAGCTTATCCGCTGTTATTTTTTTAGCACTCATTATCTCCAATTATTTTCATCATCCAACGTTTTCACTATTTATCTGTCCTTTACTTTACTTTATAGGGCTTATCCCACTTCTGAACTATAAGATTTATTATTTTTTATTAATAATAAAACATTTCTTTAACTTTATAAACTGTATATGTTTCTTTATTTCCTTCAATTTTTATGCACGTTGTGCTCTTTATTAACCTTCAGAATACACACTGAACTTTAAACCTTTTCTTGTTCTATGTACCTTGTTGACACAATACGTATTCCCTCTCTACCTTACCCTATCGACAAAAAAAAGTCTTACAATATGACCTATCGATCCTCTTTATGTCCAAATTAGCAGTTACAGATACTTCTCAAGGGAGGGGCTGAACCTTTGGAACTTTGTGTTCTTAATTTACAACTGATCGGGTTTGTTTTATTTCTAAAATACACAGTCAGGCTGTTGTATTCTCTTAGGATTTTCTTAATTTCTATTTACAATATTCATATAACTATATTTCTCCTCCACCTCATAAATATAATGCAATGACATATAAGTCCTTATTAATTATTTATTTAAATCTATGTTAATATGTTAATATTATTAATCCAAAAATTTCTTTTGATAATAAATATAATTATAGATTTGAATTAATAAAAAAATTTTTTTTTTTTTTATGCAATGTTTAAATAACTATATTTCCCTCCACCTCATGAATATAATACAATGGATTATTAAACCCTATTAATTGAATTTAAATAATTTTTTTTTTAAGTATGAATATAATACTAAGTTTGATTATTTACATTTTTTTTTTGAAAACATGAAAATTTATTATTGTTAATATTGTTAGTAATTGAATATCCACTGTGAAAGAGTTTATTAAGTTTTAGTGATTATAAATTATAATTGATATCTCTTAAAAAATTTAATATATCAGGATAATCCTTTACATTTTTTCGGATAAGAATTTCAGCTAAAGAAGAGTGTCTTAAAATTTCATACTTTTGTCTTTCTATGTTCTATTTAGAACAACTTTCTATGATGTGCATATTATCTTCTATAATATTACAAGACGAACAGTTTGGTGTATCTTCCAGTTTCATTAAATGTTTGTATTTTTTGTTATAAGAATACTGTTGTTATAAGAATACCTTTGTTAGAATACTTTTGTTATAAGAATACCTGTACGCATTCTAGTGATGGTTTTAATCTGTTTGTCCGTTAGTTTTAAATCATAGAACCACAAAGTCTTATTAGGAATTGGACAAATGTTTTTATAGTAATGGCCTACGTTCGTCGTCATCTCCTCAAAAAGAGAAATCCATTCACGTCTTATTTCCGTTAGAATAACTTTGTTCGTATGATTTATTGTAAGTTCATTATCTAGTGTGTGTGTGTGTTGGTGATATTATTGCTTGTTTTGCTAACCCATCCGCTATGTTATTTCCTACAACATTTATGTGTCCTGGGATCCATTGAATTACCATCCTTTTATGACCATTATGTCCTGCAATATCTATAATTTGATTTTCATAATGTTTGTGTGTCTCATTATTTAAAGCTGATAAAATGGATTTACAAGCACTCTGTGAGTCCGTCAATATTACTATATTTTCTTTTCTACTAATTAGTGATAGTGTTATGGCTATTTTATTTCCTATTGTCTCTATCGTAGTTGTGTCCGTATCATTTCTTAACTTTATTGATAATTTACAATTATTCTCCTTTATGAATATTCCTATGCCTGCGTTTCCATTACATAATGATCCATCCGTATAATAATGATCATAATTTGAATAGTGCCTCAGCATTTCGAGAGTACATTTCTGTAATATGTCTATATTACATTCTTTCTTATTGATGCCTTTTATGTTTGGTACTATCAATAAATTTAAAGGTAAAGTTTTCTTCTTATGTGCCTTTTTGATTATATTTATACATTCGTAGTTATCAAATAAATTGTTAAGCTTATAAGTTGACCTTCGATGTCTTATGTCCTCCCCTATTTTCGTATTTTTGTATAAATGTTTCGCTATAAATTTAAGGCTTTTAATCTTGTTGTCCAATTCAATAGGCATTTCATTTGCTTCCGAAAGAAGAGCTGGAATAGGTGTAGTTCTAACTAATCCTAAAAACGACCTTATTGCCCGTAAAACAATTTTTGGATTTATGACCATAAAAAGACCGAAAATGAACCATTCGTCCATAAGAGACGAAATAAGCCAACTGTCGGTAAATTGTTCAGTCATTTGTGCGTCTAATCCTTGCCAGAAAAGGGACGAACATTTAAAGACATTTCTGTCGCAGCTGATTCGGCTAACTTTTGACCGTTGCATTTGGCTAACAAATTACAGACGAATAAGCTTGGTAAAATAAGACCGACTTTTGTAAGTCAAAATTGACAGCCAAAAGGCATTAAAACGGGTAGGTCTTTTGACGGTCATTTCTTATAACCATAGAGAGACGAAATTGATTAGCATTTGCTAGACTGTTTTGGGGCACATTGGTAAGCCAGTTTTTTAATGGTTTTCGGGTTATGATTTTATAAAATAAATTATATTACATAAAAAATTCAAAACATAACAATTATTTTCATTTTATTTATTTTGCATCATATAAATTCCAAACAAATATTATAATCGAAAACAACAAAATCCGTTTGTGCAGGAAAGACTGGACCATTTCCCATTTAATAAATATTGTAATTTATTGTTTTATACTGCACTAAAGGAAGCTTATTTTCTGGTCGTAATTGTAATTTTGGATTTACAACTAGCTGATCTATGAAGTATTAGGAATCGATTCAATTTATGAAGATTAAAACAATTATTTTCTATAAAATAAAAAATCCCGATCAAAATATAATATTATGTATAAGTTTACTAACCTGTAAATTAATATTGTTTAATTGCAATATTAATTTAAATTATAGAAATTATTACAACAAAACACTACACTTTCAACTTTATAAAAACTTGCTTTTATAAATTTATTTTAATAATAATTTTTCTCGACCACAAATTATTAATTTCATATTGCACGCACGACGAATGCTTTGTAAGTGAGGAAACAAATTGAAACGTGGCGATGAACAATTTTAAGTCGAAAATGGCCCTAATTTGTAAGTCGTATTTATTCCAAACGGTCGAATTCGTCTTATTTGAATTGCATAACTCTGTCTCGTCCCTCTTTCGAATTTAACATTTCCATTGCCAGTCTGTTTCGTCTCTATTTTGTACTTAGTATTTCAATTGATAGTCGTCTTCGTCTTTTATTTAATTTTGGCTCCTAATTTAACTCAAATTTTATTTTTCATTTACTAATTGATATTTATTTTGATTCTGGTTTCCAATAAAACTATAATTTCGATTCTTTTAGTGCGACTTTCACTTTTTTAAATTTAAGCGTTGGACATTTCCGTCTCTAACACGATATTTCGTCTCTTCTAGAGGCGGAAATGTCTCAATGGACGAAAATTGTTTTACGGATTGCTTTATTCTTAATACTTTGACAGATGTTCGTAATATTCTTATTTTTTCATCTGTGATAATATATGCATATTCTAATTTAGTTTTTATTAATGCCTTATAAATTGTAGCGGCCTGTTTCTTCAATTACAAGAAACACCGCACAATATACTTAATCACAAACGGACAATTCTCCGTAGACTGAATTATTTATCAACGGACAATTCTCCGTATAAATAAGCATATTCCATAAGAATATGCAACAACAGTCTCCATACAAAATCGGTACATACAACAAATCAATTTTGTACACATTACAAAATTATCAACTTCCATTATCATACCGATTTGCACATCAATCAATTCGTTACCAATATTCAATTATCATTGAAACGAACGATATTGCAATTGTCGCATAGATGCCACCATCATTTGTGTCATAACCAAGACACAGCATATTTAAATTAAACGATGGTTCGGTAGTTATTAAAATCTTATTATAGATGCCCCCCATCATCATTAAATGATTGTGATAACCGAAGACACAATTATTTAATACCACTTAACATGATGGCGGGCAGATAGAACAAAAGCAAACTTAACATTGCAATAACGTTCATAGGCGTACGTACGTCTATAATACAAACAAATTGGTAACCAGCTGAAACCAGATTTGGTGGATGCATTTTAGATTTTTATTACCTTGTTTACCAAAAAGCGAAAGCTCTGGATCAATCCAATTTTTATTGCATCCAGATGGTCTTAAAAATTTTGTATAAAAGTTATACAAAATTTTGAAAACCTTCTTTTTCAGTTTTGGAATATTGGAGCAGCAGCAGCCGCTGATAATTATTTTCTTAAATAAAATTTTTTATTAATTCTTAAAATTAAATTAAATTTTGTTTTTTCTTTTTATTATTATTTTGATTAATTAACCAAGTGCGCCGCTTTCCTTCACTTCTGCAACCCAACATTTACGTTATAAAATATTTCGCATGGTAGTGGGGTGTGCTCCTCCAAATTTATTTGACAGCATTTTTATTATATTCAGTGTTTTTTGTATATTATTTATAATGTTTATTTAATGACATTCTGTTCGAGAAAGTAATTCCCAGTATTTTTGTATATGTCTGTTCCGTGATATTTGTATTGTTTATCTTTAGGTTTATTGATCTACATATTATTATTTTTATTCGTGAATAATCTAATAAAATGTGATTTGGAGGGATTTAATCTCAGATTAATCAAATCAAATTTTTGTCTAATTTTTGATAACACATCATTAGCCTTCCTTTCCAGTTCATCATAATTATTCCCAGATATAATTATAGAAAAATCATCCGCATATTGGAAAATCTTAACCTCAGTATTGTTTAGGGAATGAATACCATTTGTATATATGGTAAAAAGTGTAGGGCTTAAACTGCTGCCTTGTGGTACTCCAGCATTTGTTATTTGTGATATATCCCTCATGTTAATTTTGATTAAGATCACTCGGTTTGTCAAAAAATAGTAAATCCAATTATTTATATTTTTTGGGAATTGCTGTTTAGTCATTATAGAAATTAGAATTGCTTTGTCTATATTATCAAAAGCTTTAGAGATGTCTAAATTAATTAGTACTTGTTTCTTTTTAAGACCTTTTAATGTAACAATATGATTCGTCATTTCTATCATATAATCGTCTATGTTTTTCCCTTTTCTGAAGCCATAATTATTCTCATGTAAAATTTTATTTTTAATAATATGTTCATTAATTCTGTTTAGTATAAGTTTATTGAGTATCTTTGACATGGTTGGTAGCAAACTAATAGGCCTATAATTTTGAATATCCGTGTTATCTAGTCCAGATTTTTTCAACGGTATAGCCTTCGTAATCTTCCATTTCTCAGGATATATTTGAGATGACCAAATTTGATTCATGTATTTTGTAAGTATATCAATGGATTCTCTATTTACATTCGATATATGTTTTAGAAGTTTATAACTAATTTTATCTACACCCGGTGCTGTGTTTTTACTGAGTTTTATTATTTGTAATACCTCCGAGCTTTGAAAAACGATATTATTAGTCGAAGAACTAAGACCTGGAAAAGGAGGTGAGGAAATTTCTGTTGAACTAGGAAAATTTTTATCCAGGAATAATTCCGCATTATTATCGTTCTCTAATATTTGATATAGTGATTGTTTTTTGGTTTTTAACTTGTTCACATTCTTCCATATTTCGGTGTTGTTTGTATGTTATTATTATTATTATTATTATTGTTTTTTAGTTTGTTATGGTCAGGTTTGAGAACCCATATGACCTGCTTTTCTACTTTTCCAAGTGTTGCTTCCAGATGCTTCTCAAGGGAAGGGCTGTAGCTATGGAATGTTATAGTGTATAATTATTTAGTTCACTTTTATTTCTAGAAATGAACAAATGATTTTTCTTAATTGTGTTTTTTTTTTTTTTTTTTTTTTTTTTTTTTTTTAGTTAATATTCTGTTTGCTTTATTAATAGATGTAATGTTAAGTTCTGTTTTATAGTTCTGTTGTTTTCTTGGTGTGATTCTTATATTTATTGATGAGTTTTTTATTACTAAATCCTTACGATAACTACCCACCACCATACATTTTAGTTTATTTTTTTTTTTTAAACCTTAATTTAATTAATTAAATAATTTGTAAATTTTTCTTTGTATAAAATTTGATAGGTGTTATTATATTTTTTTTTCATTAGTTAATAATTTAAATGATAATATTTTAATTCATATATGCTTCTTTACATAAATTCAATGTTTTAAATGTCAAAAAGAAAAAATTCTGGTACAAAATAATGAACTTCGTTTGATTGCTTCTAAAATTATATTCTATATAACACCATACATTTTGGTTTATTTTTTTTTTCTTAATTTAATTAATTAAATAATTTTTAAATTTTTCTTTGTGTAAAAATTTGATAGGTATTATTATTTATTTTTTTTTTTTTCATTAATTATTAATTTAAGTGATAATGTTTTAATTCATGAAAGCTTCTTTGTATAAATTCAATGTTTTAAATGTCAAAAGGAAAAAATTGTGATACAAAATAATGAACTTCGTTTGATTACTTCTAAAATTATATTCTATATAATATCTGCTCTTGCAATTAATAAGTTATTTATTTATTTTTATTTTTTTAATTTCGAGATTGGATATTTTTATTATTTTTTTTTTTTTTTTTTTGAACCCCGAGTGTGATATACTATTAAATACCGATTTTAAATATTAGTGTTTCTTTAAAAAATATCTTGTGTTAATTGATTTAATAATGTATTTATATATGATCATTATGTATAATAAAGACAATTAATACTAATTATCTTTTTATTATTATAATTTTTTTTTTTTTTTTTTAAATCGTGATAGTTATAGTTTACATTCTATTTCCTTCAAAAAGTCCAAAATTGTTCTATAGTACTCATCTTTACCTTTTTTTAAAAGGTTTTTTAAAGATTTTCTTTTCAGAATGCTATATTTGTTTCTAATTGTTTCGTGTTTTATGCAAAAATTTATGATGTGGTTGTTGTCTTCTATGACATTGCAAACTTCGCAATTTGGGCTATCCTCTAATCCTATTAGATGCTTATACTTTTTATTGTATGTGTGTCCTGTTCTGATTCTCGTCATGTTTCTGATTTTTTTGTTATTTAATACTGAATTTTTAAACCAAAAGTTTGTGGGTGGACTTTTCAAAATTAATTTATAGAAACTACCGGAGTTATTATTAATATTTCTATATTTCTGTGTCCATTCAGTTATTATTAATTTTTTATTTTTTTTCATAACATCTGCTAATGTGGGATTGTTATTCATTTTGTGTGTAGGTCTTGTGAGTGCTATTTTTGCCAGTTTATTTATTTATTTATGGACATAAATTTTGTGAACCCCGCACCTCAATTGAGCATACAAGCTCATTCGTTTAAGGTATGAGGCTCATATTTAATACCAAAACTGTTGATGTAACTTTTCTTCATGTATGTTTAAGCAGGAATATGTATTTCAGGCAACCGCTTCTAAATATTTTGTACGACCTCAATCTGTTTTAGGGTACGTAAACATTCCACCGGGTAGGGCCGCTTCACTCCAGTAACAACAATATAATTTTCAACTTCTCTGGAATGGTAATTTTGTATACAGCTCCCAATAAAGCCATATGAAATTATTTGCTTTTAATTTTTAAATATTTTCATTTTTATATAAAAAAAATTCAAAAATACAAAATATCTGATGTCTGCCTGACACGAAAGTCAAAGCTATATTTATCCGCTGTTTCGTTTCCTTCTATTCCTATATGCCCCGGAATCCATTGTATAGTTATTTCTTTTTTATTATTGTAGTTTATTATATTTAGTATTTGATTTTCATATTGCTTGTCTGTATTTTTCTTAAGAGCTGTGAGTATAGATTTGCAAGAACTTTGTGAGTCTGTGAAAATTACTATTTTGTTTTTGTTGTTAATTTGAGCTATTGTCGATGCTATCTTTATTGCTATTGTTTCCGCTGTCATAATTTCTGTATCATTTTCAAGGTTTATTGCTAATTTTAAGTTGCTATCTTTGACATATATTCCGATACCCAATTTGTTTTCTTTTTTCGTCCCGTCAGTATATATTTAGCCGTATTCACTATATTCTTCTATTACCCTTAATGTATTTATGAAGAGTTCTCTTCTGTTTTGATTTTTTAAGTTAGAAATATCCGGTATGTTGGTTTTTATTTTGATATTTTTAGGGTTGTCATTTTTTGGTTGTAGATGTTTTATCCTTAGTAGTGGGAATAATCATTATAAAGTTTGTTGAATTTTTCAATTGATTTTTGATTTTTTATTTCGATTCCGATTTTCGTATTCTTATAAATGTGTCTTGATATGTATTTTAGAGATTTTAGTTTATTATCTAATTCAATTAGCAATTCTTTTGATTCCGCTAATAAGGCTGGTATAGGTGTTGTTTTTATTAATCCCAGGCTCGTTCTTACTTCTTATACCTATATTTTTAATATTTTGACAAATTTTATTTATTGTTTTGTTGTCAGTATCTGTTATTATATAAGCAAATAATTGGTGAATAAATATTTTCAATATATTAAGAGATTTCTGTATAGTGGTCCTTATTGACTTATAATGATTTGTTAATGATAATCTGTTTGAAAAGGTGGTTCCTAGTATTTTGGTTTCCTGTCTCCTTTCAATTAATACTTCGTCTATTTTTACTGGTATGTTATATCTGTTATTTATATTTGTGTAAAGTCTCACGTAATGTGTTTTATTTGGATTTATTTTTAGGTTTAATTTATCAAGTTTTTCTTATTAATTGCTTTACCGACCTCCTCATTATTTTTCCCACATACTAAAATGCAAATATCATTTTAGTATGTGGGAAAAATTCAAATATCAGAATATTCTCCTGTTGTTGTTGCTGAGCTCGTGTATTGAATTTGTATAAATGTTAAAGAGCGTAGGGCTCAAGCAACTTCCCTGTGGAGTTCCTATGTTCGTAATGTGTTCGAGTGTTGTTTCCGTTTCTTGGATTGTTATTTTTCGATTTGTAAGGAGTAAATATATCCAGTTTATTATTTGTTTGGGTATGTTGTTGTTAGTCATTTCTTTTATTAATTTTGTTTAATCTACGTTATCGAATGCTTTTGTTATGTCTGTGTTGATTAGTATAATTTTATTCTTTAGGCGTTTCTTGTTTCTTATGTAGTTTATCATTTCAGTCATGTAATCCATGATGCTTTTATTTTTTCTAAAACCGAAATTGTATTCATTTAATAATTTATTTTTCTCTAAATGTTCATTTATTCTATTATTAATAATTCTATTAAAAATTTTTGAGAAGGTGGGTAATAGGCATATCGGTCTATAATTTTTTATTTCACGGTCGTTTAGATCTTTTTTTCTTATTGCTATTGTTATTGCCGTTTTCCAATTTTCTGGGTATTTTTGGTTTTTCCAAATTTTGTTGAAATGACTGGTTAGAAGGTCTATAAAATTATTCTTTGATTTTGTTAAATGTTTAATTAATTGATATGAGATTCCATCATTTCCTGGTGCCGTATTTTTTATATTTTTGATAATTTCTAGAATTTCGTTACTAGAAAATTCTTGTTCTTCGTATTCTTTTAGATTTAATTGATATGGTAAATTTATTTCTTCATTAGATTCCTTGAAATTAATATTTAGAAATAATTTTCCTTGAGTTGGGTCTTCTAAGATTCTATAGTTATTTTGATTTTGTTTATTTTTGTCCACATTTCTTTTCCATCCGTTTTGATATTTATACTCTCTAGGAACGCTAACCAACTATTTTTCTTTTCTTTGTTAATGTTTAGTTTGAGTTTTTGTGTTGCTATTTTTAGCTCAATTGCTGTGTAAAGTGTTTTGGTTTTATTATAAATTTTTTGTTTTTCGTCTTTAATATTCCATAATCTTTGGATACATGTGTTCCACCAGGGTTTTGGTGTAAATTTTTTTTCTCTGTATATTTCCGACGTGTTGTTTTTGATTAGAGTAGAGTTTCTAGTAGTTTTTCTATATCTTCATTTTTTGTGTTTGCTAATTTGTTAAATTCATAAATAGTTTTTTTCCAATTCGTTAATTTTCTTTTAGTTCTTTCCGCTGTTTTTAGTTTCATAAGTATTACGTAATGATCGCTTCCAAGTGTTTCATTTGTAGTTTGCCATGTTAGTTTATTTGTTAAATCCAAACTGCATAGAGATATGTCGATTGCTGATGTTGTATGGTTGTATAGGTTTAATCTTGTAGGGGATCCGTCATTTAATAGATATATATTTTTTTCACTTATTATTTGCGCTATTTTTCTCCCAAGTCTGTTTGATTTTTGGTTATTATTCCATAAACTGCTATGTGCGTTTATGTCTCTCGCTATTATTGTATTTCCTCTATTTTCATCCAATATGTTTGTGAAATCTGTTAGAGTCTCTTCTTCTAATGTATTTGAATTGTTGTAAAATACTGTGATGTTGAAATTTGTGTTTTTAATCTTTATATTTATTTTTAATGTTTCGATTTTACTGAATGTATAAATTTGATCCACTATTACCACCGACGTTTTTTTATCAAACCAACCCCTCCATATCCATCCTGTCTGTTTTTGATTATTAATTTGTAGTTATTGAAATTTAAATTTGAATTTTGGTTAGTCCAAGTTTCCATTAGTATTGCAATTTGAATGTTGTTAATTGTCATGTAATTTTCCAAAAGATCTTTGTTACTTTTTAGGCTTCTAATATTTATTTGGATGATGTTTATTTCTTTCATTTTTTTTTTAATTTGGGTTAGGGAAAAGAGTCCCTATCTTTATTAAAATATTATCCGTAATATGGCAATTTTTATTAGAACTTCCTGCTTGGTTTAATTCGGATATAATATATTTTAATAATTCGTCTCTTTCTTTAACTTGGTTTTTTAACTCCTCGACCACTCCCTTTATAACCTCTAATTTTAGGTCTGATTTTCTATTTATTTCCCTAATTTTATTTATTTCCGTTTTATCGTTATCATTGATCATGTTTGGAAAATCATTTGAGTTGGGTGTTCTTTGGTTTATTCCGTAGATTTTTTCTTTAGCTTCTTTATAAGTAATTTTATCTATCGTCATTGTTTGGGTGATTCTAACCTGTCTTTTTTTCTCAAAGCATTCTTTAATGTTCGTTCTGTGTCCCTCACCACAAAATTTACATCTTGGTTTTAGGTCGCATTCATGTCCATTAACTTCTTTAATTTTTGTACATATATTACATCTATCATTCTCGTTTGATCTACATCTAGTTTTTGTGTGCCCGTAGCTAAGACACCTATTACGAAACATAGGGTTTGGAAAGAAGTGATTGACTTTCACTAAAATATTATCATACATGACTATATTGTATGGTAATTTACAAGATTGGAAAGTTATTTTAATTAATTCCATGTCTTTTCTGGTATTTGTCTCGGTGTCCCATTTGGTCATCCTTTCGACCTTTTCGATTTTTTCAGTAGAATTTATATTTTCAAATATTTCTTTTAGTGTTGAATTTAATGGAATATTTCTTATAATACCAATTGATTTACTGTAATTATTAGGTATAAATGCTTCAAAACCGTCGAAAGCCTTGAATGCCTCCGAATCTACGCATCTATTTGCCTCGTGAAAATGTTTAAAATTTATTCTTCCCGTATTTTTGCTTATCTGGTCTATTGATAAAATGTTTTCAAATTTATTTAGTTTTATTATTTTTCCAAGATTTATTAAATTTAAGTTGTCTTTAATAATTATTACCCTAAATGGTCCATTATCATATTTATTGTATTTATTCTTTTCTCTTTTTAGTTTGTTGTTATTATTGTTTTGAATTTCACTTATATTTATTCCTTTTCTGTTCATTGAATCGTTTGTTTTAATGAAATCCCCTGTTTTACTCGATGTGGCTTCATTATTGGGTATTGAAGTAATTTCATTTTCCTCCATGTTTATTTCGTTTGGAATTCCTTCCGATTTTTCGATGTATTTTGTTTTTTTAAAAACGTGTTCGATTCTTTTTGATTCGTCCATTTTGTTTTCTAATTCATTTCTCGTCACTATTTCTTTTTCACTTTTAACGGTATTTATTAATTGTTCACGTATTATATAGTTAACTTTATGATCTGTATTAATTAAGTTCCCTAATTTATCATTATTATTCGGAGTATTTTTCATTTTTAGTTTTCTTGTTTTAATAACCCTACTTTCCTCATTTCTTGCTTTTCTTTTTTTCCTTATTTTATTTCTATCCGTTCTTGATATTTTTAGAACATTATTATATTCATAATCGAAGGAACTTAATTCCGTTTCCGGTATTTTCACTTCACTGTCGTCATTTTTCTTGATGAGGGTTTCCCCCCATTTTGTACTATTTGAACTACGCGGTTCTATATCTATTTAATTTTGGACTTTTCGAAAAAACTTATAAATGTAAAAATTAAACTATCACTTACCCCTAATATCTAAACTTCAATGTTGTATATTAGCCTCCACCAAGATATAGTTTGAAGAAAAATTAATAACTATAATTAATTCGAAAATTAAACACAAAATATAAATAAATTGAAAAAGTAAATTTTTCCAATATGGCTTCTGAATTACACTTGTTTATAAAAAAAAATTTTTTTTTTTTTTAAACTTATGACTTGCACGTTTCGCGATCACACTCAGAATGTGTTTGTATGTTGATTTATATGGAGTGCACAAAGAGATGTCTACCGCCGATGATGTGTACCTGTGTGTGTCTTGTCTTGTTGGTGATTGATCATTTAAAATACAAAGGTTACTATCTGTTATGATGTCCGCTATTTTAATTCCTAACGAGTCCGTTCTTGTTCTATCCCATAAACAATGATGTGCGTTGATATCGCCCGTAATTAAGGTTTGATAGTTGTTGTTCTCCTCTATTAATTTTTCAAATTCTGTTTTTATTTCTTCGTTTCTTCTATTTGAATTATTATAAAAATTTACCAAATTTATATCGATGTTTTTATATTTTATGTTAATCTTTAAAACTTCTAATCTATTATATGTGTTTACTTGATTAATTATCTTCCACGAAATGTCTTTTTTAATTAAAAAACCTACTCCCCCATCCTCTCTATCTTTTGTAATCAGATCATATTTGTTGAATACAATATTTTGAAATGGGTTCGGCCAAGTTTCGTTTAATAAAACAATATGTGCATTGTTCATATTCATAAACTGTTCTAGCAATAATTTATTTGTTTTCAAACTTCTAATATTTATTTGTATTAAATTCATACTTTTTGTCCACATCTCTTAGTTTGTTTTGTTTTTTAAATCCGCTATATTAATCAACAGCATGTCGATTTCAGCTGGATTTATTTTGTCTGTTCCGGTTTTCTTTAACATCTCCTGAAAATTGTCTATTATGTCATCTCGAGTTTTGACTTGTTCCTTTAATTGATTCACTATATTTCTTAGTGTTTTTAATTGCATATTCACTTTTCCCAAATTATCCTGTGATATAAAGTCTGTATGTCTTGGCACCCTTTGTCTTGTCCCAAAAAGTTTTTCTTTTGCCTCTTTAAATGACACTTTATTAATTGTTATGTATTCTGTTAACTGTCTCTGCCTAAAACGTTCTTGACAATTCCTATCATTTGTGATATGTCCCTCCCCACAAAATTTACAACTGATTTTCATATCACACATGTGTGTTTCCGTTTTTACTTTAGCACACGTGATACATCTAATATTTTCTATTTTTGTCTTACATCTTTTTGTTGTATGGCCATAATTTAAGCATGTCTTACAGTGTAATGGATTAGGAATATAGTGAGATACTTTAATCAAAATATTATCATACATCACTATATTATAAGGAATATCAACAGCTCTGAATGTTAATTTTACTAATTCCATATTGACAGCAGTGTTATTCACATTATCCCATCTCGTCATCCTCTCTATTTTAATTATTTCAATATTCGATTTAATATTTTCTTAACTCTTTTGTTGATAAATCTACCGGGATATTCCGAATCACTCCCACTGTCGATATGAAATTAATTGGTATAAAAGCCAAATATTTGTCGAACTTATTGAATTTTTCCGATTCAAGGCATTCATTAGCATCCTGAAGGTTAGTCAATGTTATTTTCGCCGTATCTTTATTAAGCTGTTCTACCTCTACAATATTCTTAAATCTATTTAATTTACGTGATTTACCCAAACTTAAAAAATTAAAGTTTTCTTTTTTCACTAGTACTTTATATGGACCTTTATCCGTTCTATAATATTTGTTTGGTCTCACTGTAATATCTTCGTTTTTATTCCCTTCTATGACGCTTGCCTCCACCATATTGTCACTATCTTTTTTATTTGTCGCCATTTTTTTAATCGATTCTATATTTCCTATGACTGTAATTTTTTTTCGTCTTTTAATATTATTAGAAATTAATTTAACACTTTTCTTCACATCACTTTCTTTATTGTTTAAATCTAATCTATAGTTTTTTTAGCATATTCCTCCGTATCCGTATAACTAGAGTCGGAAAATGTTAGGATATCATCCAATACCGGGGTCAAATGGACACTACCATTTACCCTGTTTGCAAAAATTTCATTTCCCGAAATATTCAAGAAATATTTAATCAATTATAATATTCTAATCTCTAAAACTTACCAAAATGTGATAGTTTCCACTAAAATATTACTGGAATTAAATATAAATTTATATTTTAATTTTATTACTTTACTTTACTTATAACTTTTTAGAAACTTGAAAAAACACGTGTAATCACTGCCCTTTCACAATCGATTCAACTAGATTCTTATTTTTATTTTCTACAATCTCAATGTTGTTTGTTTGTTTGTTTTTCTATTTTTTGTGGTCAGATGTTTCCATCAATATGACCTATTGTTCCTTTTTTTCCCCAATTTTTGCATCCAGATTCTTCTCAGGGGAAGGGCTGGAGCTATGGGTCGTGGTTCCAAATTATATCTAGTATATTATAATTTTATTATAATAAATAGCTATATTGTTTTACTGAACTAATTTATCATATAATAATTGAATATTTTAAAAATTATTATTATTATTATATATTTTCTTTTTTATTTATATTTTATGTTTTATTTCTTTTATTTTCATTTTATTTTATATTATTTTAATAAAGTATGATTTTGATATTAATATTTTTGTATTTTATTTCTTTCTATGTATCTTAAATTTGATCTTTTCTTGTTTTTTTTTAATGTAAATTATATATAATTTTTATATTATTTCCCCTTGATTCTATATAAATTCAAGTATTTATTCTTATATTATAATTCCCTCCACCTTGTTAAAATTAATTTTGATACTCTCATGACTCTTTAATTAAATATAGAAATCAGTTATTAATTTTTTTTTTTTAGTTATATTTATATTTATATATATTTGTAAGTTTACTTTGTATCATTCATAATTCGTATTTTATTTCTGTTATAAATTTTATAAGTGAATAATATTTATTTTCATCATTACTAGTCAGTATGTTTACGAGTGTATTTTGCGTTATCCTAGAGTATGTTCTCCTTATTGTCTCATATTTTGTGCAATTACTAACTATGTGATCATTATCTTCTAAACAATTACAAGTGTCACAGTTTGGTGTAGGTTCTAGGCCAACAATGTTTTTGAATTTTTTATTAAATGTGTGCCCTGTCCTTAATCTTGTTAGTAACTTTGTATCTTTTGAATTAAATTTTTTGTCTTTAAACCATATTTTTTTTGGTGGTGCGTTATTAATTTGTTTATAAAAATGTTCTGTATTATGTGTCATTACCCTATTCTTTTCAGTCCATTCATTTTGTATTGTGTCTGTTATAAGTTTTTTGACATCCAATAAAGTCGGTTCGTTATCTAATATGTAATTTGATCTTCTTGTTGCTAGTTTAGCTAGATTATCTGCAATGCTGTTTCCTTCAATGCCCACGTGTCCCGGTATCCAATGTATAAGTATGTTTTTTCTTTTATTATTACCAGCTATATCTATAATTTGATTTTCGTAATGCCTATCTGTTTTTTGGTTAATACCTGTTTGTAAAGATAGGAAGGCGCTTTGTGAGTCTGTGATAATTATTATATTTTTTTTTTTATTAGTTGAGCTAATGTAATAGCTATTTTAATAGCAATGGTTTCTACTGTTTTTATGTTAGTGTTGTTTTTTACTTTAATTGCAAATTTATGTTCATTGTCCTTTATATATATTCCAATTCCAATGTTCTTCTCAATTATTGATCCATCTGTATATATATGTCCATAGTCCATGTATTTATTTAATGTTTCTTTAGTTATTTTGTTACATTCTATGGTGTTAATACTGTTTTTTGAATTAAGTCCGTTTATATATGGTATTATTTTTATGTTTTCCGGGTTTGTGTTTTTTTGTGTATTGGTTTTATTTTATGTAGTATGTTATAGCTTGTATATAAAAAATTTAGTTTTTCAGTTGATTTTTGATTTATAATATCTTTTCCTATGATTGAATTTTTGAAAATTTGTTTTGATATATAAAGTAATGTTTTCATTTTGTTGTCTAAATTTACAGTCATTTCGTTCGATTCAGCTAGTATTGCTGGTATTGGTGTTGTTCTAGCCATGCCTTGACAGATTCTTAATCCCATATTTTTGATATTTTGGCAGATTTTATTAGCTGTATTATTATCTTCATTTGTAATAATATAACAGTATTCTAATTTTGGCTTTATTATAGCTTTAAAAGTATTAAGCATTACATATGGATGACTTCCCCCTTTAGTATTTGTTAAGATTTTTAATATATTAATTGTTTTTTGTATATTTGATTTTAATTTTTTATAATGATTTGTTAGGGATAATCTATTAGAGAAATATATTCCAAGTAGTTTTGTTTCGTATTTTTCCGGTATTTGTGTATTGTTATATTTAATGTTTATTTTGTTTCTATTGTTTTTGTTGGTATTTATTCTTATAAAATGTGATTTTTCTGGATTTATCTTGAGTTTTAGTGTTTCTAGTATGTTTTTAATAATTACTAAAGTTTCATTCGTTTTCATTTCTAATTCTTCGTGGTTATGTTCACTTATTAATAAACATATATCATCTGCGAATTGTAATATTTTTCTATTGTCGTTATTTATTGTGTAGTTTAGTTGTGTATAAGTTGAATAATGTAGGACTTAATACTGGGTTTACACCAGAGCTACTTTAATAGTATAATACTTTTTTGCTAATAAAGTATAATACCCGGCCAGTTTACATCGCAAGCGGTGTAAACCCATACTATAATACTATATTATTTTTTTTGTTGGTAAATATATTTTTTTTGGTTAATATCACAAATGGAAATGTATAGCCAAACAAAAAATGTCTTTATCGGCCACTTGAAAAAAATAATAAACAAAATTAAAGTATTATAACATTAAAGTAGAGTTTAAACTACGACTATAATGTCAATATTTTTTTGATAGCTATTATACTTTAATAGCAAAATAGTACGCGATAAAGTATTAAAGTATTTTAGTTTGAGTTTACACCAACATACTTTTTTGCTACATACTTTTATTCTACTGGTGTAAACGGGGTATTAGACAACTTCCTTGGGGTATTCCAGAATTTGTAATTTGTGTGATTTCGTCATTTTCACATGAAATTTGGATTTTTCTGTTCGTTAGGAATTGTTGAATCCAGTTTACAATTTCTTGTGGGAAATTAAAATTTTTCAATATAGATATTAAGACATTTTTGTCCACATTATCAAATGATTTAGATATGTCTAAGTTTATTAGAATTATTATTTTTTTTTGTTTTTAGTTTCGATATTTATAAAATTTTAATAAATTTATCATATAGTCCGTTATACTTTTATTTTTCCTAAATCCGAAATTGTTTTGGTGTAGGATGTTATTTTTATCAATGTGTTCATTAATTTTATTCAATATCAGTTTGTTTAACATTTTTGAGAGTATTGGTAATAGACATATTGGCCTATAATTTTGAATTAATCTATCATATTTTCCCGGTTATTTTAAAGCTGATTTTGTCATTAACTGGAGTTGTATTTTTTGTTTTCCTTAGAATTTCTTTAATATATGTAGTTTTGAATTGTTGGTTATTTTCTACTTGATTTATTTTTGGGAAAGACGGTGTATTGTTATCGTATGTTTCGGGAAAATTTATATTTAAAAATTGTATTGCATTGTCCTTATTTTGTAATTTTTTATAATAAGTTTCTTTCTTGTTTTTTATTTTGTTTATATTTCTCCATAATTCCGAATTATTTGTGTCTTTGTATATGTTTTCTAAAAACTTTCCTCAACTTTTCTTTTTCGCTTTTTTAATTTCTAATTTTAATTTTTGTATAGCACGTTTTAGTTGTGTTGCTGTATATAATGTCTTATGTCTGTTGTATATTTTTTGTTTTTCTGTTTTTATGTTCCATAATTGTTGTACATATTTGTTCCACCAAGGTTTTGGAGTGAATTCTCTGGTATATCTTACATTTTTTGTGTTATTTTTTATTATGTCTTCTATTGTGGTTTCTATATTTTGTGATATTGATTTTATTTCAGTAATTTCTTGTTTTATTTTTGTCCAGTTCGTAATTTGTTTTATATGTACTGCTGTATTAGTTGCATAATTAATTATGATAGGTAAATGGTCACTTCCTATGTTGTCTGTTATACTGTTCCATGTCAGTTTATTTTCTAAGTTTTGAGAACATAATGTGATGTCTAATGCAGAAGTTCTGTGTCTGTGTAAATCCATTCTAGTGGGAGAGCCATCATTTAATAAGATAAAATTGTTTTCCGTTATAACATAAGCAATTTTTTCTCCTAGTATGTCTTGTGATCTATTATTGTTCCATAGACTATCTTGAGCATTTATATCACCTCCAATTATGGTATTTATGTTGTCGATTTCAGATAATAGATTTGTGAATTCCAATTTTACTTGTTCTGGGGTTTTCCTTGAATTATTGTAAAATGATACTAGATTCAATTCTAATTGTTTGTATTTGATATTGATTTTAATCGTTTCTAATCTATTATATGTGTGATTTAAAGGTACCTATTATATTCCAAGAAATATCTTTCTTTATTATGAAACCTACCCCTCCGTATCCATCTATTCTGTTTTTAGTAATGATATCAAAGTTATTCAAAGAAAATTTTTCCGTATTTTTTGTCCAAGTTTCCAAGAGAATCGCAATTTTTATGTCATTCTTATTCATATAATATTCTAATAAATTCTTATTGCTATATAAGCTACGGATATTTATGTGTATTATTTTTATCTTTCTACTCATTATTATTCTTATCACTGTTAACATTGATCATGTTTCCGATTTTTATCAACAGCGCGTCAACATGTCCTGGATCTTTATTTTTTTTTCTGTTAATGTCTTCACTATGTCAACCAATATTAAATCCCTATCTGATAATTGTGTTTTCATTTCTTTTATTAACTTCTTCATTACATTTATCTGGTGATCCGAATTCTTTATGCTGAAAACAGATGTGCAGATTTTCTGCATGCAGCACCGCATGCAGATCTGCACGTAAAACACATGAGCATAATTATTTAACACTTGTGTGCGGCATTTTTTATTTAGAGTTAAAGCAAGCAGGGGAAAATATCAAACAATGTCGCATGAAGTTGCCGACGATTTTTAGTTTTATTTTTTTTCATGTTGTCAACACCGACAGATGCGCAGTCAAATTAGAAATAGAGACGACATGCGTACATGTATTTTAACCCATATACACTAGTGTATTCTAATTTTGATGCACGCAGAATTCTGCACATGTGTTTCCAGCATTAGTTGATGTAGTAGTCTTATGCTTTCATCTTCATTGTTTTTTAGTTCATGTATGAAGTAGCTTTGCCTTGGAATTTTTTGTCTAAGTCCAAAAAGTTTATCTTTTGCTTCCCTGTATGAGGCTTTATTAATTGTCATAAATTCTGTAATTTGTTTCTGTCTGAATCGTTCTTGACATTCTGTGTTATTTGTTTTGTGTCCTTCTCCGCAGAATTTACATCTATTAGGTCACAAACGTGCGTTCCGTCAATATTTCTAGCACAAGTTATACATCGAGTCACGTCTTGATTCTTACCTCTTTTTTGTGTATGTCCATAATTTAAGCATTTTTTACAATGCATGGGGTTTGGTATATAGTATTGTACTTTGAGTAATATATTGTCATACATTAATACGTCTTTGGGTATATTGTTAGATGCAAACGTTATTTTAACTAATTCCATATCTTGCGCTGTTTTTGTGTCAAAATTCCATTTAGTCATTCTATCAATATTTATGATTTCTATTCTAGATTTAATATTATCTTTTATTTCTTGTATTGTAATGTCATTGGGAATATTCCTAATCACGCCAATAGTTTTATTAAAACTGTTTGGTATATACGCGTTTGGTATAAATTTGTTGAATGCTTCTGATTCTATACAGTTGTTCGCGTCCGTATAATATTTAAAGGTAATTTTTGCCGTGTTCTTGCTTAGTTGTTCGATCATTTCAATATTTTCGAATCTATTTACTTTGATTGATTTACCTAAATGCATGAGATTCATTAATGTCAGTTATAGAAATTTCCTCGCTCGAATTGTCTGTGAAGGGGAAGGGAACGAGGAAAGAATCACGACCAAAGAATCAAAGTGTGGAACCACGTATTGAGAGTTCAAGTCGGAGAATACCTATACCACATCACAATACAAGAGATTACGCAAAGCAAGAGAAACTAGTAGTGGAATTTAATAGGGGTAAAGGTGGATTTACATATCCGACGATTTTTCGGCGAAGCTGCTTGCCGCAGAAATTCGGCGAACGCTATATTATCAATGATTTACATATTCGACGAATTTTTTCCACAGATCCATACATAAATAATATTTTCCACACAATGTCAAATCGTAGAAAAAATAAAAAAACAAGAATTTTTTTTTATCTATTCCTGCGTTTATACCACAGCTAAAATAGCAATGCTAAATGCAAATGACAACTGTAGCAACGGTATAAACACGACATACTCATAGCCCTAGCTAGCTAAAATGCTAAAATAGCACTGCTATTTAGCACTGCTACGTAGATAGCAGTGCTACGTAGCTACGGTATAAACAAGCAACATGGCTACACATGTCAAAATAGAAGTTCGTTTTTATTGTTTACAAATAAGTTTACATATTTTGTAGCTGAAAATGATTTAAATTTTTGGTTCGTTAGGAAAATTTAAAAAAAAAAAAAGAGTGAGTCCATTAGTACTCTCAATGAGACGTGTAAACATAGCGTGTGTATAGTGCGTCCGTACACGTACAGTTTACTTTGAAGGAAGAAGGAATGCAATTTTACTAACCATAGTTTTTCATTTGTTTATTATCGTTAAATTGGTCTATTACTCTTTCGGTATAATCGACGCAATTGGATTGTGGTAGCTAAAATAAGATACATATACTGTCGACTCTAACTTTTCTAATTTTTATTGAAAAACTGCACAATGGTCGTTCCATCATATTTCGTAGTAGACATATTTCGATCTGAGTTCATGTGCAAATCGAATTGGTCGCGCAGGAAGTTTGTAAGTGGTTCAGTTTGAGGAACAGCAAAATTAATAATGAAACCCCCACTCATAATCATTGGCAGAAGATGATACTCTTCTTAGGACAATTTTTGAAATTCTTTTAGAATATGGAGCATCGACGAAATGTATGAACTTCATTAGGTCTTCTACAGATTTTTTCGGCAATTAATACAACTACAGAAAGCATCTTATTCCCATCGAGAAGCTGAAGTTCAGCCGTGTATATATTATCATTGGGTTGTGTTGTTACCGTCATATCATTTGTTAATCCAACGATGATTTCCTTATGCGAGTTGACTGTATAAGTTCTACTTGTATTTTTATATATTGCTAATCCGGCCATTGGAATATCTGGAACAACGCATCATTCAAAATAAATAATATTAACATGCTCGTCATTGCGTATCCAGATCTCGCGGGAAGCAAGAAAATTGACATACTTGCGTGACTGTATCAGTTAGGTCGAGGTGATGTGACCTGAGACTCTGGCAGTTCAATGTTAAAAACCAGACGTCATTATTATCTCGTACAAAATTAGCCATTACAACTTGAGCTATACTTAGCGGATTTGTAGTGAGGAAAATGATAATGCTTAACATTAATTATCAGATTGTTGTTTCGATTAACAGTTGAGTTTTTTCTAGAAATGGGCACCAAACATCGGTCGATATTCATTTTCTGCGCCCATCCAGCTTTAAGCCGCCTGACCTTCTTGCCTTGTGAATTTATACCGAAATCCATTCAGAGTCGTTTGATACTTTTTAATGTTGACGTTTTCATCGTTCTCGTTTTCCGGTCAGGATGGCTGCATTCGATATATTTCAGACAGCCCATAGTACCATTCACAAGTCCATCTGTTACGTCAATATTGGTTTTGAGAAAGTAAGGCCGACCTTTGATAAGTGGAAGTTCGTACGGCAAATTATGTATGTCCACTATGCTCGTTTTATGGATCTTTTGACGGAATTGCTACTATGGCAGCCCATCTCTCTTGTACTGAAGGCGGCCTTCAAACGTAGGAATTTTAACATGCCCGTCATTGCGCAGACAGGTCTCGGAAAGCAAATGAATTGAGCATATCTGCTTGGCTGTCATCTGAGACTCTGGCAGTTCAATGTTAAAAACGAGACGTCATTATAACCCCATTTAGAAGAAGACATGATCATTGATAGCCGACGCGATGAAAAGCTCCTAGAGACTCTTTACTCGTGATAAAGCAATATACACAAGTGTTGACTGTGTTTTTAATCGTAAGAGTATGTAATTTCGTAATCGTATTTCGTATCGTATTTTTTTTTTTTGATTCTTCTGATCGATGGAAATGTTGATGGTTTCTATTTCATTTTTTAAATTAGTTTTTTTGTTTTCCCTATAATATTATTCATATATGTACATACAAGCATAGCATGCCATGTATAGTAAAAAATTGTTTTTATTGAGTTTGTTGCCTTTTTTTTAAACGAAGACATATGTCATTTCCGTTCGTTTCATTTACAAGTTTACTGTAATACAAAAATTTTTGGTAGGCGCGAGCAAAGATGTTTACACATCAAAAAATAACAAAACCCTAAAATGAAAAAGGGCGAAAAACGTGCAACGTGAAATGACGTGAAATTTTCTGTTTTTGATATTTATAGCAATATACGGTGTGAACGCAAGCTAAATAATATTGACATCTGTAGCATTGCTATTTTAGCTTCGGTATAAGCGTAGCATGTGTGCTGTGACGTCGGGCCGAAAATATAAATTTTGTTCATGTCTTCGCCGTGCCGAAAAATCGGCGAAAAAGTTCTTTCTGATTTGTTGAATGTGACACGTGATGTTCGGCACAGAAAAATCGTTGGATATGTAAATCCACCTTAACTGTAGCACTTATCCACAGAGTTCTCAGACCATTACACATTCTCTGTAAAACCCAATTAAACCCAATTGTATACGTTACGAAAGATAAACGTGAAAAAACAAAAACCATTACAAACTGTGTATCCTGCCGTAATAAACATAAGTATTAAGTGACAACTGCAAAAATTGTGTTTCGAGAAAATCGATGTTAAAGTTCGGTAACTTGTTTTGGTTATAACACCAATTATCTTGTTTCCATGCAGAGTTGAAAGTGGCTTGAGTTGGAGTTAGCCTCCATGGAAACAGAGTAGAGTTGAGTTTTCGTTAAATTAGTTTGAACTCGACGAAACTAATGGGATTGAGTAGAGTTGAAATTCAAAATGGCGGCAATGAAAAATGTTCATTTTTAATGTCAAGGAAATTTATATTAAAAATTTTGAACCACAAATATGTATATTTAAAACGAAAAAGTATTTTAAAATAATATAATTTTCAGGGCATATTAGTATACATAGAGTATAGGCACAAATTAAATTAACTTTATCAAGCGATTATGAAAATTTCAACTCAACCTACCTCTACTCCATGGAAACGATCAACGCCATTTTGGAATTAACGAAAACCTAATTTCAACTCAACCTAACTCCAACCTGGTTCATGGAAACATGGTAAATAACAATCATTTTTCTTATTAGTTGGATTTGCTATATTATCAATTATACTAGATACAATTAGACTGCGATGCAAAAAATTAAATAAATATGCACTTTTACAACAAAAAACACAAAAATAGAGTTTTGTCTAAAACGGCTATAGTAAACAGTCGACGAGTACTAATTAAAAGTGACTTATACTCCGTTAAGTCACTTATACTACACAATTAAATAACAATTTTTTGCCGTATAAGATGCATTTTAACCTTATCTAACATTTAAGGTGTTTATGTTCAGTTTCCTTTCGAAATAAAATTTAAGTAATCTACAGTTTACAAATAAACTTTAAGTTTTAAAATGAACTGAATAAAATTGTTAAAATAAAACTAAGAATAATTTGTTTTTTTATTTTTTTTTATTGTTAAAATAGCACGATAGTTCTGTTTACTTAATAATATTAATTAATAAAAAAAAAATAAAATAATAATTCAAATATGTAATTCAAATTGGGAATTCGAACTAAAAATTCTCATAAATGTTAATCTACTACCTTTAATTAATTTTCCACATATTACTTTAATTTTAATTATAATTAATTTAATTTACCACCACAATTAATTTGTCAACTTAAGGCGATTCTCTCTAGAACAGTGGCAACTTTCAATCAGATAAAGCTTTTTTTGTAGTAGATAAGTTGTTTTTGCTTCAAGCTACCGATAGATAGATTCAATGTAGTCAATTTGACGAAAGAAGAAAGAATGACAAATTTGCCTTAAATGTAATTTCAAGTAACACAAACTAAACAATTGTCACTTAACTAACATAATTGAAATAAAAACGCCTTATCTGCAAAGTAGATGAGGCGTTTATGATTCAAATGGAGTAGTTGTCATTTTTGCTTAAACTATACCACATTTTTATTTTAGAGCGAATTATATTTTGCTTAATAAAAAGTTTTTGGATGTGTTTTAAATTACTTTTATTAATTATAATGATAAAGCTTTTAATCAGCTATTAATTGGCATCAATAACTAAATTCAGCCAAAAATGTAGTTAAGTCACTTATGCTTATCACGGCAGTATGGTTATTTACATACACATTTGTGCACGGTAGACTTGAAAAAAAATTGTCTGGCCGGAAAATGGATAATGTATGTACAAGTCTGCAA
This sequence comes from Nephrotoma flavescens, assembly GCA_932526605.1. NCBI lineage: Eukaryota > Metazoa > Arthropoda > Insecta > Diptera > Tipulidae > Nephrotoma > Nephrotoma flavescens. The sequence continues at coordinate 110,514,446 of OW052222.1, forward strand.
ACGAATCTTCAAATTATTCGCCGTTTCACACTTTGATTCTATCGTTCATATCCACACTTGGGTAACTTGAACCCGGTAGCTTCTTCGTTTCTTTCCCCTTTAAGGATGAAACACACCAAGCAGAAGCAGCGAGCAACAAATTTAAATTTTGGCTTATTCGCATATGTAATGATACAAAATCATAGTTTGCATATAAATATACGTGCTTCCATAAAAAGACATTATCAGTGAGTCTATTCTGTCGAACCCTAGGAATTAGGAAAAAAAAATCTTTGTAGCACTTTTTCCCAATTTTTTTCCTAATTGTCTAATTTGTTTTCCTAATTTTACGTTGAATTTGTTTTCATGTCGCTGTCAAAATAAGTAAATAAGTTTGCAATAAGTACTCGTTTCAAAAACAGCCTTAATTTTGTAATTATAATTGAACAATTTAAATTTAAAGAAATTATATTGAATGATTGTCACGGCACAATAGGTTCCACACACAGCAGCATAAATTTACTACACTTGACTGCTACTCATAACCTCGATAAATTTGACAAAATTCTATTACAACTACAGGATGAAACACACCAAGAGCAGCGCGACATATTTCAAGCAATCCACAATAACGGCTGCATATGGGCGTGCACACCAAGCAGCGCAGCAGATTGTTTTGTTTTAATCGTAAATCGAATTGTGTCAAATTTATCGAGGTTATGAGTAGCAGCCAAGTGCAGTAAATTTATGCTGCTGTGTGTGGAACCTATTGATGTCGCGATAGATGCAACTTCATTCAATATAATTTCTTTAAATCTAAATTATTCTATTAAAATTAGAAAATATTTGATTTATTTTATTGGAAATACCTATATTTATACTCAAATTATAATTTTGTATCGTTACATAAGCCAATATTTAAATTTGCTGTTCGCTGCTGCTTGGTGTGTTTTATCCAAATCACACCAAGTAGCAGCAGCGAGCAGCTAATCCAAATTATACCTTATTTGCTTTTGTAACTATGTATACAAAATCATAATTTGAGGATAAATATAGGTATTTACAATAAAATAAATCAAATATTTTCTAATTTTAATAGAAAAATTTAGATTTAAAGAAATTATATTGAATGAAGTTGCATCTATCGCGGCATCAATAGGTTCCACACCTAGCAGCAGAAATTTGCTGCACTTGGCTGCTACTCATAACCTCGATAAATTTGACACAATTCTATTTACAACTAAAAACTGCTGCGCTGCTTGGTGTGCACGCCCATATGCAGCCGTTATTGTGGATTGCTTGGAATATGTTGCGCTGCTCTTGGTGTGTTTCATCCTTTTAACAGCTGCCTGGCGCAACAAAAAACCGATTCTATTGACGATTGGAGCATCACGGATTCCACGCTACTCATAACTAAAACTTGTTTTCTTATGTTTAAAAAAATTTGATGTACATCAAAAAATAGAAATGTAGATTTTTTCTTCCATTTTGACTACCATATACACATATTTATATACATATAATATGCCAATCGTAAATATTGTCGAATACGTCAAACGCGATTTGAATATTTTTCAAAATGCTTTGTTATTGTTTTCGGCATCCCTTTCGCGTTTACGCACACTACGATAAAAACACATCAAGTGCGGTATGTTGTACCATCACTCCGAATCGAAATTCGAAAAAAGTCGAATGGTGGTATGTTGTATCATTTTCGAAAAGCAAAAAAGATACAACTTTTACTTTTTCGATTCGACTTTTTTCGAATTCGACTTTTTTCGATTCGAAGTGATGGTACAACATACCGCCCCAAATTTTTTTCATATTCTTTTTAACTGTCGGAAATTTGATTTACATCAAAAACGTAAAAGAATTCGCTATTATACTAGCGTTCCATTCCGCGTTGCACACTTTGATTCTTTCGTCGTGATTTTTTTGTCGTTTCCTTGCTCTTTACCGACAAACTGTTTTAAAGCGGAACCAGTCAGAAATAAAAATTTAATTTAATAAAAAAATAAGAATGCGATGAATGGCATTTCAATGTTATTACCCAGTCAAACTTAATTTTCATGTAAGAAACCGAAAGAAACCGAATTTCCCCTTCGTTAAATTATAGCTGTCACTTAATATAAAAGTAGTGTGCGGTATTTCTCGCTCGAAAATAAGAAAAACTTAAAAATATGTACGATTTGTTGTTGTGTATGCACAGCAAAAGAAGATAAATTTTTGATACGGGTGGAAATATTTATTTTGTGTACATTTTTTTGTTTACTATTTTATTTATTAAATAAAACTATTTTAATATTTTTCCATATTATGTGGTTAGTTTTAATAGTGTGTGATAAAGTAAAAATGGTGCTTTAGTGAATTTTGTTAAAAATTAATTTGTTAATGGTATGATATTATAGTCGTAGTGTGTAAACGCTATTTTACTACTATAATATTTTAATTTTGTTTAGTTTATTTCCTTTTTCCTTTGTGATGTAAAAGCATCTCGTGTATGTGTACATTTTCAAATACGAAATTTATATATAAAAATGTATAACAACATGAACAAATATGAAATTTCTCTAAAAGACATTTCACAATAAAAAACAGCTGTTTGTAAACGAACAGCTGTCACCTAAAATTATTATTTTTGGCTGGTTGGAATACCAAAAAAAAAGAAAAACAATTGGGTTCGGTAAAATTCGTATTTTTTTTGCTAAGTTCTTATTTCCGACTGGTTTCGCTGTTAAGTTTGTGCAATTAGGCTTTATCAATGTAATTGTTGTTGTAATTTTGCGAAAGCATCACAGTTAAAGTGTGGGTGGAATGGCTTTGAACATCTACTCACAGTCACAAGCACTGATATGTAACTCATGGATACGGTATACATAAAAAACTGTGGTATAAAAAACAAAACTAAAAATCGTATCTAATGTGCAATAGAGAAAGCAAAAATGTATCTTCCTTGTCTAGAATTCCGAATTTTCGAAAATCAAATTCAAATTAGTATAGTAGACTACAAAAAAAAACAGTTTACATACACTTGATAAAATGGATGCAATGCGATATTTATTTATTTTTATTTACGTTTGATTTATGTCGAATTTTAAATTTGTTTTTGGCTTTGGCATGTTGTTCATTACAGATATGTAGTTCATATTTCAAGGGAAAAATGCGAAAAAAATATTTAAATATTTTTTTAAAATAAGCAGCAGTGTTTTATTTATTAAATTATGATTTAAAAAATTAACAATTTTGAATATTTTTCTGTCTATCCTATGTTTATTAGGAAAAAGAAAACGACTTCGAATAATTTTCGAAATTGTCTTGGTTCCAGTGCGGCTCTTATTTTACATTTTCGTTAATACGATTTTCGAGTAAGAGGTGTATATAATACAAGCGAGTGGAATATAAAAAAAAGTCGTACCATATTTTGTTGTCGTTTGCTATGGTAATTTAGTTGTATACCGTATCCATGAGTTATATATCAGTGGTCACAAGTACTTGCAAGGATGTACTATGCTAACGCCAATCCGTGGTTTTACACTTTCACTCTTTGGTCGTGATTCTTTCCTCGTTCCCTTCCTCTTCACCAACAAACTAATTTTTTGGCGGGGAAATTCTTGATTCTTTTTTCAGCTTGTTTCAGCTTTAAGCTAAGCTACATTTTTTATTCAGCTTTTTTCAGCTTGTTTAAAATTTTATGTTGCAGCTGCGTAATAAAATTATTGTCCGTGAATCCGAAATGAAAAGAATTGAAAAGAAAATAAAAAAATTTAAGGACATTTTTGAGATGTAGATTTTTGTTTAAATTTTATTTTCGAGAGAACAGAATAAAACAAGACAAATAAATTTAATGATTTAATTTAAAATAAGGGTTTAAATTAAAAATTAAATTCTATTGCGCAGTAGTTTGAATCCAGAAACCAAAATTGTGTGTAGCATAGCTGAACTGATTCTCGCACAACAACAAAAATAAATTTTTCAAGGACACCTTGTTTATTTGTCGTTTTTGAGTTAATTTTAGTTTAATTTGCACTTCGAGTGCCAAAAATATCAACCTAGGAAGCAGTTTTTGCATGCAAATAATAAACATTTTTTACAATACGAATAAATCAAAAAACATAATTTTACGCACATACATAAAAAAAGAAACGTTCAAAGAAATCAAATGTGGACGGCGATTGATTTTTTGAAATCATTGAATCACGACGAAAGAATTAAAGTGTGGCGAGGCTCAATGGAACACGGCTACTGGCACTAGATACGACGCTGGAATAAAAAATGTAGCTTAGCTTAGCTGTCAAAACAAAAATTTATTCTTTGGATATGTTTGCAAGACAAATTTTTAATTGATTTTATGTAAAATTTATCGAGTTCTCTTTCAAATTGCACATTACACAATTGCATTACATACAAGAGTTACATACAACATTACATACAACAACGTCTTTTATTTTATTGGCTTTTTTGCATTTCGTTGTACCATACCATTGCTCTTAAGGGAGACACATGGTAATTTAAGTGATGTCTGAATTTAAAGTTAAAAATTTTGAATTAAATTTCTGTTATTTCCTAAATTTAATAATAAATAACAATGAAATAATAAATCGAAGGCGTTCTATAAAAAATTTTGAAGAGACGATTTCAGTTTAGTTTTCGATTATTTGCTATACTGTGTTGTGAAAAAATTTTTGTGAATTCTAAAGAACTGCAAGCATTGTGATTAATTATTTATTCAATTTTATATTAAGTAATTTAAAATTAAATTATGTAGCGTAGGAAAAAATTATTAATTTAAATCGTGTCGTTTTGAACCGACATAACCTCATTTTTTGCACAATCTTCCATGTTGAGTGGAGTTTTTCTTCGTACAAAATTTCACTTTTCTATTAAGAGAAATCAATTATTATCGATTTTAATTTCACCTGCTTGAAAAATGTCGTCTCGACGGCCCAGGATTAAGCCTATAGCTAATTTAACGGCAAGGCGTGTTAAATCTGAAAGAAATATTGTTGAAAATTTGTCAGAAGAGCCTGCTACGGTTGAAGAGCACAATTCGCCGAATAATTTAGTGAAGGAAAATGTGGAACCCATCACAGTTGAAAATAGAGCAGCAGATAAAAAATATGATGAAACCCAAACTATGAATGAGGAAATTGAAAAATCAGAAAAAAATACTCCGCATCCGCAACAAAAGTATTGTCAATCAACCATAATGCCGACGAAAACAAATAGGCGACGGATTAAACCTACCATTACACTTCCGCAAAGGAAACCTAAAGTAATCCCGGCGGAGGTTGAAAATGCTGATGATATTGCAAACAATTCTGCAAAATGTGACGTTAAGGTTACAGTACCTGAAAGTGTGGCTGCCGAAGGAGAAATCCAACATAGAGAACCATTCGTTTCAAAATTCTTCGATAATTTAAAACCTACTAATAACTCTAGTAAAATTGCCAATTTTGAAGAACCAATTGATGATTCTGTATTCAAGTCACCTCAAAGTTTCCTTAGTCCACGTTATAACCCACCAACACCCAAAACCAATCCATTTGGATCTGAAATCAGCCCTATAATGCTTTCAACGAACGAGCTCATGCCGAAAGATGATTTAAAATGCCCATTATCACCTACGAAAATTCGCCAGCGCATTAAAGTCGTGCCAATGCTTGGGAATCGACGGAATAGTATACAAGGTCGTGACGAGTGTGATGAAATTCCACGACGACAAAGACATCTGAGTTCAAGTTCATCACATAGCAATCAGAATCTATCGCTGAACTATAAAACAATGAGTAGTCCTGGTTATCCATACTCGAATCGAATACGAACTGAATCATCGTGTTCGAACGCATCCGATATAAGCGTAGTAAGAGATGTGGCTCACAAAAATCGACGCGTTAATCGATCCGAAGAACAACATCGTCTTAATGAGGCGAAACGTGGATTCAAAGAACGCTTTCAGAATTCCGTACCTGACAAATCACAACTTAAAATGTATGATATGATTTTCTATAATCCTTCAAGCAATCCAATGAAAAGTGCTATGACGATAAAAGAAGATCGACGTGGATCGAGTTCGGCAAGCAGTATTAGCTCATTTGTAGGAAAACGTGAACCGAGCTTAGCAGATCCCATGCCAAAATTGCCAGTAAAATCGAAAAGCGAAGAGAATGCAATGCCCGTGCCACAATTAAAAATTGGTCCAAACGGTGATATTATCATTGACGAAAAGAGTTTGGTCATTGAGACGACGAGTGAGAAAACAGCACGCGAAACTTTAGCTAACTCGGACATAGTATACGATGATGAATTTAGTGGAACCCAAGGGTTTTATAAGCGGCAGCTAAGGATGCGTGATTGGGGACGAATCGAAACAATTAAGTTTTATCGATGTTTACAAACTATTGGAACCGATTTTTCGATGATGATTCAATTATTTCCGAAAAGAAATAGACGGGAACTTAAATTAAAAGTAAGTACATACATATTTGGTACATCAATAGATTATTGGGGATTAATTTTGAAACAATTTATGTTTTCAGTTTAAAAAAGAGGAGAAAACCAATCCGGTCCTAATTAATAAGGCACTTTTATGCCCGAAAACATTTAATATAGAAGAGTTGGAGGAAGATTTTAAGCGTGACGAGGAGATAGAACGTCTGAAAGCTGAAAAGGTGCAGCAGAAACGGGTACAGAATCTTAAAGAATTGAAGAAGTGAGTAATTTTTTAGAACTGGACTTTTGATGTATTATTATCGATTTTTTTTTTATTTTGCAAATCAAAGGAAATATTACGATAACCGAACAATTAAATCTCTCCAAAAAGGTGAAAATGAAAATTTACCCTCTACAAATATAACAAAAAATCGACAACGTAGAATTAAAAATAACGAAAAGCGTACTGAAAATTATGCTTTGAATGAACGAAAAAGCGTAATGCTTAGTGAGGAGGTTTCTTCCGGCAAAAACATAACGACGGAAAATAATAGAGATGCAAATTGTGAACATGAAGATGATGAATTGAATAACAACAATGACGAAAATACATACACGCCAAATTTAAATATACTGGAGAGCAATCCGCAGCATGGAGTATCATTGATTGCTGCTGAGGTAATGGAGTATGATAATTCATCTAATGTTTTAACAAACGGAAATGGTTTCACCACTCTAGTAAATAATTGTGGCAAAAGTTATTTTTCAAGTGACATGACTACAAAATCGTCTGCCAAACAGGAAATGGACAAGTCTGAAGATTCTGCATCTATTATAGAGACAATGCAAGAGGACAGTGATGTTGATGGTCTCGTAATTGACTCCGATCTTAATCAACCTGATGACGAAGAGGATATTCACCATAACAATGATTCTAAGACTGATATGCTGTTTAATGGGACTCAAAAGAAACCCGACTTTGATTCGGTTAGTGAAAGTGGAACAAGTGAATATGATAATGAATTTTTAAATCGTTTGGTGGCCGTTGAAATTGAAGATTCTGGAGATTCCACGAATAGACAGTATCAATTTTTCACAATCAATCCCGAAACTGGTGATTTGAGTGAGAAACCATTGGACCTGCCGCCTGATATCGTGGAAACAATTATTACGAATTGTTGTAAAAATTAGATGGACTTAAAAGATTGAAACGCTTGAATACCGCAGTTTCCCACAATATTGTTAAATGTAGGTATAAAACCTAAATACAAATACATATACATATATTGATTTACGAGATTAAAGTTATTGCGAAGTTTATAAATAAATAAAAATAGTTTAAATAAAATATTCCTTTTTAATATTGGCTAAAGTTTACTTTACGTTTAGATCGAGAAAATCAGGCATAAAATTTTTGTCCTTAAATCCGAAATGAAAAAATAGAAATAAAAATAACAAAAACTTAAGGCCATTAGATGTAGATTTTTGTTTAAATTTTTTTTTTCGAGAGAACAACAATACAAAAAAATTGGTGTTTTTAACCTTTCCCATTCCTATGTCACGCTGGAAGCAGTGTTGCCATATTCCCAGTTAAACTGCCCCCCTATTCCTGAATACGATACGAAAATGCAAATCGGGGGCTATTTGGGAATTCGATTCGATAACGAGAGTACAAGATTCATATGGGATTTTAAATAAGAATCGTTCAAATCACATTCAAATCAAATATGAATCTTGTACTCTCGTTATCGAATCGAATTCCCAAATAGCCCCATTCGTACAATTCTTATTTAAAATTGAATAGGAATCTTATACATACTTTCGTTTTCGTATCGTATTCAGGAATATGGGCTGCTGGATTTCCCAGTTTTTTTGATGATTGCTCAGTTTTCCAGTTGTCCATCAAATAATTCAGTATATTTCTTCAAAATCAGTTTTTCAGACCCAACACAACACGCCCCTATTATGGTACTCAACTCACCGAGAAATACGTCATAATGGTGACTTGAACTCACCGTTTTGAAATATTTGATATGTACATATTATACAAGTTGCGGTGAGGTGACTCTAGTGTCAAATATACTCACCAACAATATACTGGTGAGTTCATAGTAATTTTTCAAGATGGATAGCAAAAAACGAAAACGTAAGTAATCACGATGGAGCAAAAAACGTAAGATTTTTTTCATAATAATTTTTTTATAGGATTTCGTTTTATAAAATTATTGCATAATAAAAAAAAAGTTCTATGCATAAAATAAGAATTTCTAATGAAAAACACACGAAACGTCAATACTGTGAAAAATGTATACCAAAAACGCAAAAAATTACAATATTTCCAACTTAAACAGCTAATGGAAATTGTCATAATAAACAAACACATCTCACCAAAATAAAAACGAGCACCATAATACAAAAATCTAACTCACACGACTTGGATGGGTGAGGTGACTCACTCGGTGAGGTGAGAACCATAATAGGGGCACTAATCTACAAATTTTTTTCGTAATAATAAAACTCTTTTGCATCATTTCTATCAATGCATTTATAAAATATATTTATTCTAAATACAAAGCTATATTCTGCACTAAAATTAAATACAATGCTGATATGGGATTAAAGTTTCGTTTAATTTTGAATTAGGAAGAACTTCAATTAATATATTCAACTTCGAATTCGAATTGGATTCAATTTCATAAAACGTATGTTCAAAGGTTTCTGTAAAAAATCATATAAGAAATAACGAAACAATGTTTTTATTTGACGGAATGACGGCAGCCATATTTATCGTGTTTATATAGTGAATGTGTATCGTTGAGGTGCTTTTCTTAATTTTCCGTGGTTCACCGTGCAAAAATGGAAAAATATTTCAAAAAACTTGGTTGGTATTAATTTATTAATCAATTATTGAAAAATTTCTTTAATTAATTTATTTTCTGTTTTTAGATAAAAATTCGAACGAATTTGACGATGAAAATAATATTTTTGACGCTAAGCGAAAAAAAAGTAGTGTCGAAGTGATTCGAAGTGATGGTACAACATACCGCCCCAGATTGAGATTCGTACGACTCTTATTTAAAATTGAATAGGAATCTTATACTTTCGTTTTCGTATCGTATTCAGGAATAGGGCTGCAGTTTTTTTTCGTCAAAATTCAGTTTTTTCGTACATTGGATCTGGCAGCACTGGCTGGAAGTGACAATATAAATTTACTCTACTACCCCCATTACACGGTCAGTTGAAAATGAGCAAAAAACAATTTCAAAATGTATTAAAAAAATGCATATGTAAGAAAATAAAGAGTAAAAAGCATAAAAAACCCTAAAAATTAAAATTCCGGTTAACAGTGTTTCGGTTAATTGAATGCCGGGTAAAAGCGGTGATACATACAGGGGTGGTATGTTGTACCATCACTTCGAATCGAAAAAAGTCGAATCGAAAAAGTGAAAGTTGTATCATTTTTGCTTTTCGAAAATGATACAACATACCGCCATTCGACTTTTTTCGAATTTCGATTCGAAGTGTTGGTATAACATACCGCGGGTGACGAGTTCTTAACCGAGTAAGCCGAAAAGAAATGATTGGCGGGACATTTTTCAATAAAAAAACTTCCCGCAACACAAATAGAAATGAAAAAATTAAGAAAAAAAATTAAGGTCATTTTTGAGATGAAGATTTAGTTTAAATTTTATTTTCGAGAGAGCAGAATAAAGCAATACAAAAAAAATTTGTGTTTAAATATAAAATAAGGTTTCAACACGTTTACTACCATATGACCAACCGATGGGTCACGCGTTACTTTCATTATGACGCCGCGTGCACCAGCGGTTGGTCACAGCACCCAAGTATAACAAAATTGGACCTTTTTGTCATTTTACAAAGTAAAAACTACTTATAGGGGTAGATACTCGATCGGCTAGCAAGCAAGCAATTTGCTAGTTAAAATCCTGGCTACTCAATCAATTTTACCAAGAAAATTTGAATTTCTATTTACATTTCTTATAAAATTTTTGTTTTTGTTTTTGCGATTGCACAGTAAATTTTGCGGCTTCAAAAAATAAACAGCAAAATTTTGTATTGTTTTACTGTGCAATCGCAAAAAAAACAAAAATTTTATAAGAAATGTAATTTGAAATTCAAATTTTCTTGGTAAAATTGATTGAGTAGCAAGGATTTTGACTAGCAAATTGCTTGCTTGCTAGCCGATCGAGTACCTACTCCATATTCAGTTTCGACTTTGACATGCGCGATTTCCATTACGAAAAAATTTATCTCAGTAAAAAAACAAGCGAGACCAACTTATCGATTCAAGTGTGGGAGAGAAATAAAAATTTTATTCAGTAAAATTTTACTGACAAAATTATTGTATTATGCCCGCTTTACATGCGACCAACATTTTTCTCCTGCAAAATGAGAAAGATATAACATTGACTTTTTGCACATGAGAGACAAGAAAAGAAATATATCCCAACAAAATTTTGCAGGAGATTTATTAGTCAAAATGTTGCCATAAAATATATTCGATTCGAGTATTTTTATGGCAACATTTTTAAAATTAACAAGAAAAAAATTATTTCGTATTTATAAATGTTGAGGATTCATAATAAAAACACACGCCATAGAAAAAAAATGTAGATTTCGCATTTTAATTCGTTAAAAATAAATTAATGATCCTATAAAAAAAATTACGCCATTACCATATATTATATACAATAGTATTGTTAATATTCTGTGGTATTACCATGAGGATGATCTTGGAAAAATGTTGGGAGTACAACATAACAATTCATCAAATATATATAGACTTCTGGCAGGCAGATGGCAGTATAAACCGCGACAACCTTTGGGCCGCGCTCATATGAAAAGGTATTCTAGAGAAACTTGTTTCTCTGTGTAAATTAACAACATCTGGATCTCTATGTAGAATTGTAATGAAGGAACTGTATCAGACTCCTTTCAAATAACATCTGGTGTTCGACAGGGAGATGTACTCGCGCCTGTGCTGTTCAATTTATCGCTTGAGTACGTAGTGAGGAAAAGCAACATTGAAAATTCGCGATGTATATTCAATAAATCAGGCCAAATTCTTGGATGTGCAGATGATATCGTCATATATTATAAAGTACATTCATACTACTAAGTGGACCAAAAAAAATTTTTTGACTATACCCTTATTGAATGTAAAAAAGTTCAGTGCACAATTTTTTTCACCACTATATTCTACCCTTTTCTATACAAATCAAGGATGATAAAATCGGTCGACATTTTTCCATAGAAAAATCGGGTTATGTCTCTTCTGTTTGTATTCTATATTCTGTGATATCGTGCTTCTTGGCTGAAGACCTAGCGACATCAAGGACAGTTTCATACCGCTCAATCGCTGCACAAGAAGACTTGGTTTTGAGGTGAACAGTACCCAAACGAAATTTTTAACAACACCCAAGAACATCTCCATGGCACATCTCAAATTGGCGACCATAACTTTGATAGCGTCGAAAACTTTCAATACCTCGGGTCACTTATAACATCCTTGAATGATATGCAAGCAGAAATAAAGACCCGAACCGCTGCCTGACAACGAGTTTTCTACGCCCAATCAAAATTAATGCGATCTAGACACGTTTCGCAGTCGTGCAAGCTCGCACTTTATAAAGCACTCATAACACCTGTGCTGAATTTCGGAAGCAAGAGCTGGACCATGACCTCTAAAAACTGTATATTTTTATCTACCTTACAAAGGAAGATCGTCCGTTCAATTTTTAGTCCTATTCAAGTTGCGAACAATGAATATCGAATTCGCATGAACCACGAAATAAAGCAACTTCTCGGAGGTAGCGATATTATCGGCTTCAGCGATATTATCGGCACTGGCTAACCGAGATAGATGGCTCGGCAACGTTGCAAGTTCTCCACAACAACGAATGATTTTTTTTTTTAAATTTTGGTTTATTTTCCAGTATGTATAAACATTTTTCGATTTTATGTAAGTTAAACTTAATTATATAAACAAAAACTTACAGCCTTTTAATCATATAACTAAATTATGGCCAGCTAGGCAATATACCGGCTCTCAATTCTTTTAACTTATTTTTTTTTTTTATTAATTTTAATCATGTTTTTTTTGTTATTGGAATTTTATATTGCTAAAGTTACAATTATTAGGTAAAAAATGGATATAAAAATAACTGGCATTAAAAAATATCCTTAATTTATTTTTATTTTAAAATATGACTAGAAACGAAGGTGTCAATTGGTGGGGACGAATATTTCTTATTGTAGCCACCAATATTTATTTTTATTTTTTAAGTGCTTTATAATAGATTTATTAGATATACTAGTATTGAATCTTGTTTGGGATTGATCTGTAAAGATATGCGGGTTAACCGATCTGTTATTTCGTTGTCTTTTTATGTGGTAAATTGTTGGTATTGCAGTATTGTGATCTTGAATGAGAGAGTTTGTATCCAAATAAACAAAGGATTCTATCGGTGGGAACTTATTTTCTATGTCAGATTTAAACGGATTCATATCTATTAAATAAGATGCAAAATCATTGAATTTTCGTTATTTGTCGTTGCTTTTTGAATGTGTTTTCTTATTTGATTTATTATAAATAAGTCAATTCGGTCAAATTTAATGTGGTTGTATATTGTCTCATTCGAAATGTAATGTTTCGTGTTGTCCGCTTTCCTATATTTCGAGCGGCAGGCCCTTATGCACTTTCTTTCTTTCAAATAATCGCATTTTTTCCATTAAGAACGGTGTCACATTAAACCATATGGGTGCTCCATATGTTAAAATAGGCCTTATTAGTAGTTGATAACATAATAATTTTACATTTTTATTGAGATGTTGAGAAAAGAATAATCGCTTTAGCATTTCGAAAGCCTTTCTTCCCTTTTCTATTTGATACACAACAACGAATGATTTACAGTGTTCCATCAACACCCAGCCGGAGTGCGTATTAGAGGAAGACCCTGGCGGCCGGCAGCACTGGCGTGATGACGTCGAACAAGACCTACTCGTATTAGGATGACGAAATTGGAGCACGAGAGCGATGGACTGAGACAGATGGAGAACCATAGTGCGGGGCGCAAAATCACTTCATGGGATGTAAAAGCTAGAGAAAAAGAGAGAGCCGCGGCCATCGCTCCCCAAACCAAAACACTACCTCCTGCATACTTAATGGTATGTATTATATTTTTGTGTTACAAAGCAGTGTTCGCTTTATTACGCCATATTTTCCGTCTACTATCAGACCCGAATATGTTGAAATGACTTTCGTCTGTAAATAAAACACTATTCCAGGATCCGATGTTCTCATTAAAATGTCTTCTAGCGAAGTTAAACCTCAATTCTCTGTTCTTCGATTTTGATTACAAAAACAAAATTGCGACGTAAAAAGTTTCACATAACCCTTTTGCTGCCCGGTAACATAGGGTGTTTTCGTTTATTCATTCCGAACGTTCGTAAATTGACAGTAATCGTACTTTTATTCATTCTATCTTTTCTATTCTTTTTTGTGTCTATTATTTTATTCATTCGGAATTTTCAGAACGCATTCTTTTTGATCTACATCAATAGGTAGAACAAAAAGAATATTCTGTTTTGAAATGTCAAGTTGTGATACCCAAGTATTTTTACTTTCAATTTTTCTGGCGATATTCGTACTTAAGTACTAAACTTAGTCTAGTATTTTTCTAAGTTTGAGTTGCAATTTATTCTAATAAAACGTATGAAGCGTGTCGCGAAAATTCTAAACTGGACGAAACTCATTATAAACATTTTATTGCATGTGTATGCGTATTGAGTAATATTTGGCGGGAACAATTGTGCTTGTGTTTGTTAAAACGGCAATTTCAAATTTTGGTTGTAAAATTAAATGTTTTTAATGAAATATTTTTGTTTTTGTAATATAAAATGATTTATTAAATTCATTATTTTAATCCATTATTGATTACTTTGGACATACATATATATATACATTTCGCTTAAATTATTCAGTTTTTTAATTTCTAATATTTACACTAGATTTTTTTTTTAAATAATTTTCCTTGTTTGTCTTTTATATAATAAAAGTAATTTGTGGATATTAAATCGGTTTCGATAGAGTTCGTAAATTTTTCCATAGTATCTAAAATGTTGAAAATAATATTGTAATTATTAAATTTAACACGGAATAACGTGAACCATACCTCACATTATCTTTATTGACCGTTAAACGTAAACTTGCAGCTAAGCTCTTCGGTGAACAGCTCTGTAAAGTTTGCCCTAATGCACTTTTTTAGTTCGTGGCCATCTTGCTTCATAAATAATGATTTCTAAATATAAAATAGGAAAACAAAATATAATAGATTGTACCAAATTATCTCGAATGAATCTTTACATTACCAATTGTTTTACAGCCTCCCTACTTTCAATTAAATTAATATCAAAGTTGACAAATGTATCCGCACCGTTAAAAGTTACTATAAACTTAGCGTTCTCACAATAAACTAAATAACGCCATTTGTATACGCATATGTATATACATAATACGTACACGCTACAAACACTATCATTATAATTTGAAGTTTAACTTTCGTTAATTTTGGATGAAAACGAAGGAAAATACTGTGCTCAATTTTTACTTTCGTTTTGTTATACTTGGGTACCCAAGTATAACAAAATTCGACTTTTTTGCCATTTTTCGAAGTAAAAACTTATATTTAGTTTCGACTTTGACTTAGTTTTGCTTTCGACTTAGAATAAGATCCTGTATGAAAAGTGTCGCGATTAATCGAAACTGGACGAAACTCAATAAAGGAGAATTGTATACATGTATGTGTGAACAGAAAAGACAAAAAACAAAATGGCGGGAGCGAGGTTGTGCTTGAATGTTAAAGGCTATATTTGAAAATGTTAGAAGAAAAAGATGGCGGCATACAAATGTTAAAGAGCAAAATAAAAATTTTGGTTTAGAATGAATATTTTTATTTTATTAAATTTGCAGTATAAAAATATAAATCCATATATACATATATACGAATCTAAATTATATTTTAGTTAATTTTTTAATTATTTTTTATTATTACACAAAGTAAAGTAAAATTTAAAAGTTTAAATAATTTTCCAAATAGCTACTAGGATTATTGCACATCGTTTATTATTTTCACATTTGTTTTCTACCTAAAAATGTAAAACTGAATTAGAAATTAATTAATTTATGAAAACAGTTTTTGAATAGATATAAAATATATTTTGATGTAATTTTATTTAAATTAACTCACATCTTAAATTTTTTTAGCAAAATCTCTTTTATAAAATTACCAAACTCATGTCGTGAACATGAAAAATAAAACAAACCATGTACATTCTATACACATTACTACGAAAGAAAAATTGCGATAACACAGTATACAGTAGTAACAACACAGTATACATATACGCACCACTACTAAAATATTAATTCTTCGACTTTTTTCTAATATTTCGAAGGCAAATACGATAGCTCAATTTTGAGTTTCGTCTTGTTATACTTGGGTAGTGCGTGTGCAAATAATTTATTTTTTCTTGTTTTTAATAAAAAAACATAATATAAATATATGTATTATATATACTCGTATGTATATAATATTTGTATATTATCTATGGTTCAACAAAAGGAAATGCTTCCAAAATAAAAACAAGTCGTTCGGAATGTTCTTAGATCACGTGATCAATATTTTATTCCTTCTGAAGAATGAATTCACGAAAATACTCATAATTGTGTGGGTACGGCAAAAGTACCATGTCAAACATATATTGTTGTATGTGTTTACAACCAACTTACGCGTTTGTGCATTCCTTTCAAACTTATTTTCGTCCAAAAACACTATAACTATACGCACAATTGTGTTGGTTGTACTTCAAATGAAGCGAATTTTTTTATCAAAAACGCCATTACATACTATGTTTGTTTACCCACACATTTGTGTGGTTTTGACTTAAATAAAGCCGTTTTTTTGGTTGAAAAAGGAATATATAAGCCTTTATATTCATCTCGCTCTACCGCTATAAGCGAGATAATTTGGTTGCATACAATATTCTAATCATACTACTGAGCTCACGTTTGCTGGGAACATGTTACATCGCTCGTATCGTAATCGAATCGTTTTGTTTAGCGGGTGTACAACATGTTTAGCTGTCAAACCCATGTCAAAACAATAAAAATTTTCCTTGGCTTGTCGTTTATGCGGTTTTTTTTATAAATTTCGAATTGATTTTGTAATAATAATTAATAAATTAATTATCATATTAAATTTCTAGAAAGGTGGGTCAATCTTTATTGAAAATCGTAACTATAATTATAGTTTTAAACAATAGTTAGTGTCGTAGACATGCGGCATCAATATTTAAAGTTAAAATTTTGAAATTTTATGTTACAATATATATATATATATGAACGAATCATACGATAAAATTAAATTTTAGTTACCAGCAATTAATTTGCTATTGTGTTGTAACAAAAAAATTGTGAACCCAACGGAACTGATTTGCATGGTAATTTATTTATACATATGTATTTTACATTAATTTATCCAAGATAACACAAATTAATTATAATCGTGTCGTAAACTCGTAACAACTATATAGCTTATTTTTTTCTTTGCATATGTTTGAAGTTTGGATTTAGCTTCGTTCAAGTTTTTGTGAATAGGAAAAAGGAAGTCAAAACCATTGATATTATCGATTTTAATTTCACGGCCATGAAAAATGTCGGCTCGTCGACTACGGATTAAACCAACAGCTAATTTAACATCAAGGCGTGCAAAAACTGATAAAACTTTTTACGAAAATTCGGCAGTAGAACCCGGGGTTGTTACGTATGAACCGGACAATACTCAGATTAACTTGGTGGAGTTAATCACATATGAAAATAGTACAGCAACTAAAAGTAATAATGAAACTGTAAATGCCGATGGTGAAATTGATAACGTAGGAAATATAAAGTCGCTGACACAACTAAGTCATCCGCTACCACCAACATCGTCGACAAAAACAAAGAGGCAAAGGCTGAAACCAACCATCGCACGCCCGGAAAGGAAATCTAAATTAGACCTGAAAGGGGTTGGCAATATTGGTAATACTTCTGAAAATACTGCAAAATCTAGTGTTAAGTTCACAGAACCTGGAATTGTAGTTGACGAACGAGGGATTCAACATAAACAACCATCAGAAAGTGTCAATAACTTAAATCATCAGTCAGATCAAATTACCAATTTTAAAGAACCAATCAATGATTCTGTATTTAAATCACCTCAAAATTTCCTTAGTCCACTCTACAACCCACTAACTCCAAATAGCAAGCAGTTTGGAACTGAAATCAGCCCTTTAATGCTTGCGACCAACGAGCTCGTGCCAAAAGGTGATTTAAAATGTCCAGTATCACCTACAAAAATCCGACAGCGCATTAAAGTCGTGCCAATGCTAGGAAATCGACGAGCTAGTATACAAGGCCGTGACGAATGTGAAGAAATTCCACGGCGACTTCGGGATCTCAGCTCAAGTTCTTCAGTTAGCACTCAAAAATTATCGTTAAATTATAAAACAATGAGTAGTCCTAGTTATCAGTACTCGAGTCGATTACGAACTGAATCGTCATTTTCGAATGCTTCCGATATAAGCAACGTAAGAGATCGTCGCGAAAATCGATCCGACGAACAACGCCTTAATGAGGTGCAACGTGGATTCAAAGAACGGTTTCAGAATTCTGTGCCTGACAAATCACAACTTAAAATGTATGATATGATTTTCTATAATCCTCCAAGCAATCCAATGAAAACAGCCTTAATCACAAAAAAGGATGGACGAGAATCGAACTCTGTGAAAAGCCTTAGCTCATTTGTGGGCAATCGTGATCCGAGTATATCAGACCCCACCGTAAGCGTGATCCAAGCGTACCACTCCACAAAGGGTAATTGTCCAATCATGAAATCGAAGAATGAAGGGGATGCAATGCCTGTGCCACAGTTGAAAATAGGTTCGAACGGTGATATTATTATTGACGAAAAGAGTTTAGTCATTGAAATGTCGAGTGAAAAAAGTGCACGAGAAACTTTAGCTAACTCGGAAGTAATATACGATGATGAATTTAGCGGAACTCAAGGATTTTATAAGCGGCAGATGAGGAAGCGTGACTGGGAACGATCCGAAACAATTAAATTTTATCAGTGCTTACAAACAATTGGAACCGATTTCTCAATGATGATTCAATTATTTCCGAAAAGAAATAGGCGGGAACTTAAATTAAAGGTATTTAGCACAACAAAAAGTTACTTTACTATATATCCCTTTTGCTGCCCACTAACACAATTGTGTGGGTACGGCAAAAGTACCACGTCAAAAATTCATTTTAGTATGTGTTTTCAACAAACTTACACATTTGTGTTTTCCTTTCAAACATATTTTCGTCCGAAAAAAACACTATAACTATACTCACAATTGTGTTGGTTGTACTTCAAATCAAGCGAAATTTTTGATCAAAAACGCCATTACATACTATGATTTTTTACTCAAACATTTGTGTGGTTTGGACTTAGTCATTTTTTTTTTGGTTGAAAAAGGGATATATATATATATATGTGGCAATTCAGAAAAACCACTTATCTTAAGTAATAAGATAAATATATATATATATATATATATATATATATATATATATATATATATATATATATATATAAATACATATGTATTTTGAATCAGGATTTTCGTTTTGTTTGCAGTTTAAAAAAGAGGAGAAAAACAACCCAGGCCTTATTGATAAGGCACTGTCATTTCCAAAAGCATTTAGTATTGAAAAGTTGGAGGAAGATTTTAAGCGTGATGAGGAAATGCAACGCCTTAAAGCTGAACAATTTCAACAAGAACTTAAAGAACTCAAGAGGTGAGTAATTTTTTAAAACAACACTATTGAGGTAATGAAACGACTATAGACTTTTTTAACTTATAGGACAAAATCCAATACAAACAAAAGGAAATATTACATTAGCCGGACGTTTCAATGTCTCCAGAAAGGAGATTTCATCTACGAAAACGAAAATTTGCTATTCAAAAATATGGCAAAACATCGACGGCCACGAAATAGAATTTACGAAAATCGCAATGAAAATGAAATATTTAAAGAACGGAAACGCTTTAAGCTTAGTGACAATGTTTCTCCCGGTAAGAAATTAATAACTAAAAATAATATAAATTCAAATTATGAATTTGAAGATGATGAATTGACCAATAACGAGAATATGTACACACCAAATTTGAGTGTACTAGAGAAAAATCAACACAGAGAACTATTAATAAGTGCTGAGGAACGTAAAAATGACAGCTCATCCAGTGTTTTAACAAACGGAAATGGTTTCACCACTTTAGTTAATAACAATGGCAAAAGTTATTTTTCAAGCGGCATAACTGCAACGTCATCTGCGAAACAGGAAAGAGATAGCACAGAAGATTCTGCCATAATTATAGAGACAATCGAAAAAGACGGTGATGATGATAGTCGCGTAGTTTATACCGATTGTACTGAAATTGACGAAATGGATGTTCACCAATCGAATGTTTACAAGTCTGATATGCTAAATGGCACAAACGAAATCCGATCCTGATTCAATTAGTGTAAATGGAGCA
This sequence comes from Nephrotoma flavescens, assembly GCA_932526605.1. NCBI lineage: Eukaryota > Metazoa > Arthropoda > Insecta > Diptera > Tipulidae > Nephrotoma > Nephrotoma flavescens. Next base: position 110,534,501 of record OW052222.1, read on the forward strand.
AGTGAATATGAATAAATCTTTTCCCTGCTCTTGAAACTGAAATTTCTCGATTTTTTACAAGTAATTTGATTGGAGTCCTGTTGTCCCATATTGGCGAAACAATTATGTTGAAATCTACAAAGTAGATAGTAGACCAGCGTTAAAGGCGGGCCATGTATTAATTGATCAATAGATACACATACATAATTAGCAAACTTAAATATTTAATAGACATAACATTCTCATCATAAAGTGATTCAATTAGTTTTTAAATGAAATAATATGTAAATAAAATGTGTTTTGTTTTATTGTTTCATACCGATTAGCAGTCGGTTTTTAGGAGAACATTTTTCGGGTAACATTCGAGTCAAAATTACTTTGTAACCATGTTCAATTGCCTTTAGTTTACGATCCGTGTCAATTATGTCCATGCAGTATTCACCCTGGCGACTTTTTTCTATATTGCACTTTTTCAAATCTAGGGCGTGACTCTGATCAGCACAATGTGCTATGAAAATATATTCTGAATGTGCAAGAACCGATTGAATTTTAACTGATCGAGGGTATTTAATATGCGGCATTTGTAAAATTTTCCCGTAACAACATGGCGATGATACAAAATTAGCGTTTTTATCGATACATAATTTAAGAACAATGTCAGTTGCAACACCACACGCATGAAGCGATGTTCCCAACTGGAATTGTTTTTGGAAATAGTCTAAATTTGATTGACAAAATATGATGTTCGATAAATTTAGCTTATTTGCTCGGGATTTAGCGATACTCAAAGATTCCTCTTTATTCTCCAATATCACGATTTTACATTTGGGAAGCTTGTAAGCCAGCAAAATTCCAAGATGTCCGGTTCCACTACAAAAATCTACAATAACATCGCCTGGTTTTGATATTGCTATAATTTCCATTATTAGATTCTGCAATTGCTCTTTCTTCCGCGCTAAACGGGATTCTGGTAGTCTCCCACCTTCAGGTAGTGCTTCATAAGGAATATTATCCCAAGTGAATACATTTGAATCTTCGCGGCCGGGCGTCTTTTTTGTAATACTATTAATTTCTAAATCAAGCTGCTGAATTTTTTCGAGGGCTTTCTCAATGTCCGGCTGCTTCGTGAAAATTCGATTTTTGGGCTTATATCGTTTCGGATCACTTTTATACAAACTGAAATTATCTGCTTTATTAAAACTTAATTGAATGGAGCGCGGCTTAATTGGTTTTAGCACTATAGTTGATGATAATAATAAATGTAATTTTCCTGATTGGAAATTTAACATCAAATTGTACCATTTTAGTGTAAGTGGCATTGCAAGATTCTCTTCAATGGGAATTAATTTTGAGAAAACTAAATAATAACATGGGAACAGTATTACATCAGCTAGTGTCATCTTCATGCTTTCAGAATATTTGTGTTCTAGCTTCAGATCAATAACATTTACCCGATTTTCTGGTTTCTTTTTTTTTATGTTAATTCTGGGAACCCTAAGCTCCGATGTCTCTTTTCTTTGTTCTGGAATAATTGTTTCGTTTAAAGCCGTTTTCGCTAAGTCACGAGCCAATTTATAGATATTGTGAGCTCGTATGGGTTGCGACATATGGCATTCGTATTTTGCCATTTCGTCAGGAAGTATGAAGCCGTCTTCTATTTGGGCATGCATAATTGTTTCAACACAACCGATTATATCGATTTCACAAAATTTTGTCCAAATTGAGGATTCAGTTGGAGAAAGTAAACAAGACGCCTTAAATCCTAATAAATCAATAAAGAAATCATTTTCAGGATCTCGAGCAATCCCAATCTTAATTATTCCACGACCAACACTGCACAACCCTGATATTATAGTGTTGTCCTCGACATTAAGTATTGGTAACCGGCATGTTCCAACAACTTCGGGTTTTATAACTTCCCGTTCATAAAAGTCATATTTCAAGTTGACTATATTAATCTCAATTTCATTACGCACATTATCGGTATTGATTAGGTTTAGTATAAAATCGTCGCTATCACAGACGATAAGTTTATAAATAAAAAGGCTGATATATGATTCTAGTGTTGTAAAATATTTTCCAGCAATAACCGAAACTTCCAAAAATAACTTATTCATTTTAGTTATGCTTGTCCCAATTGTCTTTGCACTTTGAGCATAGTCTTTCTATCGAGTGATTTCTGCCGTAGAAATGATAGAAATGTTGATAATACGCCAATTATGAGAAGCGAACCCTGAAACGTCCAGTAGTTCTTTTCATCCAACCAAGCCACACGATCGCAACTAAAAATAAAACAGTACGATTATAGTAAATACAACTACTAAACATAATTACGTACCTTCTCGTGACAGTCTCTCCACTTTTACACCTTAGAATTTCTTTGAAATGTGTGTGAATACAGACACCTTGGCTCTTACTGGCAATCTCGAATGCCGTACACGGATGACAATCTTTTATTATCTCGAATTCTTCGTTTGTTTTACAAGTCGAATTTTGTTCCGTTCGAAAATAAGTGTGGCGCGAATTTGTGGTCCACCGGGATTCAACAATCAGCACGAATATTGTCAGCCTGAAACGTCAGGTCTAATTAGATTGTAATATTTTTTTAATGCTACTTTTACTTACAATGTCATAAATCCTATACCTAAGACCATACGTTTCTTTGGACACGATTCAATCATAGTTTTCAATTTTAATAATTAGAATTGAAACTATTTGTTTTTAAATATTAATTAAATTATTTAATCATCATGAGGACGAGAATACAAGAAACCACAGAATTATACACTAGAAGACACACGACACGATCGAATTATTTCGTTGTCAAAACTATGACCACAAAAAAATCATACGAAGATAGTGCTGCCAGGCCAGCGACAACGACAAGTTCAAATTTGAGAATAGCAACAGCAGCGTTCCTTTACTATGTTTATACCAAACCCGAATAACCAAAATTTATGATCACTCAATCCGCCTGTTTACACGAGAGTTGAATTCAACACAAATTTCTTCGTTCTCTATAATCTAAAATTTTTTTTGCGTACTTTTTCAACACGAATTTTAGGTGTTGAACGAATTGTAATTTACTAACACAAACAGAAAAGCTATAAAAAAAAATTTGGGTCCAATTTTTTTTTTCTGAAAACAGGTTTCATTTTCAATTTGTCTTTCGTTCGCAAAACATAAAAACATCTACCGAACATAAAAAATAAATATTTATGTGCGTTGGGTTTTCAACAAAAAAATTATTTTTATTTTTTTTTTGTATAACATAATTAATTCCTAAATATCAATTTATTTTTTATAAAAAATATAATAACAAATTTTATAAAGTAAAAATTATTTATTGAGCCAATAATAACTATAATAAAGTTGGTAATTGTTTAGGGCTCGTTTTTATTTTAAATAAAGTAAAACGAATTTAAAGACTGAGCTTTCGATGTCTCATCGACATCATTTTCAAAGCTAATGAAAATTTTTTTATATAAATTTCTTAAAAACAAATATAAAAAGCCTATACAGTAAATACAATTTTTTCAAATAGCAAATACAAAATTTTATAAACTATAATTATAAATTATTGTAAAGCATTGCTGTGCATTGCATAAAAAATATTAATCAAAATAGCTAATAAGTAGCTGTCAATTTGTTTTAAAAATTAAAATAATTTTTATTATTATTTATTTTTTTAACAACAGTTTGTTTTCAAAATTATCGTTAATGTAAATTACACAAAAAAAAAAAATTTTGTATAACACAACCAAAAAAATATACGAATAAATTGACAACCACTTTTACGATGCTTCTCCGAAGAAATTCAATATGAAATGAAAATAATTTTACACATACATAAGTAAATAACATAAACTACGTTTTACCGTGTGAATGCAAATGTTGAATTATGATTGTTGAATTACTCTTCGTCTAAACAGGCCCAATAATTGCCAAATTGTGAATAAAATTTGTCGTCTTACTTTGGCAAAAGTTAAAACCATTCTGGAATAGAATTAATTTGTGCTCAAAGTAACAACCAAAGATATTTTTAATTTAATTTTATTAGTTGGTAACAATTACATTTTGAATTTGAAAACAACGTAAAAATGCAACTAAATACATTCAATTAAATAGTAATGTGCTAGAACATTATTGAATATTATTACAAATCGTAACTAATTGCTCGTGTAGTTTAGAAAAATGCTATGACAAAATAATAAAAATCACTTTTATATTTTTATTGCCAACATTTAAAAATAAAAGTATTCAATAAAATTGCCCTGGTGGTGAACATTAAAACTACAGGTAGAATAGAATAATTCTATACCAGCAGAAAAGTGTGTCTAAAATAATTCCAATTTGGAATTACATATATGGGATTGTTGTTGTAAATTTCTCAAAGTAAGACGGCAATTATGTGGCATTTCATTTGACCTAGGAATTTAAATTGGTTATCAATTCATTTTTTGGACAAAGAAGCAACCAATGAATTCTCGTAATTTGTTTTTGAAAGTTGGTAGTGTTTGACATATGCGTTAATTGTTTGAGTGTATTGTTTGACATTTGCGATTATTTTTTTTTTGTTTTCCCCGTTTTCCAAAAGTTAATTCTGGCGATTGGGGAATAAATTAAAATAATTAAAATTAAAATAATAATTAAAGTTATATAAATAATTTAATTACTCTCGTCAACACGCGACCGCAATAAAATAAGAAAACAAATGTCTAAAATTAGTTTACTACGTTTACTTGGTTTTTATTAATATTTTAATCGAATTTTACTTAAAAAATAAATTTTGTTTATTAAAATAAAAAATTGTATATTACTATTGATATTACTAGTTTTTAGTATAAATTAACAGCCATAATACACAAATTACGTAAATACAATAAATTTCTATTCCCAGCTAATTCTTCCCTAAAATAGGTATGGAATAATAAACGTCAAAACTGCTATAATGGGGAATAATTTTTTGTTAAAAATATTTTTACTAATGGTGTTATGACACTGACTAGTTTTTCAAATGGTTCATATGATTTAAAATGAAAATAGAGTAGGACAAGTATTGTAAGTACAAATAACTTGAAAGAATGAGTGTGTACAACATCCACTTTATATGGAATAAAACTTTAGATAGAATAAAAAAAATAAAAAAAAATAACGTAATACCTTAGACAGACACAAACTAGCTAATCGCGAATTCGAGATTACGTAGTTATTTTTTCAGTCTGTCAGCACACGATTTTGGCAAATTACTTTATGTATCTAATCTAAAAATCAACATAATGTTATTATACTTCCAAAAAACCATTTAATTTTCAGTTTTTCAATGAACTCGTTAACTAAATACACATCGAACAAAAATTCGTTCATGAACGTATAAATATCGTTCGAATTCGTTTTCTCAGATAAGGGAAATTTACAAACGCATCAAGTAGGTACGAATTCGTATTACAATTGCACGAATTCGTATTCAAAAATACCAACCATACGAATTCGTACAATTTTTGTTCGTATTCGTATTCAGAAATAGGGGCCCAGGATTACTGCGTTTATAGAACAAGATTACTACAATCGGGTTGTATGAAGAAGATAAATGTGAAATATAAGAAAAAATCAGTAGGATTGTATGGGGCTGGGGAACATAACTCATTTTCATTGAATGTACACAGAAAAATTATTAGATTGTAAATTAAATTTTAAAATTTTTTAACTGTCACAGAAATTATTTATACATTTAGTTTATATTAACTTATTGTAACTGATTCGATGTAATTCAAAATCGGCAAATACGCATTGAAATTGTTTTATTTCATTAATTAAATATGAATTTGAACGTTTGCAGAGTTACAAAATCGGGTTTGTGTCTGTCACCATAATTATAAAATCGCGATTTTATTTGTTTGACATATAATCGCGATTGGAAGAAATCGCGATAATTTTTGTGTCTGTCCAAGGTATAAGAGAGCGAGAGATAGGATTTAAATGTATACGACCATACTCAGAATAACAAAAATAAGAAGTTTAAAAGAAATTGCGTTTTAATTTTGCTGTCACGTAAAAAGAATAGCAGAGCGAAAATTTTCGTGCAAGAATAAAAAACTTAACAATTACAACAACAAAACTCAAACAAATTTTTGTGCGTTACAAGTAATATGCATTTTTATTATTTTATATATGGGAATTTGGAATAATTGGTGTATTTTATGTTTCCTATTTATAAAATATCCATGTACACATATACTAATATGAATATAAAATCAAAAATAATTTTCACTACACTGTATAATTGTATTTTTCTAAAGCAGACCTAAAAAAATAATTTATCGAATTGCGGTAATTAAAACCGCATATAAATAATTTTTATAATTTTAAACATATATTTGTTGAGATATAGTTCGTTTATACTCAAAACTATTGTAGTTTCACTCAATATTTTAGCAAATACATTAAAAAAATATTACATGAAATATAAGAATGAACTTAATATTTTAAGTAATCTATAGCCGAAAAGTCAAATTGGAATAATATTTTTTGTCTTCGTTTCTTACGTTTTTCTGTTATTTTTTTTATTCTATCTATAGTTGGCCCTTAAACAAAAAATAGAAATAAATTCAGCAACAAATGATATAGCTTACTTTTGCAGCAGTTTAAATTGGGCAAATCTATAAAAAATAAATCAACTTTGATTATTTTTTTTGACGTATAGTCATTTATTAGTAATATGATTTTGTGTGTACGTGTATAGTACAAATATATTTCAAAACAAAACATTGCAGCGCACGCTGCCCAAATATATTATTTGGCTTTCATAACGTCAAAATAAATGCGCATACCCAAGTATAGCAAAACGAAAGTAAAAATTGAGCACAGTATTTTCCTTCGTTTTCATCCAAAATTAACGAAAGTTAAACTTCACAGTATAATGATAGTGTTTGTAGCGTATACGTATTATATATGCGTATATAAATAGCGTCATTTAGTTCATTGTGAGAACGCTAAGTTTATAGTAACTTTTAACGATGCGGATACATTTGTCAACTTTGATATTAATTTAATTGAAGATAGGGAGGCTGTAAAACAATTGGTAATGTAAAGATTCATTCGAGATAATTTGGTACAATCTATTATATTTTGTTTTCCTATTTTCTATTTAGAAATCATTATTTATGAAGCAAGATGGCCACGAACTAAAAAAGTGCATTAGGGCAAACTTTACAGAGCTATACTTAATAAACACATTTTTTTTAATCACTTGTTTTTGTTTCGCAGAATATTTTTCAAAAAGTTTAAAAAATCACTCGATCGATTTCGACTTGTTAGGTCATCATCAGGAGTATCTACTGAATTGTATTAGTAAAAATTTTTTGTTATATAGTAGAAAAAAGCAAAATATAAATAAAAATAAAAGAAGGATGGGGGAAAAAATAAGCAATAAAAATTAATCTACGGATCGCGCAGGTAGGCGATGAGTCATAGGTTGAGTAACAAAATTCAAGGTATATTATTGCGTACGTGAGAATAGAAAAGGGCGGGGTCTGTAATTGGTGAGAACCGGATTTCTCTCTGTTCGTTAAGGATATTTTGGTTAAGAAATATTGATTTTCGAATTTCGTAAGATTCTAAGGTATCTAAACGTCTGCCTTTGGGTTGTATATGTAATATGTCTAAATTGTTCAAGCTAGCTGTATGATTTTCTGAAGTTAAATGGTTATGGAAAGTTGATTGATTGCAACCAGATAAATGTTCTTTAGCTCTAACTCCAAAATTGCGCCCAGTCTGACCAATATAGGAGAAACTACAATCATTGCAATTAATTCTATAAACGCCAGATTTAGAAAGGCGATCAACTCTAGGTTTATTGTTAAAAATCATTTTCTTTATTGTGTTATTATTATAAAAAGCAAAACTAATATTGGTATAATTGGACACGATGTTGCTAATCGATGATTATATGACGAAAATAGGGATTGTTATTTGATATGATGAAAATGAGTCATATAATCTTTTGGTATAGATATGTTGATGAGGACTAGACACACCAAGCGTCAACGGCGAGCGGCGAATTTAAATATACATTAATTTATTTATGTATTGTATAGAAACGATAGTATAAATAAAAACCAATTATAAAAACCAATTATTTATAAAAAACATTACAAATTTTGGGTTTTCAAAAGAAAAATTGTAATTTTAAGAAATTATATTGAATGAAGTTGCATCCGCCGCCGCGAAATTATGTCCCACACCAAGCGGCCAAAAAAGTTCGTCCATCGCCGCCGAACATAACCTAAAAGTAATGATCTTCGATTGTGGTTCATACATTTCTCATACGTCATTCAAGTAAGCACTAATATTATTTACCAAAATGAATGATTATTAAAACAAAAGTCTGAAATTCTCAAAATTATCTAAAACAAAAAAGTTGCCGCGCCGCCCTTGGTGTAAACGGATATGGGCGTCGAGTTGTATGGAACTTTTGGAATTTGACGCGCCGCGCTTGGTGTGTCTTGTCCTTTATAACCATTATAGCGTTCCATTGGCGTGAGCAAACTACTCACAAGTACTTGTGAGTAGATAACCAATGGAACGAGAAAATTGTTGACAGCAGTAAAACATAACCTAAGTATTTATCGTATATAGTTTTTTGATGTGTTTGTTGTGACTAGTTTTAAAACGAAAAAATAAAGTATTTTTTGTTTTGCCATGAAGGCTGTAATTAAAAGACTAATTTATTTTAAATGAATTAATCAATTATTTTAATAAATTTCTGTTTAAATACAATATAATATTAGTTTAATTGTTTTTATTAATTTAACAAGCCTTGATTGTCCGTGTATTCAAATAATTCTTGTCGGGTTTCACTGTGCTCACTCGGTTCGGATTGTGTGTTATCAAACACTGGGATGTCATATTCTTCTAAATATTCAATCTTGAAAAATTTATTTGGTAGGTTTTCATTTCTATTGGTGTTGGCCATACTATATATCTGTGGCTTTCTTTGACCATCCATTTTATAACCCGATAAAGGATTCGGCGAACAAAACTTCTAGTTACATTGAACCTGTCGGAAAGTTGTCTGTGCTTGCTAAAAACCATAGAGTAATATAAATTTCAGTTTCCGGACCAACGTTTGAGCGCCCACCGTGTTCTAAATTTTGCAGAAATGTTATGCTGTACTGTTCTGAAATAATTAAATACATATTATGATACACATGAATGAAGATATTTAATGTACATTTATAGTTACATACCTATAACTTTCTCTGCAACAGTTCTGGACAATCGGAAATGTTGTTTGAATTGAAGATCGGTATATTTTGGGACTACTTCTAAATAATCTTTTATCCGTGCTCTTTTTACAATTAATACTCTTCCGAGTCTGAAGATGAAGCTGACGATGCATACCGCCGAGCTTGACGATGTATAAAGTAAACTGGTGCCGCTACTACTTTCATCAATTATTTGAACAACAATCTTAATACAAAAATACATATTAATAAATAAAAGTTAAAGTTTTGTTAGTGTAAAAACTCACTGCATCGGTTTTCGAATTATTTTCATCCATTTTTTGAATATGAAATGAATTATTTATTTAATTTAAGATTTTAAACTGTAATACCATACACAAGTAAACAAAAAATATTTTTGAATCCGACATTTCAACATAACCTAAAATTATTGAAAGCCATCTATTGGATTTTTAAGAACTAAAATCCATCTGGCGGAAATTTTTTGCGTAACTGCTTTCAACATCTACACCACCATTTGAGTATGAGTAGATGTGAGTAGAAACAAGTACTTGTGAGTAGTTTGCTCACGCCAATGGAACACGACACATTTTATAAGTTAAAAACACAAAATATATATTATATAGAAGAGTCATTGGGTAGCCCAAGTAAAAATGACCTAACGACTATTTTCCTACCGTATTTTTACGACTCTAAATGTAATTACTTTAATGGAATCATTATTATTAAAATTTATGATTTATATTAATTAGTTTAACAGTTGTACAAGTGTTATGAGTTACAAATTTTTTTTATTTCAAATTTTAAGCTCAAAAATGAAGACTTTTGGTTACCCTGCAAACAATTTTCCTACCTTATTGCAAACCGAGTTCTCAAAAATGAGCCCAAATTTTTCCATAGTAAAATAGCGTTATGTCTATTCCATCGATATAAGAATATAAAAGGATAGATTATGGTGTAAATTCTTTTCGGCTTGCAAATCTGTCAAAATGTAGGGGAAGCGTTGGATGCGTTATAGGGGAGCAAAAGACGTAGACAAAAAACTTAAAAAGGAGGGATTGTTTATTTCACGATCATTAAACTAATAAAAAATTAAACATTTATCTTAAAACTTATAAATTACATAATATAATATTGTTTTAATAAAGCTATATACATAGATAAAATTAAACTTAAATATTTTTAAATATAGCGATTCGAGTAAGGTGGTTTCTAACTGAAGTTAGATGTTTTGTTTTGGATGACATATAAAAATACCTAACATTTGAATATTTAATTAACATTTTTAATTAAATTTATTTAAAGAAAAATTAAATTAATACGTTAATATGAAAATTGAATAATTTTGATCAGTTTTTGGTTAAGAGCTTTTATAAATAAATGTATCCTATTTATTAAAATTATTATTATTAATTTTGGTATCTCAGAAAAAAAGAAAGTTAAAATTGGATCTGTCACGAAAAGCATTAAAAGAATTTTTTTTTCAATTTTGATTAATTTCTCAATAGGAAATTGACCCTTTAAATTAATTAAATAATACGACGCTTATGGATAAAACCATGCGTCGCAATGTCAAAAAATAAAAAATAAAAAAAATTCCAATAAGTATTAAATATGGAAATGTATGATTTTTAAAACTTAAGATTTCTAAACAATTTCCATTTAACACTAAATATTTTCAATTAAACTAATTAAAATAAACTATAAGTGTTGGTTATAAACACGAAAAACACAATTTATTATGAAATATATATAACTTTTGCGACACTAAAAAATTACGATTTTTTTGTTTTGGCACCATCTTTTTGAGTATGACGGGTTATTAAATAGATCAAAATTTTATTAAAAATTAATATTCCACATAAAAATACTTATACTTTTTATATTCAAATTGTTTACTTAACATTTTAAGATATATATACGGTTAAATTAATTCACAAATAGGCTCAAAATACGAAAATTGTTTACCTATGAAAACTTAGAGCACTCAATTTTTTTGAGTCGTGATTTTTACACGTAGGAACAATGCACTTCATTTTTATGAATTATAATCACTTGATTTAATTTTAAATAATTTTTTAATAATCTATTTTAAATTATACACGCACTAAAACAGTATTATTTACAAGAACACTTTGATTGTTTATGATTTCAAAACTATAAACTCTTTTGACAATGCCGCAGAGGTAAAGCGATAACATGGCGACAAAAAAAGAAAAAAATGCGAGAAAAGGAGAATATGAATTCTAAATATTTTGTTTAAGTAAGAGTGAACCAAATATATGATTTCAACGCATTTTTTCAACTGACAGAAGTGTGAGCCGAAATTTTATTTTAGATTTGTACGGAAAATTTTTGGGTTTATACGGCGTGGTCTATTCCAACTAACTTATAATACTACATATAAGGGAAATCGTGTCAATTTCCATTGAGACTTGCACCCCTGTGCTCTCGCGGAAAAATTTATTACTACGATAAAGAGTTTAGTCATGCTTTTCTATGAATTATCTATGAAAAGTGATCTTGGAAAATATAATATTATTTGTATATTGCATTAAAATATAAAAACTATAAATTTATTTACAATTAATATTAAAATTATTAATTTAAAAATCGAAAAAGTGTCTCGGGTGTATCTGAAGCAAGCTTCATTTTTTTCCACTGGTAGCGTTTTCTATCCTTTCCCTAGTCTCAATAGTAAATGCCAACGACAGTATGATTTCGTTAAATATTAGTTTCGGAGAAGATATCTAGATGGCATACCAAACGTTTTTAAGTAGAACACGCGATATTTATAGATGGCGCGCGAAGCAATTTTTCTTATTTTTTTTCACAAAATTTTATAACATTATAGCTGTCATTACTGATAATATTTGCGGTGTTTCTTGACGCTCATTGATCCGGATCAGTTCAATTCAAATTTTATATGGAAAACATGATCCAAATTTTGTTATAGATCACAAATTTTGATTTTAAATCTAGCATGCGCCTTTGTGTTGTTTCATGAAACATTAACTGGCCTGGATCAGATCAAGCGCCAAGAAACACAACTATTGTTGTTATTTCAAAGCGTCTTTAAAGTGAATATATTTTTTTTTTGTGAATTAATAGTGTTTTTGTGTTAAGTGTTTTAAAAAACGAGTTTAATAAATCATAAAGTTATAAAATAACATAAATATAAACTATAAGTGTTTATGTGTTGTATCAAAATGCCGCAAAAGTGCTTCAATTGTTCAGCGAAGATTGGTTTGCATTCGTAAGTAAATTGATGCTAACTATAGCTAAGATGTAATTGTTCATTTCTTTAGATGCAAAATATTACAACATAAATATGTTGTCTGTTTTAAATTTATTAAAACGTAAAGATTTAACCTATAAACAAAATGTTTTTATACCACCAAGCAATTGGACTATGCGAATTTATAGTCAATTTTAGCTAAATTATACCGATAATATTATTATTACCACGCTTATATTAGCTCACTCTGGGTATCTGTTTGTATCGTCAAATTTTGTAATAAATTTTTCAACCACTTGCGATAGTCCAATTGAGCTGAAATTTTGCATGCAGGCTTAACTCCAATGACAATACAAGATTCTAACATATTTCGACATTAAAAAATTTCGATGACTAAAAAGTAGAAAATAACATATATTTAAAAAAAACTTTTTAAAAAACCACGCTTATTAGCGTCTTACTTTGGAAATTTTACAACAACAATGCCCTACGTTTCATTCCAACAGAATAGTTTCATTCCAAGTTTTTGTTGGAATAGGAATGAAATTATTCTACGCATTGTTAACCTATTGACCACTAGAGCAACTTTTTAAAAAATGATTGTTTTATGGGTTGGCGTCTTGACAAGAAAAGTCAATTTTAAATTTGTCAACAATAAAATAAATTAGATTTTTTTTTGTTATCGCATAAAGAACCAAAAGATATAAATCAACGATACAAAAAATGAACTTCGATGCTGAATTATTCTGAAAAATAAAACATATTTACGTCGAAAAGGAATTTTATATTTTCATAAATGGTTGTTATCGCATGCTTCGTTTGATTTTATTAAATTTTTCTACCAACCGATAAGAGTATGAGTATAAAGAAAAAATTGGTTGGTTACTTTGGGCCCAAATTTCATTCCTATTCAAATAGGAATAATATTTCCCAAAGTAAGACCACATATATTTAAAGGCTCTAAAAAGTAGATAATATGGTATGATATCAAAGGGCCGAATGTCGAAGGGCCGAATGTCGAAGGGCCGAATTTGAAAGGGCCGAATGTGTCGAAGGGCCGAATGTCGAAGGGCCGAATGTGTCGAAGGGCCGAATGTGTCGAAGGGCCGAATGACGAAGGGCTGAATGTCAGTTCTTGGGAAGTATTTTTACTTTCAATTTTTCTGGCGATATTCGTACTTAAGTACTAAACTTAGTCTAGTATTTTTCTAAGTTTGAGTTGCAATTTATTAAAATAAAACGTATGAAGCGTGTCGTGAAAATCCGAAACTGGACGAAACTCATTATAAACATTTTATTGCCTGTGTATACGTATTGAGAAATATTTGGCGGGAACAATTGTGCTTGTGTTTGTTTAAACGGCAATTTCAAATTTTAGTTGTAAAATTAAATGTTTTTAAAGAAATATTTGTGTTTTTGTAATATAAAATGATTTATTAAATTCATTATTTTAATTCATTATTGATTACTTTGGACATACATATATATATATACATTTCGATTAAATTATTCAATTTTTTAATTTCAAATATTTACACTAGTTTTTTTTTTAAAATAATTTTTTTTGTTTGTCTTTTATATAATAAAAGTAATTTGTGGATATTAAATCGGTTTCGATAGAGTTCGTAAATTTTTCCATAGTACTATCTAAAATGTTGAAAATAATATTATAATTATTAAATTTAACACGGAGTAACGTAAACCATACCTCACATTATCTTTATTGACCGTTAAACGTAAACTTGCATCTAAGCTCTTTGGTGAACAGCTCTGTAAAGTTTGCCCTAATGCACTTTTTTAGTTCGTGGCCATCTTGCTTCATAAATAATGATTTCTAAATATAAAATAGGAAAACAAAATATAATAGATTGTACCAAATTATCTCGAATGAATCTTTACATTACCAATTGTTTTACAGCCTTCCTATCTTCAATTAAATTAATATCAAAGTTGACAAATGTATCCGCATCGTTAAAAAATACTATAAACTTAGCGTTCTCACAATAAACTAAATAACGCCATTTGTATACGCATATGTATATAATACGTATCCCAAGTATAACAAAACGAAAGTAAAAATTGAGCACAGTATTTTCCTTCGTTTTCATCCAAAATTAACGAAAGTTAAACTTCACATTATAATGATAGTGTTTGTAGCGTATCCCAAGTATTTCTACTTTCAATTTTCCTGGCGATATTCGTACTTAAGTACTACACTTAGTCTAGTATTTTTCTAAGTTTGAGTTGCAATTTATTAAAATAAAACGTATGAAACGTGTCGCGATTATTCGAAACTGAACGAAACTCAGTAAAGGAGAATTGTATACATGTATGTGTGAACAGAAAAGACAAAAAACAAAATGGCGGGAGCGAGGTTGTGCATGAATGTAAAATGCTATATTTGAAAATGTTAGAAGAAAAAGATGGCGGCATCCAAATGTGAGAGCAAAATAAAAATTTAGGTTTAAAAAGAATATTTTTTTTTTATTAAATTTGCGGTATAAAAATATACATACATATATACATATTATATACGAATCTAAATTATATTTTAGTTAATTTTTTAATTATTTTTTATTATTACACAATTTGAAATTATTCTTTGATTGTAATATTAAAAGTTTAAATAATTTTCCAAATAGGTACTATGATTATTGCACATCAAGTTTATTATTTTCGCATTTGTTTTCTACCTAAAAACTTAAAACTGAACTAGAAATTAATTAATTTATGAAAACAATATTTGAATAGATATAAAATATATTTTGATGTAATTTTATTTAAATTAACGCACATCTTTAAATTTTTTTAACAAAATTTGATAAAATTACCAAACTCATGTCGTGAACATGAAAAATAAAAACAAACCATGTACATTACACGCTATACACATTCCTACGAAAGAAAAATTGCGGTAACACAGTATACAGTAGTAACAACACAGTATGCATATACGCTACAAACACTATTATTATAATGTGAAGTTTAACTTTCGTTAATTTTGGATGAAAACGAAGGAAAATACTATGCTCAATTTTTACTTTCGTTTTGTTATACTTGGGATACGTATTATATACATATGCTTATACAAATGGCGTTATTTAGTTTATTGTGAGAACGCTAAGTTTATAGTAACTTTTAACGATGCGGATACATTTGTCAACTTTGATATTAATTTAATTGAAGATAGGGAGGCTGTAAAACAATTGGTAATGTAAAGATTCATTCGAGATAATTTGGTACAATCTATTATATTTTGTTTTCCTATTTTATATTTAGAAATCATTATTTATGAAGCAAGATGGCCACGAACTAAAAAAGTGCATTAGGGCAAACTTTACAGAGCTGTTCACCAAAGAGCTTAGCTGCAAGTTTACGTTTAACGGTCAATAAAGATAATGTGAGGTATGGTTTACGTTACTCCGTGTTAAATTTAATAATTATAATATTATTTTCAACATTTTAGATAGTACTATGGAAAAATTTACGAACTCTATCGAAACCGATTTAATATCCACAAATTACTTTTATTATATAAAAGAAAAACAAGGAAAATTATTTTAAAAAAAAATCTAGTGTAAATATTAGAAATTAAAAACTGAATAATTTAATCGAAATGTATATATATATATATGTATGTCCAAAGTAATCAATAATGAATTAAAATAATGAATTTAATAAATCATTTTATATTACAAAAACACAAATATTTCTTTAAAAACATTTAATTTTACAACCAAAATTTGAAATTGCCGTTTAAACAAACACAAGCACAATTGTTCCCGCCAAATATTTCTCAATACGCATACACATGCAATAAAATGTTTATAATGAGTTTCGTCCAGTTTCGGATTTTCGCGACACGCTTCATACGTTTTATTTTAATAAATTGCAACTCAAACATAGAAAAATACTAGACTAAGTTTAGTACTAAAGTACGAATATCGCCAGAAAAATTGAAAGTAAAAATACTTGGGATACGCTACAAACACTATCAATTATAATGTGAAGTTTAACTTTCGTTAATTTTGGATGAAAACGAAGGAAAATACTGTGCTCAATTTTTACTTTCGTTTTGTTATACTTGGGTTTCGTTAAGTTTGGATGAAAACGAAGGAAAATACTGTGCTCAATTTTTACTTTCGTTTTGTTATATGTACTTGGGTTGCGTGCACGCCGTATGAACCCAAAAATTTTCCGTACAAATCTAAAATAAAATTTCGGCTCACACTTCTGTCAGTTGAAATGCGTTGAAATCATATATTTGGTTCACTCTCACTTAAACAAAATATTTAGAATTCATATTCTCCTTTTCTCGCATTTTTTCTTTCTTTTGTCGCCATGTTATCGCTTTACCTCTGCGGCATTGTCAAAAGAGTTTATAGTTTTGAAATCATAAACAATCAAAGTGTTCTTGTAAATAATACTGTTTTAGTGCGTGTATAATTTAAAATAGATTATTAAAAAAATTATTTAAAATTAAATCAAGTGATTATAATTCATAAAAATGAAGTGCATTGTTCCTACGTGTAAAAATCACGACTCAAAAAAATTGAGTGCTCTAAGTTTTCATAGGTAAACAATTTCCGTATTTTGAGCCTATTTGTGAATTAATTTAACCGTAATTATATCTTAAAATGTTAAGTAAACAATTTGAATATAAAAAGTATAAGTATTTTTATGTGGAATATTAATTTTTAATAAAATTTTGATCTATTTAATAACCCGTCATACTCAAAAAGATGGTGCCAAAAAAAAAAAATCGTAATATTTTAGTGTCGCAAAAGTTATATTTATTTCATAATAAATTGTGTTTTTCGAGTTTATAACCAACACTTATAGTTTATTTTAATCAGTTTAATTGAAAATATTTAGTGTTAAATGGAAATTGTTTAGAAATCTTAAGTTTTAAAAATCATACATTTCCATATTTAATTTTTTTGTGTTTTATTTTATTTGTTTGGCTTGAATATAATGTTCACATCACCAAAAGATTATTTTATTTGACATTTCTCTATTTTCTTATTTTTTATTTATAAAGTCATTAAGTCTTTGACTTTTCTTCTTGCAGTTGAAACTAAATATCTGCTTTGATCTCTCTCAGGAATTCGCTAATTTGTTTATACTCATTAATTGATTTATCTGCTAAAATTTCTTGTAGTTTTTTTTGCTTGATTGCTGCATATTTTCCGCGGGTTTGATCGTATTTTTTACACTCTTCTATGATATGTCTCGCATCATTTCTTATATCGCATGTTTCGCATATGTCATTTTCCACTTTTTTTATTAATTTTAAATATTTCATGTCGAAGGTATGATTTGTCCTTATCCTAGTTAATCGTTTTACTGTCTCGGTGTCCAGCTGTTTTTTGTGAAACCATGGTTTCATTTCTATTAATTCTTTTATGTTTTTTCTGTGCTGATTGCCTTTTGTTATTGTTTTTTGTAAAAATTCAGTTTTCCATTTTTGGTATATTTCAGTTTTAAATATTTTAATATTTTCTTCTAGTGGTGTTTCAATATTTATTGTTCTTCTAGCTGTGGTACCCATTTTTGCTGCGACATCTGCTTCATCATTACCTGTGATATTTATGTGACTTGAAGGTATCCAGATTATATTTGTTCTGATTTTGTGATTTCTTGCCGTGCTATATATCTTTTGTTCAAAGTATTTGGTGCCATTGCGTTTATTGCTGGGATTTTTTAGTGATATGCAGGTGCTAAGTGAGTCCGTAATAATCGTTAACCTTCTGATTTTATTTTTATTTGCTATTTTTATCGTTTCTAGAATTGCTATTGTTTCTAAACATTTTATTGAAATTGCTTCTGTGATATTGTAACTGTATGTATCCTGGTTATAGGCGTTGTATATTCCGATGCCTCTTTTGTTATTTATCAATGATCCATCCGTGTAGCTAGTATTGATGTTTCCTTTCTCTTCTAAATAATCCAATGTTATTTGTCTTAACTGGGCTTTATTAAATTTATCTTTTGTCTTGATTTTTTGATGCAGATTTATATCGACTTCTACGTATTGCTCTATTTCCCTTGTGTTATCATAATTTTTTATTGGTATTTTGTCCATCATGGTTTTGTACTTTGTATATATCTCCCTGAGGACTCTGTTTGATGTCTGATCCTTTATTTGTTGTCCCATCTCTGTGTTATTGTATATCTGTTTCGCTGCATAATTATAATTGTAAAAATCTAATTTCATTTTAATAGGTAGATTTCCCGCTTCTGCTATTATTGCTGTAACTGGTGTGCTGTTTGTGAGACCCATACAAATTCTCAGGCCTGCATTTATTATTTTTTGTAGAGTTTCCAGGTTCTTTTCTGACATTGTTACGCTTGCACTATATCTCATTCTGCTTTCTATTAAAGTTTTATGTAAATTTAGCGCCGTCGATGGGTGTGCTCCTCCATTTTTTCTTGCTAATATCTTTAGCAAATTTACAGCTTTTGTGCAGTTCTCCTTTATTAGCTTATGATGTTGTATAAAGCTTAGTTTGTGATCTATTATATATCCTAGAACCTTTATTTGGCTTTCCTTTCTTATGTCAATATTATTTAGTTTAATTTTTAACGGTTGTTCTCTTCTTTTGTTACTGATGTTTATAAACGATGTCTTTTGTGGATTTATATTTAGATGCAATTTTTCTAGTTTTCTGTTGAATTTATTGATTGTAACATTTGCTATCGTTTCAGCTTCTTATATGTCTTTTCCTGATATTACAATGAGGAAATCATCTGCGTATTGAAGTAGTTTTACATTATTGTTGGTAATTTCATGTAAATTGTGTGTGTAAATGTTAAAAAGATCCGGGCTTATTGGATCTCCTTGAGATATGCTGTTGCTGGTCATTGTCTTAACTTCGTTATCTCCAATTTTAAAAACTATTTGTCTATTTATAAGCGAGTTGTATATCCAGTTAGTATATTGATGAGGTATTTTAATTTGTTGCATTATTTTTATTAATGTTTCGATATTCACCTTGTCGAATGCTTTCTCTATATCTGTGGCTATTATTATTGTGGCTCTTTTGTTTAGTTTGTTCTTCTCTATAATATTCATTAATTCGTTTATGTAATCTGTTGATGACTTTCCTTTTCTAAATCCATATGATTTTTCTGGTAAAATCTTATTTTGTTCTACTACTCTGTTTATTCGTGTTTTAATTAGTTTGCTCATCACTTTCGCTATTGTCGAGAGCAAATTTATCCCCCTGTAGTTTTCTAGTTTTGTTGTGTCTTTATTTGGTTTCGGTACTGGAATTTTTTTTATAATTTTCCACGATTCTGGATAAGTTTGTTGTTCCCATACTTTGTTTATATGTTGCGTTATTTTCTCCACATATTGAAATGGCAGTTTCTTCAATATTTCGTTGGATATTTTGTTGATTCCAGGTGATGTGTTTTTATTGTTTTTTATTATATTTATTACTTCTTCTGTCGTAAATTCTGAATTTGTTGTGAATGCTAGTGGTAATTTTAGTTTGTTTTGAGTAGTTATTGTAGATTCTTTGACGTTTCTTATCATGAAATTTTTCATGTTCTCCAGGTTGTTAAATATGTTATTTTTCTCTGCTCTTTTGTTATTGAATATTTTAATTTTTTTCCAAAGCTCTTTTGTGTTTATGGATGGGTTTATTTCACTTATAAATTCACTCCAAGTTCTTTTCTTTTCTTTTCGAATTTCTAACCTTAGCTTGCTGGTGGCTCTTTTTAGTTCTATTTCTATATACTCATTTCTTCTATTTTGATTATATTGTTTTAATTTTTGTTTTTTAACTTCCCACAATCTTTTAATTTTCTCTGTCCACCATACTTTTGGAATGTATTTATTTTTATTTGGAATTAATATTGTATTATCGTCTATGATCTCTTTTAATGCTGCTTCGTAATCTTGTATATCGAATGTATGATTTGGATTGAATTCCGTTATTTGTTTTATTGCAGTTTGTGTGTTGGTTCTTACTGTAGTATTTGAGTTATATACGTTTATATTTTCTATTATTATCTTTATTGGCAAATGATCCGAGCTACCAATTATTGCATTATCTACCATCCAGTTAGTTTTATTTATTAAATCTGGTGAAGATATTGTTACGTCTATTGCCGAGCTTTTTCCTTTACTCCCCATCCGTGTGTGATTACCATTATTTAGTACTACATATTGTGAATTTGTTATAATGTTTGCTATTCGTCTTCCTCGACTATCTGCTTTATTGTTGTCCTCCCATAATGGATGATGTGCGTTTATGTCTCCCATTATTATTGTGTTATTGTTGTTATTATTGTCATTTATTAATGTTTTTAGTTTATTGATTATTATTGTGTCATTTGCATCCGGTGGAATATATATACCAATTATATTGAGTTTCTTATTTTCGGTGTTTATTATTTGTATTTTTATGTTTTGTATTGGGTTATATCTTGTTGACGTTTCTATTAATTTTGAGTGTATATTGCTGTTTAATATGAATGCTACTCCGCCGTAATTATCTTCTCTGTGTTTTATATAAATGTTGTGATTTTTAAATTTTATTTGTTTTTTATCATTTGTCCAAGTTTCGCTGAGAAATGTTATGTCTATTTTATTTTGTGCTATGTAGGGTTCTAATTCATCTCTATTGTGTGACAAGCTTCTTATATTTAGTTGGAGTATTTTTAGACTATCCATCATCTTGCTGTTTGTTGGTTGGTTTGTTGTATTTCGTGATGATTTTGTTTTGTCCATATCTGCTAATTTTCCTAATATTTCTGTTAGTACTACATCGTTTCTGGGATCATTTACTGGCGAATTTATATATCCTTGTGTTGTTGTTTGTATTGTTCTGTTTAATTTACTAATTTCCGTCATTTGGCATTTTATTTCTGTCACTTCTTTTTTAACGTTGTATTTTCAATTTTTAGCTCTTCCTTCAATATTTTTATCTGTTCCTTTAGTTGTTGGATCTCGTTATATTGATTTTTTGTAGTGAGACTTGGAAAGTTTTCTTTGTTGATGTTGAATTCTGGTGGATTAACGATTCTTCGCCGTAAGATATTTTCTTTGTTATCATAAAAAACTTAATTTTTTTCTGTTTTTTAAATTCTTCACATATACTGCTGCTTGTGACGTGATTTTCTCCACAATAGTAACATTTTGTGGCGTTTTTACATGTGTTTTTTATATGATCAACATCTGTGCAGTTAGAGCATTTCTGTTTACCGCGGCAATGCTTTTGAGTACGCCCATATATTAGGCATTTCTTGCATAGCATAGATTTAGGTACATAGAATGTGACTCTTCTTTTAACGTCAAAAATTGCTATGTCGTCTGGCAACGTAGTTGATCTGAAGGTTATTTTAACAGCTGAGGTGGGTTCTATTTTTTGTTCTGCATTGTTCCATCGTGTTATCCTTTCAACTTTTGTAATTTTTGCGTTTGCTTTTATATTTGATTTTAAGTTTTCAGGATCTAGACTGATTGGAATTTTGTTTACATATCCTATTGTCTCGAGCAGAAAATTTGGTATATATGTACTATATTTATGTAGTTTTTTGAGATCTACGCTTTTCAGAATCTTATTTGCTGTTTCAAGTTCTCTTGTTTGTACTTTAACTCTATTTTTCCCATATTGCTTTACACTGATTAATGTTCCAAAATTTAATGAGTTGAGTATTTCTGCAATCACTATATCCTCAATTTCCTTTTTCTCAATTATGATAAAGTAAGGACCTTTATCTCCGGGTATGTATTTGTTATTTTTATATATATCATCATCCGCTTTCCTCTCGTTATTTTTTACTTCTTGGTTAGGTATAGTTTTATTTTGACTATTGTCGTTGTTATTATCTATTTTTATTTTTTTGGTATCAGATGGACCAGGTTCGAATCCCCTGTCCACTATCATTTCGTTATCAGCCATTTTGTTTTTATTTTCACTTAAAAAATAATTTCTGCTTCTATACGTATTATTTTGGGTTTTTATGTTGTTTATAATTTCATATTTTCTTTTTTTATGAATGTTTCCACTAGTTCTTTTATTTTTTCTGATGTCTTTTTTTATGGACGCTGTAGCGTCACTCATTTATGCGGTTTCCCGCCTTATTCACTTTTTTGTTTCCACTAATTAAACCGTTTTTCGTTTACCAATTTAAATTGATAAAATTAATTCCCTTCACTTTCAACTAATTTTATTTTATATATTTTTTTTTTTTTTTTTTTTAGAAATCCCAAGAAAATTATTATTATTTTTTTTTTCACTTGTTTTGTCAAACACTTCCACACGGTTGAAACACAAACACTTGAATGTCCATATTTAATACTTATTGGAAATTTTTTATTTTTTGACATTGCGACGCATGATTTTATCCATAAGCGTCGTATTATTTAATTAATTTAAAGGGTCAATTTCCTATTGAGAAATTAATCATAATTGAAAAAAAAAATTCTTTTAATGCTTTTCGTGACAGATCCAATTTTAACTTTCTTTTTTTCTGAGATACCAAAATTAATAATAATTTTAATAAATAGGATACATTTATTTATAAAAGCTCTTAACCAAAAACTGATCAAAATTATTCAATTTTCATATCAAGGTATTTTTTGTTCATACTAATAAAATTCAATTAATTTTTCTTTAAATAAATTTAATTAAAAATGTTAATTAAATATTCAAATGTTAGGTATTTTTATATATCATCCAAAACAAAACATCTAATTTCAGTTCACCTTACTCGAATCGCTATATTTAAAAATATTTAAGTTTAATTTTATCTATGTATATAGCTTTATTAAAACAATATTATATTATGTAATTTATAAGTTTTAAGATAAATGTTTAATTTTTTATTAGTTTAATGATCGTGAAATAAACAATCCCTCCTTTTTAAGTTTTTTGTCTACGTCTTTTGCTCCCCTATAACGCATCCAACGCTTCCCCTACATTTTGACAGATTTGCAAGCCGAAAAAAATTTACACCATAATCTATCCTTTTATATTCTTATATCGATGGTTGCGTGCAGCTTTATTTTTTTGTAAAAAATTTGTTGGGAAAAAAAATTGGAACATGTAAATCGTGCATGAGTCTGGATAGCACAAAAGTTTAAAAATGAATAAAACTACCCAAGTATAACAAAACGAAAGTAAAAATTGAGCATAGTATTTTCCTTCGTTTTCATCCAAAATTAACGAAAGTTAAACTTCACATTATAATGATAGTGTTTGTAGCGTATCCCAAGTATTTTTACTTTCAATTTTTCTGGCGATATTCGTACTTAAGTACTAAACTTAGTCTAGTATTTTTCTAAGTTTGAGTTGCAATTTATTAAAATAAAACGTATGAAGCGTGTCGCGAAAATCCGAAACTGGACGAAACTCATTATAAACATTTTATTGCATGTGTATGCGTATTGAGAAATATTTGGCGGGAACAATTGTGCTTGTGTTTGTTTAAACGGCAATTTCAAATTTTGGTTGTAAAATAAAGTGTTTTTAAAGAAATATTTTTGTTTTTGTAATATAAAATGATTTATTAAATTCATTATTTTAATTCATTATTGATTATTTTTGACATACATATATATACATTTCGATTAAATTATTCAGTTTTTTAATTTCTAATATTTACACTAGATGTTTTTTTAAATAATTTTCCTTGTTTGTCTTTTATATAATAAAAGTAATTTGTGGATATTAAATCGGTTTCGATAGAGTTCGTAAATTTTTCCATAGTACAATCTAAAATGCTGAAAATAATATTATAATTATTAAATTTAACACGGAGTAACGTAAACCATACCTCACATTATCTTTATTGACCGTTAAACGTAAACTTGCAGCTAAGCTCTTTGGTGAACAGCTCTGTAAAGTTTGCCCTAATGCACTTTTTTAGTTCGTGGCCATCTTGCTTCATAAATAATGATTTCTAAAAATAAAATAGGAAAACAAAATATAATAGATTGTACCAAATTATCTCGAGTGATTCTTTACATTACCAAATGTTTTACAGCCTTAAAATAAATTAATATCAAAGTTGACAAATGTATCCGCATCGCTAAAAGTTACTATAAACTTAGCGTTCTCACAATAAACTAAATAACGCCATTTGTATAAGCATATGTATATAATACGTATACGCTACAACACTATCATTATAATGTGAAGTTTAACTTTCGTTAATTTTGGATGAAAACGAAGGAAAATGCTATACTCAATTTTTACTTTCGTTTTGTTAAGGCGGTGATACATGTACAGATTTTGCCTTTAAGGCATAAAAATTATGCGCGCTGATTGGTTAAAAGTTGGCCATCTTGAATCGCCTTACTGGCAAAAATTTTAAATTGAACATTTCTCAATTTTGTATAAGGCAATTTTTTTTGCCTTATAGGCAAAATCGGTACATGTATCACCGCCTTTATACTTGGGTACTGTGTTGTTACTACTGTATACTGTGTTACCGCAATTTTTCTTTCGTAGGAATGTGTATAGCGTGTAATGGTTTGTTTTTATTTTTCATGTTCACGACATGAGTTTGGTAATTTTATAAAATTTTGTTAAAAAAATTTAAAGATGTGCGTTAATTTAAATAAAATTACATCAAAATATATTTTATATCTATTCAAATATTGCTTTCATAAATTAATTAATTTCTAGTTCAGTTTTAAGTTTTTAGGTAGAAAACAAATGCGAAAATAATAAACTTGATGTGCAATAATCATAGTACCTATTTGGAAAATTATTTAAACTTTTAATATTACAATCAAAGAATAATTTCAAATTGTGTAATAATAAAAAATAATTAAAAAATTAACTAAAATATAATTTAGATTCGTATATAATATGTATATATGTATGTATATTTTTATACCGCAAATTTAATAAAATAAAAATATTCATTTTAAACCTAAATTTTTATTTTGCTCTCACATTTGGATGCCGCCATCTTTTTCTTCTAACATTTTCAAATATAGCATTTTACATTCATGCACAACCTCGCTCCCGCCATTTTGTTTTTTGTCTTTTCTGTTCACACATACATGTATACAATTCTCCTTTATTGAGTTTCGTTCAGTTTCGAATAATCGCGACACGTTTCATACGTTTTATTTTAATAAATTGCAACTCAAACTTAGAAAAATACTAGACCAAGTTTAGTACTTAAGTACAAATATCGCCAGGAAAATTGAAAGTAAAAATACTTGGGTACTCTAAAGTCCAAAAATTTCGGTAGCGATATTCCAAAAATACTTTTTTTTACATGGGAAATGTGATCATAACGTCCAAAGCCGTAGATATTTCTCAAACAACTATTGTAAATTCGGACAATTTTACAATATTACATTTTTACGCAAAGTACTTAGTTGAAAACACATACAAAAATTAATTTTTGACATGGTTCTTTTGCCATACCCGCACAATTGTGTTAGTGGGCAGCTAAATGGATAAGTTATTTGGTCGCATGTAAATCGGGTAAAAGAATTTAGTGTCGAACGGGTGCATGAACTATAACAGCAGCCACAGAGTCCTCTTTATTCAACCACATTTGACTACTCAATAATTGACTTTGACACTTGTTTTGTTTACATTTGTATAAATGATAATTATTGTAGTAAATAAGAATTAAATTTTAAACAACTATCAGATGGATTTAACGTATTGCCGGCTTTGTTTAGAACTATCTAAACATGAATTTACTGTATTTGATTTGATTACTACTAGTAATGATGGTTGCCTGAAAATATCCGAAATGATTTATTGTTGCGTGAACTTAATGGTCTGTAAACTTTAAAATAGACAAATATTTATACTCTTCTCGATTCGCTTAATTTTTAGATAAAACAAGATGATAACTTAATACATAATATATGTGATCCTTGTATAAATGATGTTATAAGATGTTACAATTTTCGTAAAAAATGTCATGAATCAGACAAATTGTTGAATATGAAAATTGGCGGAATATTGAATGAACACAGTGACGTAAGGATAAAAATTAAACACGAGGAGGATTTATATATCCCAAACACAAGCGCGCCGAAATTTTGTATAATTAAAGAAGAATTTGATCCTAGTAATTTATTAGATATTTCAGAAACAGACACTAACCACATAACCGTACACAATCCAATTTCTACAACTCTAAAAATTAATTCCCCGGAAAATAAAGATACATTTTTAGGAGACATGGCCTCGTCTGTTTCAGAACACATTTTGGTTTGCGCAGACAGTTTTGAAGAAGATAACGACGATAACAAAATAAATGAAGATGAACTGAGTATTTCGTCATTAGATAGATGTAATCTAAATGTAGATCATCCTAAACGAAAGAAATCGGCAGCCAAAAGAAATATTAAAGGAAAACGAGAGTACAAATGCATCGTCTGTTTAAAAGATTTTAAAAATGTAACTTTGCTTAGATTACACTCCGAGCTACATTCGGAACATAATAATTATCTATGTGGTATTTGTGGCGAAGGATTTAAACAAAAGCAATGTTTACGAGCTCATAATGTTCGAAAACATACGGTTCGATTTAAGTGCCATATTTGTAATAAAACATACGTCGGCAATTCTCAACTTTTAGCCCATATGCGAGGTCATACAGGCGAAAAGCCATTTTCGTGTGAAATATGCGGAGCTGCATTTGGGCGGAAATATTCCGTAGAAGTTAGTTTTAAAATTAATAAGTAGCAAATGAACTATTTTTAAAATTTTTTGTATTCTAGATTCATATGCGGACACATACTGGTGAAAGGCCTTTCAAATGTCGTTATTGTGATAAGACGTTTATTATGCATAGCCATCGTAGGAACCACGAAATTAACCACATGGATCCCGAAGAAACGGAAAAATTTTCTTGTGTTGTATGCTTAAAAACGTTTAAACGGAAGGATTTATACAATTTACATTTAAAAGTGCACTCGGAAGAACGGAATGAGAAATGTAAATATTGTAGTAAGCAGTTTAAAAGTCGTAAAAGTTTATCGAGCCATATTAGACATATCCACAAGGCAAAGAAAGAGGAATAATTAAAATTATTAATTTTCTTAACATTTATCCCGAAAACATAAACATAAATCGTTTTATTTTAACACTGGCTCGATTTTATACTTTATAAGCCTATCTAGTTCTCCCTGTTCTAAAATAAGCTACAGCGGGCAGTCTCACAAAAGTAAAAATCTGAACAATTTAATTTTCAAAGTTGAATATTTTTTGCCATCGATAATGAAAATTTGGCTGAAACATTGTTTTGTACGCATTTCAAATCACAGTAATTCCATAATGAATAATACAAAATAAATTAATAAAATTTAGTCAATTACATACTTAATCGCTGGACGTATCCAGCACATTGAAATTCATTTTGTGAGGCGATGCACATGAAACATCTTGTTTTGAGTGAGGCCTCAGCTGGATATGCCCGCTTATTCTCCCGAACGTATTTTACGAGAAATCTATGTAGGTAATTCCAATTATTGTGGTTACATTCAGTTGATCTTTTTCTTTTCTTTGGTCTGCTAGTTATATGGGAATAAACTTTTTCTACCTTCCAATTGGGACCAAAAATCAATGAGATCTATTTTTTTTTTAAAGTTTGGAATAACCTTTAAGGTTTTGTAACCCTCTGAAATAATCCGACGAGATTAGTATGATAAATTAAGTATGTACATATAATGTAGTAGGTATGTATATTCACGCAAACCGAAATTTAATAAATCTCAAATAAAATATGAATACATTCTATGTGATCATTGCAAAAAATGTTTATTGTAATTTAACAAAAAAATAATTCAAGGCGGGAGAGTAAAATTCAGTTGTTTCATTAATTCGGATTGATCTGGATGAGCTTTATCAACATGAGTTCGCATACAAACTCTTTGAGCAAATGATTTACTACATAGAGGGCATTTGTACGGCTTTTCGCCAGTATGAGTTCGTAAATGTACTATCCAATTTTTACGATAAACAAACTCTTTATCGCAATATACACATTTAAACTGTCGTTCATCTAAATGTATCTTTTTGTGTTGAACATATAATTCCTTTTTCTGAAAATCTTTTGAGCAAATGATGCATTTATATGGTCGATTAGTTTTATCACCATGGATTAGTTCATGGGTTCTTCTATGATGGCTTACAACGAAACTTTTCTCGCAATAACGGCATTTGAACGGTTTATCGCCGGTATGCCGACGGACATGAATTTTCAAAGTTGCATTTGCCTTAAATGTGGCATTACACATTTTACATTTAAATGGACGTTCTCCAGTATGAACGCGCATATGACTTTCTAATTGGGATTTACTGCTATATCCTCGGTCACAAATTGCACACTCATAAAGTCCAGAATGCTTTTTAGAATGACTTAACAAACATCTTTTGGATTTAAACGCTTGACCACATGATACACATAAATATTTAGCTTGTTCAGAGTGAATTTCGTAATGAGCTCGCAAGTGAGATCCACTTCTAAATTCTTTTAAGCAAACATCGCATTTATGAATCTTTTTCTCCTTTGGACGTTTTTTCTCTATGGGTAGTTTTTTTTGTGCAACTATTACTGGTAGTTTTCTGTATATTGTTGGACGAGTTTTGTGAACTGTTGGTGGTTTGTCACGTATTGTTGGCAGTCTGTTATGTACAATGGTTGGTTGTTTCTCATGCACTATTGGATCTTTGTGGATTATTGTTGGCTTGTCGATTTCAGATAGTGGTTTTCCGATTATTGGTGGCGATGTCTCTATAATTGTTCCTTGTTTATTTTTTACTGTTGGTAATTTATTGTATATTGTTGGAAGTTTTCTGTGGGCCTTACGTAATGCTTCTTCGTCTAGAACACATTCCGGAATATTAACAATTTCTATTTCGAAGTCATTGTACTCCATATGATTTTCTTCATTATCCGAAATTTTGTTTAAAACATTCCCTTCCGTTTTCACCCTTAAAAATAAATCAGTTTCGTAGCATTTCTGGCGAAACTCATAAAACTGCATCAAATTAAATTTGCAGTTCCCACATATTGATTGGGGGAAGTTGTCATTTTCGTCAATCTGTTAAACAAAACTATTTTTAATGCGAATCATAATTTAATAATTAATTTAATATTTTTTAAAACATACCTTTAATTGTACACAAATATTTATCAAATCAACTAGCTTCAAAGTTTCATTTACAAAGTAAATCCTCTCACATATTGAGATGTCATCACCAAATCCATCAAAACAAAGTCGACACGGGCTTGAGCTTTCCATTTTAAAAATTTCCTTTTTTCAAATCGAACAAACAACGTAAAACAACTATTTTATGATTGATTAATCATACTATTAAATTTTTATACAATTTTTATTGGTTAAACAGCTCTAAATTTGCAAAAATATTTTATTTTTCTTGAGCTTTCGATACGTTTTTAGCCAATAAAATTCTTAAAAATAAAATAAAAAAACTAAATAAAATTATTAATAATAAGTTTTAAAATTATTATTTTCTTGATTTTTATCAAAACAATAGAATTAACTATCAAAACACACAAGTTACACAAACAAATGACATCTTGTGCCAACTTATTTTCATCAACAAACCGTATAAATGTAAAATTTTCGCAAGAACCTTTCAAATGCCAGAGGTTGCATCTTTTACCCCATTCAGCCGGTTTACACTCTTCCCAAGTATTTTTATATCCGAAAATTTTTAAATTTTTCTGACATCTAGCTGAAATCATCACCGACTTTTTTCAGCACGAATGTCCGATTTTATCTAAGATTTACTATGAATGTTGTCGCCAAAACTCGGAAATGATGAAAACAAAAAGTTAGGTTATGTAATATTTTTCCGGTAAAAAAGTGGGTGGAGCTTACTTTTGATTTTAGCAGCAAATTTTAAATTTTGAATTTTTAAATAAAAACAATAAGTTAATTCATTTCAGTAAATATTTTATTTATAATAAATAATTATTAATTTTATTTGATTTTAAAATACATTTGCATATTAAAACGTTAACATAAATTATGAAAAATGAAAATATCTTATTAGTATTATAATGAAATATCTTAAAAATGGAAATATCTTAATTAATATTAATTAATTTTTAAATATTCAAAAAAGTAAATAATTCAATTTTAAAGTTATCACAAAACTAATTCTCACAATATCAATACAAAAATCAATTTATTTTTGGAAAGAACTTGCTATTAATAATTAAAAATATAACTCTTTAATATTTACGTCACGGATTTAGATCCAAAAGCGTCAAAAAAAATTATAAACAGGATATATATTTATTGTTTTAATTTAAAAAATATATTTACAGACAGCTTAAAACTATACTATATATATGTACAGCTTAAAAAACTAAGCTAACTTAATATACTAGTATTTATATATTAATAATAAATTTAAACTTTAAACTAAGATTAATCACAAAAATTTTAGCCTCGATAAACGACGTAAACACAAATAACCGTAATGGCGTCTCACCTCAAACTCAACAAGAAAAACCGATATGCTGTTTATTTGGAAACAATACAAGAACAAAAATCATCATTTCCGAGTTTTTATACCAAAAACCGGAAAACAGTGTCTTACCGGTTCAACTTTTCAGTTTTGTTATACTTGGGTTCTTCTTTGAAGTATGTACTAGTTCTTGCTTCAAAATAAGTCGTAATGAGCCGTGCCACACGGGAGACCAAATGAATCACTGCTTCACGCTAAACTGTGTGTTAAGGAACGAGATAAAAAAAGCTGGCTTTTGTACCAACTTTTGCTCAAAAAATTTGTCTACGATTGTCATATCGCACTTCCTTTAAAAAAATGTCATAACACAAAAAACAGTTTTGTGATAAATGCATTTTAAATTGTTATACTTGATTCCCAAGTATAACAAAATTCGACTTTTTTGCCATTTTTCGAAGTAAAAACTTATATTTAGTTTCGACTTTGACTTAGTTTTGCTTTCGACTTAGAATAAGATCCTGTATGAAAAGTGTCGCGATTATTCGAAACTGGACGAAACTCAATAAAGGAGAATTGTATACATGTATGTGTGAACAGAAAAGACAAAAAACAAAATGGCGGGAGCGAGGTTGTGCTTGAATGTAAAATTCTATATTTGAAAATGTTAGAAGAAAAAGATGGCGGCATCCAAATGTTACAGAGCAAAATAAAAATTTTGGTTTAGAATGAATATTTTTATTTTATTAAATTTGCGGTATAAAAATATAAATCCATATATACATATATACGAATCTAAATTATATTTTAGTTAATTTTTTAATTATTTTTTATCATTACACAAAGTAAAGTAAACTTTAAAAGTTTAAATTATTTTCCAAATAGCTACTATGATTATTGCACATCAAGTTTATTATTTTCACATTTGTTTTCTCCCTAAAAATGTAAAACTGAATTAGAAATTAATTAATTTATGAAAACAGTTTTTGAATAGATATAAAATATATTTTGATGTAATTTTATTTAAATTAACTCACATCTTAAATTGTTTTAACAAAATCTCTTTTATAAAATTACCAAACTTATGTCGTGAACATGAAAAATAAAACAAACCATGTACATGCTATACACATTACTACGAAAGAAAAATTGCGATAACACAGTATACAGTAGTAACAACACAGTATACATATACGCACCACTACTAAAATATTAATTCTTCGACTTTTTTCTAATATTTCGAAGGCAAATACGATAGCTCAATTTTGAGTTTCGTCTTGTTATACTTCCCAAGTATATTTACTTTCAATTTTTCTGGCGATATTCGTACTTAAGTGCTAAACTTAGTCTAGTATTTTTCTAAGTTTGAGTTGCAATTTATTAAAATAAAACGTATCCCAAGTATAATAAGACGAAACTGAAAATTGAGCTATCGTATTTTCCTTCGAATTATGACGAAAGAGTCGAAAGAAAAATTATGTATGGCATCCATATTGCATTTTTATTATTTAGTAGTGAAGTGCAAAATAACATTGAAGTGCAGATAAAAATAAAGTATCGTGTTATTTTAATTTGTTTTCATAATCACAAATTAATAAAAAATTAAAACGTATTTAGAACGTACTTCTTAAATTTGTAAATAATAAAACTATTTGCAAATATTAAAATATAAAAAAAATTATTCATGTGGCATGATCAATTTGCAATTTTGAAAGGATATTAAATATTCAAATTATGAAAAGGTATATATGACAGATAAAATACATATGTAATCAAATGCTACAATATTTTAATAATTCCTATATGTAATTAATTACATAGCTTGCCTATTTCAGATAATTTATATCTCAAACATATCCAGGTGCAATTTTTATTGGAGATGATTTGGAGTTGTGTATACATACAGGCATCAATTGAATTAACCTAGCTGGAAGAGTTTTACTTGTTTGGTTATTCTTATTACTATTTCAGTTTATTCATAGATATAATAAAAGATTTTTTATATAAATAAAATTAAAATTTAATTTTGTTAATTGAATATTTAGAACCCCCTAAATAAATTTTGACATTTCACATACATGCACAAAATTCAGCCAATTTTATTTTAATACATACATGCACACAATTTTATTATATCGAGTTTCGCCGAGTTTCGAATTTTCGCGACAAGTTTCATACGACTTCTTAGAATAACTCGAAACTAAATCTTAGGAATATTCGAATCTTAGTTTCGAACTATTATTCGATAAAAAGGGAAAAAGTCGAAAGTAAAAATACTTGGGACCCAAGTATAACAAAACGAAAGTAAAAATTGAGCACAGTATTTTCCTTCGTTTTCATCCAAAATTAACGAAAGTTAAACTTCACATTATAATGAGTGTTTGTAGCGTATACGTATTGTAATTATACATATGCGTATACAAATGGCGTTATTTAGTTTATTGTGAGAACGCTAAGTTTATAGTAACTTTTAACGATGCGGATACATTTGTCAACTTTGATATTAATTTAATTGAAGGTAGGGAGGCTGTAAAACAATTAGTAATGTAAAGATTCATTCGAGATAATTTGGTACAATCTATTATATTTTGTTTTCCTATTTTGTATTTAGAAATCATTATTTATGAAGCAAGATGGCCACGAACTAAAAAAGTGCATTAGGGCAAACTTTACAGAGCTGTTCACCAAAGAGCTTAGCTGCAAGTTTACGTTTAACAGTCAATAAAGATAATGTGAGGTATGGTTTACGTTATTCCGTGTTAAATTTAATAATTATAATATTATTTTCAACATTTTAGGTTGTACTATGGAAAAATTTACGAACTCTATCGAAACTAATTTAATATCCACAAATTACTTTTATTATATAAAAGACAAACAAGGAAAATTATTTAAAAAAAAAATCTAGTGTAAATATTAGAAATTAAAAAACTGAATAATTTTATCGAAATGGATATATATGTATGTCCAAAGTAATCAATAATGAATTAAAATAATGAATTTAATAAATCATTTTATATTACAAAAACAAAAATATTTCTTTAAAAACATTTAATTTTACAACCAAAATTTGAAATTGCCGTTTTAACAAACACAAGTACAATTGTTCCCGCCAAATATTTCTCAATACGCATACACATGCAATAAAATGTTTATAATGAGTTTCGTCCAGTTTCGAATTTTCAAGACACGCTTCATACGTTTTATTTTAATAAATTGCAACTCAAACTTAGAAAAATACTAGACTAAGTTTAGTACTTAAGTACGAATATCGCCAGAAAAATTGAAAGTAAAAATACTTGGGGATGAAGCGTGTCGCGAAAATTCGAAACTGGACGAAACTCATTATAAACATTTTATTGCATGTGTATGCGTATTGAGAAATATTTGGCGGGAACAATTGTGCTTGTGTTTGTTAAAACGGCAATTTCAAATTTTGGTTGTAGAATTAAATGTTTTTAAAGTTTGTTTTTGTAATATAAAATGATTTATTAAATTCATTATTTTAATTCATTATTGATTACTTTGGACATACATATATATACATTTCGATTAAATTATTCAATTTTTTAATTTCTACTATTTACACTAGATTTTTTTTAAAATAACTTTCCTTGTTTGTCTTTTATATAATAAAAGTAATTTGTGGATATTAAATCGGTTTCGATAGAGTTCGTAAAATTTTCCATAGTACAATCTAAAATGTTGAAAATAATATTATAATTATTAAATTTAACACGGAGTAACGTAAACCATACCTCACATTATCTTTATTGACCGTTAAACGTAAACTTGCAGCTAAGCTCATCGGTGAACAGCTCTGTAAAGTTTGCCCTAATGCACTTTTTTAGTTCGTGGCCATCTTGCTTCATAAATAATGATTTCTAAATATAAAATAGGAAAACAAAATATAATAGATTGTACCAAATTATCTCGAATGAATCTTTACATTACCAATTGTTTTACAGCCTCCCTATCTTCAATTAAATTAATATCAAAGTTGACAAATGTATCCGCATCGTTAAAAGTTACTATAAACTTAGCGTTCTCACAATAAACTAAATAACGCCATTTGTATACGCATATGTATAATTATAATACGTATACGCTACAAACACTATCATTATAATGTGAAGTTTAACTTTCGTTAATTTTGGATGAAAATGAAAGAAAATACTGTAATTTTTACTTTCGTTTTGTTATACTTGGGAACTGTTTTTTTGTGTTGACAGTTTTTAAGAGAATGTGCGATATGTTTTCTTTCTGTTTTGTATTTTTTGTTTACAATTTCTGTATAGGAACCAAGCGCACATTTTAGTGGAAAAAAATATTCGATATAATTTTTTGTAAATGCTAGAAAAACGTACGTTCACCTTTTAATATTTTTTTAATCATATAGTAGACGTATGTGCAACTTTGATTTATTTTATTGTGTTTTCAAACAACTGGACTTTTCGCATTGGTATTTGACGTTTCGATTTGTGTTAATTTGTCGCCGTTTGTGTTTTAAATTTGAATGAAATATTTAATTTTGAGTTCAACAAACAAAAATTTTTATTTTAAAGATGATCAAAAATCTACATAATATGTTCATAATTATAATCATAATCATAGCTGCTTCCGAATACGAATTTTGTTATACTTGGGTATTTCAACTAAACCGAGATCAAATTGGGCGGGACTTAGTTGAATATAAAGATTTGATTAGCTAAAGAGTTGGATAACAAATCGAGTATCCGAGTATCGAGTATCACTCATTTTTAAGTGCTTATGTGCTGTCTTGTAATTTTGTGGTAGGAAGTGAAAAGTTTAATCTGATTTGTGTTTACATGCTACAATCTGTACATACTAGTGTATTCTTCAATGATCTAAAAAATTTACTTAACTCTTCACGTGCCAATAGTTTATTTATTATGGGTGATATGAATATAAATATCTTAAAATTTAGTAATGTCTGTGATGATTAACAGTTGTTGATGGCTGATCATATTTATTACCGAAGTAGCTTGAAAATTAATTTTGACTGTACTGTTTTAGCAGTTTTAAGCTTCGACCAGCGAGTCTGTAAGAGTCAGCAACGAAACATTACAGAATTTAACGAGAACGTTTTATTACAGAATATTTGACATTTTGACCAGCGAATCTGTAACACGATTATTATTGTCAATTGAATTTTCAAATGTCAATTTGCAAAATAACAAATTAACCACACCACGATTTTAGTCAAAAATGAATCTATTTGAGAAAATTGAACAGCTTTTTACTCTATTTAAAGGACGAGGGGGCAAACAATAAAAAAACCGACTTTTGTGGTACGAGAAATAAATCGCACAAGAGACAGATTACTATGTATGTGACAAGTATGTAGATTACTATGTATGTAACTACGGGAATTTAGAGATTTATGTATATAATTTATTAAAGGTAACGATTTTAGAAATTGTCAACAGCAATTTTTTATCCACACTCGAATGACATGAGGTTTTAAACATGCTGATGTACCTTGTGCGGCCACAAATGTTGGTGAACAGTCGGAATCTATTGAGCTGAAAAGAGCTGATGAAAATGTACATAAAATATTATTTAAATTATTAAAATATAAATAAATATTTGAGCACATAAATTATAAAAATGTAACACATATCGCAACATACCGCCATTTCAAATATACAATTATGACGTTTCCTTCAGTTTGAGCGATAATTTTCGCTCTTGTTACGGATTGCTAAATGACAATTCAAATTTAACGAAACTGAACGAAAAGTACTTTGAGTTTCGCTGGTCAGTAATTATCATGTTTCCATGAACCAGGTTGGAGTTAGGTTGAGTTGAAATTAGGTTTTCGTTAATTCCAAAATGGTGTAGATCGTTTCCATGGAGTAGAGTTAGGTTGAGTTGAAATTTTGGTAAAGCTTGATAAAGTTAATTTAATTTGTGCCTAATAATAAATACTCTATGTATAATTTTATATGTCCGGAAAATTATTTTAAAATAATTTTTTGTTTTAAATATACATATTTGTGGTTTAAAATTTTTATAATAAATTTCCTTGACATTAAAAATGAAAATTTTTCATTTGCCACCATTTTGAATTTCAACTCTACTCAATCCCATTAGTTTCGTCGAGTTCAAAATAATTTAACGAAAACTCAACTCTACTCTGTTTCCATGAACGCTAACTCCAACTCAAGCCACTTTCAACTCTGCATGGAAACAATATAAATGTCAATAAACATACATTTTTCAGATGTCGCTTTGTTACTTAAATTTCTTACAGACTCGCTGGTTACGCCTTTAGATGGCCAAATTACCGATCATGCTTTTACAAACTGGATATTCATTGTAGTAAATTAAATTCAGTCAACAGCCAATTATCAAGTAAAACGATTAACAGAATTGACTATGATAATTTAAAATCGCAGCTATTAAATGTGACTTGCGCTATCGTCTATAATCAAACCGATCCTAATAAAGCTTTCAATAGTTGTTCTGACATCTTAATGTTTGTCGAACTGATAAGCAAAGCCAAATTACTAAATTATTTTTATTTTCAGAAATTTTCAAAAACAGTTTTTTTTGTCGTTAAACATTTAAATTTTATTAAACAAATAGATTATATTTGTACACTAAAATTTTATTTGAAGAAACTATAAACTGTGCATTAGCACACATCTAATTTAATATAATAATTATTTTGTTTGATTTGCATATTTTAATTTTTAGTTATGTTTATGATGTTTTATAAAGTAATAGAAACAA
The DNA here is from genome assembly GCA_932526605.1 of Nephrotoma flavescens. NCBI lineage: Eukaryota > Metazoa > Arthropoda > Insecta > Diptera > Tipulidae > Nephrotoma > Nephrotoma flavescens. Next base: position 110,572,159 of record OW052222.1, read on the forward strand.
ACAAACATCGCAAAACGAAATATGTACAACAATAAAAGGTTTCATCCCCTTTATATTTATTTACACAAGAAAAAAGGTTTTCCACTTCCTCACAGCTCATTTTCTTGCCTCCATATTAAAAAATTATAATTATTATTATCAATTATTATAAAAATTATTATTATATGTAAATTAATAATAAAATAATATGTCTTTTTTAAATATTAATATGTCACGTTCGTATATCCAAACAATTTTTATTGTGCATGTCAAATAATGAAACAACAAAAACTACTTTTATCCTCTGATTTAAACACCAAAAAGACAAGATAATTCAGAGAATAAATTAAAACTCGCGGATTTTATTTTTTATTTAGCCTTGTCTTGACGATAAAACTAATTATAGTTCTAAAAATTAATTTTATGATCATAAATTGGATTTTTCGTCTTGACGGTGAGTGTGGGTTCACGGAATGAGATAAAAAACAAGCTGGCTTTTTTTACCAACTTTTGCTCAAAAAATTTGTCTACGGTTGTCTATCGCACATCCTTTAAAAAAATGTCATAACACAAAAAACAATTTTGTGATAAATGTATTTTAAATTGCTATACTTGATTATTTATTTTATAAAGCTAATAATGAATAATCTCAGCATCATCACAGTAGCGTTAGCAATTAAAAAAAAACTAAAATGCATTCAAAACTGTTCTGTGTTGACAGTTTTTAAGAGGATGTGCGATATGTTTACTGTTGTTTTGTATTTTTTGTTTGCAATTTCTGCTTTGTTTACGATTAGATGGGGCTTTATTTTAATTTAATCGAATAAACGCATCTCTGGGGATTACAAATACACAATATTCGGTTTTATACACACATCACAATTTATAAATTATCAAATAATTTATAGCCCAACAGTTTGTAACAAAATAAAATTTTTGGTTCTCATCCTAATTGTTTCACTTAAATGCATTTCGCATATTTATTTCATTTATTATATATAATAACTTTAAATAAAATTTTCTAAGGCGATAACCTAACAAATTCATTCAAAAAATGTCAAAAATAAACAATAACAACAAATAACTATTTGAACAAAATTATTGCTCATACTTCCGGTTATTTTTTGTTACTTTGTTGGTACGACTAGGATTATTGCTCAAAAGATGGAAATATTTTAACTAAAGCTGGATTAAATTGGGCGGGGTTTAGTTGAATATGAAAGGTTTGATTGGCTGAAGAGTTGGATAAAAAATAATCCCGTTCCGTGAACTCTCCATGAATGTAAACTATTGATCTCCCTCCTTTCGTTGAATACGCGAACCAATTTGTTTTTTATTCGATGTCAAATGATTTGGAAATTTGGCCCAGATTTACATACATCAAATTAATTGTTTATTAAATAATAAAAATAAAACTTTCAGATAAGCGTTTTTATTGAATATGTAATGTACATATACTTAATATTGGAACATGTTCTTCGGTATAGAATACGAATTTGATTTTCTGGGATAGGGAACGTTATTTATTTGTTTTAATTGAAGACGAGCGCATTTTTGCAGTTTTATAATTCTTATATGAAGAGCTTAAGGGACACAAAACAAAGACAAAATCAAAGGGTTCGACTCATGGTAAACCAATGTTTGGAGCGGTGGTGTCATTCAGGCATAACATGAATAAAAACTGGGCGATGCCAGCGTTGCTGCCTCCAAAGCCAGATGGATACTGGGAAATGCTGCGACGAATTTTGCCAGACAACCGATTTCAATTTTTATTTTGTACGTGTGCACGTAGAAACATTCATGTAATTCACTTTTTTGACATAGATTACTGCGATGCACGCGCATTTTCCGAGAAATAGAAGTATGTTCCAATTAATTATGGGTGTTTTGGATAATTAATTATAGTACTAAATTGTACTAAAAACGATCAAATTATGTCCGTATTTTATATTTACTCAGCGTGTTCACTGATGGTTTTCTGACATAAAAAATCGGTATATTTTTGACATATTTTACCCCGACTAACTTCACATCAGTAAAATATCCCAATTTTTTTTATTATACGAGCGAACGCGTTTATTTTTAGCTTGCCATATAAATTTGGCAGTTCAGTATTTTAAACGTCAATTTCCTTTACCAGTGAATTTAATATAGTGATATATTTCCTAAAATGATGTTTAAATTTTAATAAAATATTAACGAACATGTTTATGATTGAATCAAGTTTAGCCGGCTATTAAAAATTGAGTTTTTTCAAAACAAAACTCAGATGTCAAAAAAACCCCGAAAAAATCCAAAACAAAGGAGTTAAAAATATACCGATTTATAGGGTGCGCTCGGTTTGTAGCTCAAAAAAACCCGGATATTTTTTATCCTCTTGTACACGAGTGAGTGTGGGTTCACGGAATGAGATAAAAAAAAAGCTGGCTTTTTTCCCAACTTTTGCTCAAAAAATTTGTCTACGGTTGTCATATCGCACATCCTTTAAAAAAATGTCATAACACAAAAAACAATTTTGTGATAAATGCATTTTAAATTGCTATACTTGATTATTTATTTTATAAAGCTAATAATGAATAATCTCAGCATCATCACAGTAACGTTAGCAATTAAAAAAAATTAAAATACATTTATCTCAAAACTGTTTTTTTGTGTTGACAGTATTTAAGAAGATGTGCGATATGTTTTCTGTTGCTTTGTATTTTTTGTTTGCAATTTCTGCTTTGTTTACGATTAGATGGGGCTTTATTTTAATTTAATCGAATAAACGTATGTCTGGGGATTACAAATACACAATATTCGGTTTTATACACACATCACAATTTATAAATTATCAAATAATTTATAGCCCAACAGTTTGTAACAAAATAAAATTTTTGGTTCTCATCCTAATTGTTTCACTTAAATGCATCTCGCATATTTATTTCATTTATTTTATATAATAACTTTAAATAAAATTATCTAATACCCCGTTTACACCAGTAGAATAAAAGTATGTAGCAAAAAAGTATGTTGGTGTAAACTCAAACTAAAATACTTTAATAGTTTATCACGTACTATTTTGCTATTAAAGTATAATAGCTATCAAAAAAATATTGACATTATAGTCGTGGTTTAAACTCTACTTTAATGTTATAATACTTTAATTTTGTTTATTATTTTTTTCAAGTGGCCGATAAAGACATTTTTTGTTTGGCTATACATTTCCATTTGTGATATTAACCAAAAAAAAATATATTTACCGACAAAAAAAATTATATAGTATTATAGTATGGGTTTACACCGCTTGCGATGTAAACTGGCCGGGTATTATACTTTATTAGCAAAAAAGTATTATACTATTAAAGTAGCTCTGGTGTAAACCCAGTATAAGGCAATAACCTAACAAATTCATTCAAAAAATGTCAAAAATAAACAATAACAACAAATATTTGAGCAAAATTATTGCTCATACTTCCGGTTATTTTTTGTTACTATGTTGGTACGACTAAGATTATTGCTCAAAAGATGGAAATATTTTAACTAAAGCTGGATTAAATTGGGCGGGGTTTAGTTGAATATGGAAGATTTGATTGGCTGAAGAGTTGGATAAAAAATAATCCCGTTCTGTGAACTCTCCATGAACGCTCCTAGTGTTCACTCGTGTACAAGAGGGTAAAAAATATCCGGGTTTTTTTGAGCTACAAACCGAGCGCACCTTATAAATCGGTATATTTTTAACTCCACTTTATTTTGGATTTTTTCGGGGTTTTTTTGACATCTGAGTTTTGTTTTGAAAAAACTCAATTTTTAATAGCCGGCTAAACTTGATTCAATCATAAACATTTTCGGTAATATTTTATTAAAATTTAAACATCACTTTAGGAAATATATACTTTAGGAAATATATATTAAATTCACTGGTAAAGGAAATTGACGTTTAAAATACTGAACTGCCAAATTTATATGCCAAGCTAAAAATAAACGCGTTCACTCGTGTAATAAAAAAAAATTGGGATATTTTACTGATGTGAAGTTAGCCGGGGTAAAATATGTCAAAAATATACCGATTTTTTATGTCAGAAAACCATCAGTGAACACGCTGACTAGGACTGTGTAATATTACAATGATAATTCAAATTATGCTCCAATTAATTATCGTGTCAAGACAAGGCTTTTATCGTCGTTCAAAAAATGCAAACAGTGGATTAATCGTTTATCCGCGTTCATAAAATCGGGCCCTTATGTCACTATATTCAAAGAAATTATTGCTTATACAACGTCGTTTACACCATAGCTACTTTAATAGTATAATAGTATTTTACTAATAAAGTATTTTTCTCCTTCAGTTTACACCATAGTGGCGTGAACACATATTGGAATATTTTATTAGTTATATATTTCACAAAAACAGTTGAAATTTATCACAATAGACAAAAAAAAAATTCTGAAAATTGACTAAAATGATATTTCGTATCTAAAAAATATTATATTAACAGTTCACACGCATAACATTATACCAATACTTATTAGATAAGTACAATACTTTAATAGCAAAAAAGTATGTGATAAAGTAATAAAGTATTTTACTTTGAGTTTACATCGTCATACTTTTTTGATACATACTTTTATACGTGGTATTAAAGAGAATAACAACGCATCCACAATAGAATTCCTTATGACTTTTTCCTTACAAAAAAGTATAAAAAAAAATTGAGAAATTAAAGTTTTTTTCATACTTTTCTGTAAGGAAAAAGTTTAAGGTTTCTATTGGGGATGCGCAGTAAGCTGAAAAACTGAAACCATGGATGATTTTGTTTTGAAGATTATTAATAAGAAAAATAAGCTAATGAAATCAATAAAAAAGCATCCCAATAATGAGCGTTTCAAAATATATGTGGAGAAGTATTCTAAATTTGTGAGTCGAATAGTAGAATATACTAAAAATGCTTATTATTTCAAGAAATTCGAAACTAATAACGGAAATTTAAGACAACAATGGAAACTAGCGAATGAATTAATTAACAATAAAAAATCAAACCACACTATATCGGAAATTCTAACCTCAGATGGAAATATATTAAATAATCCACTTGAGATGGCAAATAGTCTAAATGATTATTTTACTTCCATTGCATCTAAACTAAATGAACGGTTTACCAGTGTTAATCTTGATCCCTCAAATAGAGAAGCTGTACTAAGTAGCTTTTATTTTACACCTCTATTAATACTTTAGAAACCTTAAAAATTATCTTTGGATTAAAAAACAAATATAGTTGTGGTTTTGATTATTTAAGTAACATATAATTAAAAATATTGCTTATTGTAAAGTTGATGTTTTAACTTACATTTTAAATCTGAGTGTTGATACGGGAATTTTTCCAGACCAATTAAAATTGGCTGTTGTCATACTAATTTTTAAAAAAGTGGATAAACTTCTATGTTCGAACTATCGGACTATTTCTCTTTTGTCAGTCTTCTCGCAGATTTTTGAAAAAGCTGTCAAAACACGAATTTTAAGTTTTCTAACATTAAACAATTTTTTTAATAATTCACAATTTGGTTTTAGGGAATGTATGTCTACTGAATCTGCCTTGCTAGCCTTCTTAAATAATGTCTACCAAGGAATAAATTATGGCTAACTGTGTGTTCACGGAACGAGATAAAAAAAACTGGTTTTTTTCCCAACTTTTGCTCAAAAAATTTGTCTACGGTTGTCATATCACACATCTTTTAAAAAAATGTCATAACACAAAAAAGAATTTTGTGATAAATGCATTTTAAATTGCTATACTTGATTATTTATGTTATAAAGCTAATAATGAATAATCTCAGCATCATCACAGTAACGTTAGCAATTAAAAAAAAATTAAAATGCATTTATCTCAAAACTGTTTTTTTGTGTTGACAGTTTTTAAGAGAATGTGCGATATGTTTTCTGTTGTTTTGTATTTTTTGTTTGCAATTTCTGCTTTGTTTACGATTAGATGGGGCTTTATTTTAATTTAATCGAATAAACGTATGTCTGGGGATTACAAATACACAATATTCGGACACACAGCACAATTTATAAATTATCAAATAATTTATAGCCCAACAGTTTGTAACAAAATAAAATTTTTGGTTCTCATCCTAATTGTTTCACTTAAATGCATCTCGCATATTTATTTCATTTATTTTATATAATAACTAAATAATAAATACGGTTTTTGGTATCTGGTATTTTTTTCAAGGCCAACTACATAGCCGTAATAGATAATACATACAAATACACACACATATATGTGTAACAAAATTTACAAAAAAAATAATTACATATTGAAATCTCGTCGCATCTCTCTTTGCATCTCATCCGTGTACATACATATATACATAACTCCAATGTTTTTTTATTTTGTTTTATTCTGCTCTCTCGAAAATAAAATTTAAACTAAAATGAATGTCAGCGGTTCCCAAACTTATTTTGCCACGGAACCCTTTTCCGATTCTTCAAATTTCATGGAACCCTATTCATGGAAAATCCTGTTTCGCATAATCGTGTTGTTTAAGAACGGCAATATAACTCTAATAGCTTTTATGGCAAAATTTTTATATTCATCAAATATATTACAGCAGAAAGTTGCTAACGGCACCTCTTCGAAGTTAGCGAGTATTCGAACTAATTTCAATTAAATAGTCCCGTTTGCTTTTCATTGCTTTTGAAAGGATTTTGTACCCAATAATTATCGTTATTGTTTAATTTTCCGGGGTTCCGCGGAAACCACTTTGGGTAACGCTGGCATAAGTCAAAAATGGCCTTGAAATATTTTTTATTTCATTTATGTTTGTGTTAGTGTGGTTGCACCGAAAATTTATTTAAGTCGCAATTACAACCTGTATCATAGGTAAACGGGGAAAGAAACGAAGAAAAATACGGTTTCTGTGATACCTAATGTGGCATCAGCCATTTTGGGATATTGGTCAAAGTTTCCATAGTAGTATTGCGTAAAACATCTTCAAGGTCACAACATGTTGTTGTTGTTTTCTTTATAAAATAAATTTAGTGGAAAATGTAAAGAAGTCTCTTTAATTACAAATGAGGTTTTAACGGAAAATATTTTCAAACAAACAAACTCATAATTTTGAATTTCACAAAACACACACATACACAAACCAGAGACATTGATTTTTTGAATAATCGAAAGAGAGAGAAGTTGGAACATCCAATGCCTTCTATACTACTGGCCTTTTACTACTCTCATTTTTAACACATGACGTCAATTTAAGTCTATACCGAGACTGCGCAATAATAATTTTAGGATATTTACACTAACAAAGCAACTAGAGAAAGCAACAACAACGTCGACTTAGTGTGTCGTCATCATTTGGTGTAAGCGGCCACATCCCAGCACAGTTATTTTGTTCTCATTTACATGCTATATTTGATTGATTCTTAAGAAATTTACATTACCCGACACCAAACAAATTTCAAATTTTGTACTATATTTCAAAAACATACAGTTCTCCTCCGTTTCATAACAGAAACAACAAGTAATAAAAAATTAAGAATTTTTTTCTGTAATTGTTTTAACCATCCATTAATAAAGTGACGATTCTTCAATATTAGCAGATGAAGCGCTACAATTTTTCAAAAAATAATACACATTTTATTTTATTATTTTATTCAATTTACAACAGAAATAATAAAAAAATAAAAATTAAAATTAAAATTTTACCTATGATTAATATAATTTGGCTAAACTTAAAACAATAAAAAAAACAATAATAATAAAATTCTACTAAGGTAATGGCCATGGTAGTCCTGTAAAGTCAACAGGACCACCTAAACCCGCGTCTGCTTCTAACAAACTCATAATTACAGCCATTGCAGCTTCATCGTTGCCATCGTTCGTTGTGGTTGGATTTGTTGATACGTTTAATGCTGATGGGCCACTTATCATATTGATGACTTCAGGTTCAGGTGCTATTTAAAATGTGGACATTATTTAATTAAATATAGGCTAAAAATAAAATATTTTTATAAAATATTACAACGATTCTACTTTTTACCTTGTTCATTTGGATTAATCATTACATTATTCCTGACTTGATTATAACCCGGTAAAGTTCCATTAGGTCGTTGTGCTTGATTTTGAAAAATGCTTTCAGTATTTACATCGTTTGTCAGTTGATTTGTATGATGTTGAACTTGATTGCTAGATTCTGGATCCGGACTACTCTCAGGCGAAGTATCCCCTATTCGCCTTTGATAATCTAAAACTTGTTCGGCAATTTGTCGTCCAATTTTACTGGCCTCTACATGTGTGTTAATCATTCGCTGCATTTCGCGACCATTTGCTGTATACGAGGTTCACAAACATTTATAATTATAAGACATTTATAATAATTAAGTATCCTATTAAAGACTTACAGTTCGTGAAGAAATCAAAATTCCCAGTCAAATTTGTACTCCCATCGGCACGATAACAATTACTATTCATCGTCCGAAAGTCATTCAAGATAACCGAATTTTTCGCTACTAAATTTTCTACATCTTTCGTCCATGGATTTTTAAACGATTTCCATTCACTTTGCAGCTGTATAAAACCATTTTCTTTCGTACGAAATCGATAAAAAGGCGTAACGACCTTTTCTGAGTTTTGCAATGCTGCTTTATGACTTTCGGCTAACGCTGGTATATCTTCGTGGTGGTAATATTCATACATACTTGTTCCTAATAGTTCCTGCGGGAGAAATCCAAGAACTAATGTAGCCCTTTGGTCAATGAATATAAATTTCCCATCCATTGCATGTCGCGATATAAATTGTATTGATCGCAGTGTAGGATTATTCACCGTTGTGGCTAAATTATTTGAAAATATATTCGGTGGTATCCTGCCTACCGCCACCAAACATGATAAATTACAAGAATCGCCATCTCCATCATTTTCTTGTTCCTCCAATCCAATTTTAGCTGGTGCCCATGACTTTAAGTAACCCGTACATTGTATCACTGAATATTTTTTATCTGAACTAAATTGTTTTTTCCGGCGATGGCAGCTCCCCGACCCCGTAGTTGTGTCCGCTTCTTCTTTGACTTGTGGAGCAAGTTTACATTTCATTCGACAAAAAAATGATCGCCGTGCACCAGGACAAAGCCGTGAGACACCTTGTGGCATGTCTGTTTTAACTGGTAACATTGTTTTGGCATCGATCAAACGTTCACGTGGACTCAAATCGGATGATGAAAGTTGTTCCTTTACTTTGGCAACATCTTTGGGATGAAGTATATCAAACCAGCTTTGACCCAGTAATTCGCCTTGTGAATAATTTAATATTTGCGAAACGGAAGCGGATACATAAAGTATCCGGCCCCGATCACAACCAACTACAAATAAAAATCCATCTGCGGCTTGCAAAATCAACATTTTAAGTTCTTGGTCTGATAGGAACGCAGGTTTATAATGGCCTTCGGTGTATGAATGTACTGCACCCCGGATTGTCTTTAAATGTTGTACGGCCATTCGTAATACAGTTAATTTGTCTAGCTTGCGTGACATTGCATGGCACATAGGAACCATAGATGATAATTCGGTTATATACGTATTCATTTTATCACGCCGTCGCTTTTCGATCTCGCTATGGTTTTGTCTGAAATTTAAACAAAAAAAAACATAAATCAAAATATGTAAGGTTGTAAAAAACAAGTAAAGGGACATGGTTTATATGGCCCATGATCGTATCGTATTTGAAGAGCCAAACTGTATACGCGAATATATTTCTATGGTTTCCATATGATTGCATAATTTCATTAAGGCTACGTATATTTGTATATAGGATTTAAATCAATAAAGTTGATTTAATATTTTATTTTGAAAAAGTTTTCAAAAAAAAAAAAAAAACGATAAAGACAAACCTTAACCAAAATCAATAGTTTTTAATTTTCCAATATAAAGCTACATACTTTACGAGTATAAATAAGTACTTTGACGTAATCATTTTTATTTCGTTCGTTTAAATTTTTATTAGAATTCGCAATGTGGCTTTGCAATGTAGAAAACAATATGGCTTCTAGAATTCTATTATTCATATCATTATTTAATTAAATTTAATTATTAATTATTTTTACTTGTCTCGAAAACTTTGCTTTGGTATATAGCAGCTCTATAGTGTACAAATATTTTTATATATGCTTACTTCTTATTTTCATCGGTGGTTCGTATCGATTTTGCATCGTCACCCAAATCATCATCCAAATCACTTCCTTCGCTAGAAAAAGGTAAAGAATTTTGTAAGTATTTTGATTTTTATTGTAAATAATAATGTAATTTACATGTAAAAGTAACCCATGTTCTTTTGTATTTGTAATTAAAATAATAATTGTAATGTGATTTAGGAAAAAAGAAAAAGAAATATGAAAACAAAATTTGTAAAGTATTTTCGGGATATTCTCAAATAGACAACTGAGAACAGGAACGTAAGTTCTGATATAAAATAAACATCCTGGCATCTATATTCTAAGTTATATTTGGTAAGTGTCTCTTGAATTGATAATTGGAATTTGTTGAGATTAGTAAGTGGTTCATGAATATTTCCAGAAATAATCCTTATGACAAGACCGATTTTTGTTATGAAACAAAGGAAATGTAACTGGATATGGTAACTGGATTTTCGTGGTGTTACGTTAAGGGTCGTGTCTACATCAATAAGCCAAGATACTACTCGGAATTACGAACACGTATTCCAAAATTACCTCGAAAAGGTTTAGCTGCTGTAAAAGAATTGACAGCTTGATGTGATCGCTTCGGTCTGATGTGAAATTAAGTAGACGTACAATTATTTCAAACCCGTAATTAATACGTGTAATCTATACAAAAAAAAAATCAATTGCGGCATGTATGTGTAACAAGCTTTTCATGTGTAATATACGCCAACCCAATTTTCTTTTTGTAGCAAGTAGATTAAGGAGGATTCCAACATGAAAATCCTCTTACATATGAAAGACCATCGCTTGAGAACGGCTGGACCGATTTGACTGATAATTTTTTGTTGTGTTTGTAATTGTCAGGACAAGGTTTGTATGAAAGAAAATTTTTAAAAAATCCAACGGAATAGTTGGAAATTTGGATAGTACTTTTGTATGAAAAAATGGCAAAGATGGCGTTGACCTTCAGCTTGATAGTTCTGTTGGCACATATTTTAATAACAACAAAAAAATGCATTAAAAATTCATAAATTTGAATTTATTTGTTGTTGCCTTTTCATTGTAATTCGGTGCGTTGCAAACATTGAATTGATATTACTTCATGGTTTATTTCTTTGGAAAAATGCCATTGAGGCGTCGAAATTACGGTCGGCGTACGCGCACCGCAATCCAACTACATGATCGTGGTGTCAATGTAACTGTTGAAGAGCGTAGACCGCGTTTGGAGGCAAATCGAATAAGAAATTCTCAAGCGCCGTCCATTATGACTTCCAAACAACGGATACAGTCGAGTTCGACTCACTCAGTTGGAGCTTACGCACAAAACAATTTGGAACGTCGACAAAACAGACGGCTAAACGTGACAATTCGAAATGAAGGTTGTACGTTCAGATACGATCCAAGATTCGATTACGCCGCGGTTGTATCCGTCGACATCGGAACAAGGAGCACTCTTTGTCAAATTACCCCAAACGACACCGCCACCACAGCCACTGTCATCAATGCTTTCCTCATTACCTTGCATGACCAAGAAACTCGATCGAAGCATTTTTTGCAGAATATGTAAAAGTACAACAGCTCCTGCCAAATGAAACCATTTGGGGCAAATATTACGTTTTGCCGCCCCGGTGGCAAAGTGGTCAGCATGCTTGCTCCAGTAGTGACAAGAAAAAAATTTTACGGCTGGTTTAGGATCAATGAATCACTCATTATCCGAAATGAAAATATGATTATGAGACCTCATTCGAGGGCGGCCAAATTCCTTGATGGGATTTAGTGTCATAGAGGGAGAGAGAGAGGTTTTATCCCAACTTTTAAGGGTAAATTCTTTTTCGTTTATAACACATCACATACACAAAAACATCATACAAACTAACATTAACCATACACAACGTTTCATCGCCAAGTCCATTCGGGAATAATGTGGACCTCCGAGGCTCATAAATTTAGAATTTATCTTCAATTTTACATAATCAAAGACAAATTCATTCAGATCTATTTTTTGGAGATTCTGATGATGAAATCAATCGGCATTGGGTCACCAGTCGAGTGCTAATACGCTACTTTATTACACAACTGTAACAACTCTTACATGAACACATTCAGTTGGTCGAATTACTCAAGACAGCACTAGAAATGATGCCTTTGGATGGTCACAAAATAGTAATCAGAGCAGACAAAAGGCCAGTAGGTAAATACAAAGGACGCTTCAATGCACCGACGTTGAATTAACTTTCCATTGTGGTTGTTGGCAAAAATTTAGAGTCTAGTAACATTGTGGTTACAGGTCAAGAAACAAACAAAGATTTGTCGAAACGAGCACAATCACATGTGTGAAGTGCCGTAGATTGTTTCATCAGTTCGCCGTTAATATGTTTAAATAAACAAAAATTGCGTACGGAAGAATACATTCATTTGCGAGATGCCATCCATGTAGAGTGAAATGTAAACAGTGCCGGCCGACTTATAATTTTGCCAGCGATGTATATTGGAAACCCAAGCCACATGTACGAATACGCACAAGATGCGATGACCTACGTGCGCCAATGTACCACTGCGCCATTTTGACTTGCAACCCAAAATGGATGGAAATCACACAGCTATTACCGGATTGACCGGGTCATCGTCCAGCGATCGCCATGACATTACAGCAAGAGTGTTCAAGCAGAATCTCAAGGCGCCCATGGAGTTTATTGCGAAGTATCGTGTCTTCGGAAACGTATGGATGGATGCACTCTGTGGAGTGACAAAAAAGAGAACTGCCCCATGTGAACATTCTCCTGTGGATGGTTGCACAGAAATTCCTGATCCCGAAACAGATCCAGAGTTGTATGAAGTAGTGACGATGAATATGATTCATGTACCTCATGTCATGCTTTGTTGACTGACACAATCACAGGCATTGACGATTACCCCCTGTATCGTCGCTCTGCAGAGAATAACGGCACAACGATAGCGTTGAAAGTCAAAAATAAGGACAAGGTTGTCGATAACAGCTTGATTGTTCCGTATTAACCGCTGCTTTCCAAAACATTCAAAGCACTTTGCAATGGCATACGTCACGAAAGGATGCAAAATGGATGTATTTAGTATTGCAGCTCCTGATGCCAATTTTGTTTGGAGAAGTCTCCATACACAAACGTCATCCCACTGGGATCCAAACGCACCGCAGAAAGCTGAACGACCACCTGCGACAACCATAACAAACTTCTTTGCAACTAGTGCATGTGACCCTTTTACTCGAAGATCACAAGGTATTACACATGGAACGCATCATCGTGTTCACATGGAAACACGGACAGCTGTTCCTGGATACGAGAATGTATATTCAACTGATGCAGTGGGGCGCATTTACAGTTCACCCGAGCAATGACGAATGTTTTTGCCTGCCTTTGTTATTGGTTAATATTCGTGGACCGACTTCATTTAAATTTCTAAGAACTGTTAATGGTGAGTTGTGTGCAACATATCGAGAAACCGGTCAGTGTTTACATTTGCTCGAGGATGACATTAATTGGGATCATATACTCGATGCTGTTATTTCGTCTACTGCGTATCAAATTCTATCACTTCAAATTCTATCATCTCACACACACACACATATCAACATGGTTTCCATCGAACACACTTCATTTGTGGAACAAATACAATGACAATATGGCTGAACATATTTTGTACCGTGTGCGTACAACAACAGAGAATTTCAAACATGAATCTAACTAACTTGGAGATTTACAACGGAGCTTTGATTTCTATAGAGGATTTGTGCTTGATGATGCCCGGCAAGATGTTGAACGAATTACGGATGCCAGTGCTGAATCGTCACATGCACGATGTATTCAATCAAGAATTTGAACGAGAACGGCAGTACAATTGAGATGCTTTGGTGCACCTGGCGGAACTGACGAAGCATTCCTAATATCATTGATTTCGTCAAAGAGTGCTGGAGGTCCATTCGCGCTCCATGAAATAATGAAAATGAAAAGTTTTTGAAGTAAAACTTCTTTAGGCACGCTTGACTTGGGGACTAAACTGGCAAATGCGTTACGAAAAATGTAATCGAACGAGGCGAACGAAACAATAACAATACACAACAACAACAATAAACGAAATCATTTTCCTTTAGTAGTATATGCCATGACAATTCATAAATCCCTAGGTGGAACATTAGTTGATACCATTTTATTTTAATAATTGGTTAAAAAAATTGGAAAATAAGAAAATTGGAAAATTGGTAAATGGAAAATTGGAAAAATTTTAAAATTGGAAATTTCGAAAATTGCAAAATTGAATAATTTGAAAATTTGTAAATTGGAAAATTATAAAATTGGAAAATAGGTAAATGGAAAATTGGAAAATAGGAAAATATGAAAATATGAAAATTGGAAATTTGGAAAATTTGTAAATTGGAAAACTGGTAAATTGGAAAATTGAAAAATTGGAGTATTGAAAAATTGGAAAATAGGACTATAAAAAAATATGAAAATAGGAAATTTGGAAAGTTGGCAAATTGGAAAATTTGAAAATTGGAAAATTGGAAAATTGAAAAACTGGAAAATTGGAAAGTCATAATAGAGGCTTCTATGTCACTGACTGACTCACTCGAGAACGCACAGGGTGACCAAAAAAATATTAGGCTGTTTTATATATTTTAAATATGTATTTTTAAGCATTTCTGTTAAAAAAATACTATATGGTTTCGATTTGCCGTCTGTCCGTCTGTGTGCACGATAACTTGAGAACGGATGGAGATATCAACTTAATTTCTTCACTAAAAGTTAAAGAAATTCATGGGAATGATCCCTATTGATTTGGTTTTTTTAACTTCCCTCCTTAAAATTTATATTATTTTTTATTTTCTATTCTATTTTTTTTTTTCATAGAGCATGTGAATGTGGAGTAAAAATCGTGCGGATGTGGTTTTGTATGGGAGGTGTGGTTATGGGAGTGGTGATATGGCAGGTAGAAGGGGTGGGATGAGGCATTTTGGGTTTGGTGTGGGAATTTGAAATTTGGTGGATAAGGGTTTGTGTATGTGGTGTGTGTGTGTGGAAGTGAGTATGAAGGTGTTAAAGGGTGATAATATGGGTGGTGCGGTATAAGGTGGTGCGGGTGTGATGGGTTTTGGGGGTTTGAATTGGATAATGGGTGGGGGTGGTAATAATGTTTAGGTGTGGTGATTTGTGTTTATTTTTGTGGAAAAGCAATTTTCTTTTATTTTATAGGCAACAAAAATGCTTATAGAGTTCGGCTCCGAACCTTTCCCTTCTTTTTTTCTATATTATAGCTCCATTCCACACGAGGTATCACAAAACCCGGGGCCCTATTATGAAAAAAATGCGATTTCGTATTTTCATACAATATCGCATTTTGGTATTACAGACTAATATTTTCGCAAAAATGCGCTCAAGGTCGGATGCGAACGCCATATTATAAAATGGTATGGCAGATTTTTGCGATACTATATTTTTCAAATGCGAATGGTCAATAGCAGTCGGATATCGCATTATTTAATACACATACGTGATAAACTTTTATTTTTTGTTAATATTTTAAATATTAAGGTATTATAAATTGCCATTTTTGTTAAAAGTAAAAAATATAAACTTTTATTATTATCGTGCAGTAGAAATGTATATTTTCTACTTTTCTTATAGGAAATGCGATATGCGATAATCGCATTTCATAATAGAAACGCAAGTGGCGGATCGGATCCGCAAAATCGCAAAAAATGCGATATGCGACCGGTTTCATAATAGGGCCCCCGATTCTTTCTTCGTTTCTTCCCCCGTTTGCCTATGATAGAGGTTTTAATGCGACTTAAACAAGTTTTCGATGAAACCACACTACACAAACATAAATGAAATAAAAAATATTTCAAGGCCATTTTTACTATGCGAAGAGATTTCAAAAATGATTTTTTTGTCCATTTTGTTACACATACATAAACATTATCTATTACGACTAGTTGGCCTTGAAAAAGTTACCAAGTTACAAGGTTACCTCTTGTGGCATCAGACATAAACGGCTAGGTGACACTCGAGAACGCACAGGATGACCAATGTTTTCTTTTCAATATTATAATTTTTCTATATTATATTATAAATATTAAATATATATTAGAAGTTTTACTTCAGTAGTGTGGTCTAAACCACACTTAATTTTTTTTTCATTTGCAATCTAGTAGTTTGAATTATTTGAACGTAATTTTAAATTCCACTGTGTGAAATCATAATTTCTTATGGACAATCCAAACCTACTCGATTGCAAATGAAAAAAACATTTCATTTTCATTATTTCAGGGAACCCGAATTGACTCCCTGGTCGTAGCAGCACCTGTGATCGCTGCCATGATATTAGAAGGAGCACGAATAGCTCATTCCACAATATCAGGCGAAAGTGTACTATGGCGCACAAACGAGCATTGGAAGCACTCGTTCGAACGTTGAAGGATTTGTGCAATAATCTTTCTAGAGGTACAATGATTCTGCTGGCCACCGAGTTTCGCCAAACGCTCCAGTCAGTCCAACATCAACAGCTGCTGATGAAATAAACGCTTGCTTGAAGTCATCGAATTTGTGGAGACACATGAAAATTCTCATGATGAATCGGCGGACTTGTAATTATTAGACATTGGCAATGGAAAAATTCAGGTTGTCGCTTCGAATGGCTTCATTTCGTTTCCACCCAATTGTTATCAATTCACAACCTCTACAAAATACTGTGAAAATTACAAAAACCATGTTTGGTTGAGCGAACGAGATGTTTTGGCACCGAAAAATAAGGATGAAGTCGATTTGAATATAAAAATTCAAAGTCAAACCGTTGGCCAATTGTATTTATTTAAGTCGATCGATTCCATTACAGATGAAGTCGCCAATTACCCAATTGAATTCCTGAATTCATTGGATTTGCCAGGAATGCCGCCTAACAATTTGCAGCTCAAGGTCAATTCGGTCATAATATCATGTTACGCAACCTAAACCAACCAAAACTATGCAATGAAACAGAACTCGCTGTTAAGAGGCTGCTGAAAAACGTGATTAAAGCATCGATAATTATGGCAAAATTTCAATTTTGATGTTTCCAGTGTTGCTTTCGAACTCAGTGGTTCAGTGCCTGAAGAATTCCTGCCATATACTCGTCTACACAGTTATGTCTCCAAAATTGTGTCTTGACTAAATGTAACCATCGAGGAATCAATAGATAAGAGAAATCAAGTAGTGCAAATTTTATAAGCCAATTTTTCCGAGGTTAATCTTATTTTATACTTTTGATATATTTATATACACAAATTAAATTTTTTCCTATATTAAATCCATATATACGTATCTTATAAATATATCGGCAGAGTTATTTTATAGTTCATTGTTCGTGTTAGGCTCTATAATGTATACATGGCTGTGTCCGAATAGTCGGGTATAAATCAATTTTAAGTAAATTTTTCTGAAACTTAATTATTTTTCAAATTGAGTTTTACCGTATTAATTGATGTACCCGACTACTCGTTCGGGCACAGCCATGCAGTTTTCTTTTCAAATCTGGTGACAACGAAACCGGACAAGTGGTGTAGTGGTTAAAGCTTTGGCACTTGGATCGGGAGGTACTGGGTTCAAATCCCACCAGAGGCCAGGATGCAACTTTCGTCATCGATTAGGGTCGGTGATGTTAATAAATACAACTAAGACTGAGTGCAGAATTCAACGCCGACCCACCGTCCATGTCAATGTACAGGTTGACATGGAGCTTGCAATGTGCAGGTGGTATACTGTAATTGTGTGAGTAGGTGAATAAGTGAATGGGTTAATGATGTGGCGTGAATACGTGATACCACGTATTCATCAAATGGCCTAAGTGTGAAACCTGAACCTGAACCTAGTGACAACGACCAACATGTCACGAAATTTTCAGTCAGAAACTAGCTTTTTGCTAATTTTTCTGTTAATTTTGTGACTGATATAATTATAATAAGTTATATCAATATTTTGCATTTGCATATTAATTGTAAATTTTTACAATAAAAGTTGTCCTTTAAACTCAACTCAAACCGTAACGATTCGTCTTCCGAAAATGTTTGGTTATTGACGGTTATTGTCTAATGCTTTTCGACAAAAAATTTCACAAAATCTTTTTATGTTGAAATGGTGAAGGTCGTGGCATCTACGTAGATCGAGAGGTACTTTCGAATCCCACCCGAGGCAGTCTGCAAAATGAAAATTTTGTCACAGTGTGAGGCTAATATATTACTTTTAAATGCGCAGTTAATAAACAAAATGATATTATTGGTAGGTAAGTTTATGATGATTAACCGAATGAAAATATCACCTTGTGAAATTTTATAAGAAAAATTCAGAAGTTACCTAAAAAAATTGCTGAAACGGGAAATATTTTAACTACATTTTTTAAACTTTTACACCGAAGATACCAAATTAGTATAATGGATATAATACTATTTTAATATCTACCATACAGTCAGTTTTGAATCGAATCATCTGAATTTTCAAAAATGCTAAATATTCGTCATATTCGTCACAAACGTAATATTCGTTAAATATTACGTTTTTTAATGAATGTTAATGTATCAATCTATAGTGGAGAGACATTAATTACAGAGCATGGTAATGGAAAAAGGAATCTTTACGATATTAGTATCAGTTGGTACACTCAATGTAATCTACTGTTTTGAAATTTTTAGAAGCCAATCAGTTATGTTCATTAGTCAGGCGCTTTAGCCGTTATGCGATGATAAAACGACTTGTAAAATAAGGCGTTAATAAATTCGCAACAATTAAATATGATAGAAAAAATCTGTGTAACAATGGTTTTGATTTGCAATTACATACATAAATTTTATCTATTTAAGGTTTGGTTCTTATTCACTTTAAAGCCAATTACTTTTAAGTTTTAACCCTTTTTTTACTTAATTATTATGCGACAGAGACAGCGGCACGTACAAATAAAATGATTACGTCCGTTATACAAGTGTATCTAAAGAAAAGAATCTTGTCAACAAATGGAGAATTCTTAAGAAAACCAATTGTTGAAACCATAAACAATTGAAACATGAAATTCTGAAAATATTCTTTACGTAACAATTTTCTGTTTTGCAACCAATTCCCCCCTTCTTAAAACAACTAAAACTAAGTTTTGTTGCTACATTATTTTAATTTCCTTAGAAATTTTAAAGGAACAATTAAAAAACTGTTTCCACAATAATAAATAAAAAATTATTTTCAAGAACAAATTTTTGTATGGGTTCGCAATAAAGCAAACTAATTTTATGCAAACAAAATTCTCCAAAAACAAAAAGAAAAAACTTCCCAGATTGGTTTCTTAAATAAGGGAAACCATCATAACGAAAGGGTTAACATTAGAATTGAATAGATTCGAGCGTATTGATAAATTGAATGAAAGACTGCAAAAATGTATTTTAAAATAATTCAAAATAAACATCAGTAATCTTTTTGTGATAGTTTCCGTTTAAACTTTATAAAAATCGCCCGATTTCCTACCTAATCTAATTAAGTTATATGCAACAATTTTATGATTCTGAGTTTAAAATATGTAGCGTAGTATTTGTTGGCCTGCTATAGTGAGCAATTTTTAATGGTCGATTTTAGGTTCGCCATCATGTTGTTTGTTGTTTGTGTCTCCTCTCTCTCTCTCTCTCTCTCTCTCTCTCTAGCTTGCACATCCCATGAAGTGGTGGATTTTGCCGCCCGTTTTGTACTAATCGGTATCGTATTATAATGACACCATTATGATTACTAACCGAATGAAACTGACTAAACATTTTTCAAAATTGCAACCAAATTTTAATAAGATTTATTATTAATATTTGTTTTTAACAATTTTATTTGTTTATTGAATCTTTCAAACATGAAAATAACAATAAGTTTTCAAATCTTTTAACAACGAAGGTAATTATGTAAATCTGCGAGAGCAGAATCTATACTTTTTATTACAGCCATCGTTTTTTTCTTTAATCGCGAAAACATAGGTATATCTTTTAGGTTTCGCACCAGCAAATTCGGATGAGATACCAGTTTCCCTGCATAGCTGATCCACATCTTTTGTATTTCGTCTTTGATAGTTAGGATGCTGCCTTATGTATATTTTTGTTTTTCTAAATCATTCTAAGAACTTTTGACTGTGTTCATTGAACAATATCAATATTCGTATTTGAGGTTGATTGCCATAATTGACACCCATATGACCAAATTGGTTTAATCATTGTGTTATACAGGAGAAGTTTATATTCTAGGTCAATGGTTGAATATTTCCCCATCAACCAGTGCATTTTATCAATTTTTAATTTGATATGGTCTCGTTTCATTTCCATATGTTTACGCCAAGTTAACCGTCGATATAGATGGACGCCTAGATATTTTGCTCCATTTGATTGAGGGAATTGTATTCCGTTCATTGTGACAGGCGGACAAGTAAGCTTATTTAAACTAAAGTGAATGTTACGTAAGTCGATTTCCCTTCATTGGCTTTTATCTTTCATTTCCGTAGTCAAATTTCGATGTCATAAATATGTTGTTGCAGAGTTTCGGACGCCGTTTGTGGGTTTTTATGGCTACATACGATTGCCGTATCATCTGCGAAAGTAGACGTTAGGATTTGCCAAGACGTTGGTAGATCTGAAGTGAAAAGTAAATATAACGTTGGGCCAAGCGTACTACCTTGTAGTACTCCAGCCAGAATGTTTATCTCACCCGATTTAGAGGTATTGATCTTGACATAATATCAGCGATTTGACAAATACGCGACTGTATACGAGATTAATTTTGTTAAGCAGACTATCGTGCCAAACTTTATTGAATGCTTGGGCAATATCCAAGAAGACGGCGGAGCAGTATTTTTTCTCTTCGTATGCTGACCTTATTTCTGTAGCTATACGGTGCACTTGCTCAATGGTTCCTTGCTCGACTCTGAAACCAAATTGATGATTAGGGATGAATTTCGTAGTTTCGGTTTAATATTTTCGATAATAGTTTTTCGAATACTGTCGAGACGATTGGTGGTAGTAGGCTTATTGGTCTCTATGACGAGACTTTGGTAGGGTTTGGGAAAATTTTTATATTTGAAAATTTCTAGCGCTCAGGGATATATCCTGATTCGTAAATTGAATTGAATATTTGAGCCGAGTCGTCCAAAGGCACACTCAGGCAGTCTTTCTTTAATTGATTTTGATGTGCAATAATAAACTTTACTAGTGGTTTCTCTATCTTAGATTTCCTCTCAGGTCTTGTTGCTACATTTTCTGTTTGAACCACCGATAATCCAAGGTTTGGGGTGAATATACATTCAACGTTTCAGCTTTTTCCTCGTCACTTCTAGCCCGTTCACCGTTAGAAAGACGAATTGGCGGGTTTGGTTGTTGAGGCCGCATAAGGTATTTAGTGTCCTTCCATAATGAATATATTTTGTGTCCGAATGGAGAGATAATTCCTTAAGATAATTTTGCATATAATCAATCTTGTTTTTTTGTAGTAGGCTTTGTAGTTTTCGCGTCTGTCTTAAGCGACGTTTGTCTGTTAATATTTTTTCAATTTCAGCGGATGTTATGGTGTGTCTTGTATGTTTGCTCTTTGGTTTAGGCGAGGCTGAAATAGCTGCGTTGACTAGTAAATCATTAAAGTTTTCCATAGCAATGTTTATATCGTTAGTCGTCTATAGTGTAACGTTGATTCGATATGCGAACTGATGTACATCTTGAATTTCAACCAGTTAGTGAAGGTGTTCGTTAGACAGTTATTTGTTGAACATGACTTTTGGTCGACCCAGTAATGTAGTAAGGCCGGAGAGTGGTCAGAAGATAATTCTAAAAGTGGTTTAGCTTTGACTATTTCTCGGTATATTTTACTTATGGCTGTTTTTGAGTTCTGCCCAAGTTATGTTTTGTATCACAAACTTCGTAACCATTAATTCTGAAATTGTGTTTATCGGTTAAGTGGGTTTCAGAAACTAACACAAGATCAATTTCGTGTTTTCCTAGGAAATGTTCTAATTCGAGCTTGTGTTGGCCTATACCGTTTGCGTTTCAGGGGCATAGATAATTTATTTGAGACATTTTAGTTTCTGGATGATAATGGCTTGATTTTGTAGCATTGCTTGTACCATATTTGAACGCTTGCTTATGTTGGTTTGCTGGTTGGTATTCTGGGCGAACTAGAGAGTCATTTGGCGTATGCGAAAGTATACTATTCTACGCATCTGGTGTAGTTTTATACTACCTCCTGGGACGTGACAACTGACTAATATTTCTGTAGACTAGGCATTCTCGGTAGTTTGCATGTAATTTCCACCGCAATTACTGCATTTCTTTTCAGTTGAAGAGTTCTTTGGGTTTGGGAATCTTTTGGTTTGGTGTAGTTCCCCGCATACGACTCACACTGATATCAACTTGCAATATGTCCTTGAGTGACCATATTTTTGACTGTATTCGTTCGGACCTTTATATATATTGGATGAACTTCTCCCTTTTTCAAAATGCTTTCAGGTGGATCCAGTTCAACTTTGGCCATTTGTTGTGGTTGCTTCAAGCGGTTCATGATCCTATATACAATTAGTATCTTAAATCCATCTTCAATAAGCGCGGCCTGAATTTCGTTTTTTAAACATGGACATCGATGCCTTTAATAACGACAGAAATACATTTTAAAGGTTTCTGTGTATTTTTGAAGAAAACCAGGAAAAAATAAACAAGTGACAAACAACAATAAACACAAAAGCAAAACTGCATGAAGTTAAGTACAATTTTAGTTTTTGTGATTAGTAGCGACACCAGTGAATAATAGCTACAGTTTCAGTAGAAATTTCCTATTTGGCGACGGATAGTGTTCGAATAAAGGGCTAATGGACCAACTATAGATGGAATAAAAAAATAACAGAATAACGTAAGAAACGAAGACAAATATTATTATTCCAATTTGATTTTTCGGCTATAGATTACTTAAAATATTAATTTCATTCATATATTTAATGTATTTCATTTTCAAAAAAAAAAAAAAAATATTTTTTTAA
Organism: Nephrotoma flavescens; assembly: GCA_932526605.1. Classification (NCBI taxonomy): domain Eukaryota; kingdom Metazoa; phylum Arthropoda; class Insecta; order Diptera; family Tipulidae; genus Nephrotoma; species Nephrotoma flavescens. The sequence continues at coordinate 110,595,332 of OW052222.1, forward strand.
TGTATTTGCTAAAACATTGAGTGAAACTACAATAGTTTTGAGTAGAGACGTATTATATCTCAACAAATATATGTGTTTAAAATTATAAAATTTATTTATATGAGGTTTAAATTACCGCAATTGGATAAATTATTTTTTTAGATTAGCTTTAGAAAAATACAATTCTACAGTGTAGTGAAAATCATTTTTGATATTATATTCCTATTAGTATATGTGAAAATGAATAAAATATTCATATTAAATAGAAAAGATAAAATACACGAATAATTCCAAATTCCCATATATAAAACAATAAACATGCAAAGCCCAAAAATTCGTTTGCGTTTTGTTGTTGTAATCGTTAAGTTTTTTATTCCTGGACGAAAATTTTCGCTCTGCTATTCTTTTTAAGTGACGACAAAATTAAAACGCAATTTTCTTATTCTTTTTATTTTTGTTATTCTGAGTATGGTCGAATACATATAAATCCTATCTCTCGCTCTCTTACGTTATATATTTTTTTTTATTCTATCTATAGTTCCCACTTAACTATAGATGGATTAAAAAAAATAACAAGAATAACGTAAGAAACGAAGACAAAAAATTATTATTCCAATTTGACTTTTCGGCTATAGATAACTTAAAATATTAAGTTCATCCGTATATTTTTTGTAATATTTATTTGATATATTTCCTAAAACCTTGAGTGAAACTACAATAGTTTTGAGTATAAACGTATTATAGCTATATCAACAAATATACGTATTTAAAATTATAAAAATTATTTATGCAATTCGATAAAGTATTTTTTACGTTAGGTTTAGAAAAATACAATTCTACAGTGTAGTGACAATTATTTTTGATTTTATATTCATATTTATATTTGTACATGAATATTTTATAATTCGAAAAGATAAAATATGTACACGAATAATTCCAAATTCCCTTATATAAAAAAATAAACGTGCATATTACATTCAACGCACTAAAATTTGTTTGAGTTTTGTTGTTGTATTTGTTAAGTTTTTTACTCCGGACGAAAATGTTTGCTGCGGTATTCTTTTTCAGTGACAGCAAAATTGAACGACGCTATTATTCACTGATGTCGCTAAACCATAAAAATGAAAAATAAATGCATCCATAAAACAAACATTTATAGACCTGAAATCTACTAATTGACTTTTATTTTGACATGACGTTATAAACAAGAATTCATCTTCTTGCTGCGTTTTAAAATTTTATTGCAAGATTAAGTTTTTAATGGTTTCAGGGTTGACAAAATAAAGGCCTTTTAAAATTTCCCATTGAAATAGATAACAGCTCGCGATAGCGGCGCTTGATAAATAGGTAGAGCAAAATATTTTTATATCGATTTTTAACTAAAATGTTGAATAAAAAATCTTAGTTTAGAGTTAAATAAATTAATTCTATGCCAAAAACGCGCGCTAAATATAAGTTTTTATATAGAAAATTGGATGCTCTGGATAAATATATCGGACGCTAATAAATACGTCTTTGATTTACCCAAGTTTTATTACGGCAATTGAGGTTACCACATACGTTACAAATGTATTTACCCTAGTTTTATTTTAGAATTTGTCCACAGCCAATTTGTCGGAATGGAGCGGATGCATTGAATGAATGCTGACATTTTAAGAGGGATATTTCGCCTAAATGTTGTTGTATAAAAATATGAAAATGAAAAACTAAAGTTATTGGTGTATTATTTACAATAAAAAGTACAATAACCATATATAAATTTTCCAATAAATAGTTGAATAGAATTGTTACTGACTTTGAAAATGAGTAAAAATTTAATGCTGAATTTTTGAGAATGCATGTGTTTACTAATTGATTTATGATACACATTAAAAAATGAAAAATGAATAAATAATATAAAAGAAATCGACAACCACAATAATGGTGCGAGTCGATTAATTTTCCAAATCTATATAGTACTGTCAACAAATAAATACATAACCTTTAAAAAATTTTGTTGTTACATTTCGATTTTTTCTCTAGAAAACTTAACCCAATTTCAAAATTATTCATTTCTGCCTTGTCGATAAATGTACATGAAATCTGAATGATATTTATTTATTGACATTCTATAAATAAACATCACTTATGAAAACGTAATAAAATAATTAATAATTTGCAATTTAAAATAATTTGTGTTATATATTATTTCCCATATTAAAAGTTGGCATTTACACTTATATAGCTTACCAACCATTAAGTAACAACCTATATAGGTGATGCTTTTACTTAAAGTGACTGCAATGCTACACTGTTGCCAGACAGCCCGCTAAAAATAATTAATCCCGCCAACCCGCTCAATTTTATATAAGATGCCACTCAATTTTTTTTAAAGAAGTAATACATATCATTTTGACGAGTATTACAAAAATATAATCTTTTCAATGAACTGGGACATTAATTAATTTACGACAGGAATTTAATCCAGAAATGAACCTGTGTAGGACCTGTAGAACCTTTGAACGATTACTGTTTGAATTTGTTAATAATCAGTTTACACATAAAGCTTAGTACTCAGTTCAAAGTGAAATGAAATTTTAACGCGGTCTCCAAAAATCTATTTATTTTCGCGTGAAATAGAAATGAAATTTTGTTTGGAGAATTTTTAATTTTAACGGATAAATTTGTAAACATGCATAAATTAATTTCTTTATTTTACGTAAATAATTTAAATTAAATTTAATTTAATTAAAATTTATGAATTTGTGGTCTTAAAAAATTTGTTTTTTGCCAAAAACAAACAAATGTCAAAATTTCGCGTGAAAATAATGTGGCGAGACATTATTTTCACATGAAAATAATTTGGAGAGTTTATGCACGCAATCTTTGATGTATTGAACACACTTGGTTTTTTCGTTGGAGAACTGAGTACTACAAAACGAAAACAGAAATGAAATTTTTCATTTCTAATTTCACTTTGGTAAAATCGTATGGAAATTTCACGTGAAATGGAACTGAGTACTAGGCTTAACTGAGGAAATAAAATGAATGTTAAGTTAGCCAGTTAAAAGATATATTTTATTATTTTGATGCTCAAATTTGTTTGACAATCCAGCCAACAAACGGTCATACTTATCGAAAATCTAAAAATTGTCGGTCCCTGTTTTCGGCCTCCACTCACCTCTGTGATTTCAGCCACAAAAATATGTACATATTTAAAAATGTGTAACTATACTTAACCACACCTAAATTTTATAACAATCCTACGAAGTTTCATCCCGATCGGTCAATACATTTGGGCTGTGCAACAGCTGAATTTAGGTAGGTGAAAAACAATTTTTTTAATCAAAAATTGTTATTTCTGCTTAAATATTGGAAAAATTATGTGGGCCAATTTTGTTGCCAACTTAATCTAGAATCTGTTTGATCTTAATTGTTTTTATCGTAAAGCCTATAATATTTAAAATACATACATATATTTCATTCAACATTTTAGTTAAAAATCGATAAAAAATATTTTGCTCTACCTATTTATCGGGAGCCACTATCGGGAACGCTATCCATTTCAATGGGAAATTTAAAAAGGCCTTTATTTCGTAAACCAGTGAAACCATTAGAAACTAATTCTTACAATAAAAATTTAAAACACAGCAAAATGAATTCCCTTTTTTTAACGTCATGTCAAAATAAATGCTAATTACTATATTTCAGGTGATAAATGTTTGTTTTATACATACTGTTAAAGTTAGCCGAAAGATTCCAGCCGAAAGATAATGCAGATAGTGACTTTGCTATCCCAGCCGAAAGATGGTAATGCAGATAGTGACTTTGCTATCACAGCCGAAAAAATATTTTATAGCCGAAAGATATATTACTTGATAAAACCTAGTTCTACTATCACCTCCAAACAATCAGAATACAGCAGAAATCTGTCACGAGCTGTATAATTTTACCAAATTGGTCCAAATCGTATGACGCAAGTTACTATAATTTAAAAAATTTCCGAAACTAAATTAATAAAATATTCTGTAACTTTTGAGTTACCCACTTTCCCATCGATCCCACTATGTTTATTAGATAGGGCATACTCCTAGGTAAGCCCACGCGAAATTTGGGGAAAGTCTGAAGAGGCTAGGGGCTGCAATTTGGTATAATATGCTAGAAAATGAGAAATTTCCGAAACTAAATTAAAAAAAATATTCTGTAACTTTTGAGTTACCCACTTTCCCATCGATCCCACTATGTTTATTAGATAGGGCATACTCCTAGGTACATCCAGACGAAATTTGGGGAAAGTTTGTAGAGGCTAGGGAGGGGGGCGCAATTTGGTATAATATGCTAGAAAATGAGAAATTTCCGAAACTAAATTAATAAAATATTCTGTAACTTTTGAGTTACCCACTTTCCCATCGATCCCACTATGTTAGTTAGATAGGGCATAATCCTGGGTATACCCAGACGAAATTTGGGGAAAGTCTGAAGAGGCTAGGGGGGGGCAATTTTTTATAATATGCTAGAAAATGAGAAATTTCCGAAACTAAATTAATTATAACCTGTCTAATAAACATAGTGGGATCGATGGGAAAGTGGGTAACTCAAAAGTTACAGAATATTTTATTATTTTATTGTTTTATTATTTATATTATTTATATTTATTATTTATACTAACTTGCGTCATACGATTAGGACCAATTTGGTAAAATTATACAGCTCGTGACAGATTTTTGCTGTATTCTGATTGTTTGGAGGTGATAGTAGAACTAGGTATATCAAGTAATCCGAGGATCGAATATATTTTATGGCAACATTTATTATTATGGCACCATTTTATAGTGGTTGTAACGGTGTAGTGGCTTAAAAATCTCTGCAAATTTTTGTTGGGATATATTTCTTTTCATGACTCTCATGTGCAAAAAGTTAATGTTATATCTCTTTCATTTTGCAGAGAGACCTTTCTGGCACTATATCCCATCAAGTGATTTGGCCGCCTCAAACGAGGTTTCATAATCAATCATATTTTCATTCCGGATAACGAGTGATTAATTCATTGATCGTAAACCAGCCGTGAATTTTTTTTGCTTGTCACCACCGGGAATCGAACCAGGGAACCCCGGTCGCTGAAGCAAGCATGCTATTTTGCCACCGGGGCGGCGAAGAAAAATGTTGATCGCATGTAAATGGGGTATTATCGATGCATTTATTTTTTATTTTTATGGTATAAGGGCACCAGTGAATAATAGCTGCAGCTTCATTTAGAAATTTCCCATTCGGCGCCGGATTGTCTGTTCTGAATATAAATATGTACTAATTTGTCAGTTTGGATAATTTGCTTTAAAAACCAACTATACAATTGCACTTGCTATAATGTTTGTAGAAATCTTATTATGCATTTGTTTCGTTGCATGTATAGATCATCGCAGCTCGGCATACTACCTCAAACCATGAAAGTTCTAATAATTTTTCAAATTCGATTTTGACAGACGATTTACTAAGAAATTGTTTCATATTTTTTATCTAATCACGCTTAGTTTTTGAAAAAACAAAAATTGTTATGAAAAACCAAAACAATCGGGTTTGAACGTATTTAAAACTATTGCGAGTTTGTAAGCAGGTGGAAACGAAAATCGAAGAGCTGCAGATAGTCCCATACTAGACCATATAATGTTTGAAACCGTTCAGATAACTTTGAAGATTAAGAGAACAAAGAACAATGTTCCCTTATGAATAAGAAAATGTTAGCCATAATCGCCACGAAGTCATAATAACGACGACCAAATTTTGAATTGATGATGATAAGAAGAGGTTCTACTTTCAGCCCGTTGAGCTTCAAAAATGCCGTTAGACTATGCTTCAGGTTACGCGATTCTTGAAAATATTATTTTAGTAACGATGAAGGTAAAGCCTTTTCAATATTTTGGTGGTAACTTATAAATAAAATAATAAGTAGATATACGTAAATATAGAATTTTAAAATAAAATTTAGTTCATATAACAAAACATTATAATATCGCAAATTTGAAAAAAGACGTAAAAAAATATTTAGAACAAGCTAATCGACACAGCTTCTTGTGCTTTAATCATCATTGCTATTTTAAGAGAATTTTTTCCATTCGTGACATTTACCAATCGATTTTTAGAGAAAATCCATGTTTATTATTATCCAAGTCGTTTTTTATTTGGTTGAGCATTAATCGAAACTTGTTGTGGATAATACCTTCTTTATTTATTCGAATGTGTTTCGAGCTGGACGACGATGAAGTCCAGCTTTCATCTGCTTCTTCCACGATTGTCACATTTTAGAAAATAAAAAAATGAGTTACTAAATTATATCTGGACTTCTTTCATACTTCCTATGTGTATAATGAACATGTTCCGTGCATGCTCCAGACTTATATTCCCGGAATAATTTATTTCTTAGTTATTACATTTGTACATTTAATTAAAACATTATATCACAATAAATAATTTTAAATCAATTCTCAACTTACCATCAGAAAATATCAAACAAACAATGGTAAAATTTGACATCGAGATTTTTGCACATTTACTATTCGCTATATCGCCGAAGCCAAATAGGGGTTTTTAAAAAAATCACTGTGGGTGCGTGCGGGCGGGGTGTGCATGTATGTGAAGACTAAATTTCTCTACAGCCCAGACCAATTGACTTTATACTTAAGTTTTTATAAATTGAGAGATCCCAATGATTTTTGGCTGAAATCCGAACCTACCGGAAGTGGTAGCCTCCATAGAAGCTTTTTATTTTTTGCAAATATTTTGAAAAGTGTATCATTTACAAGAAAAACGAGTATAAACTAAAAAATTCTAACTTAATTTTGCAACAATATCAACCCTAGCACGTTTTCTAAAATTTAAGCGAAAATAATTTATTTTTAACAAAAACTCGACCCCTGCACAGCCTAGACGGGTTGATTGATCGAAATGAAACTTCAAAATTAAGCTTTCACCTTAAATTGGGAAGTCCCAGGGATGTTTGATCGAAATCGGTCCACCGGAAGTGACAGCTTCCATTTATAAGAAAAACGAGTATAAACTGAATGATTCTAAATTAATTTTACAACAATACCGGTTCATACTTTTTACGCTATTTGCCGTAGGCACTTGGCGAAACACACTAATACTTAATAAACACATTTTATTAAACACTTGTTTTATATTTCGCAGAATTAGATTTTTGACTATTTTAATTAAAAAATTCGTTCAAAAAGTTTAAAAAATCACTCGATCGATTTCGACTTGTTAGGTCATCATCTACTCGGTAGTAGATACTCCTGATGATGACCTAACAAGTCGAAATCGATCGAGTGATTTTTTAAACTTTTTGAACGAATTTTTTAATTAAAATAGTCAAAAATCTAATTCTGCGAAATATAAAACAAGTGTTTAATAAAATGTGTTTATTAAGTAATACCGGTCCAGATCAGTTTTCTAAAATTTATGCGGAAATGGCGATTTTTGACAAATAACATTTTTCCGCAAACATTTAGTCCCTGTATAGCCAATACGGATTGACTGATCGGGACGAAACTTCATACTTTTTATTTTGCAAATATTTTGAAAAGTTATAGCATTCGCGAAAAAAGTTCAGATCATTTAACAAATTTTACCGGAAATGACGAGTGTATAGATAAAAATCATTATTTCTCCAAAATTCGGCATCTCTACAGTCCAGACTTCGGCTTGATTATTCGGAATAAAACTTCAGAATAAACTTTTTCCATTAACAAACCATTTTCAACCTTGTTATTGTTTCCTGGAATTTAAGTAGGGATAATAGTTTTACCAAAAGCCGCCAAAATGTGGGATATGTGGTCACCGTAGTTAGCGTTAATGTACAGTGTGGTATCATAGTAAGGCAATAATAATTTTATAGGACATTTTGCATTTTGCTATCCTCAAATAAGAACAACAAAACACAGTTTTTTAATGCCACTCAATTCTCAACTTAATTTATGACAATGAAGGTTAGCCGAAGTTTAATTTTTATTGTAACTACTTTGCAATTTCGAAAAATTAATACGGCAAGTGCATGTTTCTTATTGAAAATACAGCTCGCAAGCCCTTTGGTCACCGCTGACCTGAACGAAAACACCCACGGTCAATCAATTAATTTTGCAAAACATACCCAGTTGACAATTATACATACTTCTAACAATGAAACAATAAGTATAGTATATGATTAAATCTAAATGATAGTTGCGCAAATGACAAATGAAAATGAAATATAGGTATATTTTCATTAATCATGGTATCAACAAATCGAGGGAAATTTAATATTTTTCAAGGTTATCTTACATGATTTGAAGTTCCATATTAGATAATACAAAAAGATTATTGCTATGTACGATACACAATTATGTAAACAATAACCTTCGCTACAACCATCTTCCACTTGTTAAATGATTGTTAAATGAAAAATTTGAACATACCGGCGAGACAATGCCAAGTACATTATGTACGTATTCACCTCCGTTTCCTATTTTCCTTACAATGTTCTATTTAACATTTTGTAAATAAAACATACATAGATCATACACACTCGTAATTTTTATGTCTTCACGTGACATTTTTTTTACATTAAATTATTGATTTTTAATTAGGCCTGAATTGTTATGTGGGTTTTTAAAGAGATTTAAAGCGATAATTTTAATATAATTTTGGATGTATATATATTAACCTTGAAAGTACTTAAGAAAGCCAAATATTAGGTACGAAAAATACTTCGGTACTTACGTAAATGAGTTTTTCCGTTTTCCTGAGCTGCTTATATGATTGTGTTGGTGGTGCAACTCAAGTTGTTTTTGTGGTGCAATTTGTTGAAGTCTTTGCTGTTGGTCTACTATCTGTTGATGACTGGTTGATTCCATATTGGAGCCTTGTGATATGTCAGAATATACAGACGGTACGACACAGGAATCACTGAAAGAAGTAAAAAATTAGATTTTATATAATTTGTAAATAATTATGGAAATTGACGTTTGAAGAATAACAGCTAATTAAAATTAACGTTTTGTGCTCATTAGATATAATTTTAAGATCTAATAAGTATAACTAATGCTCCTTTATACATATCACCCTATGAAATTTTTCTTTAACAAGAGTAATGATAGTAAAGTGGTAATCACGTGTATTTTATTCATTAACTTAATGTGTCGCTTCCTAATTCAAAGCATGTTTATAAGGCAAATGGAATGAGTTTTCAACCGTGTAATCTTACAAAATATTTTAAAGCCAATGTTACGTTATTTTATTGCATAATACAAGACAAAAAATTGAAAAGCTTACTGAGTAATGATGTAAAGAAATTTCCTAAGTTTCATTTTTATTTTTCAAAATTTGGCTTGGGACTCGTTTTATGTACTTGTAATGTTTTTCTAATAAAAATTAAAGTAGCTACCTATAAATTTTGTATGCTTATGATAAACATCAATTTAAACGTTGTGTAGCATTTTTCTGGGGCCTTTTGCATCCATTCACGATTTCTACTAAAGTTTATAGCGTTGGTTTCTACAAGGGGGGTAAGGATTGCTAAATTCATGAATAGAGAAGAAATAATTGATTAACGAAAAGTCAAATTGATTGTTGCAGAAAGAGACGTAGACTTCGAAAAAATATCGTAAAATGGTGATGTTAGAACATCCCAACCCAGTTTATTATAAATATTTTGGAAACAAAGTAAATAAGAAATTATTTTTCCCAATAAACATTTTATGGAGCAAATGTTTCCCATTCAACTTTCTTTTTTTTAATATTTACACTAAACGGATTCCATTAGTAGGCCAGAAAATTATAATTTCCCATATGCAAAGAAAAAGTTGAATGCGCTATTACTTCTGATTGCAAATCGAGTTGTAAATTTTAAGGTGTGTGTAAATCAATTTGTATGTCTATTGAGAACTATAAATGTCCGGGATAGTGACATCTAGCGCATTAAAAATAAGCTCATTGTGTCTTTTTTCCCATGAAATTTTAACACGGCATACTTTATGAAAATAAAAATTAACATACAAAAATAGTTCAAATCATTTTAATTTTTTTGTCATTAGATCCACTTGTAGTTCTCTATAGTCAACTGCAAGTGGATCCGACGGGGACAAGTTAAACTTATTGGGTATATTTTTGTATGTTAAATTTTTTCATAATGTATGCCGTGCTTAAATTTCATGGAAAAAAGACTCAATGAGCTATTTTTAATGCGCTAGATGTCACATTCCCAACTTTAACAGTCGCCAATATGTAAAATTTTCCAGTATGAACTGGGCATGAAGTAAAGTCTTAGTAATGTCTTTTAGTAACACTAATGGAACAGTCTATTCTGATGTATCCTAAGAATAGATTTTTTGCTGGAGCATTTCAGTATTAACGTAAAAATGATATATTGAGAGATAGTATATACATTCAGAAGGAGCGCCCCACGCTTATATTTTTAGTCATATTAATTTTAAATTTCTACTTGTTATAAATATACCTTGATAGGAGTAAGGAAGAAAAGTTTTATTTTCTACTTTTCAAAGCTTTATATTATATTATCTACTTTTTAGAGCCTTTAAATATAAGCGTGGTTTTTTAAAAAGTTTTTTTTAAATATATTTTTAGTCATCGAAATTTTTTAATGTCCAAAAATGTTAGAATCTTGTATTGTCATCGAAGTTAAGCCTGCTTGCAAAATTTCAGCTCAAATGGACTATCGCAAGTGGTTGAAAATTTGATTACAAAATTTGACGATACAAACAGATACACAGAGTGAGCTAATGTAAGCGTGGTAAAAAGAGCAAAATCAACAAATGAACGACACAATTGGGGGGAACCCAACCCAAAAAAGGGAATTTCAACAATTTAATAAACCTCACGAGAATACTAGTGAAAGTAAAAAGGCGCTAGAGAAGGGTGATACATGGTAGTCGGAGAGGTCTAGATCAATAAAAGTTATAGCCAAAAAATGCATCCATCCTGCTAGCCGCAGAGGAAATAAAAGAAGAATCACTTTCTTTAGGAATTTTAAATAAACCCCGTGACCTTGTTTATGCTAACATTTAATAAAGGGGAAGATATAAAAATATTTATGAAATTAGATATACATATCTTAAATATAGGTAGGCATTCAAGCCTAAAGATAATCAAGGTTGCTTTCACATCGCAAATGATACCATTTATATGGACACACTCATAGTCATAACTATTTCAATAGAGATCCAAGATGTGTGAAGTGCGAAGGTTAACATCTTACAAAGATGTAAAAGACCCAAAGAAAGCAGTGTGTGAACTACCTGCTGAATAGTCTCCAAAGAACTTCAGAAGAGGCGAAATGAGCAGAAAATAGTAAAAATAAACGTAGGGAGGAACTTAGAGAGCCAAGAAACCCTAAGGACGGAAGCCAAACCTATACGTACCAAAAACATCAAGGTGCTGGCAACCAATATTTCGGATTGATGTGTGTCTAATATCCGTTTGTGAAAACACTTCGCAAAACAATCATATTTACAATTTATATGACATCCATAGTCTGTCACACAATACACCAGATAACACTGCAAGAGGAGGAACCGCTATAATAGTTAAAAACAAACATTTACCATTAAGAAGAGCAAACATATGAAACAACAGAAATACAATGAACCAGCATCAGCATTAAGAGATAAAATCGTTCACTAACTGGTTCTATTGTTTATTGTCACTCTCATCGCGATATAATATAAAGGAAGATGACTTTATAAAGTTCTTTAAAAGTTTATGAGAAAAGTTCATTGTTGGCGGAAACTTCAATGCAAAACATAATCATTGGAAATCTAGTCTGCTTTAACTAGAGGTAAACAGCTGGAGCAGTGGCAAAATGCAGTTGTAATTGGCTCACTGGAAAACGAACTTATTCTAGCCCACAGATGTCAATAAAATAGCCGTTCTACTCGATTTTTTACTACTAGAAAATTACTGATAAATTACGTTAGAATCGAAGAAGGTTTCGGCTCGAGCCCTGTACTATCGTCTATACCGCTCACTCTCAGCCACAAAAAAAAAATATCCAAATCTAGCAATACTACCCTAACACATAATTATGTACATATACAGATTGGAAAGGATTCAATGAATACCTTATTAATAGAATAAAGATGAATGTACCTCTAAAAAATAAGGAACAATTGGATGAAGAGTGGAAAAGTTCATAATAAACATACAACAGTCAGCATGTAATATAATACATGTGAAATCAAAAGGTTAATAAAAGGTACAAATTAAACAAGTCCCTAGTTGCAGAAAAACAAAAGTCAGGCGGAAACGCAACATACTAGGATGCTCTCGGTTAAAAAAAACAACTGAACAACTTGACCCAGTAAATAAGAAGAGAAATAAGGAATACAAAAAATGAAGCAACGAACTTATATCTACGATCGTAAACATATGAAACGATACTGACTATTCCTGGTGGAAGAAAAGAAAATGAGTAAAAAGCCCAATAACTCAGATTCCACCGGTAAAAACCGGTTACCGGATTGATGATTCCCCCAATACTTAAGAACTAAATGTGTACCAAAGGTATGGACATTTGTGGAAGTGATTAAGTACTCAATCAAAGCCAGAAAAACCACCCAACGAAACAACCTCAGGTAGGCTAATATCGCTTACATTTATGTCTAAATTATTTGAAAGACTCCTATTGAAACGAGCGAAACCTCTAATTAAAAGTAAAAGGCTTATCCCTATACACCAATATGGATTTCGTGATAGACATTCCACAATAGTTGGACATCATCAAAAACCACTTGAACAATAAAGAATCTGCTCAGTAGTTTTCTTTGATGTGGCTCAGGTTTTTGACAAAGTCTGGTACGACGGCCTATTGCTGAAACAGAAAAAAAAATTTATCACCACAATTCTGTTAGAGATCAAAGCCGAAGTGCCACAAGAGGTAACCTTGGAATTTGGCCGCCTCATTGAGGTTACATAATCAGTTTTAATTTCAGATCAATGTGTGATTGGTGCATTGAATTCTAGCTAGATCTTAGCGCTGCTGGATCCACTGGATGAGGCATACTGGCATGCTGCGGGGTGGGGGAGGGTTGATCTCGTTTAATTCCTCTATACAATTACTTTCATGCTGTTCCACGCGGTCATCATAATTCGTACTAACCCAAGTATGGTTGATTGATGTTAATGTTGTATTTGTAAGCCCACCCTCCACTCGGAATGCAATTGTAAAATTAAATTACAAATCAGTATTGGAGGAATGCTTGATCAGGTAACATCAATGTTTGTTAAGATGATAGTCGTTCAAATAAATTATTGATTCACCGACTGGCCTCGAACCCGCTACCCGGTGGAATACACCTGAACTAATCGGTTAAGAGTATAAATGTATACATGTTTTATACATACATATTTTATAAAAAAGAATTACAATGTTGATTTAATTTACTTAGTTTCGAAGAAGATTTACAAGGAGAGGAGTGATGTGAAGAAGAGGACGACAAATTAGTAATTTATAGCAGCACAAAGTTGTGTATCCCTCAAAGTGCAAGATGATGATGGCCATATGGTATACTAACAGAATACAAGTAGTTCTGATTACGAGTATCCCTGATAAAACTCGTCATACAACCCATTGCTTAAAGCACATTTTTTTAGATCGCCGACCCCGGGAACCATTCGGTTTTAATGTCTCAGTAAGAGGCCATAATATATCAAGTTTCAGAAAATCTATTTACATGTCAATATTTTGAAATGTGTTGAACAGATTTTTTAACTGAAACGTCCCAGAAACTCTGTGCAAATATCTAATTTCCTAAACTGTTTTATAAAATCCGCATTGTACTTTTGTACTTCAATTATGAATATTAACATATGAATATTTTTTTATATTGACATATGAATATGAACATCATTTTAATTTTATTAATATTAGGCCCGATGCTCGTAGCATAAAATTGCTGTTATGATGTTTTATTTTACCCCTTTCTATTGGAATTTGTATTGAAATAACATAATATAACATAAAATTTTAGATCCCGAGAGAGATCTTTGTTTATTTTTAGATCTTTTTCTAGATTTAGTTTGACTATAGTGAGTTAATGGGAGAACATCATCAAATTACTTGGACTTGAAAATATTAAACCGGATCATACACACATTCATGCTTCTTCTCGATATTTTTGGTTTGTTAAAGTAGTTAATAAAGACAAAATCAACAATCACAGCATGCAACACAGGTAGATGTACCTACAAATGCACATAGACTACAGCAAATATGTATAGTATTCTTGAGCTGGTTTGGAACATAATGAAACTGTAAACAAACACTAGCAGGTAGTAACAAAGTTTTACAAATTGACATTACATTAGTTAGTGTAATCGGATTAACTACGTTCTGTAGCCCGAAGATATTGTGATCAAAAAATTAGCTAATTCCAAAATCAATTTTGTTAATGTTTTTATGATTCATGAATGAACCTTTAAAAAATTGTCCGACCAATGGCTCTTTCAGACCTCTCTCTCGACAATGGCCTTTTTAGTTTGAATATTTTTCACTAATCTAATTCTACTTTTCATTCAAAGGATTTAAAAGCTTTTCGGATCTGTATGTCAAGGACTTCGGGTACCTGCGATAAGGATACCATCCAAAAAGCTTGTTTAAACGATCTTATATCAGACAACCGGGGTTGTTTAAATCACTTTAGCACTCAAAACTACCGCTATATAGAGCAGGAAGCAAATACATGTTTCTTCATTCCGATATAGGCAACAGTGTTGTTATCAAAACCTTATTTCACAAATTCACCGTTCTGACTCCGGTGGCAAATTATTCCTTCATTATACAATATATACACTGTGCAGCAAAACATTAGGAACTCGCAATAATAATGTGTCATACACAAAATAAATATACATAAATATTTTCACAATGTCATTTAAAAAACAAAAAAAAAAATAATAAATGCACACACAAACAATTTATAAAGGACGCGAAACAATAGGTACAAATGAAAACAATTATTGAAAAAATCTTTAGTTCATGTTTATAACGGGTGATTTTTTTGTGGTTAGGATTTTCATGCATTAGTATTTGACAGATCACGCGGGATTTCAGACAAGGTGTCAAAGAGAAAGATGCTCAGTATGCTTTGACATTTCATAATGAATAGACTTACTAACGAGCAACGCTTGCAAATAATTGAATTATATTACAAAAATCAGTGTTCGGTTCGAAAAGTGTTTCGCGATTTACGTCCGATTTATGGTCTACATAATCGACCAAGTGAGCAAACAATTAATGCGATTGTGACCAAGTTTCGCACTCAGTTTACTTTATTGGACATTAAACCAACCACACGAATGCGTACAGTGCGTACAGAAGAGAATATTGCGTCTGTTTCTGAGAGTGTTGCTGAAGACCGTGAAATGTCGATTCGTCGCCGTTCGCAGCAATTGGGTTTGTGTTATTCGACGACATGGAAGATTTTACGCAAAGATCTTGGTGTAAAACCGTATAAAATACAGCTCCTGCAAGAACTGAAGCCGAACGATCTGCCACAACGTCGAATTTTCAGTGAATGGGCCCTAGAAAAGTTGGCAGAAAATCCGCTTTTTTATCGACAAATTTTGTTCAGCGATGAGGCTCATTTCTGGTTGAATGGCTACGTAAATAAGCAAAATTGCCGCATTTTGAGTGAAGAGCAACCAGAAGCCGTTCAAGAACTGCCCATGCATCCCGAAAAATGCACTGTTTGGTGTGGTTTGTACGCTGGTGGAATCATTGGACCGTATTTTTTCAAAGATGCTGTTGGACGCAACGTTACGGTGAATGGCGATCGCTATCGTTCGATGCTAACAAACTTTTTGTTGCCAAAAATGGAAGAACTGAACTTAGTTGACATGTGGTTTCAACAAGATGGCGCTACATGCCACACAGCTCGCGATTCTATGGCCATTTTGAGGGAAAACTTCGGAGAACAATTCATCTCAAGAAATGGCCCGGTAAGTTGGCCACCAAAATCATGCGATTTGACGCCTTTAGACTATTTTTTGTGGGGCTACGTCAAGTCTAAAGTCTACAGAAATAAGCCAGCAACTATTCCAGTTTTGGAAGACAACATTTCCGAAGAAATTCGGGCTATTCCGGCCGAAATGCTCGAAAAAGTTGCCCAAAATTGGACTTTCCGAATGGACCACCTAAGACGCAGCCGCGGTCAACATTTAAATGAAATTATCTTCAAAAAGTAAATGTCATGGACCAATCTAACGTTTCAAATAAAGAACCGATGAGATTTTGCAAATTTTATGCGTTTTTTTTTAAAAAAAAGTTCTCAAGCTCTTAAAAAATCACCCGTTACATGTTTAAACTTTTAAGTGTAGAAGTTTATGAGCTGCTAATATTAAAAACGACGTATTTTCAAAAATAAAATTATATTTGGATTATAAAAATGGATTATCACAAAAAGAGTTGTGCGAAAAATATACAATCGCTAAATCGGTCATTTCGAGACTGATAAATAAATATAAAACAGCAGGAACCGTCGAAACCTAACACAAAGCAATTGCAAGACAACAAGTAACTTGGACCGTAGAGTCGTGTACTATCAAAAAAAAAAAAACACCTGTATCATAGTGCGAAAGAAATTATTTGTGAGCTATATCTAGACATTTTTTCTCCAGATACGGTTCGTTGTCGTCTCTCCGATGCGGGATTGAAATGTTTCAGAGCTCCCTTTATCTTGGTGAAAAAGAGAAAACCAGAATCAAATTTGCTAAGGAGCATAAAGACTGGACCATTCAACAATGGAATCGAGTTTTGTGTCTGATGAAAGTAAATTCTATTTAAAAAGGATCAGACGGTACGTAGTCCAATCGGAAAGCGTTTAAATCCTCGATATACATAGTAGGAACTTTAAAATATGGTGGATGCAAGTGTTTGATGGTTTGGGGTTGTTTTGGATTTTTCGGGTTGGGAAATTATTTTTGCTATACTACACTAAGCTTTTTATCAGCTTTTGAAATTTTCGTTCAATTTTACTGTACATATATAGAATATTTATTCATATGCATATAACTTTTAAAATACGATGTATTCGATGAAAGTGTATTTATAACAAAACTTTTATATAAGTATAATAAAGAGGAAATATATTCTTAGATTTAAAATCGGAAAACGTTTTAACACGTTCGCGGACGCTTTCAAAATGTGTTTAACACAAATTTGATAACTTTTGTAATTGCAATGATATTTCATCGCGGAAAGGAATGCATTGTTGAGCATTAACAAATATGTATGTAGCCTTATTTCATAAAAAAAGGAAAAAATTTAATGACTGTTTTGAGTGAAAGTGTTAAAAAATGAAAAAGGTGTATGAATGTCATAGCATTCACGTCCGCGAACAACGTGTTAAATAAAATTTTACATTTATAAAGAACTTGAAAGCTTTGCATTTAGTCATATAAGATATTATCGGCACCAAAATCAACTGGTTTACCTTTGAAGTTAATTCAGATTGTGATTTGAATTTGAATTTTGATTGACTTTGAGAAACTATGTGATTTTACTTGCGATGTTGTATTTCCGTTAAGCGAGATTTTTTGGTGGGACGAAATTTTATAGTAAACAGGATTTTAAAATTCCGGTTCAGTGAAGTGAAACTTATGCGGAATATTGACTGCGCAAGACAACACAATCCTCAGCTACTTGGACAAAAGATAAAGGTTTAATGGATATTGTTGGTATTGATGTTGATCAATTGCCACTACATCGCATTGACGGCATTATGGACCAGTCTGTATATCGAGACATATTAGAGCACCAAATATGGCCGTATATCTACGAAATTGATGTTGTGACCTGGCCTCAGCAAAGTCTAGACCTAAACCCTATCGAAAACTTGTGGTTATCAAAAATAATGGTTATGCCATTGGTTACAAATTTTTTCAATAATTAGCCGTGTTTTATTAGCGCCTGCGATAGATGTATCTGAAGCAGCCAACTTTCTATCTCAAAACTTATTAGTTAGCGCGCTATTTTTGCATATAATTAATTGATTTAATTCTAAACCAAGATTTTTCATTCAACTTTATTGTTAAAAATGATAAAAAATATTTTGCTCTACCTATTTATCGGGAGCCGCTATCCGAAGCGCTTTCCATTTCAATGGGTAATTTGAAAAGGCCCTTATTTTGTAAACTAGTGAAACCATTAGAAACTTATTCTTACAATAAAAATTTAAAAAGCAGCATTAAGATGAATTCTTGTTTATAACGTTATGTCAAAATAAATGTCAATTGGTATATTTCAGGTGATAAATGTTTGTTTTATGGATGCATTTAATTTTCATTTATATGGTATAGTGACCAGTGAATAATAGCTGCGCAGTTTCAGTAGAAATTTCCCATTCGGTGCCAGATAGTGTTCGAATAATAAAACACGGCTATTGTTTCCATTTGTTCCTATTGTTTTGCGTTCTTTATAAATTGTTTGGGTGTTGCTATTGTTGGCTATTGTTTTGCGTTCTTTATAAATTGTTATTATTTTTTTTGTTTTATCATTTGTTTTTTGTATTGTTTTTTTTTTTGTTTGTGTATTTGTCCTTTTCTGTTTTTTAAATGACATTGTGAAATTATTTATGTACATTTATTTTGCGTATAACACATTATTATTGCGAGTTCCTAATGTTTTGCTGCACAGTGTACGTATCATTGAAAAGGTCTTAAGGTATGTTACAGATTTATCTGGTACACTTTGTTAATCTAAACTACCGCCCTTGCGCTGTAACGCATTTTATTTTAGTCTGATCTAATCATGTGTCGTATCGTCCACAATTTTGTTACGAGTACTATTATAGTTCACACGTCCATCGTTTTAGTGCTGCTGATAATATACGTGTCTCATAATAATGAAAAGGCATTTTAGAATGTCACGTTAACTAAAGCGCTTTAGCACACAAATTTACCGTTTTGGCGATGGTAGCAGATACTATATTGTTTTTTTTTTGTTTTTTTTTGGACAATTTTTTGAGTGTATGAAACTTTTCGTTACTTTACTTTAAAACTTTTATTTTGTCCCGCTCCTCTTCGTCAGTAATATTTTAATCAACCTCACAGGCACCAGTCGAACCTTTCTGTTTTCAGTTTTTATAGATTTGTCAAAAATGAATTTTTCTAATGCGATTGTACGTGATCACCTAAAAAATAGGAAAATTTCTATTTTCATGCCTAAAATTGTGGTTGTTTACATGAGAATCCATTGTTCTATTTTAACGCCGTTTTAAGCGATTTAGAACCAATTCTGTAATACGTACGAAGTCACCTAAACTGATTATAAAACTGTAAAAGGGGACTATCCAAAGGATTTTAATCCTCCAAAAATGAGCTTAAATTATGCAAGATACATTGTTTAGAGATGATTTATAAGTCAGTTAATACTTAATTATAAGATAATATAGTTTTTCTTTTAATTTTCAATTTTACGAGTACGTTGGGAAAAACATACACATGCAACGAAGAAGATAAATAAATTGCAAATACCAACTACTCACATTTTATGTAATACTACTCTTAATTAAAATTCCGATGAAATTATATATTATGATGGTAATGAAAAAATAAATAAATAGCAAATCAATATGGCAAAATGCGAGGGGTAAAGGCATGTACCTGTGGCATTTTGCCTGTAATATGAGATATTTGGAGTATGACACAGAATATACAAATTAAAATTGGACTTACTTGGTCGTTTGCTGTGTGTTGAGATCAAAATATATATTATGCTGATTGGTGTATGCATTTTGATTTCCATTGTTACTACTACCACTAGTATTATTACTATTATTTGCTGGAGCAACACCCGAAGATTGTTGCTGTTGATTTGTTGTACCCGAAATAATATTGTGTTGTTCTAATTGTTGTTTATTGGTTTGTTGCGATGTTTGATGATGTTGTTGCTGTGAATTATTAATTATTGTTGTACCAATATGATTTGTAGTAGTTTGTTGCTGATTTGACGTCGTTGATGATACACCTAATTCAGTTAATTGATGCGGTTTTAGTTCTTCCAATGTCAAAAATTCACGTTCATCGTCGGGAACCTGTAGCAGCCGGGAGTAAGGATAATCTTGAAGAGAAAAGTTTCGAGCTACCATCTTTTAAAATATTTTTATTTTCACACAATGTTTTTTATCTAAGTAACCGACCTTTCCAGTTAAATTTAGAATTCGTTATGAGATGATGCTTTTTCTTTTAAAATTTAATTATAATAATAAATACATGATTTTATATTATATAGAAAATATAAATAAATGAACTCAAGTTTGTTTTCTTTCTATTTGATTGCTGATGCAATTTAGTAATGAATTAGTTATATGAATAATTTCCATAAATTGCAGCATCCCGTTTTGGAAGAAAATCATCATTTCAATGTAGGTATGTTTACTTAATTATATATGACAATTTTAAACTGAGACGGTTTTCAATTTATAAGTTTGATTTCAACTTTCAGACATTGGAATATTATAATTATTGTAAATTTGTTTTGCGTCTCAAGTTCAACTAATCAAACAAATTTCTTATTGATACAATTAATTAGCTGGTATTTGTATTTGTACGTTTATATAAAATCACGATTAAAATAAAATTATGCATTCATTTTAATAATTAATTAATTGTTTAACTTTACTATTAAAAAATTATTTGGTTCGATCTTGAAAAAAAGAAAAGAAATAGGAAATACAAATTAATTGATGATTTGATGTAAAATATTGATTTATTTGTTGTTTTTTTTTGTAATAATTAAATGTATTTTTAATCGGTTATTCAATTTGATTGGCTGACGAATAAATTGTAACGACAATAAGTACTTGCCTTAATTGATCGATTTTATAATTTTTATAATAACTTTATTAATTTGCAGTAAGGTATATTCTGGCTTAATGCATTATAAGTAATGCATTATTTTCCCCGTGTGGATATCTGCCAAAATCTATAGAAGCATTCGATGCATTATTTCTAAAATTGAAAAATTTCCCATCTATAGGTATTTTTCTTAACCGGTATACATAGTCGCGAACAACTAAATCGGCTCAAACCGCCGCGTGTACAATAAGCGTATTTTTTAAATGACTTAATCGATTTTAATAAAAAACTTTTTTTGCAGCTTAGTATTTTATTAAGAAGAATTTTATAATCGTCCGTGAATTTAATTTGTTTAAGAATTTTTTCGGCTTTTCGGACAAAATATTATTTTAATGGACACCCATACGATGTTTACGACTATTTTAGTCGCAGAAACAAAGAGGCCATTTATTAACAATATTTCTACCACAGTATCGGTACAAAGCAAGAGTTGTATTTTTGCAGTTTGGTCGTTGCAACCTGATGAGTAGACCAACTTTTTTATCAGTACGAAACCAAGCTGCCAAGAAGTTACCTAAGGGATTTCTCATTTTTGTAAGGGTTTGTGTACACTATTGCCCTGGGGTTAAAGGTTTGGGGGAGGGGAGCGCATTTTTTCTACTTTTGTGGTAGAAATATTGTTAATAAATGGCCTCTTTGTTTCTGCGACTAAAATAGTCGTAAACATCGTATGGGTGTCCATTAAAATAATATTTTGTCCGAGAAGCCGAAAAAATTCTTAAACAAATTAGTATTTTATCTTAACAAGGACGCCTCTATCATTAAAATCTATACAGTGCATAATACCACGTTTACCGATATTTCCATATTTCCCATCAGTTACTTATCAAACGTTGAAATGAACAAATCTTTACCAGTTTTATTCGTCGTTTCTTCAAAACCATAGATAGTACTTCAGAAAAGCCGCACAAGTTGTTGCTACTACTGTCTCAAGAGTATCCAGAATGTTTCAGGAAACTGATACCTTCAATTAGAGGTCACATAGCAGCCGGTATCAGTGTACATCTGAGAAAGACGATCGATTTATCGTCCTTACTTCACTGCGAAATCGCCATCTCACGGGCGTCAATGTTAGTCAATGGACAGTAAGAAAACGCTTGAAGGAAGCCAACCTCACTCCAAGACGTTCCGCTATAGAGGCCCAACATTGAGAACAAGCCGCCACAAAGAGCAAGTTGAATCTGCTAGTTGAACACATCAATTGGAGGATTGAGCAATGGAGGTCCGTTTTATTCACTGACGAGTGCAGAATATTTCTCCATGGTATAGTGATAGGAGAGGCCGGGTCTACCGGCCTCCCTGAGAGCGATTCTCACAGAGCTGTTTTGCTGAAAAAGTCTCGTACGGCGGCGGTTGAGCATGGTGTGGGCTGGCATATTACTTGAGGGAAAAACAGATCTTGTTTTCATACCTGGTGGAGGCCGTAGAGGAGGTCTGACCGCTGAAAGATATATCGAGGACATTCTCTTGGATCATGTAGTGTCCTACGCAGGATATATAGGCGACGATTTCATATTGATGCATAACAATGCCCGATGTCGCACAGCTCGAACCACTCGGCAGTTCAATTGAGCATTTATGAAACGAATGGAAAAGGAGGGTCCGATTTAAAAATTCGGTACAATCCAACATCAGTGACCTCAAGATTGCACTACATGAGGAGTGGAGTGCGATCCTCGAAGTGTTTGTCAAAACCTTAATAAGGTCAATGGGGAAGCGCATGCGAACCGTTGTAGACGCAAGGAGGAGCGGCAATACCTAGAATTAACCAATAAAATAGTTTTGCTTGAAATTTTTGTTGTAATTTAAATTTAAGTATCCTCAATATTTTTTTTCATAATCATCAATTTTGGTGGCGTTTTCATTCAAGATTCATTATAAAAAAATTACTAAACCAATTTTCATGAAAATTGTGTCATTTAAGTAAAAAAATTTTTATTTTTATTTTTTAAAGAAAGTATTAATTGTCCAGTGGATTTATTGTTCTTTGAAGGTCAATTTTCCCCCGTTTTCATTCACGCGCACACCCTCCATTCACACTATTACAGTATACCACCCGCACATTGCA
This sequence comes from Nephrotoma flavescens, assembly GCA_932526605.1. Lineage (NCBI taxonomy): Eukaryota > Metazoa > Arthropoda > Insecta > Diptera > Tipulidae > Nephrotoma > Nephrotoma flavescens. The sequence continues at coordinate 110,618,259 of OW052222.1, forward strand.
AGTTCCATGTCAACCTGTATACTGACGTGGTCGGTGGGTCGGCGCTGAATTCGGTACTCCATCCAACAGAGGGTCTTAGTTGTGTTTATTAACATCAGCGATTGTAATCGATGACGAAAATTCGCTTTGCATCCAGCCTCTTATGGGATTCGAACCCAGTAGCTAACGGTCCAATTGCCGAAGCTTTAACCACTGCAACACTTGTTCAGTTAGTTACAGTATAAGTTTAAGTTATTTTACGGAATGTTTACAGTCTTGCGATATTATATCGCCAAAGTCTGTTACACTGCAGAATGTATGAATATGTAGAATATCTAATTCGACTATCTTCACCATAATTGGTTTTTTAAACTTAAAATTTGAATGTTAGTTGATATGTCAAATATAGAGCTGCTGGAGTGAAGAAATTATTATTCGAAGCCGGAGGCCAAAGACATAACTAAGCGAGAGCAATGATTGGTATTTGCCGATCGGTAATGTTTCGAGTTTTCACTGAAAATTCGTTTTGGCTTGTGGGAAATTTTGTCTCAATAAGTTAAATTATTTGTATTTAAATTTGGTTTTATTAAATTTGGTAAATGGCGAGTGATAGTGGTAAGTAAAAAAAGTAAGTTTTCTACACCCCGAATATTGTTGATTTATTACTTTTTATTTTCATAATCTTCATCATTTAATTTAGTCACTACTAGCAAAGAGTATGTAAATTAATAAAGAGTAACGAAACAGAGGGAAAATTTTCATCAAAATATTCGAGGGTTAAGCAATTTAAATGGGTTATACAAGATACTTACACATATTTATTTACCATAATTTTTATCGTTTTCTATCAATAGTCACGAGTATGGCAATATTCGAATCAAATAAAAACAAAAATTGTTGTGTAAGTGTATTTAATAACCCATTTAAATTGCATAACCCAGGAATATTTTGATGAAAATTTTTCCTCTGTTTCGTTACTCTTTATAAATTTACAAACTCTTTGCTACTAGGCTACTTAAATAAAGTACTGTTTTTGGCCGAAGGAGCGGAAAAATTGATTTACTTATCATGTAGCCTAGATAATCTGAAAACGAAATAAAACAAAGAAAGAGGATAATTTAAATTTTAAACTAAAATTTTTTTAAAATAGTTTTTTAATTTGCTTTCAAGTTTTAGTGTGAATCACTATTACTACAGCTTATTTAAATTACGCTTATATAAATGTAAAAGACATAAAATAACACCAAACTATATTAAAGTGAAAAATAAAAATAAGTCAGTGGCTCCACAAGCAATCAAACAACAAGCTAACCAGAATAATATAAGAATCCTACACAAAACAAACACCTTCACAATAGCTGTTTATCACTCACAACTCAAAATAAAGGGTGCCTTTTATGTTCCAGGTCAGTTTTGTTTGGCCTCTATGTTGTTTTGGATAACATTTGTTAGTTTGCATTTAACCGTCGTAGAGAGTGGCAAATAACAATTTTTTATGGAGCATGTAACGCTGCAATAACGTGTTGAAATTATTAAAGCATTTTATTTTTGTCACAAAATCATTATGAGCGACGAAGTACTTGGTGGCTGGCTTTTTTAATAAACAGAATAGCCACTATTGGGGCACTGAAAACAAAATTAAATTAGAAATAATTTTCCTTACCAATTTAGATATGGAAAAATTATTCCCAATTTATTAGGTGTGCAAGTAGAAAAGAGTTTTATGCACAAAATCATTACTGTGGCCCTATTCTGTCTTTCCCTGGGAATAGGGAAATGGGAAAAATATTTTCGAAACATTTTTTTCAAAATTATATTTTTTTGGCCTACCAATGCACCCAAATGATATGAATGTGAACTAGGTCAGATTTATCCGAGACATCACCAGCGAAACGGTCACAGCGAGGAATATCGAATACGATTACATTAAAGGACCAGTGCTAATTAAAAAATGTATCGCTCCCAATCGTCGAATGTTAGATCACAAATTTTATACGAGTATGTAGCGAAAACAAAATTGAAAGGTGCCGCTTAAAACGCGTTAAGGCGGTGATACATGTACAGATTTTGCCTTTAAGGCATAAAAACTATGCGCGCTGATTGGTTAAAAGTCGGCCATCTTGAATCGCCTTATAGACAAAAATTTTAAATTGAACATTTCTCAATTTTGTATAAGGCAAATTTTTTTGCCTTAAAGGCAAAATCTGTACATGTATCACCGCCTTTATTTGTACATGCCGACTAAATAAATAGTTGTTCGCAGCCGAAGTGGACGAAACCGAAATACATATTAGAAGCATATGCAAATCGTTTTAAAATAAAAGACGAATCGTATATAAATTAAATTTATGAAGTTGTTGCCCAAGTAAAGAAAGGACATTTTAGTATGCCGCAAATTCAAAAATACATAACTAATTTGATTAGAGCCAAGAAGTTGCGACAAATTTGTTAGCAAACAGTGTTTTTTTTCGGAATGATCAAAATTAGATAAACAGAAAACATATGTTTGGAGCTATTAATAAACTGGAAATCCATTGCAATTTCAGTACCACGGCGTAGAATTAGTGGCGCCGGGACTCATCGGGGGAGTGAAGAAGAATGACATAAGTGTAAAGAAAATTCATTGCTACAATTATTTTAAAATGGGTCAACGGTTCATTAATTGGCCAGCTCCACAAAGATGGGGAAGGTGCGGATTCTTCAACCGTTGATAAAAATGTGGTAACAAGAGCGCCATCTGTTCAATTAATTTGTGACGAAAAATAATGAATGTCTGGATCCACGTGGACGTGGAGAAACTTCAAGTCGCCTAAGATAAGGAAGTCCAACAAACATATTGCCGCTTAGATTCCGTCCAGAGAAAATAAGTCTTGAGAAGAATAGAGGATCATTGTTCTACGGTGACAAAAACTCAAAGTTAAAAATTGTATGCACTTATAATTCAAATTGTAAATTAGTACAAAATTTTATACCATTACACTGAACCGTACTGACCGTACTCGTACTGAATGACACGAAAAACCAAAGTAAAATATAATAAATTCGTAAAACACGAAAAGTTAGTTGTGTAAATAGAATACAGATGAGAAATGTGACTTTTGAATTTCGTACGCTATGCAGTAATTCGCTAGCAGTACAACTACATGGTATTGTTCTATATATAAACAATATTCCAATGTAAAATAATACAGCATCAGTCGTCGCGACCTGATGAAGAGGCTGTTTTTCCAAATCACTAATCTCATTCGTTCGAATTTGATTGTTGTTGTGATTCTTACACAATTTCCATCTATAAGTCAAAAATTAAAATTAAACGATGTTGAAAGGCTCGTAACCGTCGAACCAACCGAAGCGTTTATTGAAGGGGTAATTCGCGTTCAATGCATTCAATGAAATTTTGAACATTTGAAGTCAATGTTTGATGACGATTTTAAAATTTAAAATAGGATGTAAATATAACGTTGGTTCTTATTTTAACAATGTTGCTCAAGATTATTGTGTTAAAAGCGGAACTATCGAAATGTTGAATGAATTTCTGAGTAAGCCAAATAGAGTTGAACCTGAAATAAAATGCGAGATGCGGATTGAAACCAAAATTCAAAACCCGATAAGATTTTTGTATTCTGGCCGGAACGATGTTGTGTTGTATTGGTGTCTAAACGGAATAATATGCACCAACTTTGCGTGGACTATCGCGCATTGAAAAAAATAATAATAAAAAATAATAGTAAAGGTAAGGAACTAACGTTTTTCCATTAATATTCCTAAAAAATTGAATTTGAATTCATAAAATCTCCATTTGGTTTAAGTGATTCACCTGCGGTTTACCAAATATAAATAGCCGATGATCTAAATAACAGCGAGATGGACTTTACGAATTTCATTTTCGAAATCGTGCATCGGAATAGCAATCAACTGTTTTATTCATCCATAAATACAACTGTCGCAAAAGTTTGTTTTACTACATCTAGGTTGCGGAAGATTTAGTTTGCCGTAAAACCGGATCCGAAGATCTCGAATCGACATAATTAGTAAATATCATGAGAACGGGCATTTAGATGTTATACTAAAGCCTTGGAAATAATTCGCCAGATTTTGGCTCCCGAATATGAAAATGAAGATTTAAAAGTTGATTTAAACTTGCGTTAAATGTTTCATAAATCAAGTTAAAGATGGTCGAAGGATACCTCCATGGAGACAAGCCATTCTATCCCAACCAAATTGTCCATTTACATCCGTTAGAAAATACAAAACGAAATATCACCCCAATTACCATAGTCGCATCACTTCATGTGAAGTGGCAATAGTCGTGTCACTTCACTTGAGATTTGCCATTCTTGCAGTCGATACGACTGGAACTAATATCATCGTATAATACCATCGGGTAATACCAAAAATTGCTCAAATTTAAAAATGTTTGCTTCGTTGTCGCTGGACATAGGCCTCTAAATGTCGATGGGCCATTAGGGAGGGTTTCTTCAGCAGACATTGTACTTGTCATTCGGTGAGATCCCATCCTTCCTGGGTGGGCACACCCACGGTTATTATTATATTAATCTCACTGTTCCTTCGTGCAAACGCCTAACAACTCGTATGTTTTATTTATAAAAATTATATTATATTAAATCCACAGTTTGGGCAATAAAAATTGCATAAAAATACATTTAAAAATACTTTTCATTAATGTGATATTTAAAATTTATTAATTTTGTCAAAAGCACCGGTTTCGAGCTTAGCTGTTTCTCATAGTAATGGATTAAGGCACAATTTATTTTAGTAGTGAGATACGGGGGTGTTCAATAAGTTTGGTAGATTTATGTAAATTTTTATTCCTCCTTCATTTCTGGGAGTGTTAGAAAATTAAAAAAATTGACAAACATTGAACATCGTCCTCTGTGGTTAAATCCTTATAAAGGAATATAATTCTTCTAAGGATATCGAAAGACGAATGCAAAATGTTTACGGAAAATCTACTTCTTTTTATAAACCAAAACAAAGTGTATCCTTCTATTCAAACAAACAGAGTCTGGAAGATGACCCGTGCAGAAGAAGACCGACAGTTGCACTTACTCACGAAATGGTGGTTTTATCCGAGGATCTTATATTAGAAGATATGAATTTGGCATTTCGAAGCGAAGCTGGTATCTGGCTTTCACCCAGAATATCCCAACATTTCATATCCCTTTTCCTGCCTGCTTACACAATTGTGTGGGCAAGGCAAAGAATCATATCTTAAAATTTATTTTTGTATGTGTTTTGAACCAACTTACACATTTATGTATTCCTTTCAAACATATTTTCGTTCGAAAAAACACTATAACTATACACACAATTGTGTTGGTTGTATTTCAAATCAAGCGAAATTGTTTATCAAAAATGCCATTACATACTATGTTTTTTTTACTCACATATTTGTATGGTTTGGACTTTAATTGACCCAATTTGTTTTTGGTAGATAAAGGGATATAGAAATCACATGTAAGCGTTAAATGCAATAAAATTCGAGGTTACGAAGGGTTTAACCTAACCTTAGTGAAGTGGTAGTGTAGATTTCCAAACTGTTTTTCGAGTGTGGCTCTGCTAGCTTAAAAACAGAAAAGCCCAATTATTCCTCAAACACGAATGCAACTCAATTTTTTATGTAGCCTTTTACTAGCCTATAAAGCATTTAATTGCTAATAGGTGTTTGGCCTAATCTTTGATTTGGGCTCTGCTAGCTTTAATAAGTGAAGAAACCCAATACTTTATCAAGAACGCAAGGAGCCCATAATTTTTAATGGGATATTTAATTAGATCTTGGTTTGCAATGAAGTCTAATTTAAATTTTTGACCAGTTTTTTGATTGGGGTTCTGCTAGCGTTGAAAATACCTATTGAAAATACCCAATGCTTTTTGAAAAACGAGTGCAGTCAAAATATTTTAATGGTGATTTGATTAGCCTGTATAAACCTATAATAATTATTCACATGGCACTTGATCATATATTGCTTTCTAAACTTGGTTTTGGAAAGCTTGATTTTAGATTTGGCTTCTGCTAACAAATAGAGACAACATTTTTTTGTGGAGGTATTTAATGAGGCCGTAATCATTATATATTATCATTATTTGTACTTTCGGTAAAAAGAAAATGAACCTAATTTTGGGTTTAGATGTTTTTTGATATTGGTTCGACCTACTTTTTTAAGACGCCTAAGTTAGTAAGAGCTAGTTTTTTGTAATATTAAGTTAAATGGGTTCTGGTAACTTTAGAGACGTTAAAATCCGATAAACGAACAAACTTTCTCGTTATAATGTCACCTTTCAAGTGTAGACCTTTCAAAAGTTAAAAGACTATTTTTTGCGACTTGAAATATTTGTTACTAGGTTTGATCTTGTCAAGCAAATTAAAACATAAATTTTTAAAGAATTTATCTTTGTTTTGCGATTGTAAAGTAGAAATATATATTCTGTCAAAAAGTGACGGTAAATTATCATTTAAAAACCCGCTTAAACGGATTGAAAATATTTTTAGTAGTTAAGTTGGCACAACTGTCCTCTATCTTGACATGAAGCTTGAGCGCGATCTGTTATTTAGTTTGTTTAAAATTTCGTATTACAAAGGTTACGGTGGACTGAGGGTTACAGTGAACCGACGTTATGAAAAACACGTGCATATGAGTAGTACAGTGCATTCAAAAGCCATCGAGATGTGGTGGAAGATTTGCCTCGTCCGTTGCCATCATAATGACGGAAAGCCGTCAATTAGGTTTGGGAGAGCAGCCGCTGAACCTCACGAATCAATTCGTATCATTGTACACGATTGAATTCAAAAACTCCATCGCTTAAAGGCCGCCGAAAACATGCTGGAACGAGTCAATTCCGACCCACATCCATAAATTTGCCACATTCATAAAACTTCAAAATGTTGACTGTTTTATTTAACTATCGCGGTGATGTGCACTAGGAATTCTTAAGGTCAGACGATATAAATAATCGGGGCGTTATGAGGCGTTTGACAGAGCAACTTCGTCGAAAAAGGCCAGGTTTGTGGCAAAAACAACTCATAAATTTTGCACCACTATAACGCACCCATCTCCAAGGCTATCATTGTGAACGAATTTCTGATTTGGATTATACGTTGGTACAAGTGTATTATTTCGGAGAGGGCCTACTTTGAAGGTGATACAATAAATTTGAATGAATAATAAATATTTTGTGTTTTATTGAAGAATCCCCGTTACTTTTATGATAGAATATATGTAGATATTGCTCCGCATTTTCCGAGGGCGCAAATAAAACCAAGGAAACCAAAAAAAAAAAAAAACAATTGATACGACAGAATGAGATTCAGTAGCAAAGAGTTTAAACAGAATGTATTCGTTCCGTGCGTTTCGTTTTTATCAAAACGTTATTGTGTATGAAAAACGGGAAGTTTCCGCAGGTTATTTGGTTTTACATTGCCGTTTTTCATATAAATTGACATTTTGGAACAAACGAGATGTGCGGAAAGAAAATATTAGTTGCTTTCCACTCCACCAACCACTAGTACTTATACTTATTCATAAATAATTGTGAATAGTAAAGCTAAACTGACGGCCTATACTAAAAACATATCTTAGAACTAAATCATAATCTGTAAATGCTTTTATTTCGAGATAACAACAAAAGTTAAAAATTATGACATAAAACAATACAAACAATTGCTTGTTTATAATACAAAACCGATTTTGTAAGCAGCTAGCGGGCCATTTTGTCAAAATAGCAAGGGCTGTGCAAGGAGTTCTTTAAGCAGAGACACAATCCTATCGGATAGCAACGTTTCATCCTTAGATTTTTTTCTCTAGTTTGAGAGATTGAATGTTCTCATTGAGCTCGCAAGTGCAATATGATATTAGACATCTGTGGCCCTATTCTGGCTTTCCCAGGGAATAGGGAATTGAGAAAATATTTTGCTGTAATTATAAATTGCAAAAATTCCTAAATATTTATTCCCTGTTCCCAAATGTATATTCTGGTAGACTGGGAATAATTTTTGGGGGAAAAATTTTTTATTTTGTTTTTTATAAACTAAAACGCATGTTGCGACCTTAATACAAGTTTAATTTATTTTAAATATATATTTATTACAAAAAATAATGTTTAAAAATTCGAAAAAGTACGAATTACGATTCCCTAAAAATAATTGGGAAAAATTAACGTCAAAACTGCTATGAAATGGAACTATTTTTTCCCAATAAAAAAAATTCCCAAGCGCCAGAATACACTTTGGGAATAAATAATTCCCAACTGCTAGAAATACGTCACTAATTCCCAATTCCCTATTCCCGGGGAAAACCGGAATACTGCCAATCCGTTATAAACTTTAAATTAAAAAGTTAAAATTTGAATATTTAGATATTTATCGAGTGAGTACCCTAAAATTCTATCTCGGAAGGGGTCGATTTATCATTTTTTTAAAGACCAAAATCAAATTTAGTACACGAATTAAAAGCCAAGTTTTTCACTTTTTGCAATTTAGTTTTTAACAATTTAGTTATTCATTCATTTAAGTACAAAATTTATTTTTTAATTGTAATCTTAAAGAAACAAACTATAATGTTATCAATACCTATTTTTTTAATACGCCAATTTCAGGATTCATTCAAATTTAGTTTACCTCTTTAACCAATTTCATTTTTTGTAAGATGTGTGTTGTTCTTAGATTAAGGCAAATTTAAATAATTCTAAATAGCGTTAGCACTACAATAAAATAGAAATTGAATATGGAGAGATGATTATGTCACTACGTCAGAGTTGACAATAAGGGAATTACGTCGTAAGAACAAAACAATAATTACCAAAACTGATAAAACCTTTTCTGAGTAAACAGCCGTTCAAATTTCGCATGTAAATAACAATAAAACTTACATTTGCTATAAACCATAATTGTATTAAGTCTTGATGTGTCAGGAAGCTTTCCAAAGTGTGTAAAAATAGGAGGATGGAGATCTTTTAACATAATAAATTTACACTAATTTTGGTTTATCTAATTAATAGAATGTTTAAATGTGTAAAAATCTTAACATAAAGTTCTGAACGCACTCGAGCTAGATATCTTTAATTAAGTAGACCTCGATTCTAAAGCAGTTTAGATATTCTTTAGAATCATAATAGTTTTGATGATTAACTTTAACGTTAATAAAATAAAATTATTTGATATCAAAATTAATTGTTCGCATCAATTAGAACTTTATTTTGTGGTTACAACTACATATAAGGTCATAAAAATTTCTGTATAGAATTACCCTTCTATAGTTGTTCATTTATAAATGAATAAAATTTGTATTTTGAGTAGCTAAAATTTGATTTGAATTTTTCAATGAAATAGTATGAATTTTAAATTTTAAGAGCTCATCTAATTATAATTTTGTCTTATTTGAAGAATTTTGAATGAAAATTTGTTATAGTAAAATATTAAGAGAAGTTCAAATTTTTTTTAATTAAAATATTGTTATGCATCTTTTGGAATTAAGCCTGCAATTATCTTTAGCACGTGATATGATACCTTGTAATAATGTCATTAATTTATAGGAATATCCGTCGGTGTTTTTGAAAATCAAAAGAAAATCGAGGAAATGTGTTATCAAATTGCTATATAAATAAACAAATCATCGGAATTCTATCATAAAATTAAACTGATTTGATGATTTTGAATTAATAACCGAGAAAAACTATTTTTTTAATTATTACAATAACAAATGTGTGTAATGCACGCTATTACATAATGCATTCGTTGTTAATCCGCATCCATTGGCATTGAATTTCATTTTTATATATTGTATTCCAACGTTTATCTTTGCAAATCACGAGACTAAAGTTCACAGAATATTATAACTATTATTTTTTGTATTATATAACAGTTGTAAAGTCCCATATATGTAATGCACAATGCACATATATGTACACCGTACACATAGTTAAACACCGCACTCGTAGATCACAAACAAACACTTTACACAATTTTATTTATAAACTAATATTTATAAAAATTAGTAATTGTTCACTGCGAGGTGTATTTTACACTAAAAATATGTACAGGTAAAAATCTTAAACGAATATCACATTTAAAAAAAAAAATACTTATCACCAAACACTGTAACATCACCACACAACTGTAAACTTCTAATATTTTATTCTATAACAGCGAAGGATAAAACCTTATAACCGCCAAAAATTTTATTCAAATTTACTTCCCTATATTTTTATATTTGTTAGTATGTGTTCACTCGCGTGTGTGTTATTTTGTGTACAGTTACTGCGAGACTAGAACATCAACTATTTAGAATTTTCCTTGATGCAGCAAAAAAGAAAATAAAAACAAAATAATGAGAAAAAAAAATTCCCGAAACCGGAACGAAAATGGTTTGTTGGAAAATACTATTTAGTATAATAACAATAATAGTAATGAAAAATAAATAAACAACACTTAAAGTATAAAGTTGATTGTCGAGGCCATTATCGTAGTAGTACATACTCTGAATACAGTATGACTACGATTATTGATTTGTATATAGTTATTGCATTATCATACATGCAAGAAGAATATTTTAAGCGTGTGTATGTAGTATATTTTTTATCTAGCGAAACCCCATGATGGGCGCCGGATTTTGTTTCTATTGGAAAACATTGTATACATTTATAAAACATTTTCTATACCCACAAATTCTTACTAAATTCATAAGATTAATTTTGTTTTGATATTTAAGAACTTATGTGCCTGGAGCTTTGGAGTGTATGAAAAAAAGCGGCACTGCTTCAACAAAAATTGACGCACCACGAAGTTGCTTAAATCAAATTACAATACACCTAATCTTGTGCTACAGCTACAAGACAGGTTAAGAAGCGACAAACTTAGAAGTAGGCAGCTCGAGCACAACAACAAAATAAAAAAAGGAATTAAACAAACAATTGATAGAATTAATAAAAAGCTTAAGGCTGTATGGTACTGAGAAAGCAAATTTCTTTTTTAGTATCGATATTTAAACCTTGCTTTTATAATAAATTAATATGTAATCAATTAATATGAATCCACTTTTTATTTCGTGATTTTCCATCTAGAGACAGTAAATTTACCAAAAATTTTCGTCATTGCGGTGTAAAAACAAATAAACTTATCGTTTGACGTAATTTTCCTTATCGATCGGAAAATTAACGTTAACATTTTGAAACTAAATTTTACATTTTACTCGCTGTTTAGAGGTAAACTATTTGGAAAATAATTTTGTACATTTCAAATAAACGATAAAATTTGAAAAATAACCATAGACAAACTAAACGTTTTATTTAGATAATCATGTATTAATCCGTCAATTATAAGTTTAACTTCATCCTAAAGAACAAGTTAGGTTAATTGCTGATTATTTGTGTTTAAAAATTGATTTTTTGTACACATCGTTTTTGACAATTTGAGTACCATACAGCCTAAATTATTAAATTACCTATTTATCAACTTAAAATTTAGTATATGTACATTGTTGGGCTTAACTACACTGTTTATTTTAAAATTTAGATTCATTTTTGAGGAGTCAAGTAGTCAAAGCAGATTTTCATCAAATGTTTCTTTCGAGTACAAACTGAATTTTAGTTTTGTGATCATTATTCAATATAAATATAGGTAAAGAAATAATAGGTTTGGGTTATTTTAAACAATCCTACTTTGAGTTATTATATCCCTTTTCCTACCAGGTAAACATTTTATTTGGTTAAATTTAACTCCAGCCCACACAAATGTGGGTGTAAAAAGTGACAGGTGGTAATGTCTTCAGGATTTTAACGGATCTTAGTTAAATCGGAACTATTTATTATTTTTCACATTCATGTATCTCAGTAACCATTGATCGTATCGGGTAATGTGTGTTTGAAAGGTGACATTTTAACTTGCACTTTGACATACAAAACAATAAAATCGGTGAAGTGAATAAAAAGCTACAACATTTTAAACATGGAGATAAATAATGAAAAAATTCGATATGTTTGACAATTATATTACGATAAAGGTAAAAACGCGGCTCAAGCTCAAAAATTTGTGCCGTTTATGAGGAAGGTGCTTTAATCAGCAGCAAAGAAATGGTTCCCCGCGCTTTCGTTCTGGAAATATGGATGTCAAAGATGCACCTCGCTCTGGTTGACCAACCACTGGAAAAGTCGATGTAATCATGCAGAAAATTGAAGAAGACCGGCATACAAGCAACCATGCAATTGGTAAAGAACTAAATAATGACCATAAAACAGTTTTAAACCATTTGAAAAGGGCTAGAACAAGAAAAGCTTGACGTTTGGGTACCCCATGAGTTAACAGTTAAAAATTTAATGGACCTGATTTCTAACAGAACGAAATCGAGCTATTTTTAAAGCGAATGATTACAGGCGATGAAAAGTGGATAACATACGACAACATTGTGCGAAAAACATCATGGACGAAACGAGGTGAAGCTTCCCAAACGATATCAAAGCCAGGATTGACGCCATGAAAGGTAATGCTGTGTGTTTGGTGGCAACACGATTGATTTTAATCTTTACTGTCAGCAACTAATGCGTTTAAAATAAGCAGTTCAATTAAAACGTCCAAAATTGATCAGCAGAAAGGGCGTTGTGTTCCATCATGATAACGCTAGACCACACACATCATTGTTGACCCGACAGAAACTGAGAGAGCTTGGCTGGGAAGTTTTAATGCACCCACTATATAGTCCTGACCTAGCACTATCGGACTACCGTTTCTTCCGGTCCATGCAGAACCATCTTAATGGATTTACATTAAATTCAAAAGAGGCTTGCGTAAATGAGTTGTCTCGATTTTTCGCCCCTAAACAACAGAAGTTCTACAGTGATGGGATCATGGCTCTACCAGAAAAATGGCAAAAGGTCATCGATCAAAATGGCACATATTTGGTCTAATAAAGTTCATTTGAAATAAGAAAATTCTTTGTTTAAATGTTACCCGAAAAATGCTACGAACTTTTTTCCTTATATAATATATAACATATTATTTTGTTTTTGTTAGCTTATTAATTATTTTACTATTATTATAGTTATAGAAAGAATTATTTTACTATTATTATAGTCCGAAAAATAACATTCGAAGAAAAATGATTTAAGTGGAATGCACAATTGTGTATGTTGGTTCAAAATACATACAAAAATAAAATTTTGACATAATTCTTTTTCCTTACCCACACAATTGTGATGGCAGGCGGGAAAAGGGATATATTCTAAATTGGTAAAATATTTGTAGTTTTAGTTAATCAACTATACTTTGCATCCAGATGTTTTGTTTATTTTTGGGGAAATCCCACGAAACGCAATATTATAACGAATAAAACAAATAAATAAAAAAATAATAGGACTGAATTAAAACATTAGTGAAATCTAGTGTAAATTATTATTTTCTTATACGGTAGATTTTGTAAATATAAAAAATGTTATTTTTAAATAAATAAAAAATTATCAGTTTCTTCGCAATTATTAGGAAAATCTTGTTATAACTGTAAAATGAGACGTGGCAAGCATTGTACGCAAAAAGGAATCATTCTCGAGTTTTGGAAGGAGAGCAAAACATACAAAGAAATATGTAATATACTTAATTGTTCTCAAAATATGATAACAAATGCCTTAAAGCAGCAAGAATCTATTGGAAATTGAGGGAGAAAAAGGAAAACTACTCTTAATGACGACATAATGATGGTGAGAATGACCAAAATGGACCCGTTTGCAACATCAAACGATAATATGTAGTAGATTACGCGAGAAAAGTTTAGTTGTGCGGTCGGCCAGAAAAGTACCACACCTCAGTAAGACACACGTGGTAAATAGAATAAAGGTCGCCAATCGTTATCACGAATGGAGTGGGAAACAAAATCTAAAAAATTGGCGCAGTGTACTTTGGAGTAATGGATCAAAAATAAATTTGTAGGGGTGCGACTCCAAACATTACGTGAGACGACCAACAAATGAGGAATTCAGCCCAAAATATACCAAAAGAACTATTAAGCATCGAGATGGAAGCATCATGATATGGGGATGTTTTTCCTGGTACGGTGTAGGTCCGATTTATTGGATAAAATGGATTGACACAAGATGTGTACATCAATATATTGAATAATATTATGCTCCCCTATGCAAGGGAAAATATGCCTTCTTCTTGGAGGTTCCAACAGGACAATGATCCCAAACACACCACGAAAAGAGCTAAACAAAAGTTTATTCAAAATAAGGTCAACCCAATGGAGTGGCCGGCACAATCGCCGGACTTAAGCACCATTCAAAACCTTTGGCATGAATTTAAGGCGAAAATCGCGAACAGAAACATAAAAATAAACAAGAGTTATGGTGTTCTATAAAAAAGTCGTGGGAAACCATCCCAGTCGAAACGTGCCAGAAATTGGTGGATTCAATGCCTAAAAGATGCGAGGCAGTTTTGAGTAACAAGGGGTATACAACGAAGAATTAAATTTCATATTATTTTGTGATTTTATAATCTTTTATTAATTAATTTTAATTGAAATTTGTGATTTTGTTTTTTACACCTATTATTTTTTTATTAACAAAAACTTGAATTAAATAAAGCATCCTTGAACTTGAATCTATGTTAAACTAATAATTTTTGGATTTAAAATGTTAATTGGTGAGTAAACTACAAAATACAATCATCCAATTTTCTTTAAATTTCCTTATCCTCCGATAATTGCGGTATTTGTGTATTTTTCGTGAGCTCGGTAAAGTGTAAGAATTACCCGAAGCTATTTTAAACCAACAATCGATTGGTGGCAAAGTTCAAATAATTATATTTATGTTGAATATTGCTTATATTAACTTATTAGGTGAAAACGATTAATATTTTGGCCTCTATGCGCAATCTCCAATTAAAAAAAATTGATTTGGAAACGATACATTGTATTTTTCGCGACGATCGATGTAACTGTCGGCTATCGAAGAACAATCCTGGGACCATATTCTTGAAATCCTTTCCATATTTTGCTTGAATTTCAGTTAAAATTCTCAAATACTTTAGGAAATGTAAAGTTAGTAGAATTCCCTATCAAGGACAAATTTCTCAAATACCGGAAAAAATTAGGAAAGGGTCTTACGCATTTGGGACAAATGGAGAACATGCAGTGGTTTAATTTTATGTTCAGAAAATGATATTTTTATCTTAAAAGTGAACAATATAATAACCGCGCTTTAGATGACCTCGAATGACATGCGAATTAACTCTCTCTAAATTTATAGCTTGATAAAATAGTTTTAACAATACCAAAATTATGTTTATTTTCAAATGACAAAAAAAAACTTTTACCAACAATTCAAGTAGACAAACTTTACGTACTAAAAATTGATGTTAAACGCTGTAACAAGGTTTAGGCTTGAGGAGTTCGATATTCGATGGTATTGTTACTGTAATTTTGCAAATAAGATACACTTGTTTAACAATAAAATATAAACTGTTCGCAACACTTGTTGTCTTATAACATTAAAATATAACATAATTTATCCATAGTTTTGTTAAACTACATTTTTAAGTGACAACAAATAAAAAAACCTGTACAATTTGTCTAAGATGCATAAACAAATTTAATTTAATAATTTGAATCAGTCAAAAAGGAACAACCCTTACAGAACCATATTTATTTTGTCCGTCTGTTTGTTTAGACAATTGCTACATTCATAGAAAAACTGGTACGATGTTTCTAACCTACAGTCTATACTATGCAAATTCACTGATATTTTCTATCAGGATATCAATGTAGGTGTGAGTATTTTATTTAAATTTTGACACTATCCGCAAATTATCAGGAGGCTATTTCACGATAAATTATCATGAAATTATTACGAAATGTCATCCTTTTGAGGTTACGTTTCAGCATTATAAATTTAATTTAAAAGGTGAAAACATCAGTATGTGTTAAATTCGTGTGTCGATACGTGATAAAAATAATAGACGTATGTAACTATTGAAAAAAATAAATATATTACAGAAAATTAAAACTGAGTTAAATAAAATTAACAAAAATGTATGTTTTCACCCGGCTCCCCGAATTAAAAAAGCTGACTTAAAATGGTGGTTTTTCTGACGTAAAACCAGCGTTTTTATTTCATTTTAAAATTGACTTAAAATCTGTAATGAAAAATAAATAAAAACGCTGACTTTATAAATGCATATTATAAGTCATTATGAAGTGTGTTTATAAATGGTATAATAAACCCACTTATTTAAGTTGTATATTTTCGCATGCATTTCATATGTGTATGTGTCAATTTTATGTTTATAATGTGACCTAAAATATGCCTTTTTAAGTCATTTTGAAAATGAATAAAAACATATAAAAACACATATTTTAATTTAATTTCAGCCTTTTTTAATTCAGGGAGCCGTCTTCATTCTGAAAATTAAATTTATAATGATGAAACATAACCTCAAAAGGATGACATTCCGTAATAATTTCATGATAATTTATCCTGATAGTTTGCTGATGGTGTCAACATTTATATAAAATACTCACACACACATTGATAGAAAATATTAATGAATTTGCATAGTGTAGACTCTAGATAATTGATTTGGTGAAAAAATAATGTAAGCTTGTTGCAATGTATGATCATTTTTTTGTACGTAGAGCATGTCTGATTTCTGTGTGAAATATTTTTTCTGTGATTAAATAACGTCGAACCGTATGTAAACTAATTAAAATAAAAAACCTCTTAACGAGGTAAATGTTCGAGTGACGAAAACCGAATTCAATTCACAAAATTTCTGATATCAAATTTGTGCCGAAAAAAACAATTGTATTCAACGATTTTTCGGAATGTTAGTGCATTCAGCGCGTTGTTGTTTAACATTCAAAAAACCGATGACAAGTTGTTGTTTTTGACAGCTAGAAAAAAAAATGTAAACTAACGCGCCGAATGCACTAACATTCCGAAAAATCGTTGACAAATCGAATACAATTGTTTTTTTCGGCACAAATTTGATATCAGAAATTTTGTGAATTGAATTCGGTTTTCGTCACTCGAACATTTACCTCGTTAAGAGGTTTTTTATTTGATATCAATGATTTTGGCAAGGCAAATTGAAAATGAATTGAATTGCGATTCGTTTTATTGTTGTCAGTCGTTTTCGGTTTTGACTTTGAGTTCACACACACACACGATAGCACACAAGTTGCCGCTACGTGTTATTGTGCCTCATAGACAGACGCGCGGCATTGAAATGACCAAAACCAACAACAAACCCATGCTAACGCACCAAATACAGAAAAACTACACCATAGAAAGTTGTATTACAATATATGTGTACATCGTATGTGCACACTAGTTTAATAAGTAGTGGTGCGAAAGAAAAAAATTAACATGAGATTGTTAGTGTAACCAATACAATCTTCTGTAATTTGTTGAATATTGGCATCTGCGATTCAGACTTTGTTCAGAGCTTAATTGTTGTTCGTTTCGCGAAAAACGAATTACGCATACTCTCACACAGCTGCCGGCTGTGTGTTACGTAGTGTGAATGATTCGTTCTTCTTCTCTCGATATTCGTCACTCCAGTGGCTTGCGTCTGTGTATGAGGCACAATAGAACGTAAAACAATAGAACGAAACTGTTTCGTTAAAAAAATGGAAAACAATAAAACAAAATTGTTTCTATTGAAGAATGGTTCAATACGATTTATGTTTGGAAAGTATATGCTCTTGGCCTCGAAATAGTAAAGACTTATATTATCTTTTTTATGTTGAAAGTAGGGTCAGGTCTCATCATTAGGTTCAGGTAGGTAGTTTTTTTTATTATGTTTAGCACGATAACCTACGTTCTGGTGTACTGTTTCTAGTGTGTGGAAGACGATTCTATTTCTTTATTTTGCATGCAATTTTTCAGTCTTCATTTTGTAGTCTTTTAGTAGATTTTATTTCAGAATCCTTTACCACATGCCACAAACAGGTCATGCCGGGTATGATCTTATTACACACCCGGTTCTCGTAGGCTATCGGCTGAACATTTATAGTCTAGTTTTTAGTGTATGTTACAGAGTAGTAAAAATTTAGACCAGATGCATGTGTTTTTGGTAGAAATTCGATTGAGTAATTCAACAATTTTTTTTGCATGTTTCTTGCTGTTTTGTCACTAACTGCATGCGGCTACCATTCATTTTTGACTCCTTAAACAATACAATAAAATATACATATTTTAGTGTGTTAGTTGGAAATAAAGGTAATGGTAGCTAGCCTCTCGCTGATATTCCATCTTCATGCGATGGGATGGGAGATAAGATCTATTTTTCAAAGGAATCAACATAATGATAAAAAAATATCGATTTTATGCAAGGAGAC
The DNA here is from genome assembly GCA_932526605.1 of Nephrotoma flavescens. Taxonomy (NCBI): domain Eukaryota; kingdom Metazoa; phylum Arthropoda; class Insecta; order Diptera; family Tipulidae; genus Nephrotoma; species Nephrotoma flavescens. The sequence goes on from OW052222.1 coordinate 110,636,576, forward strand.
TCAAATGTTCAATGTTTTTAGTGATTTTTTCGATCACATTAATTTGTCAGTTTTTTCATTTTTTTTGTTATGAAAAAAGAGTCACTGGTAAAAATTCTCTTAGCAATGATAATAATATGATGTATTTATATTTGTTTCATTATAATACGTTCATTCACTATCATTATGAACCGCAACGGACCGATATTAGGGAGCATTTGAGCCAAAAAATAAAATTTTGCAAAAAAATTAGGGTGGCTTTTAAGTTATGGAGGTCAATATCTAAAATATACGAGTTTTCTGGGACAAACGGTTGATGTCATATTGTAGGTGAGATTTGTGGCTAATAATCCTGAAAATATGAACCAAAAGTCTTGGGCTCATTTTTTAGCAATTCGGCCTAATGTGGCCGGCCGATTTCGCATTTTTCAGTTTTTTGGCCAAAATGACCCTCCAACCTCATTTTTTGAATTCCTTTTTTTGCTATTTGATAGCTGGCGTCAATACCTTTCCAACGATATGCATATGTTCAGGGTATGTCGAATAGATTCAGCACTGTGGACGTGGCAAAATGGCCAAAAATGGCCGTTCAGAGGCCGGCCGCGGCCAACATGGCAACCAAATCAAAAAGTTGTAGAACAAAAATTGCTTAGTTTTTTAAGTACTACAACCCCTGAAAATATGAGATCAAATAAAAGAGGTACGGACAAACAAACATATATACCAAAGCAAGATTATTTGGTGACGTCATAGAAAAATTTAAAATTGTCATAACTTTGGTCAAAATCATCCGTTTTGGACGTTTGAGGTGTCGTTGAATTGGTATTGACATCTACAATCATAATTTGTCAGTTAAAAAATAATTTTGGCATATTTTGGGGCAGTTATACGCGAAAAACTGATTTTTTGGGGCAATTTTTGGAAGGTCATATCTCCACTCAATGTTAGTAGAAATTCATGCTTTTATACATTATTTAGGTTTATTTTTCAAGACCTTTCCAATGGTATATAACATGATCCTGGCGGCTTTAAAGTGAAAAAGTTCGAAACTTGCTGTATAATATACTTCGTTCGACTTCTAGCACAGTAGGTGCTTTCGTCACTCGTTTGGACTGCCGTCCAAAGTGATCAGTGGTATTATAACTTAGAAACAATTTTCGTATGGTTTTATTACGCTGCGAAATTTGTTTCGCTATGCTTTGTACTTGTGAATTTTTTAGCTTAATTGGTACAATTAATGATAAATTTGACTCAAAATAAGCTTAAGTTGTGTTATTTTTTACGTTAAATTACAATTATTTCGTTCAATAATATAAAAATTATCTCACTAGGTCTTCTGTAACATTCTACTCACATCTCACCGTAAGACTTTAACATTTTCGGCGAAATTCTATTTGCAATACAAAATTTGAGACTAATTCTTTGTTCGATATTTATATTTATTATAAAAATCGCATCGCAAAACACACAAGAAATGAACTGACAAAATAGAGTACCGTAAACCAGATGGAGGACAGTTGTACCAACTTAACGACGAAAAAATTACAATCTCTTTAAGCGGACTTTTTAAATGACCAATTATGTAGTAAGAAATAAGAAGGAAAAAGTAAGAAAATTTAAAAAGTAAGAAATTAATTTTCGTATTTATGAAAATGAAATTTAACTAAAATTAAAGCAGTTTACAAAATCAAGAAAGCAAAACACAGAATTGGATACCTTCCGACTCAACTCTATCGCCAATACAAAGAGGATCAGGGAATTAATAAGTAGGAGCTCGTGTTTTACACGTCATGATTTATACATTTGTTCAATTAATGATCCAAACGCAAATAGTATATTCCAATTTTTTTTTAAATAATGCTAACACTACAAAAGTTTTAACTGCCTTTTTTACACAAACTTTTCAGAAGTTCCAACATTGTTTAAGTTTCATGTTTAATCGAGGTGCATCTATATACAAGTAGAAAGACACTCGTGTCTCGTGCTGCTCATTTTGATTCGTCCCCTACCCTACAACTTTAATAATGCACATCAGAGGCATGCGCATGACCAACATTTTTCATTTCATTCTTTTTATCGAGCACGAGCAATAATACAACAAATAAACTAAAAACAAAAAGTGGGTTGTACCAATGTAGGAAAATCGGAAAAAATAGTTTTCATATATACCAATACAAACGAAATAATGAAAAGTGTTTTATATGGAACCCATGTGGTTGGTTGAGATTTTTACACATGGAAAAACGAAGTGATTTCCGAGAGAGAGAGAGAGAGAGAGCAGAGCAGTCTGCATAGTTTATTAAACTAAAATATCTCGAGCGTTTTACAAATTTTAATTTCCACGAGAAAATAGAAAATGGGAATAACAACAATAAAAATTATTTATTTGGTTTTGTATTTATGGAAATTCTAATCAATTGTTGTTGCTATTGTATAAATATTAAAATATTTATTGTTTGATATGTTGTAAAGAAATTTTGTACAAAAAACAATTTTCACTTCCGACACATAATAAAGAGAAAATTAGAATACATATTCATAAACATCTTGTACAAGATGCAGAGTGTTGATATACATAATTGGAATAAAAAAAATGTGGTAGGCAAATAAACTAAATTTCCATTTAAAATTAGACACACGACTATTGGCTTTTGATTAGATTATAAATAGGATTGATCACACTTCTATCAGACCAGACGCAATTCCACATAAATTGGACAAAAAATTAAATCAAAAATTCAGAAAATTACCATATTGTTACCTTGAATTGGGTAACTTGTGCCCGAACAAAATGTTAAAAACTTTAAAATTGTGTGATTCTGTTTAGAAATTCAAATCAAACTGAACTGGTTTAGTGATATATGGTAAATGGTCTAGCCAAACAACATGGTATGTATACGTTAAACATAAATCGTTGAGATAGTACGTAGTAGCGGAGAGTTTGATTTATTTAACCGATAACAATACAAAAAATAATATTTAAAATTTAAATTTTTTGACTTTCTGAAGAAATTATTCCCAATCTATGAATTACATGTTTTTATTTCTTTTTATACATTTTAAGATCAATTTTGATTTATAGGTGCTTTTTATGCACAATTTTAATACATAAGAATAATTTTATTTTAAAGGCAATGATCGTATGTTTAGATCGGATGTACCCTTTATTGAAGTGTTTTAACATGAAAAACCGACCAAATTAAAAATAGATTTTATAATTTTACATTTATTCAAAATTACTATGAGAATACAACTCTACGAAAAATAACTTCGTCGAATTTTATATTTTCTACCAGGTTCCAGCGACAGCATGTTTTTCCCCTATAGAAAATTCTTCCATGCCGTTATTTTTTGCCGAAAGAACGAAAGTAAGTTAACATTTTATTAAAATATCTAGGTGCCTGGTTTTGCTTGTGTATTGGGAATTTAACGATTATTATTCAAATCTGTTAATGTAGTTTAATTCTTTATTTTTAGGGCTTATAATTATTTCGGAATCACTCGTGCTTTACACTCGTTTTTAGTAATTTTAGTACTAAGTAGTTGTATTATGGCATATGGCTGAGAATATTTTTTAATGTTAACATGCCGATTCCGCTACTTATTCGCATCGTTTGTCGTTTGAGCTAACTTATTTTACTTATAAGGTTAGTCGGCAGCTTTGCCAAAATTATATATGTATATTATTGAAGTCAATTCATGCAATAAGCTAGTACGTTTTGCGTCTAGTCACATTGAAATGATATTTTAAATTGTTTCTTTAGCATTAAGTTTCACAAAGTTCTATAGTCACGTGGAACGCCAAATGATACGGCTATGTGAATTGGGCCGTAAGTTCGCGGACGCCTAAAAACTGTTAATCGAAAGTGCCGTGATACTTGATCTATTTGGTTTAATAATGTAGATATCGAAGTCAGGAAAATTATTTGCAAACCTTCTCGATCAAAATTGTTAAAATAGCGCTAACTGTAGCGGATGAGGGGTAGAGAGTAAATGCTACTTAGATTGGTAGTAGATTACCGTTCGAAAATACTCGATAATGATTTGAGGAATGGTACGGTGTGTTCTAGTGGAAAACAAATTATTGCAGGTAATTAATTTTGAACGGAATCTATCAAAATTTATAACGTTTAGGTAATTATTTTATTTCCCGATAGATACTTCAAACTGAACTTTGATATTCGCCAATTGACGATTGTAAAAGTTAAAAAAGCGCCGCTGGTAGATCAGGGGCGGTATGTTGTACCATCACTTCGAATCGAAAAAAGTCGAATTCGAAAAAAGTCGAATCGAAGAAAGTAGTATCACTTTTGCTTTTCGAAAATGATACAACATACCGCTATTCGACTTTTTCGAATTTCGATTCGAAGTGATGGTACAACATACTGCCCCTGGTTGCAACTAACTTACTTACACAAAAAAATGACATGTGATATCGCCCATCAATTATTTCTTTTCTATTGCTATCACAACCTACTAGAATACATAACCTCTTTTCCTATTTTTGCAAGTTCTGAATATAACCAAATCCATCTATTTGTGATTAAATTTAAGTTTCTTTTTGTCAGAAGTATTGTTGACAATTTTCCAACTTAATTTTTTGGGTTAATTGTGACAAAATCAAGTGAATAAAGAAAAGAGCTAGAAAAATTACAAATTAAGACCAACGTATTTGATTGCATGACATAAAACACGCAAAACAAAATGAGAAGCACCCGTTCTGCCATATTGTAATTTCACTTATATAGGAAACAAAAAAAAATATTTGACAGAATTTTTTACCAATTATTTTATTATAATTAAAATAAAATAATTGGTAAAATATTTTTTAATATAAAATATAGTGCGAGTATCGCACTATATTTTATATTAAAAAATATGTGCAGAAATAATTTAGTGTTAATATTGAGTAGTAAGCAAAATTAATTGAAACTTTTAAATTAAATTTATTAAAACCTGAAAAAGGACCTTGTTTTTTTGCTAAAATAAAAGAAATTATAGAAAATTTTATGGGTAGTTTTTTTTATATTTTATATACAGTGGGTCATAGCCAAAATGATACAAGCAATAATTTACATTTATTATAAGTTTCAGTATTAGTTGTTAATTTCATAAAACAAAACAAACGAGAAATTTCAATTTATAACAAAATAGTAACAAATATCAATAGCTGCCTTGCTTTCGCAAAACCCGCTTAGCTTTAATATTAGAGGCCAATTTTGGTTTCAGCAATATTTGTTTATGAATTTCCAGTAACAAAAATAATTGTTCATCATAGTTGGCGAATTTATCAGTAGTAATTAAAGTAGAGTTGGCTTTAAATAAAACAAAAAAGATTTTCATAAAACCGATTCAGATTACAATTACTACTGACATAAAAGCCAACTATGATGAACAATTATTTTCCGTTAATGGAGATTCAAAACAAATATTGCTGAAAGCAAAATTGGCCTCTAACATTAAACAAAAGCGGCTTTGCGAAAGCAAAACAGTTAATATTTCTACGTAAAAATATGTCACATCTAAAATAATGCACTCTCTTTGTTTTGAAAATAGCGATACTTTTTCTACACAAAACAAAATTTTCAATGTAAAATAATTTTGTGTATCACCCTGGAGATATACTCCACGCGACCGACGTGACTAAGTAAAAAGAAAAAGTTAAACTATGAGAATTTATATTAAAGCAATTAACTGTAGCTTTTTATTGTTGTTTAGTACTAAAGTGACATCTTACAGAAATTTTATGAAATAATTAACCAGTTCTTTCATTTTTGTTACCGCTTTGACCTTTTGTAAAATCAACTGCGCGCTTTTCTTTCAACTACTCACCTTTAATATTTTAAATTTTTATTATTTCACAAAAAATGAAAGAAATAAAAACAAAGTTAAAAGTTAAATAAATGTTAAAAACGTGAATTCATATATTGAGTTTATCTTGGGTATACTCGTAAGCGCGTTTTTGACATTTCGAAGCTTCTGAGTAACGTCGAGTATATCTCCAGCATTAGTTTTAAACAACCTTTGGTGCGATTATAGTCAGTATAGTGTGCCAGACAAATAAGTAAAATGTTGTAATAATTGAGAAAATGAGTGACACACAGAAGTACTAAAATGCGTGAATTAGGTATTAATGATTTTAAAGATGGCAAAACTCAAAGAAAAAATGCAGAAATGCTGAAAACAAGTTCTTCTACTGTTCAGAATTTTATTGAAAGCTTCATCTATCAACACCGTGTTGGAAATAAGGATTATCCGAAAAATAAAAGAGAACCCCAAAATTAAGTGCTCCATTGCTGGCCGAGGAAGCTGAAAAATATTTACTTCAAAAATGTCATCCGCAGAAACAATACGCAGAATACTAATAGAATCAATTTTTCATGGTAGAATAATGCGGAAAAAGTCGTACATTAGTGAAGTAAATCGAAAGCCTAGAATTAAATTTGCCCAAGGCCATAAAACAAAGATGAAACATTCTGGAACACGGTTATATTTGCTGATGAAAGCAAATTTAACGATTTTGTTTTGCTAAAAAATTGGTTTTACGTGCACAATATGATACTGACCTGCAAGTCCAAACTAATAAACTTTTACATAGGTGGTACAATCCATGATCCCTCTTCAAATCTCAAATATCATTCATTATCATGTACTCGAAATATTTGTGATTTCCATTCCTTTCCAATCGAAATCGTGAACTCCTTTAATTATCTAGACTCGCAGCTAAATTTCAAAGTGCATTTGTATAATTTAAAAAGTAAGCTGAGTAACATACAATCTACGAAATACAAATAGATTAAGAGTTTCCTTTCATATTAAGGGACATTTTAAAAGAATCTACACGTATATACAGCCTCAACATTTTATAGTCAATTACCACCCACAATTTTTACAACAAATAATTTTCATGAATTTTGTAGATTATTAAAAGATTGGCTACTTACAATTAGCAATATTGAAACTATTTTTTAAATATAATTATTATATTTTGCTTATATAAGTACGAATTAATGATAGTCTGAATATTACGATTTATTGATTACTCCATTATTGTTAATTATAAAATTAGTCTAATATAAATTATTTTAGTTTGTCGAAATTATACAGTTGAATTCATGATTTTAATTTTCTATAAGTTGTTCATTTTCCATAGCACCGATACATTTATTATAAATCAGGGGCGGTATGTTGTACCATCTCTTTGAATCGAGATTCAAAGCGGTTCTAAAACAAAATGGATATCCTACCAATTATTAATAAATTAATTGTACAATGTGATAATATTAGTTACAAACATATGAATTAATTTTTCATAGAATTTTTAAAACTGCCTCCTTTTAGATGTCACATGTTTTTACGCAGAAATTTTGATTTTGGTTATTATTTTGTTATAAATTGAAATTTTTCATTTTTTTTTTGTTTTACGAAACTAACAATTAATACTGAAGCTTACAATTTTTTTTTGTATTTATTTAAATTATTACAACTGAATACATATATTGTATTACAATACAATATTCATCTAGTAATTTTTCTTTCTTAATTTAGTCACTTGTGAATGAGGCCCATTGACCAGCTCCATCTATAGGTTATTTACTCAAGTAGTCTTTGCACTGGCGTCCTTAATCCATTAAATCAATTGGTTTCGTTCTTACTGCATGTGAGTGAAGTGTCCAACATATACCACGAAGCTTTTCATTTACCTGTTGATAAATACGTTATCCATGAATTAGTTTTTTTATTTCTTCTTGAACCGTCGAGATATTTACATCCTTATGAAGGTCATTACTCCTAAAGTACCACGAAGCGTTAACCTAAAGTACCACGAAGCATTAACCTAAAGTACCAAGAAGCGTTAAGTGCTACGTGGTCACTTTGTTTTGAAAAATTTGTATTATTTTGGTGTTGGTTTTCTGTGTACCACCCAATTGCTTTGTACCACCCGCAAGTCCATACAGGCTTTAGCACCTGTTGATATAATAGCAATTTATTTTGGGTTGATAATTCCGAATTTTTCCCGAGTAGCAAATATATTTTTTGATATTTGATATTAAGAACATTTTTTTCTTTTCAACTGGCTTTTTCCATCTGAGCCTGGTATCTAAGGCCATCCCTAAATATTAAGCCTTATTTGCAGACGGAATCTGCTGATCGTTAATGATTACAGGTTTGTAGCTGACTTATAGATTAGTAAAATTCACATGCGTGGATTTCGATTCATTGAGCTCTTAGTTCTGGATATTTACTTTAAAAAAAAATAAAAATTACTTGCATCATTTTGGCTTTGACCCACTGTAGATGCCGTCAAATTAAAGGAAGTTATTTGGATAAAGAACAACTTTCTGAAGAGAATTAAGAAATTTAATTTTAATTTTTAATTATTGAATCACAAATTAAATTATAAATTTATCGTAGAAGTGCTTAATTTTAATTACTTGTGTTTTCTCAAAATTATGACAAAATCAATCAATAAAAAATACAAAAATAAAAAAAATAATAAAAAAAAATCATTATTTCATTTTGCATAACACACACATGTTGTTTAAGCGGCCGTTATTGTATTAACCCATATTAGCTCAGCGATCTATTTGTAGATCAATACAAAAAATCTCTTAAAAAGAGAATTGGATAAATTATAACGGTATATTTTTACTGCAATGTTCTGTTTAAATAAAAATCCTTTCGAAAACATATTTAGTATATATTTTGCAATCGCAGCGGTGCACAGGTGAATTATTCAAATTACCATAATTTTACAGAACACATTTACAATTATAATTTGTTACATAATTTAAAGGACTTTAAAGGTAAGTTGTTATTTTTTGCAGTTGTTTTTTATTTTTCCAACAATTTTTTGTTTTCCAAATTCAGCATACGAAAACTCACTATATTTTATATTTTATTCAAAAATAATTAATTTGGGATAATATGGGTTAACATTTCATTTACTGTATTTTATTTTGTTTCAGCCGTGCTACATGTAGCCTCATAAGACCGGCTTCACCTTCCTTCCTTTCCCCTTTTTCGTACAAAATCCGTTTTAATTGCGACATTAAATTTTTTGGTGAATCCGAAATGAAAAAATAGAAATGATAATAAAAAAAATTAACGCCATTTTTGAGATGTAGATTTTTGTTTAAATTTTATTTTCGAGAGAACAGAATAAAACAATACAAAAAAATTTGGTGTTTTAATATAAAATAAGGGTTTAAATTAACAATAAAAATCTATTGCGACTTAGTTTGAAACCAGAAAGTAAAATCTCGTGTGCATGGTTCTTTTAGTTTGACGTCACGTCCTACACGAATGAAAAAGTAATGAATATGATCATAGACCGAGTTATTCATTACCTTTATTCAGTGCAACACTGCTTTAAAAATTTTGCTATATGACGTCAATTTATGTCGTCAGTTTTCTCTTTTGCTATTATAAGCAGCACTAAAATTAAAAAGATCGTTTTGAATTTTTTTTGTTTTTGCTGTCATATTGATAAGAAAAAAATTGTAAACAAACAACAAAAATATTTTAATAATATATTTAAAAATTTAATAGAAAGCTATTGGTAAAAGTATTTATTCATAATATTATTATACAATTATGCATTAATGTGTTAAATATGTAAACACATAAAAAATGTACACATCTCCTATAATTTACGAGAAGACATAACCTTACTTTTAGCACATGTATAAAAATAATTTTTTTTTTGTTTGTTTTCGTTTTTTCATTTTATGAACATGACTGCCATCTACAGTTCAAAGAAAAAACTGTAGACATAAATTTAATGACATAGCAAGTAGTGTGGCCTGTAGTATTCTAGGTGCACTGCTTTATTATAATGCTTTTAACATAAGCATTTATGGCAACAAAAAGTCTAACATAACTTCGAGTCTTGCAAAGTTGGTAGTCATGAAATTGTATAAAATATTGCACTCCAGAACCGCCGTGGTTTCGATTTATAACTAAATGTTCGTTGTAATAACCTTCTTGAAACCACAAATTAATTAAATTCCGATTTAATTTACAACTGACCACAGCGATCTTCTTCCGATTTAATTTACAACTGACGAGTTGTAAATTAAATCGGAAGAAGATCACTCAGTGATCGAAAAAGTTAATTGAATAAAAATAAAATTAATTGAAGAGTAAAAATTGTTTTAAAGTTAATTTGTGGTTTCAAGACCAAACAAAAAAAAAATGAAATACAATTTATAAAACGTGTTAACTTTAAGATTAAGTAAACATGGCCTACCCAAGGCCTACCCTAAACCAAGCGCAAATTTTATCCATTAAAAAATCAATAAAATATCCATAAAATTCCAACTAATTATTTAAATCTCTTCGCATATCTCTTTGCATCTCATCCACCCAAGCTACACGAGATTTTAGTTTCTGGTTTCAAACTAAGTCGCAATAAATTTTTATTGTTAATTTAAAAACTTATTTTATATTAAAACACCAAATTTTTTTGTATTGTTTTATTCTGTTCTCTCGAAAATAAAATTTAAACAAAAATCTACATCTCAAAAATGGCCTTAATTTTTTTTTATTTTCATTTCTATTTTTTCATTTCGGACTCAAGGACAAAAATTTTATGTCGCGTGTAGATTTTTGTTTAAATTTTATTTTCGAGAGAACAGAATAAAACAATACAAAATAATTGGTGTTTTAATATAAAATAAGGGTTTAAATTAACAATAAAAATCTATTGCGACTTAGTTTGCAACCAGAAACTAAAATCTCGTGTAGCTTGGGTGGATGAGATGCAAAGAGATATGCGAAGAGATTTAAATAATTATTTGGAATTTTATGGATATTTTATTGATTTTTTAATGGATAAAATTTGCGCTTGGTTTAGGGTAGGCCCTGTTTACTTAATCTTAAAGTTAACACGTTTTATAAATTGTATTTCATTTTTTTTTTTAATTTTTACTTTAGTTCGTCTCGAACTTCTTTGGGATTCTCGTCGTTATTTAGTGCTTTTAATAATATTGTTTTTGGTTTGTCAAGTTTAGGTGTAAATGTATAAAACTGTGTGTAAGCTGTCTTTAATTTATCTTTTGCTATTGTATAATTTTCTATGGTACTTACTAATAAAATGTGTTTATTAGCGTTTATTCTTCTCTTTTCGAAATTTTTAATATTAAATTGTTTTAGCAAAATCACAGTATTTTTAGGCGATTGATTGAGTATATTAATTGATGGGATTTTTTCGTTTAGGTCGTTTTTAATTATATTGTCTTGTGGTGTTATTGGAGTTTTTAGAGTATTTAACATTTCTTTTTTATTATTTTTTGTCTTTTTATTATTATTTTGAATTTTGTTATTTTTTTTATTTAATTTACGTAAAACAGTAATAAAATCATTTTCGATCGATTCGTTGGATTATGTATGCATACATCTACAGTGATTCCTTAATTTAGTACTTTTTCATTACGTGTTGTATTACCATTTGAAGTTGTAATAGGATTAATATAACTATGCATTTCTGCAGTTTTTTTTGATCAAGAATCGTTTCTAACTTGTGTTCCAGAAGTTTAATTTTGATATTTAATTTTTCATTTTCTTTTTCTAAACTACACCGTTTTTCTTTCTCTAATGATAATTCATCGTCTTGGTTTAAATTTGGTCCAGTTTTTTCCTAATTTTACCGGTTTAATTATATTACTATTTTCTTGATGTATTTGGGTAATTGTCGTTTTTAGATTTTCTACATCTGCCATTTTTATATCAACGAAATTTAACTTTGAAAAAAAAATAGCTACATAATAAATTTTATTTTTCTAAATCTCTTTTTACTAATATTTAGTCACTATTTAACTCACCTGGGGCCTCCTTTTGAACATACCATAGCCTTTTAATATTTTGGAGGTCACTCACTTCTTTTATTTATATTTTATAGTTTATATCTCACTTGCTCGTTATTATAGTTATATTACAATAGATGCACAGAATTAATTAATTATTTTTTAAATTAAATATTTTTCATATTATAGAAAGATTTAGTGACACATTCAAAGACAAAACGACCTTCCGATATGGCATCCAAAAATTGCCTGAGAGGTGGGATAATCTCGTAGGCAGCGATGAACAATATTTTAATTAATTTGTTCATTCATTTTATTTTAAAATAAATGCACTTTTAAAATTAAAAAAACAGACCGAATTAATTTGTACTACCAATGTAATTTCGTATAGTTTATTTAAGACCTCAAGTTTTATATGCATAGAATTTTGACCTGTAGTTGTTTACCCTCAGCATAATCTTATTGTTGGTGGTCCAGAGAAAGTGATATTCGCTCGTGATCTATGAACTCCTCTACTGAACAATATAGTTGAACCGGTTGCGTGGCAAGATAGTCTCATAAAAAAGTTTTGCTTTATACTTGTGTTTCCGAATCCGAACATGCCCGAATAGAAATTTTAAATGACATTTTACCAAAAAATCCATTGTTCGCTTTTAAGGAAATGCATTAAAAACAGCGAAGTTTTGTGGTAAATTGGATGGCTGATTATTTTATTTTAACGTTTTTTGTTTAACGTTGCTAATACCATTTTTCCTATAACTTTCTTTTTAATTTAGCAGTTATTTGTGATTTAGGTACATATACTTAAATACCATCATCAGAAAGAACGTCTAATGTTGCTGTGATTTAGCCATCATTCAATGAATGATTTGTGAATTTCAGTAGGTTGCTTATTTTCTGTAGTAGACCGGAAAAGAGACGACTTTAGCATTTTGTAAATAGAATCATGGTGTATCTTAAAATTAAATTTAAATACTAATGTATTGAGGGCACCTATTCCGCCACTCATTCCAAATTTACAACTACAAACAAAAACATATCATTAAAACATTCGAAAAAACCACTACCACATTTTCGTGTCCATATACTATTTATAAATTTGGTTGATCTCCCAGATTAATTTGAAATTGGACATTTTCCGTACAACATATCTGTAATTAAAACAATGTTAAAGGGTTGGTTTGATTTGATATTTCTCTTTTTATTTAATTATCACTGCTGCAAAAACAAATAACCAAAAACCAGACTGATTTAATCTGATTTTAAAATTTATAAATATAATAATCAAACGATTTTTAGATAATTCGATTATGTCAATTAAAAACAGATTCGAAATTTTATAAAATTTGAGTTGGTAAGGGGCAATGGGATTATCTATACATACTTTTATTGGATTTTGGGTTTACGTGTCCCATACCATTTCAGTTTGACTATATATTTATATTTATATATTGTACAGTATACCTATATATTATTGCATCTATAGAAATTTTTAATAATCAAAACAATAACAGAAGTTATTAAAATACTTCAGAACCAGATATCTTTATTAAAAATAATAATGGCTTTGATACATTGGAAATCTTCTATTTTCCTTTCATTGACAACTCTATTTACAAAATTCAGTATCAAAATTCCTAAAGACATTACATTCAACAGTTGGTTTACGTTTTCCTAGAAATAATAGCAATATAGAATAGAAGAAAAAGTGAACATTTACATTTAATCGACGTTAATATGCAGACAAATTAAAAGAACTTGATTGAAATCTTATGTCATACCAATTTCAGCTTCAGTCAATCGCAGTTTTCGCTTTTTTTACAAACGATACATAACTTAACCGCAAATTCGTAATTGATGATTGTATAAAAGTATGATGAGCACCACATGCGGAGATATTGTTAAAATGAAGTAGACACAAAAATTAATTAAAATTTAATTAAATATTGTAATAAAATATTATACAATTTACTGTACTTTAACTGACTTCAAAATGTGCACTACGAGATAACCGTGCGTGATTCTCCAATTGATTATAAAATGCAAAAAGTTAATCCATTATTTTAAAAAAAAGACCTCTGTTCCAGTAACAAAACTAAATATTTTTCTATATTGTTTCACGAGTATTTTCTGTGCTATAAAAGACAGTTATAATTTCCAGAAATTGTTTAATATTTCTAATTTCTAAACCCTTTTGAGCAAATTAATTTACAGGCGTGAAGAAAATTACATAATCATCTAAATTATAAACGTCCTAATACTCATGTAACCACCGCCTTTGATGAATACAGCCTCTACCTCTACACTCCACGAGTAAATTATAATTCAAAAAATAATAATAGTTGAAAAATACACGAGTAACAAGTAGTGACAATCTTATATATTACTACGCTTAGTTTTTGGTTTGTGCTCCCTTTTTAACCTACATATTTCTCGTGCTCTTAATGAAACATATATCAGGTGAAAGGTATTTTTTCATATATTAGGAGAATATATGTTTTATTAAGGAACGTGCACGGGAAATAGGTGTAAAAGCCAAGAAACGTTTTTCCTATACTGTACATCTTATATATTAATCACGACGCCAGAATGTCATGACAAAATATGTTTGTGGTGTTAAGAACCGTCATTATTTGTATTGAACCGTGACAATACAGAACAAAACAGAGAACATAAAATGGTTTTACATACATACAAACATTTTGGTGTTAAGAAGTGTGAGTGTAAAAATACAATTTTGTCATGGCACTCTATCGTCATGACAAAATTTTGTGAGTGAAGATCGACCTTAATACTTACACAAACATAATGTCTATGAAAAGTTTGGAATATTCCGTCCGATTTCAGGGGCGGTATGTTGTACCATCACTTCGAATCGGAAAAAGTCGAATTCGAAAAAAGTCGAATCGAAAAAGTGAAAGTTGTATCTTTTTTGCTTTTCGAAAATGATTCAACAAACCGCCATTCGACTTTTTTCGAATTTCGATTCGAAGTGATGGTACAACATACCGCCCCAGGCAAAAGTCATGGGATCTCTTAATTTATGCAAAAAGGTTAGTGAGAAGGTTTGTCCCGATATGAGGTTGATTTGTGTCCCAGTATATTTCGTAACCGGATAATTTATTAAGCTCTTAATTTCATGCTCGAACTAGCATGACGTGTATCTGCTTTTTGTGTGGTGGTAAATCGACTATATAAAGTACATTACTTTTGGTTATGTTGTTAATACGAGATTTAATTTGGAAAACGACAAAATTATTCATATACAAATGAAAATAACACACAAATACAGCGGTCCTTTTGTACGTTTCCTAATAAATATTGTGATTTTCCTTTTTGAGATTTTAATATTTAGTTTAGGCGCGTAAGTGATCATGTGATCACGAGCGCGGGATTTCCGTTTGAGATTTGAATATTTGGTTTCTGTGTACATTTGAGCGCGTGCTTGCCGTTTAAAATTTCAAAATTAACCGCGTATGTGAATTTACTTTATTTTTGATAAAAGTGCATCAAATTTACATCTTAAAATATCTTCTTAATCACAGGCGCGGATCCAGCGTTTTCTGTTACGGGGGGTCACTTTTTAAATTTGTGGTAAAAATCAATAGTCGGTAAAGCAAATGTATTTAATTTTGAAAGTTTAGTAAGGAGAAATGTTCACGTATTTTTATTCATCTAAAACAATTCAAACTTTTTTTAGAAATCAATCAAATATACTAAATTGATACATAAAATAACAAAAATTAAAATTAAAAACATTCAGTCCAATGAATAAATAAAGCATACATTTTTTAAACTTATCTAATAATAAAATCTAATTTTCTCGATCCTTGGCCGAATTTATTAACCACATTGTCAATATTTACTTCCATGTCTATGTATATTTAATAAAGCTAAACCTACCAATCCAAGACCGATTGGCTAATTGAATTCCGCAAATATATTTTAATCTTCTAAGGCCCGATTTTATGAACGAGGATAAATCACAAAAAATCCAATCACAAGACATTTCCCCAATTCCCCGTTTTCCAAAAGTTAATTCTGGCGATTGGCGAATAAATTTAAATAATTAAAATTAAAATAATAATTAAAGTTATATAAATAATTTAATTAGTCTCGTTCACACGCGACCGCAATAAAACAAGAAAACAAATGTCTAAAAATAGTTTACTACGTTTACTTTGTTTTTATTAATATTTTAATAGAATTTTACTTAAAAAATAAAGTTTGTTTATTAAAATAAAAAATTGGATATTGATATTTCCAATTGATATTACTAGTTTTTAGTATAAATTTACAGCCATAATACATAAATTACGTAAATACAATAAATTTCCGTTAAATTCTATTCCCACTTAATTCTTTCCTAAAATTGGTATGGAATAATAAACGTCAAAACTGCTATAATGGGGAATAATTTTTTCCCAAAAAAATGTTTTCCCAAAAGCCGGAATACTTTTTTGGGGAAAAGGGAATAAAACTGCTACAAAATTTAAAATTTCCATTCCCCGGGAATTACCAGAATAGGGCCACTGGCAATCATTTTTTTTACGTTTCTCATCAATTGTGTCAATTTTGATAAATATCAAAGTGTTAAAGTTTAATTAAATTCAATATTAATAAATTTTTAGTATAGACTTACATTTCCTACATTTGTGCAAGGTAACTAAAACTATAAATAAAACTTTTTTTTATTCATCAAATGAAAAATTGTATGTGATATTTTTGTGTTTTTAAGATGGAAGGATCAACGTCATCTTCATCGTCAAAACAATCGAATTTATAATACTTAAGTAACATACTTCAAATATTGGATCCGACGAATCAATATTTTTAAGTGGACGAACGCATGGTTCTATAAATGAATATATGCAAATTGTTTCGCTAATTTTATGTTTATTTAACTTTTCTAAATTCTCCTAATTTATTTTTGAAACAATTAAAAAAGTAGTATTCGTTTTTTTTTGAAAATATTTTTATTTAATATATTTTAGCTCCATAAAATCGATTGTAATATTTATCTATCTTTTTCATAAATAATATGAATTTTTTAAATATTAATATGTCACGTTCCTTCCTATATTCAGACAATTTTTATTGTGCATGTCGAAAGATAGAACAAGAAAAACTACTTTTATACTCTGATTTAAACATCAAAAAGAGAAGATAAATCAGCGGATAAATTAAAACTCTTGGATTTTATTTTTGTTTATCCTCGTTCATAAAACGCAAACAGTGGATTAATCCTAGATGAATCGTTTATCCGCGTTCATAAAATCGGGCCTAAGTAAACTAAAAAGATAAAATACAGTTGGTTTCGACGCACATTCAAGTTTTACTGTTGTTTTTGACAGTGATAAGTGCACTGAGTGTATTTTGCAATTGCACTGATACTTGGTTTACACCAGAGCTACTTTAATAGTATAATACTTTTTTGCTAATAAAGTATAATACCCGGCCAGTTTACATCGCAAGCGGTGTAAACCCGTACTATAATACTATATTACTTTTTTTGTTGGCAAATATATTTTTTTTTGAATTCGGTTTTCATTTTGAATTCGGTTTTTTTTTTGTTGAAATAACTTTTTTAAATTCAGGAAATTTATTCAAAATACGAATTAAAATAAGTGGAAATTTTTCATACAAATACCACTTTTTTTAATTCACTTTTTTTAATTCAACTTTTCTTAATTCGGGTAGTCGGTAAATTCATCTCCGTTTCCACAGACAGACTAAATTCGGAGTAGGTACATAACAAAGCACGCCACCAAAACCTTGGTTACATACATTTAGCGACATTAATTTTTTTTTTTAAGCACGCAGGCTTATCATTTATTTTCAATACGATTTTTTGTTAATGAGTAGAAAACAAATGAGTTGGGAGGGTAATCATCACCGATTTAACGGCGATCTACCCGTTAACAAAGAAAAATTATGATAAAATGTTACGAAACATTAGAATTAAAAATATAACAATAAGAATATAAAATATAAAAAAGACAGACAATTTGAATTAAAATTAAACTGCATCAGACTAAAACTCTAAATAGGAAATCGATATCAGGGTGCTCAAAAAGCCAAAGTTTAATTAATCGAAGAAACGATTTCGAATTTATTTGTTGTCGAATGCTAATTGGAAGTTGGTTAAATAAGAAAGTGGCAGTTACCAGGAAATATTGTATAAAATGCTCACTAAAAAAATGTGGAACAATAAATAAGAACTGATCATTGTTCCTAATGTTGTATCGCACATTTGATCTCAATAACCGATACCCAAATAAAATAAAATAAATATAAAACCTTATAAACATATTTAGATGTTGTAATGGTAAAACTTTAAAACTCAAAAATAATGGCCATGCAGAAAATTTTGAAGACTTAAAACACATTATACGATAACGCATATTATATTAAACCACCTCAACACGATAACGCATATTCAAGCCTAGAGTTAATGCAAGCATAGTATTATATTAGCAATGCCGATTTTGGAGCTACTGGTCTTAATAGATATAAAGTTCATAATGCATTGCTGAGAGACGTTTTTATTTTATCGACATGTTACTTCCACAACTCAGATTACAATCAACAATAATTCCAAGATACTTGAAAGTCTCAACAGCTTCAATGGAAATGGACAAGCTGGAACAATTAAAGGCATTACAAAATATTTTACGTTGTTGTTGTTTTATTGTAATGGTTTTGTTGTGATTGTTCCGTACATTGGTCTATTGCAGTATATCTCGAATTAAAGACACATTCGTAGGAAATTCTTCCATTTGGCGTCAAATCTGTATGACACAACGACTATGATAATTCATACTTACTTATACACAATCAACATCCCAACCACTCCATACTTTTTCTTTCCTTTAACGCTGGATCGCGGATAAATTAGAATTTGTTGATTGTGTATAAGTAAGTATGAATTATCATATTCGTTGTCATACAGATTTGACGCCAAATGGAAGAATTTCCTACGAATGTGTATTTAATTCGAGATATGTATACTGAAATAGACCAATGTACGGAACAATCACATAATTCGCTAGTAGTACAACTACATGGTATTGTTCTATATATAGACAATATTCCTATGTATATCAACGTCAGTCGCCGCGGCCTGATGAGATGACTGATTTTTTCAAATCAATAATCGCATTAAGTTCGAAACTGATTGTTGCGATTCTTGCAGATCTTCCATCTATAATTCAAATTAAATTCTAAAGCATTACAAAAACTTGAATGATACGTTAACGGTGAATGTAAAATACTGCTACCCAAACTAAAATGCATAATCTTAGTTTTGCCACTTAAAATTAGGAAATGCTGGCCAAACCATTTCCTTAAAACTAAAATTTTGGCTGTAATTTTACATCAAACATCAGTTTGTGAAGACCCACTTTAACATAAGCTCATATCGCCTGCAAAAGCAACCATAGTACCTGCCAAATGTGTGCTAAAGTACAAATGTACTGAGTTTATGTATATCAAAAATAAAAGAGGCCCTAAGACCGAACCTTGAGGAACCATGATCAACCATGTCAAAGGCTTTTTATGACAACAAAAAGCCCAGAGAAAGAGTCGGAATTATTTAGCGATGCATGCATGCAATTTAAAAATTCAAATAAGGCAGAGTCAGTGGAAAACGCATTGTGAAAACCGTGCTGATGACAACTTATAATACAATGCTTCTCTAAGAATACCACCATTCTAAATTTAATAATTGCTTCCATTATTTTTAACAAAACTGGTTGTAGAGCAATAGGCCGGTAATTATTTAGCTCGCAGCTGGAACCATTTTTATGAAGAGGTAATACACTTGCTGACTTCAAAATTTCAGGTAGCTGAATAAACGCCCTTCCAAAGCGTTAGAAATACATCAACAGCGGCAGACGGATAGTCAATACCATAAATTGGAGAGAAGTTATCTTTAATTAACAATTCCAAGATTTTAGATAGAATGATTTCTGACTTAACAGGTAATCTATCATTACTTTTTACCTGATTAATCTCGATCAGAATATGCATCAAGTGATGGTCAGTAATCATATAATTAAATAATTCAACCTTGGCGCGAGACAATTTATTGTCACGTAATCTGCAAAAGAAGTGATCAATACAGGTAGAAGTAGTATCAGTTATACTCTTGTTGAATCATTAATAAGCGACCTACGGAAGACATCATGCAAATATAATTATCGGACACGGAAGAGCAAGGTAAAATATCAATATTAATATCACCCAGAACAAAGAGGTTTTTACTGTGTATACGGCGTAAATATTCAGAAAACTCATCGAGAAAGACATTTTCCGTGACGGGCTAAAGCCGACAAACGTAAATCAAAATATACGTCTCTTTGGCAATTACAAGCTTTACCTTCATAACATCCGCTGAAACAAGGTCTATAGGTTCAACAAAACAATTTAAGTTACTTTTATAAAATAACAACATACCACCAGCACGATAACTATTGTTACAACAACAAACAAGATGGTACTCATATAACTGATAGAATTCCGTTTCATCACAATTAGTTCAAATTTCACTTAATAAAATTAAATCAGGTAAACTATCAAATGAATCAGATGAGCTAAAAAAAGATTAAAATTTTTCCTTAGACCTCTAATATGAACATGATGAACAGTTTAAACACCCATACAATCATCCACAACTAAACTATCTGAAATTCAATTATTGGCGAAGTAACAATGCTATCAACACCACCAATTTGGTCATAGCAATTTATCATAACAAATAAAATAAAAAAATAAGGATACAAATATTGATGCGAAATAGCTTGACGTGCTTCACCAAAAATCTAATACAATAGAAATTTCAAATTGCATCATAGAAGGTTTTACATATACGAAGAGCAGGAATGGGTACAAAAGGCCGAATGTCGAAGGGCCGAATGTCGAAGAGCCGAATGTCGAAGGGCCGAATGTCGAAGGGCCGAATGTGTCGAAGGGGCGAATGGGTCGAAGGGCCGAATGTCGAAGGGCCGAATGTCGAAGGGCCGAATGTCGAAGGGCCGAATGGGTCAAAGGGCCGATTTTTTTTTTATTTTTTTTTTGTTTTTAGAAATATAATTTTTAAATTTGTTGTTTTATTGAATATTTTGTAATTTTTTTTTATTAAACATAAATGAATTTCTTATGATTTTATGTATTTCACTATTTTTCATCACGTATCCAGTCAGCGATACATTTTGGTGAAGGAAAACTTTGTGGCACATGACAATAGGTATATCCCTTTTCCTGCCCGGTAACACAATTGTGTCGATATTGTAAAAGTTCATGTCAAAAATTTATTTTTGTATGTGTTTTGACCCAACTTACGCATTTATGCATTCCTTTTAAAATTATTTTCGTCCGAAAAAAAAACTATAACTATATACATAATTGTGTTGGTTGCACTTCAAAATTAGCGAAATTTCTTGCGTAAGTGTAGATGACGTATACATCGCAGAAATCGGGTAAGATGAAAATTTTTTAAAAAAATTTCTTTATAGGATTGTATACCTATCATTTTTAGGAGGTGCAAGCCAAAAATTTCGGAAAAAACACCCCATTTTCCTGGAAAACTTTCAGTTTTTCCAAAAATATTTTTTTGTTTTTTTTCATCCAAAAATTAAAAATTTGTCGTTTTTATTTATCAAATCTTAATTTTAATGATAAAAATTCGAATTACACTGTCATGAAATGGGTAACAAATTACATTTTTGCGTTATTTTAATAAAACTTTTTGATTTTCCGGAAAATTTTTCCCTTTTTTTATTTTTTCAATATTTTTTTTGTTTTATTTATTTTTATTAATAATAATTGCTTCGTCAACCTTCCAGACACAGATCAAAGAGTTGTTATCGCTCTTATTGCTTCTTCTGATAGATGATTTCAATTCGTTGTACACCTTAGAAGATGGGGGGGGCCCAAACCCCCGCTTTTCCAGAATTTATACAATTCTTCAAGTGGCAAATTAATTTTAAACTAAGTAAGAAAAACAATAAAAGTTTCCTTGAAAAATTGCAAAATTTTCCCGGAAAAATTACTTGTACTGTCGAAAAACTGTTAAAATACAATACTAATATCAAAATTTAAAAAAAAATACACATTTGTACTATTTTGAATAAAATAATACGCAATTTGTCACAAAAAAAAAATGAAAAGGTCAAAATGTTTCCGGAAAATGTGATAATTTTCTCAAAATTTTTGGCTTGCACTTCCTAAAAACGATAGATGCACAATCCTACAAAGAAAATTTTTTAAAAAATTTTCATCTTACCCGATTTCCGCGACGTGTACGATCTACACTTCAGCCAAATTTTTTATCAAAAACGCCATTACATACTAATATTTTACCCACACATTTGTGTGGTTTGGACTTAACTTTTTTTTTTTGGTTGGAAAAGGGATATGTACAAAAAATAATTAAATTAAATAAAAAAAATTGTTTCTAAAAACAAAAAAAAATAAAAAAAAAAATCGGCCCTTCGACCCATTCGGCACTTTGACATTTGGCCCTTAGACCTTCGGCCCTTCGACACATTCGGCCCTTTGACACATGCGGCCCTTCGACATTCGACCCTTCGACACATTCGGCCCTTCGACACATTCGGCCCTTTGAAATTCGGCCCTTCGACATTTGGCCTTTTGATATCATACCGAAGAGCATTGTTATTGTATAACATAATTTTTGGTACTCTCTTGGGGGATTTAGCTAACGAAAACAAATAACAAAAAACTTGTAACAAAAAAATTTGGAACAAAAAAATTGTGTCGACGGTTAATTTTACATAAATTATTGTAAAATTATTAAATTTATTTACATAAATTATTTTTTTGTAAAATAAAAATTAGTAAGTGAAAAATTGTCTAAATTTTTATTTGAATTTTTGATTTATAGATGGAAAACTTGTAAGAATTATAGGATTACGGGCGTAATTTTACTTTACGTATGCATCGAGAAAATCAGGTAAGGAGTATAAATTTTGAAAATTTTTAAATGCAGGATTGTTTGTCAACAGGTTTTAGGAGGGGGAAGCTAAATTTTTCTGGAAAATTTTTTGATTTTCCGGAAAGATTTTCACTTTTTTTTCAATATTTTTTTTTTTCAATAATAATAATAATTGCTTCGTCAACCTTGCAGACACAGATCAAAGAGTTTCTCTCGCTCTTATCGCTTCTTCTGATAGTGCCACAAATGTTAAAAAAAAAAATCAACTTTTGTAAATATAAAATATTTCTAATGTAATTTTAATTCGTTGTATACCTTAGAGGATTTGTTGTATACCTTCTTCTGATACTGCCACAAATGTTAAAAGAATCGAGCAAACCCCCAATTTTCCACAATTTATACAATTCTTCAAGTGCCAAACTTAGTAAAAATGAGGTTATTGATTTGGAAAAATAAGTCTTCTCATCAGGTCGCGACGTCTGATGTTGTATTGTTTTACATTGGAATATTGTCTATATAATATAGAACATTACCATGTAGTTGTAGTACTAGCAAATTACTGCTTAGCACACGAAATTCGATTCTTTCAAATTTTTCATCTATATTTCATTTTCAGAACTAACTTTTCGTGTTTACGAATTTTTATATTTTACTTTGTTGTTTTATTGTAATGGTTTTGTTATGATTGTTCCGTACATTGGTCTATTTTCAGTACTCTCAAATTAAATACACAAAGTACTGAAAATACAACAATGTACGCAACAATCACAATAAAATCATTACAATAAAACAACAAATTAAAATTTTTATTGTTAGCTAATATTGATGATGCAGATTAGAAGAACTAATTCAGAAAACTACTACACAAAGGTCAGCTTCATATTTTTTCATAACTATCGAAAATGGGGCCTCATCATTTCCCGTCAGATTTTTTCTCAGTTTTATCAAACTTGTACGACTCCTTGTAATATTTTACTTCGACTCCAAAGCTCGGTGCTTTAGGTAAAAAACCGGTAAAACGCTATTAATTTAGCTACTAAACATAAAAATGTCTGTCTTCATTATAGTGAATTAGGTTTATTGAAATAAACACGTACAGTGAGTCACAAAATTGAAGGAACAACATTTTAACGGACTAAAAATTGATTATATTTTGACCAACACTTTAACGGACTAAAAATTGATTATATTTTGACCTTAGAATAAGATAATGACTTTTAAATTGGTTAATATTGCTAAGGAATGGCAACTTTTTTTTTTTTATTATAAAGAAAGTATTAATCATCCAGTGGATTTAATGTCCTTTTAAGGTGAATTAACACTCCGCTTTTCATTCACGCACACACCCACTCATTCACCTACTCACACAATTACAGTATACCACCTGCACGTTGCAAGCCCCATGTCAACCTGCATACTGACATGAACGGTGGGTCGGCACTGAATTCTGCAATCCAACAGAGGGTCTATGTTGTGTTTATTATCATTACCGATCGTAATCGATGAAGAAAATTCGCATTACATCCTGCCTCTGGTGGGATTCGAACCCAGTACCTCCCTGTCCAAATGCCGAAGCTTTAACCACTGCGCCACTTGTACGGTAACAAGTACGGTAAACTTACTAGTCTCATTATCACCGAAAAATTGGTTGCAAGTATGCCGAGACGACTACAGTGATTGATGCAAATGGGTATGCGACTGGATATTAAGTTTAATTATGTTTCTAAAAAACGAAATTAAATATATTTTTGTGCCTTTAATTTTGAGTCAATTATTTTTGGATCTTTATAATTAATGTTATTGTGCTCTTATGAAATTGAACTTTTCAATATGAATTTTCGGCTGTATTACTTGAAATGAACTTAAAACTAATTTAAACTAAAAAAAAATAATTGTATTTACATACAGTTTCAATAAAATGTATAACTTTTCTATTAGTAAAACTGCTTGTGCCTTCAATTTTGTGACTATCTGTACCGCATCTAGTAAATTTAGAAAATATTTTCTCTAGCACGTAGGTTTGTAAAATCATTTAAAAGCCCACAACACAGAAATTATTGATGAAGATTAATATTTTTTTTGGATGAAAAGGTCTTCTGCAATAAAAAATAGAGATCATAATATAAAAAATCAATGAATATTCACAGCCCTTCACAAGGTCATCCAAACATGTCGCCATATTATAGTTTGTACAGTAACTTTACAGCAACCTTAAAATATAACATTTTTACCCAAAACAGAATTTCTTTAAGATAATATGACCTGTCCTTTCTAGACACTTTGAGTATTTTTTCCATCCAGCAGCATTAGCAGGCCTCTCACAGAAGCGCTAGGACGTGGCTAGGATTCAATAAACAACTAATCAATCATTAATCCGAAGATTCCTGATTATCTAACCTCAAAAAACTGAGGCGGTCAAATCACATCATAATTCCAACAAAACAAATAATATCGAATAATTTAAAACTTTGTTGATGATATTGTAGCTAAATAGATAGTAGAAGGAAGTCAAGTCGGTTTTATGTTTTTCTAACTATATAATACTAATTAAAGCAAATTATTTTTTGAAAATTTTGGTATGCAACAACCCCATTTGTGATATAATCACCCTCATTTTACTTGTTGCGAAAGTAAATATTTCTTAAAAATTCAACTCTCTCCATACCACAATCAAGGTTAATTTAACGAACACACATTTATATAATTACATCTACCAACTGCAAAACATAAAAAGTAATAAATAAAATAAATTTTAATTAAATTTTTTGTACTAGGTAGTTTTATAAACAGTATAGTATTAATTTCCATAAAGATGAAAGTCAAGGTTATCAAGATTACACAATTTGATTGTTTTAGATTTCCACATATGCGGACGATATAAGATGAAAATAATTATAAAACAGCCACAGACGTTATTGTTATATAATATAAAATCATGATATTTATTAAACGTATTGAATTGATGATAGCTCGGTGAATTTAATCATCAAGACTATGTAATAATACCTTTGCATCGACTTGTTGTTGCAAGAAGGTGACAACTAAAAGTCTCAAATTTATTTTTAATCAAAAGTAAAATTGTACATACAATTAAATGTACATACAATCAAACATATCTTACTTTTCTGATTATAGACGATGGCTGTCGTTGCATTCTTTTCCGCCGTGATGACATCGCTCTACATAGGTTTGGTGCGAGCACCCCAAAATTAGTTGTTATTTGATGATTAATTTGTTTTGTTTTCCAATTCACCTGAAAATACATGAAATCAAAAGAAATTTTCTTATTACTTACATTATTTTCGATCGTGTTATAAAAATAAGTTATAAAATTAAATTGGAATATTGAATGACGAATTTTTGAGATAAATATGATTATAGGTATTGAATATTTTGCGTATATCTACTCGACTACATAGGATAGGATGGTTAAGTAATGCCTCGACCAATTCGGGCCAATTAAAAACAGTAATTAAACGTAATGACTCGAAAAAGGTGTTACAGGTGAATTTTACATTTTCCTAATGATTATATTTTTCACTATAGAGGTATGTATAATCATTTTAATTGTGTCATTGATTTTCCTATTCAATATGCTAACAAACTACATAACAAATGTTCACCCTTACATCCAGGTTTATTCAAACCTAAATACTTAGAAATTTATTTCTGTATTCTGTTACATGTATACAAACCCACTATAAATCCAATAAATAGCCCTTGTTAACAACTTAAACAAAAGTTAAGAGATTTTAAACAAGATTTAATACATATTTTGATATTGATTCCCCTTCGAAATTTTGTTAAATCTATTAACCCTTAACCCTCTTGAAGAACGTTAGATGTGTATTTGAATAGATACGCAAAGGGTGTCCTAAAAATGATTTACGATTGCCGTATGTGGATGTTGTTAGGACAGTATCACAGTAATAATAAGCGTAGCTACAAAAATAGAAACCACAAAATTTGTGAGGTCTTATTTGGTCACCCTTTATAAACTTAAATTAGGGTATTTTGGTGGTGTGGAAATACATAATAAAAAACATTGAGGATAATAATAAATGTGTAATTTGAAATGGTTAAGGAGAATACCATCAATGTCATCTGAAGATTTTTATTAAGACAAAATATGTATTTCCCATTAGAATTATATTTACTTTTTATGTTTTTGGTTGGGGGGAAAATTAAACATGCCGCTAACAGGCGTGATCATCGACTGAGGGTGGTCGGAAATTTCGACCTACATTTTTAAAACAAATTTAAATTGGAAAAAGGCAGGTAATTTTATTATTCCTGGATAAACATACAATATACATACACATTCCTACCACAAAAAATACTTTTCGATTAATAAAACAGTGAATTGTAGAACGTTATTTAGTGAAGCTCTGTCAGTTTCAGGTAAATTAAATATTTATATAAACAATGCAAAATAAATTAGCATAAAATTATGATTTCATTGTTATTTGTTATATGGTAATCCTTATAATTTAAAAACACAGCCGTTTCTTCGCTATCCTCGTTTGTATTTTTCAATTTGTGTTATCATATTCGAAAGAAGCTGGAACCACGAGACTTATAATGCCAGTAAAAAAAAATACCTAATCGAAATATATCGAAAAACATCGTAATACTTTTTAGTATTTAATGAGACTGTCAAAAACAATATTGAAATATGTTGTAGTTACGAGTAGATTGCATTACATATATATTAAGTTATATTGAACGTAATCTGCGGATGCACCACTCCTAACTAATACACCTACAAAATTTGTGCCTTGAATTTTTTTTTTTTTTTCAAAATGCTACAAGTCGTGTTTTTTATTAGCCTCCGATAGATGTATCCTTGACCACCCAATTTTCTATGCCAAAATTTCAAGACTAATGTTTAGCGCGCATTTTTGCACATAATCAATTTAATTAATTCCAAACTAATATTTTTCATTCAACTTTTTAGTTAAAAATGGACATACAAAATATTTTGCTCTACCTATTTATCGGGAGCCGCTATCGAGAGCGCTATCCATTTCAATGGGAAATTTGAAAACGCCTTTATTTTGTAAACCCCTGAAACCATTAGAAATCTTACAATAAAAATTTAAAACGCAGCAAGATGAATTCTTGTTTATAACGTTATGTCAAAATAAATACCTAAATTAGTATATTTCATGTGATAAATGTTCGTTTTATGGATGTATTTATTTTTCATTTTTATGGTATAGCGAAACCAGAGAATAATACCTGCAGTTTCAGTAGGAAATTTCCCATTCGGCGCCGGATAGTCGAATAATAAAACACGGCTACAGACAAAATAGCTGTGTTTCTTGTCGCTTGATCTGATCCAGTTCAGTTCATGTTTCATGAAATAACACAAAGACTCTTGCTAGATTTATGATAAGATATGATATGATAGAGGCGTACAGGCCAACCATAACGGCGATCCTAGGTACGTTACCATAATCCTGAAATATTAACAATCAAATTATATCTGAATGCGAATAATATTTCAGCATCATGCGGACCCAGGCCCTGCCTGCATCCTTAACAGATAAGGTGATTTAGGAAAGGATGTTAGCCACAAAAACAACTAGGGCAACTATACATACTTAAATATATTAAAATGTTAGTCTCAATTATAAATTCACACTCTAGATTAGGTTTTGTTAGTTTATTGATTTATTTAAAGGATACTAATATTCATCATATGTATTCGGCATCAGTCATAATAGACTGGTTAGGTTATTTAATTTACATCTACGGGTCATCTCATCATATGCTGCTTGTAACTTTATTTTGCCCTATCTTCCCACCCAACATCATCGACTGTATACGTTCGTAATGCCTCGACAGCATTATCATATGCATATGATGACCTAAATGATTCGTTGATATTGTAATTTAAAAAATTAAATTTAAATTTGGTATCGTCATTCAGCTACCTATATTTAAATTCATCCAACTAAAAGCAGGGTTGATTTATATCTAACATTTACACACTTCACTAAAACATTACCTGAATTCAATCAGAAAGATCCTCAAAAAACAACATTCCATAGCAAAAAGTCACATATTGCAGCGCAAATAATTAAATAGACCCCTGATCAAGAATGTCGCAATCACAATCTTCTGTGACCTTCCAGTATGTTCAAAAAGTAATAAATAATAATAATAAAAATAAATTGAGTTATATATTTGCCGACAACTTTATTGTTTTAAGTCAGGGCTGTCGACAAAATTTCAATTTTATAGAATTGTTTAAAAGTTAAAGTAATGAACGAATTTAATTTAGGAACACAAAAAATTCTAGAAATATCTTGAGCCTAGAACGCTTAGAAGGCATTTAATTAATTTAAATCCTTGTCTCTTTTATGTATAATAGAATAGCCCACCTAGCGAAAGAACTTAGCAAATATTCGCAAATCAGAGTGACTTCTACCACCAATTTAATTAATTATAAAATTCTCCATTTATAAATTTCGAAAGTTCATCAAATGAAGTTTACGATAAAAAAGAAAACGTGCACTACTGGTTAAAACGAGCAAAAAATGGCGCGCAAGACGAAAGTAAACTTTGACCGTCACATACAACCATCTGTGAAGTTTAAAAAACCCAACTTTTCCGGTTAGGTCAAAACGAGATTCAATAAGCAACGTCATTTACACGGAAAATTTGGAGCGAACGTATATAATATGTATGTATATACTTCGTAACTCATATTGACGAACATACAAAATAGTCCGCCATCGACTCTCTTGCATATAACAAGAAACAGTACAATTTTTGGTACAAATTCCCATTTAAATGCACAACCACGACGTTTCTGCCTTAAGAGACAAATCAAATGTATTTGGGTTTCATTACCAGTCGAATAAGAAAGCACATGACCAAACAAAATAGGAACATAAAATTCATCTGCCCAAAAATCATACTACAACACGGTACAGCAAAATCATTCAGTATAAAAAAAATTCATTCTAAATATTTAAAGGAAGACAATATCTGACAATAAAACAAATTAACTACGAAACGAAGACGCTTGCGACGAAAATTTGTGATCTAAAATAAAATTTGGATCATGTTTTCCAAATAAAATTTGAACTGATCCGGATCAACGAGCGTCAAGAAACACGGAATTAGTGTAGATAGTAGCCGAGTTTTATTAATCGAGCACTATCCGGTCGGAGCCGACTCCAATTTCTTGGAGACCTTGTTAAAATTTACCCTGTTAAAATTTAATTTTTCTTTGAACTGAGTACCCTTTAAACAAAAAATGCGATTTGTAAAAACCGATAAATTTTCGATACATAAACGATATATATTTTTACTATGACATACACATTTAAAACTATTTTCCTATTGAGACTTGTACCCCCGTGCTCTCGCGGAAAAATGTATAACTACGAAAAACAGTTTAGTCTGCCTTTTTTATGAATCATCTATGAAAAGTGATATTGGAAAGTTTAATATTATTAGTATATTACATTAAAATATAAAAACTATAAATTTATTTACAATTAATATTAAAATTATCAATTTAAAAATGGAAGAAGTGTCTCGGGTGAATCTGAAACAAGCTTGATTTTTTTTCACTGGTAGCGTTTTCTATACTTTCCCTAGTCTCAATAGGAACACAAAAAATGAATACAATACAGAATACAAAATTCCGCTACGTGGAATCCGTGATGCTCCAATCCTCAATACTCAAACTATTAACAGGAAATGGTGTATACACCATTTCGTGTTAATCGTTTGATTATTGACGATTGGAGCATCACGGACTCCACGTAGCGGATTTTTTTGTACTATAATAACTACAAATTTTGGCATTTCTTTGTTCTAGAATTAAAAGGATGCACTAATCAACTTTTTCATACTTTCTGTATTTATAATAAATTATTTATTTATAAATAGTAGCAAGAACATTAAAAGTTAGATATTTGTTAAATAAGATAAAATAATAAATAAGACGGAAAGCGTAAAAAACTTGATTAGGGCATAAGTAGATTTACGCCTTTTTAATTCTAGCACACAGATTTATGCCGCATGCAATAAACAATAAGCAATATTTGCGATAATTCATCTTTTTACTGTGCTGGCTTTGCTTGGTTTAATTTTGCTAAAATATATTAATTAAAAATGATATAGGTTTTATATAATTAGTGATTTTGTGACTTAGGTAATATAAAAACATAAATCTATGTATATCCTTGATTTTGTTGGCATATCGATCACACATTTTATTTTTTGTAGCTAAGTTAGTTTCAATCTGATCCACCAGCGGTGCTTTTCCAACTTTTACAATCGTCAATAGATACTGTGAAAAAAGTCGTATGCCATTTTTAATTTTTTTATTTATAATTTTTTTTTTCATAACTTTATAAATAATAAGTATAGTGTAAATAAAGTAACTTTGCCAAAATGAATTAAATGTGATAAATAACATTAATATGTATTAAATTTTTTATAGACTTATAAGAAAACTTTTCTATTTGAAACTAGTTTCTAAGGCATTTTTATTTTTTTTAACCCTTTGCACTCGATTTATTTTCAAGGTTGTTGGGTGTCAACTTGTATTTTTTTTTTAATGAATTGAAATAATTTACAATGGTAGAATTGAACGTATATATTTATTTCATTTATTACTTGTGTAAAATGTTTTAATTTTTGTAATCTTGTACAGTGTGGTACTTTTAAAAACAATATCCAACGTGCAGAAAAGGATATCTTTCGCATGTTTCGCAAAAGTAAACAGTTGTCTTTCTTCCGCCCTTAGCTTTTCTATTTGAACAGATCATACAATCGTTATGTTTATTTTCCGGATGTAGTACAAGGTATTTTTTCTCGACTTAGTCTGGCGCATTTCAGAAAATTTCTGTTATTGCATCATCTC
Source organism: Nephrotoma flavescens (assembly GCA_932526605.1). Classification (NCBI taxonomy): domain Eukaryota; kingdom Metazoa; phylum Arthropoda; class Insecta; order Diptera; family Tipulidae; genus Nephrotoma; species Nephrotoma flavescens. The sequence continues at coordinate 110,668,209 of OW052222.1, forward strand.
ACATAAGTCATACACGAAAAATATTTATTCCTTTCGAGTTAAAGAAATAATTTTTTTTTGATTTTTTTTTTGAAAAAACAAACAGTTGTATTAATAAGAAGTATTCCCTCCCTTGGCCCAAATGAGAGCTTCCATTCGATGCTGCATTGATTTCACCAAAGCTTTCACAAAATTTTGGGGTATCGCCTCCCATTCTTCTACGATTGCCTGTTGCAGCTCCTGGAGACTCGTTGGAGCAACATCTCTGGCTCGAACCCTTCTTTTCAACTCATCCCATAAATGTTCGATGGGATTGAGGTCCGGGCTTCGAGCTGACCACTCCACAACAGGCACATCCACCTCTTGACGGTACTGATATACTACACCAGCCGTATGCGGTCTCGCATTATCCTGGATAAACAGAAAATTTTCACCAACAAACCAAGCAAAATGTACAACGTACTCCTCGTGTACTTCCTCAATGTACCGTTGGGAATTCATTCCTCCTGATCAACAGCCAGTATTGGATCGTGTGATGAATACAAGATCTGTCTTCGCCTCTAATGATGTGCCTGCCCAGAACATGCACGATCCACCGCCATACGAGACACGAGACACGGCACTCATCAGAGAACAGGACTGTTCTCCATTTTTCTTCTGGCCAATTCAAATGCTCTCGGGCAAATTCACGACGGGCTCTTCGGTAGGCTCCGGTTAATTTCGGCCCGTTTACTGGTCTGTGTGCAGTCAGATTAACTTCTCCAAGTCGTCTTCTAACTGTAGACCGACTGACTTCGCCTTCACGAGGAGCAGCCGTCCCAGTTGAACCACATTCATACGGCGATTTCGCAACGAAGTTGTTACAAGAAAGCGGCATCACACTGTGCTGTAGCACGAGGTCGACCAGATCCTTGTTACTGTCTGAAGCCACCAGTTTCCTGATATCTCTGCCACACTCGACGAACGGAGAATCGGCTCAAATTTAGTTGTAGAGCCACTTCACTTTGGTGCTGCCGCGCATAAATTAGTGCAATCACTTATGCGGCTACCTTTGGTGTGGTATCCATTTCTTTGCTCCGGTTGAAGACGTAATCAATAGAGGATCGATTAGGATAAGCGCCAATATGCGAATGATCACAATTTTGAGCGAAATATTTCATGGCATGCTATTGTATTGATGTTGTTGAAATAGTTTTAGAATTTAATTCGAAAGCCTGCTATATTTGCATTTGACAAAAAATCACTTTGTTGGCATGGTACAAGTACAAAAAAGATACCACTGGATAGGTATTGAAATAGACTTTGAATCTGCATTAAAAAAACTAAACAAATATTGGAATTTTTTGATATTTTTGAACTTTGGTGGAAAATTGAGCAATGTGCGATTTTTTGCACCAAAGTGTATGGTGCGCATAGGTCTTTTTGGTTGTTTTCGGAAAAAACTTGGATTTTTGAAACTTATTTTTAATTTTTTTTTTTTATTAATATTTTGAATTGAAATTGATATATTTATTAATTAAAATTAATTTTAATATATATAGATTTACTTAATAAACACATTTAATTAATTACTTGTTTTATATTTTGCAGAATTAGATTTTTGACTATTTTAATTAAAAAATTCGTTCAAAAAGTTTAAAAAATCACTCGATCGATTTCGACTTGTTAGGTCATCATCAGGAGTATCTACTGGCACGTTTGATTCTGCTAAAATACTAAATGTTCTGCCATATACCTACCTTAAATGCTTACGTTATTAAAACTGATCACGGATCAATAGAAAATTTTGATCAAAAAGGTAAATAACCATTCGAAATAGCGTTCACGAATAATGGGTCGAATAATCAAAAGCGCCAAGTCATAAATTTATATGAAATATTAAATGTACTATTTGGTTTGCCTCACAGAATATGCAAGAACTAAATATGTACATTTATTTTATTTATAATTACATATAAAAATAATAAACAACGTAGAATTTTAAAATCTTATTCATCATCTTCCTCGTCATCTCGATCATCGTTACTTGTTTGTTCGCCACTCTGTTTTGCTTCAATGTGTAAAGCATCGCCTGGGATCAAGAATTGATCACACAAGACATTAGTCAATTTTCCTACCCAGCTAAATTCAAGTAAAAAATCCTTATATAATTAGCTGAATCATGAATTTCATAAAAAACAAAAATAAATCACCAACAAACCAATACCATCCCAATATTAAGAATTCGCGTACAATTTTCTCAACTGTGAATACCATTTCATCCTGTCCAAGTAGAGCTATGGCGGTTCCACTATTCTCGACCGTTTAGCAGCATACTCGACTTGAAATACACGACGATCGGGGAAAAATTGAGACGCTGACAAATCATACTGTAAAGTGTAGACATAACCTAGCAATATAAGTAACACTCGATTTTCTGAATAAATTATATTTACTTACACCTGTTCCAATAGAACCGATTAGCTGAAAACAACCGACCGCTTCACGATAATCTGAAAACAACCTCGAAAACTATACCGAAAACATTCATGTAAATGAAACATAAGGAAGAACCTATCAGAGAATAACGCGCTTCCCCAATAGAAAACTTATGACTTTTTGCTTTTACGTTACAGAAAAGTATGAAAAATATTTTGAGAAAAAAATTTTTTCTTCGTCAGGTTGGTTGGCTTCCTTATGAAAAGAGTAAAAAGCGATTTTTTTTTACATTTTGCGTTAAAATAATGATTTTGTTTTTCGTTAAAATAGTTTTAATGAAATTGTTTTCAAAATATTAATGAAACAATTTAATTAAATAATGGAATTATTTTGTACGAATAGATTCGTAAATACGATTTTGCACCAAATTTGCATGATATTTTTTTTAATTGAGTATATTTATTTGTAAATGTGTGTTAGATTTAATTCTAAAAATACTATGAAGTTTGATTGAATGATTTTGTCTAGTGTCCCATACCGATTTTGGGATGTGTCAATTTTGTACGAAAATCAACAAGCGCGAGGTGAGCAAACCGGAAAAGTATAGTATTGAGCATCTTGTTTGTATTAGTAGGCGAGACGCATGCGCATGATCGTGTTTTGATTTTTTTTGGATTGACGTTTCTATGCGAAAACATTTCGCAATTTTAAAACTAAATCGAATTATCCTCATATTTCTGAATTAAATTGAACATAATTCACACATTTGAATATTAAAAATCCTAAAACATAAAATATTATGTACTTCATTTCACCGCTCAAAAGCAAACGAATAGAAGAGATGAGTAGACGTCAGTATCAAAAAAATAAACCGATTCAACCGGAACCATTTATTTTGATACCTACCATCGCAAAAATGACAAATAGAATGCACATATACAAGAGAGCAAAACACACAATACAAATATAAAATTGTGTATTATACACTGTATATGTACACAAAAATTTTGTTCACCTCGTCAACTCGCGCTGTCGTTTTGCGTACAAAATTGATACACTGGTGTTCCGTAGGGTATATTTTTCTTCTTTTTTTTATTATTGGGCTGTATGGTTCCTGTTTATTAAACGCATTGTTTTTTTATTATAAATACACAAATCAACAAAAGTTGAAATAGTTCCTCCATTGTACAGTATAGAGCATACTCAATATTGGATAATTTTATTTTATTCTTACTAGAACGAGTAGAAGAAGCAAATCTTTTCTCAAATGGTGTAAGTCTCCTTGAATGAATTTGTTTAAATAAATTCAGTTGTGGTCGGATATCTACGAGCATTTGAATGAATGGTATTTTCTGGAAAGCACGAGGTTTTTCAATTCCCGATAAACGAAATACTTACCTTACATAAAAAAAGGCTCTCGAGACATGGAATTACTAATAATCGGAAGCAAACTGCAGAATTTTTTGTAATAACATATACTAAGAATAATAAATAGTTTATTTGTAAAAAAACCCTCGAGAGAACTATTTGGGCAGCCAAAAGTTGCTCATAAGAAATATTCAGTAACATTCGAACAGCACTTGCATTACTAAAAATTGTGTACTGATATTAATATTCTGACACACTAAAATATATAACTCAAAATCTTATAACTAGGTAGCTTTTTTTACATTTTACAAAAGAATGGCCTCCATCTCCATGCGTCAGTCTATCAGATTACTACTTTTTTAAACACTCTGTATTCCCACGACTACTTATCAATATTTATACCAATTTAATTTTTTTTTATTCTTTTTTTTATTGTTAAATATGTGATCTGTTTTGGGGCTCAAGGCTCACTCTGCTCTTCTGCTGTTATGCTTTTTACGTCCTTACTTTATGTCTCCCGGCCAACTCGAGGACGTACGGCTATATGACCGATTTAAATCCATCTGCACATTGCAAGCTCCATGCCAGCCTATTACTGGCATGTAAGATGGGTCGGCCCATGAAATTTCAGTTTGCATCCTGCCCTTATCGATATTCGAAAACCCGGTAGCTCCCAAAGCTTTAACCATTGTGCCATTTGGTCGGTACCAATTTAATTTGATATTTTTTTTTTTATTACGCATATTAGAAATTTGCTAGTGATATTTATTTAAGAATATTTCCTTATCTCTGGTTGTATGCAAACAACTGATGAAAACGTTCATTATATTATTGAAAGCAGTTTCGTTGTATTTATGATTTCAGTTCAAACATTTTAAAACATATTTAGAAAGTTTTCTTAATATTAAGGAAATTTTCGTTAACAATATGAAAACTGGTTTAACTAATGTGTTTCTTTAATATTATTACACACGTTTTGTCAATGAAGGTAGTCATGTATTGCAGGATGAGCTTCTTATTTGAATCCATGATTTCCTTAAATTTGTTAATTGATTCGTGAAGGGAACTTATTAGTTTGTAAGTTCTGTGATCATCATTTTAGGGATTATTTCGTTTAATTAAATAAATGAAAGAATTAATGGTTGCAGAAAGAATTTTTTAATGTTTTAAATTTGAATATGTTTAGCTGATTGCTCTTTTCTCTATTCATTTACTCGGTGTCTTCTAAATTCTTAAGTGAACTAATTTTGTTGCAAATTTAATTTAGAATCTTTTTATTTTTGATCGATTTGATCTTTTCTTTTAAAATATATATACAAAACTCGAAAAGCCATCTGTGGAAGCCACCACTACCGGTGGCTCAATTTACGGAACCCACAATTTATGGAAAAGCTTATGTATGAAGTTTCAGCCAGAAGAACAGAGAACGCAAACTGACAGATACTAGGTAGACAGGCAGACACCACTTTATCGGGACTTCAGCGATTTAGCGAGATTTAAATCTGCAAAATTTTATTATTAGTATATTTTAATTTTATTGTACTACACTTAAAATTAAGTAAAAATTTAAAAATATGTGATAATAAATCTCATTTATTCCTCCATGATTAAAAGTGCAAGAAGTAAATTCAGTAAAATTAATGGTCGTGAAACACCCTTTGAGGAAACCTTGTTGAGTTATACAGAAATCAAGCAGGTTTACAATGAATGACAGTTAATACAAGACAGCTTCGCAATCGGCCAACAATTACTAATGTCTGATTTGCAGGATTCCTTATGATTTAGGACATTAAAAGTGTTTTGCCAAATGAAGGGAAAAAATCGCATCAAGAACGATCTTTAAAACCGGGCGTAAACAGTTTAGCCAGACTTACCACTATATTTTGGTAAGATGATAAAAAGCAAACCATCCCACCATAGTAATTCTCGAAATCTGGATGGAAACCAAACAAGATTGAAGTAGTTATTCCGCTACCCGAATTAAGAAAAGTTGAATTAAGAAAAATGTTTTTTCTGAATTTAAATAAGTGTTTTTAATTCAGTATGAAAATGATTTAAGAAAAGTTGATAGAAATGAAATAATAAAAGTTAATTTAATATGTGCACTTATTGATTCATTTTCAAAACATTTTAAGAAAAGTAAAAAAACTGAAATAAAATATGTTTTTTTTAAATTATTTAGGAATTGATTTTAGAAAAGTATTCAAAAAATATGTATTAAATTTTTCCTGGAAAATTTTGAAATTTTTTCAATTTTTTTTTTACTTAGTTTACAATTATAAATAAGTCATTTTGAAAATGAAATAAAACCTAAAAATGTACTACAGTAAAAACCCGATTATCCGGCATACAATTAACCGGAACACTTAGTTAATCGGAATTTTAATTTTGAGGAAGTTTTTTTTTTGATTTTTTCTCTTTCTTTTCTCTTTCATATTCAATTTTTAATTCATTTACATTAATGAAAACATTAGTTGAAAATTTTGAACGGTTTTATACTGTTTATATTGGAGGTTGGGTTGAACCTCCAATATAAACACCAAAAGTTAACTTGGAGTTAACTCAACTCAGCCCAAAAAATTTCTTAGGTTGAGTCGAAAAACAACAAAAAAAAATAAAACTAAAATAAAAAAAAAACAAAAAACTTATTAATTTTAATTTTTTTTTTGTGAGCAGTGGAATCTAAATACGAAAGCATATTTTTTATAATTTTTTTCCGATTTTAATTTATTAAGTTTTCCTTAAAATCTAATTTTTTTTAAAATTTTTTGGACTCGAACCAGAGATAACTCGACAAAGTTGAAAATTTGTGATATATAATGCAAATTATTGTTGTAAATTTTTGTTGTAATGCGTTGTATCGCCGTTTTGAGATCACACATTTTCAACTTTGTTGAGCTCGAGACAAATTTCGTGCGGCCGCCTTCAAGGTTAAAAGTTGACTCGACTCGCAATGTAAACCGCATATTTAATTTTCATGTTACAATAAAAGCCCGATTATCCGACATCCAATTATCCGGAACATTAGTTAACCGGAATTTTAATTTTGAGGTAGTTTTTTTGCTTTTATCTCTTTCATATGCATTTTTTAATTCATTTTCAAATTTGCAATTGTTTTTTGCACATTTTCATTTGATGTGTAAATTACCGGACTAAAGCTTCGTCACTTGGACCGGGTACTGGGTCCGAATCCCACAAGAGGCAGGATGCAAAAGCGAATTTTCGTCGTCGATTACGATCGGTGATGTCAATAAACACAACTAGGACTCTCTGTTGGAGTGCAGAATTCAGCGCCGACCCACCGTCCATGTGAGTGTGCAGGTTGACATGGAGCTTGCAATGTACAGGTGGTATACTGAAATTGTGTGAAGACTGAAGGTGATGTGTGCGTGAATGAAAAGGGGGGTATTATTTGACCATAGAAGGACATTAAATCCATTGGACAATTAATACTTTCTTTTATTTCTAAAAAAAAGCCATTTAAAATTTTCAACTAATCCTTTCATTAATAAAATGTGCTAAAACGCAAATTTCTAAATGAATTAAAACACAAATAATCACAAATGAAATGAAAGTTTTTTATCTTTCTCTACAATACAACTAAAAGCTGTAAGAAGAAACATTTTCTTAAAAACATTAAATTTCGCATGCATTTCTTTGTTATTAAAAACAAATGTAAATTTTATGTTTATTTATAATGTGAAATATAATACACCCAAACCTTTTTTTACACGGCGATACGTGACAACCGTGTAAAAAAATCAACGGCCATACAAAAATACCACTTTTTTAATTCTCTTTCCTTAATTCAACTTTTTCAAGAATAGGGGCCCTGATATATTTTAGTCAGCACAACAACCGATGCAATTAAATCTCGTTTTTAATGAAAAGCTAATTTAAATAATCATATTATTTTATTAATTTTGAAACATTAAAAATACTATTAATTAATCTAGTGGACATTGTTATTAGAATTGACTTTTAAATTTTGAAAACATTTGTATTTTTTGTAGATTATGGTCAAAACCTTTGCTTAAGCTGAATGTAAAAAAAACAAGTAATCCTTTTAAGAGTAATTGTCGGCTGCGGGAGTTTACAATAATTAAACTTATTATTCAGTTACATGTCTAGAAATAAAACGTCAGATAACGAAATGAGTAATGCCTTCCTCCGACCGCTCCCATTTTAATGCAGTGACGAAAACACCAACTTTATCGTTATTAACCCACCATTTTAAAAGTTATTTAGTTAATTTATTTATTTTAAATATGAATCGACGTACATTTTACATACACTTAACTACAATTGCAAATCTTTGTTGTTTATCGCAGAAATACAAACTAAATAAAACTATTCAAGTTCAAGTGTAGTTATTTAACATTCACACATTAGTACATCCATAAAAATAACTAAACTATTATATCGTACCATTTTTTCTTCATGATTTGTAGTTTTTTATTTATAAAATACATTGCATTTAATTTATTTGTTTCATTGACTGATATAATCTGGAAATGATAAGTAAAATCTGTTTCTCTGTGTTGTTGTTGATATTTTCTTCTAGTTTTCAATATCAAATTAATTTAAAGTGATACAAGGAAAAATTATATCGACTGGCTTTGTTGCGTAGGAACTGGTTATGTAATCTCGTGTAACTGCAGTAAGTAACTACTGTAATCGATTTGCGCACGCTAGTGTTTGTCACGTCTGCCGTGTCTGTCTGTCGTGTCGTCAACTTGGATTTATAAATCATTTCATTCATCATTTCATTTTTATAATATCATTCATAAGTAATATGTGTTTATAAGTATTTCCAGGTTAACATATCATAGCGACTTATCCCATTTCATAGTAAACCAAACTATTGTTTCTTATTTGTTTCTTCAAAATGTTTTTATATTTTATAGATGTTTTGAAATAATGAATGCTCGAAGATTTATTTAAGTGCACAAATGATTCTGGTTTACAATAATGATCGAAGAGGTGGATGGATAGTTAAATTATAGGAAGTTTTTAGTTTGTATATACATAAGTATATCAAATACTTTGATATATTTATTGAGTACAACGCAACCTGAGACCGCCATTGTCAGACTGGTTTGAAGTTTTAGACTAAAAACCTTACAACATCTCGAAAAAAGTATAATCGTGTATAATCCGTGTATAGTCTGATTTGACAAAACAGAAAATAACGAATACCGTTTGATGGCCAACCACATGGAAGGTTTAAGAATTTTTGAACTGCCATCGTGATGCATATATTATATAAGATACACCACATGTTCAAAAACAAAAATAAAGTGACCTAGCATTAGTGTAAGTAAACTAAACACACAATCATAGAGATAGCTCCATAATTTTGAGTTCTAACGTATTTGTTACAGATCATCACTTAGTTCTACGAACAGTCTTACAGTGTTTTCAGCCATTTTATCGTGTACTCATTATCAGATTACGTAAATATTGATTTTTTTGATGCTCAGATGACCCGTCTGACAGCATTTTCCAAAGGAATGCGATGAAAATTTTGATAAAATGCTAAAAAGCCATGGCGTTCATATGTTTAACCGGATGTACGAACTTGTTATAACTATATGGTGTATTGAAGAAATCCCGGAAGGGTGAAAGACAGTTCTGATTTGCCCACTTCGATTTGTATTAATTCGATTAAATCTGCAGCTCTAGCCTAAACAAAGTATCGTTAAAATTAATTAAAATCCGCCTTTGTTGAAATTTCACATCATATTCTTCTAAATAGACAAATTAAATTTGTTGACTTTCGAGCTGAGGGTTTTAAAGAGCCTTTATAGATTTTTGTTTCGCACGAATTTCTCATATTTGACATGCACAGAATCGGTATACATTTATCTTATTGACGTCAACAAATTTTCAATTATAATAATCGGTTTGGAGTGAAAGTCATCCTTTACAACTACCACTTCGCAAGCGGATCACCATATGTCATGTTATAAGCGTTTAACAAAGCCTTTCACGGAAGTATACCCCGTGTTGAAAATACTGATATGCCGCTCAAACCACAGTCATTAGAATTGTATAATATGTACTATATTCATTTCATGGCTCTACTATCTCTCTCTCTCTCTCTCTCTACTTATTTACTTCGGCAATTTAGTATTTTTTATTAATATTTTTATTGTGATGGTACTACATCCCCTTGATGGATTTTGGTACCTCATTAGGGCTGTTGGAAGAGACATATGGGCATGGCGGGAGGGGTAGGGCTAGCGTTCCCTTATAATTTCATTTTACCATTTTGGTGACCAAAATTTGCACTAATCCAAGATTATATTGGCTAGACGGTATTAAAGCTTCTCTTAAAGCACATGTATAGAACTTTATAGAGGAACAAATTTGGAAATACAATAAAAATGTTAGGAAAATAAATGTCTGCTCAAAAACAAATAAAATCAGGTACTAAACATTTATTAAAAAGCTGACACAAAACTCGACATCCCTTCTAACCCTTGCGAGTAAAGGGTAAACATTTTAAAACTTTTAATGAAAACCACATTTTTTATTAGATTATTTATTAGATTCGGATTATTCGCCTCAAAGTATGTATGTTTATTGGTCAAAAGATGTTCATCTCCCAAAACCCAGTTGATACTTTAAATGCGCACATTAAGCCTAACCGAATCATTTCCAGTTGTATCAAAGTTGTTCAAAACTGATGCCTCTACAGCACCCAATTTCCGGCTCGCTGCTAAATTTACAATTATGGTTTTTACTAGTTGACAAAATGCAATTGGTATATAAACCCAGAAAAGCGTTTCTCCTTAAAATTCTAAATCTCGAGACATATAGTATTCGTTTGGTTCCGATTCGGTTCGATAAATCGATTTTTTTATTTCTCACAATTTTCAATTAAATCAATCATTTATAATATCATATCAGTTAATTTAATAATGAGTGAAGATTTACACATTGACAAAAAAAAAACGATAACCATAAACGCAAAAATAAATAATTTGAGGTTATATTATTTAAGTTTTTATTGAAATTTGATCAACTGTTTCGGTTCGGTTCCGCCTTTAACTTTACATTGCGAGCATGTTTTCGGTTTTCCAAACATTTTGACATTTGCAACTTAAAGGTCGGAACGAAACGAAAACTATGTATCTCGGGCGATAAGATAAAAGCCCATAACTAACGTCAAAAAACACCATAAGAATTGTTTTCATGGGAGTCGGTTGGTTTTGTATTTTCCAATTAAAAAATATTATTTTGATAGCGGAAGTAACATAAATATTTATTTTAATTTTTGTATGCACTACATATTACAGATTATGTTGAATGCTGCCAAAATGAAGAAAGTTCAAAATACTTTTAATAATTTAAAATTAAATTAATAATTTTATTGTAAAATTCGAAAGAATAATATATAATAAAATATAATATACATATAATAACATATAATAAAAGTATTTTTGATAATATACAGGGTGTTTGGTGCATCGTTTGCCAAATTGAATTGGTTGAAAGAATGGGTCATTTGTTAACTCTTAAACCCCAATAACTCATTTTTGGCCCTACGGATTTTTTCTTTTAAATTTTTGATGTTTATCTTGAAAAATCGCATTCAAGTTGTATTATTTTTTTAAATAATTGGTATAGGTTCCAAATTTAGTATTAACTCTTACGTTTACTGTAAAAAAAAAGGATTTACCAGGAACGCTTTCCTAATAGACGATTACACAGCGCCACACCTTTCAAAATAGTTATCGACGCTTACGCGAGACCGGTAATTTAAATTTTAATGAACCAAGAGGGGCTATATAAAACGCGACATAATGTTGCTGTCGCTGAACAGGTTCTAGCACTGTTTGAAGAGAAACCGACCAGAAGCATAAGAAATGTAGCTGCATCACTCGAGATTTCCATCTGAAAAGTGTGGAGCATACTTCGTCAAAACAACAAACATTAAAAAGTTAAAATAAAAAAATCCGTAAGGCCAAAAATGAGTTATTGGGGTTTAAGAGTTAGCAAATGACCCATCCTTTCAGCCAATTCAATTTGGCAAACGATGCACCAAACACCCTGTATAATTATTTATGTGTTTTGATGTGCTTGATCAAAGAAAGGTTATAAACAAAAATAATTTTATGTCCAATGAAACGAAAAACACAAGTTACTAAATCTTTAGCTGGCTGAAACCCATCTGTTGAACGGAAATCGAGAATTATATGGTAATGGCAAATGCCTGGTCGAAATATAAAACCATATCATTTTCCATTACCATTTATCATTCAACCGGAATTCGGGTACATGTAAATTTATTCATTCTCTCAGAAGGCCTTTTGCCAAAGACCAACAAAAACAGAAGGTTAACGTGTAAGAAATGAAAAAAAAAATGTTAATACAAATAATCTTAAATTTAAAGCTAATTTACTATGCCACATTAGTAAAAACTATTATTCAACATGCTTCTGAAACATTTTAAAATGACAAAGAACTCAACTTACTTTACCCGCGTAAAGAGAAAACCTTCACACGTGTTTGTGCCTTTTTGCCATTTTTTACGTTTTCTTTTTTATAGTAACCTAACTAGTAGGTTTTCCATTCGTTCTTGTTTTCCTTCAATTCATAAACACATAAAATACTACGGTGTAATATTTAACTGTGTACAAACAACAAATAAATTATATAATCGTTATTTGATTCTTCTTACCATTTATTTTTTATTAATAAGAATTCCTAATAAAAATACAACATCTTATTTATCCAGCCACTAACGCATTTGCAACAATCAAAAAAATTGTACTTTAGTGTTTATTATTTATCACTACGTTTAGTAACCTATTCTAATCACACACGATCACTATTATACACTATTTTATAAACAGCTAGTCTTTTTTTTATATGTAGACGCAAGGTCAAATGATAAATGCATTAACACGATCACAATATTATAACATTTAATTAATTCAAAATATATTAATTTTATTACCACAATAGTATTAAATATAAGCCACCACACAAACATTCATTCACATACTATTATTGTAACATTATGCAATTTCATAAAATGGCGATCGTGACATAACGTACCGTAAATTTTAAAAAATGAAACAAAAATGTCAAAAATTATAAAAACAAAATTGCACGCGCGTTTTTTTTATAAATTTATTAAAACGTATGAAAAGCAGATTACATTTGAGCAAGACCGCTTGTTCAAGCCTTACTCCTCAAACTACAAATTTAAAACGTTTTGTTAAAATTAGTATATTACATATTACAATCCTAGCTATGAAGAAAAACTAAAATCCAAAAAAGTAAATATAAAAATTATTGCATTCGCAATGCAAACATTTCCTAGATACTCGTAAGTCGTACATGACGTTTTGCAGCACTTTTATAATGTCCGCGTATTTTATTATTATCAACTGAAATATGATTCAAGTATTTTGTATTTATAATATTTTCATTTATGTACACAAACTATCTACACATTTATAAAAAATAATTGAAGGTCGATTATATTCTAACGTATATTTACATATTGTTTTTCTAACTTTTATATTCGAACCAGCTAGTAGTTAGATTTTTTCGCCATAATTAAATTATAGAAGTATATATAAATATGTGCATGCATAAAGCGCTAGTCGTAGTTTTTGTATAAAGATAACTGTAAAATTATTGCATTTGTGTGTAGATCATATAACTAATAGTATATGATTTGTGAAATATAAAATGGAGATAAGACGAGGAAAAACTATGTAAATACTTAACGGTTTTTTGAAAGTATGGGTGACTTTGATTTAGAAAAATAGTGTATAGCATAATAAATAATAATTATAAAATGCCTTCCAGTGTCAGGGATGAATTTGATTGATGTGGGTTTTACTTATAATGTTGTTTGTATTACGGTCGGTTATTAATTATTCGTCAAAGAGACGGTGATCATTTGAGAACTAACCTATGTGTATTTAAGACAATTGTCATCCAAGCATAGATCTAAATAAAATGTTTACCAAAAAATATTTGGATATTTGGACGCCAAATAGATAGTTACAAATTGAAAACTAAAGTTTGTTGCTTTTTCATTCACTAAGAATGAACACTACTTATGACAATTTTAGACTTTAAATTTAAAGTAAGGAAAACCGCAACTTACGAAATTATACACATTTATTAAATTGACAACCGAATAAAACCGAGTAACTAACACTATCCTAACGGCGAATCTCGGGGCTTAAACTAAATACCTATAAACACAATTGGGAGATATATTTTTTATCCATGGTTTGTGAACGCTGCATTTCAGTTTCATTCCAATTTCGAGAAGTAACTTGTTGAGCATCAATGTTGTTATTTGCGAAAAAGGTTAGTGTGTATAATGTAGTAACCCACAAATGACTATGCTACAGTTAAAGACATAGACACCCCACAACCGGAATTATTCTTTTTAAGAAAAATTGAACTTTAGAATTAAGATATTTTAATTTTCTTCTTAAAACTAAAATCACTAAGTTGTTATAAAATTATTCAATTTGAAAATATTTTTTCACAAAATATCTGAACCACGTCAAATTTCACAATTTTTCATATGTTTAGAAAAATAAACGTTTTTGTTGTTCAATCAGCAACAAATAAACTTTTTAACACTTTTTTCCTGAACTGATCGTTTTCTTAGATTTTCCAGCATTTCGAATATACGTTTTAGTATTTCTTTAACTTTACATAACGTTTTTGTTTCTACTTTTCTCGATTAGAATATAACTGTAATATTGTATTTGGTGAACTTAAAACCGTCGATAGTGAAATGAAAGGCCTTCTACAATTTTTCTAGATATTATATCGATATTTCTTAATCCGTTTTGCTTGGTTCCCATATATCACATCGCCTGAAAAGTTCCCGGTTTAACAAAGAAAACACATTGGAGCCAAATCTCTTTTCCCGGAGCTTTTTTTGACGTCTGCAAACAAGTAATAATCGCTGGGAGCCAAATCTGGCGAATACGGTGGATGCGGAACCAATAGTCAACCTTTCCAGCCGACTGTTGTGGTTTTGGTCGTTTCGGACAAGGTTCACTGGCCTCTCGCCATTCAGCTGATTGCCGATTTGAATCTGGTGTATAGTGGTGGATCCATGTTTCATCCATTGTCACATACCACTTAAAAAATTCATTTTATTGCGCTTAAACAGCTCCAAACAGCGGACGGAACATTCGACGCACAACAAAACGGAAATTTACAATGATTTTGTCGATTTTTCGATTAATTATTTAAATAAATCTGAAACAAACGTATTTTTATTAAACGTTTTTTTTAATTTTGATAATTACAGTTTAACTAAACCCTTTTTTATGGTTTACCCTTTATGTTTCATTTTATGGTCAAAATATTTAAAGAAATAATCCGTCAAGATTTATTTTTCAAGCCGATGGCAAAAAAGAATAGAATAATTATGAGAATATAACATTAAACTATAAAATTGTTAATTTATGTTAACTAATAAAATATTATGTACCTGTCTGTAGCTATTATGCAATAATTGTAACGTCTAAATATCTGTATCTATATATACAAAGAAATTCAGCTCACAAATTATTGTTAATGATATTATGCTGTTTCTCGATTTACAATTTTAAAAAATATTCGTGGTCTTAAGAATTCTTTTATTTAAATAGATTATGTACTTTAAGTCTTTAAATTAGAAATTAAAATTTAGTTTTTATTTCATTTGTTATTTTATGAGTTCCGCTTGTTATACGAAGTGTTAAATATTTCTGGGGCCCTATTATGAAACAGGTCGCATATCGCATTTTTTGCGATTTTGCGGATCCGATCCGCCACTTGCGTTTCTATTATGAAATGCGATTATCGCATATCGCATTTCCTATAGGGAAATTTTCATTGGGAATTTCTTTTTGAAATTTCATTACAACATCTGACAGTTCTTATAATCACAATTAACCTTTCGTAATGTTTTTTCATTTATTTACTCTTTAAATAAATATTAATATGGACTGCGTTTATTTATATTTAAATATTTGTGAGGATGATGAAGAAGGTGATACTTGATACTATAATTGAATACGTCAATATTAAAAATAAATCTTTAACGAAATGCGTCAAATCAACAATAAAAGTTTATATTTTTTACTTTTAACAAAAACGATAATTTATAATACCTTTATATTTAAAATATTTAAAAAAATAAAAGTTTATCACGTACGTGTATTAAATAATGCGATATCCGACTGCTATTGACCATTCGCATTTGAAAAATATAGTATCGCAAAAACCCGCCATACCATTTTATGATATGGCGTTCGCATCCGACCTTGAGCGCATTTTTGCGAAAATATTAGTCTATAATACCAAAATGCGATATTGTATGAAAATGCGAAATCGCATATTTTTCATAATAGGGCCCCTGTTCTTATCAGAAATGTGTAGTTGATGGGTTTGGCTAGAAATTGAAGAAGGCCCCAATTTCTTAGTTGATGTGGATTTCGAAATTGTTAATTGATTTATTTAAATAAAAAAATTGTTTGATTTTAACTGAAAATAAGAAAATAATTAAAAAATTTCTTCAACTACACTTATCAAACTTAAATAAACTTTTTATTTAAAAAAAATGCATTTATTATCCATTTATTTTAAAAATAATCAAAATAACCGAAATCACATGTGACGTCACATTAACATGCACAATATTCCACATTGTTCTCTTTCCATCGTGATTAGAGACGAATTCATTTAACGCTCGACAAAAAAAATACGAGTAAACACAAATAATATTTAAAATTGCATGCATCTCGTATCATATGTGAGCATTATTCCAGCGAAATATAGGCTCAGTTGCAAAAATTCAAAAAAAAATTAAATATTTTACCATTCTCGCAGGTAAATTTACCATTTTTCGCGACGTTGACATCCGTCATGAGCACCTTCCGTTAATTTGTTGATATACGTATGCTAAAGGCCCTCGGCTAAGGTGTATGACTGGTTCAATAGATCATCTTATTTTGTCTTATTAAGATAACGATATTTTAACACAAGCTCATAATTCATTGCAGGCCAATTATTTCTGGTTAAATATTTAGTTTATTAATCAGAAGATAGCCAAATTTAATCAATGTAAAATGTTACAACCCATCAGCCAACAACTGAGAATAACGCAACACAAGCGAATTGGATTCAAATAAAAAAAACAAAAGTTTGGAAAAATTGTCACATTTTTCTATTATTGTTTTACAGCGCGCAGCAACTATGATGGTCAAAATTTTACGACGAAAAGTTTTATTTACACCAACCGTATTATAAATAAAAATTATAATTGTTTTGAGTTTTATGTTAAATTATTATATTCAAGATTTCGCGCTTATCTTAATAATGGTTTATTTTCGTAAATAGTTGTTTAATTATTTTATTCTTTTCTGTAATTTCAAGTAAATTTATTATAGAGACATCTGTAAACGGATTTTGAAATTATACAAGGCTCGGTTTTTCAATCGCTACATGTACAGATTTTGCCTTAAGGGAAAAAAAATTTGCCTTATACAAAATTGAGAAAAGTTGAATTTAAAATTTTTGCCTATAGCCTTGTCTTGACGATAAAACTAATTATAGTTCTAAAAATTAATTTTTTGATCATAAATTGGATTTTTTGTCTTGACGGTGAATGTAAACTATTGATCTCCCTCCTTTCGTTGAATACGCGAACCAATTTGTTTTTTATTCGATGTCAAATGATTTGGATATTTGGCCCAGATTTACATACATAAAAGTACAAAAAAGAGTTGACAAACACAAATTTACATACATAAAAGTACAAAAAAGAGTTGAAGAAGGCACAAAGGGGGTCCTGGAGACTCTTCTGTTGTAGGATGGAGGAAGTCTCTGAGACTTCTCGCCTTAGGAAAATTCTAGCTACTAACCCAACCAGTCCTAGTTATTTAATTAGACCAGACGGGTCATGGACAACAACAAGTGCGGAATCATTGGAGCTCCTTATCGAGACCCATTTTCCGGGAAGCTTTGAAGACTCGATGGAGCCTGGAGCTCATCGAGCAACACCTTCATTAGAGATGGAGGGCATCTTGGACAGGGAGCGAATCCGCTGAACGGCTTTAAGCCGTATAAATCGGCGGGCCCGGATCGGATTATACCAGCAGAGATCCAAAGGAATTCGGCAGTCATCCTCCCCTGGCTGGAGGGTATCTTCAGAGGGTGTCTGAGACTAGCTTATATTCCTAGGAAATGGATGGAGGTCAGAGTGGTCTTTATCCCGAAATAGGGAAAAAGCTCACATGCCTATCCAAAGGACCTGAGACCTATAACTCTATCATCCTTTCTGTTGAAAACCATGGAAAGGTTGGTAGATGTAGGCACTCGATCAAAAATTGAGCCCAGGAATTGGGCAACGTCACAGCATGCGTACTGTAAGGGTAGGTCGGTAGATACAGCTCTGCACGATCTGGTACGCATGATTGAGAAGTCAATCTACTCGCAAGAGTTCTGTATGGTAGCATTTCTCGACATTGAGGGTGCCTTTAATAATGTAAAAACGGAGGCGATCATCGAAGGACTGCTACCTTTGAACGTGGATTACCCCATAATAAGGCTGATAAATCAGATGCTGGTAAGCAGGATTATTACTTCGGAACTGGGGGAGGCCACCATTAGAAGGCGGGTGGTTAGAGGAACCCCTCAAGGAGGTGTAATGTCAACCTTTCTTTGGAGTGTGGTGATGAATGGTTTGCTGTTGGAACTGGAGACAGAGGGGATAGGGGTTGTAGCATATGCAGATGATGTAGCGTTGGCTGTCTCTGGCAAATATCTGGGTACGATTAGGGACGTTATGCAGAATGCGCTCCTGATCGTTACGAAATGGGCCAGCAAATGTGGATTAGGGATCAACCCTTCCAAGACTGAGCTGGTACTATTTACTTAGAAGTATAAAATTCCGGTAGTTAGCCCTCCTACCGTGAACGGCAGTAGGCTGGCTTTTGCTGACAGAGCAAGATTTCTGGGCATAATCTTGGATAGTAAGCTCAGCTGGAGGCCTAACATTGTGGAAAGGGTGAATAAGGCTAATGTAGCCATTTACTCGTGTAGGAACGCCATAGGTAAGAAATGGGGTCTGAAACCAGAGCTGGTGCACTGGCTCTATACGGCAATGGTAAGACCAGTGCTGACGTACGGGGTGGGAGTGTGGTGGCCAGCTCTGGAGAAGGCAACATATATAAAAATGATGGAAAAGGTGCAAAGAACAGCCTGCATGCTTATAAGCGGGGCACTTAGGTCAACACCTACACGCGCCTTGGAGGTTATGTTCCACCTTCTTCCAATCGAATTTTTTGGTAAACAGATAGCAGCCAATGTGGCTACGAGACTCTCGGCTGTCTCTCAGTGGAAGTGTCTTCAAGCGGGACACTCGACGATAACTAGATCGCTAAGGGAAGAACTGGCGAATCTAGATTATATTAAGCCAACGTTGTGCTTCGATAAGGGTTTCCGGACCATCTGTCCTTCGAGAGAATCTTGGAGGAACGGATCAATACTGGAAAACGAGGCACTGCAATTTTTCACGGACGGCTCTAAGCTAGACGGTAAGGTAGGAGCCGGAGTCTTCTGTGAGAAGCTTAACGTTAATATTTCCGTTCGTCTCCCTGACTACTGCAGCGTGTACCAGGCTGAAGTGGTGGCGATAGGCGAAGTCGTGACATGGTTGAAGCATAATGTGGTATCCGTGAGGGATATCGCTATTTATGTGGACAGTCAAGCGGCGGTCAGGTCGCTGGAGGCGGTTTGTCTGAAGTCACGGGTGGCGCTGGATTGCCGATCATCTCTTAACGAGATGAGCGAGTATTTCAGCATCCAGATAATCTGGGTCCCTGGTCACTCGGACGTCACGAGAAACTGCAGGGCGGACGAACTAGCTAGGTACGGCACGACTCTCCAGATACAGCCAGGAAGGGCGGGTCTGGGGAGGCCTATAGCAGCACTCAAATTGGCGCTCAGTAAGCAGGCAATTGCCTTGACAAATGAGAGGTGGACCAACTCTCTCACGTGCAGGGTGGCAAAACAGGTTTGGCCAAAACTGGACCTGTGGCGCTCCAAGGTACTAGTATCTCTAGGAAAACGGGAGTTAGAATTGGTCGTAGGGATACTGTCAGGACACTGCCTTTTTGGGGAACATGCAAGAAGGATGGGTCTACAGACTTATGACTTCTGTAGAAGCTGTTTGGACGAAGAGGAGGAGGAGACGTTGGATCACTTCCTATGCTCGTGTCCGGGACTATCAGGCAGAAGACATAAGTACTTAGGTGTGTACAGCATGGACAGCCTTTCGGAACTCGCGGGCTGTAGAGTGCGAGATCTTTTACGCTACAAAAGTAGCTCTGGATGGTTTCAACGGGAGTAAAGGGGAGATAGGATCCTGTGGTATCACAATGGGCCACTACTGGCATAAGTGTGCGATAGCAGCCACTCTAACCTAACCTAACCTAACCTACATACATCAAATTAATTGTTTATTAAATAATAAAAATAAAACATTCAGATAAGCGTTTTTATTGAATATATAATGTACATATACTTAATATTGGAACATGTTCTTCGGTATAGAATACGAATTTGATTTTCTGGGATAGGGAACGTTATTTATTTGTTTTAATTGAAGACAAGCGAATTTTTGCAGTTTTATTATTCTTACATGAAGAGCTTAAGGGACACAAAACACAAACAAAGACAAAATCAAAGGGTTCGACTCATGATAAACTAATGTTTGGAGCGGTGGTGTCATCCAGGCATAACATGAATAAAATCTGGGTGATGCCAGAGTTGCTGCCTCCAAAGCCAGATGGATACTGGGAAATGGTGGGACGAAATTTGCTAGACAACCGATTTCACTTTTTATTTTGTGCACGCAAACATTCATGTATTTCACTTTTTTGACATATACATTGCTGTGATGCACGCGCATTTTCCGAGAAGTAAAAGTATGTTCCAATTAATTATGGGTGTTTTGGATAATTAATTATAGTACTAAATTGTACTAAAAATGATCAAATTATGTCCGTATTTTATATTTACTGTGTAATATTACAATGATAATTCAAATTATGCTCCAATTAATTATCGTGTCAAGACAAGGCTTATAAGGCGATTCAAGATGGCCGAATTTTAACCAATCAGCGCGCATAATTTTTATGCTTTAAAAGCAAAATCTGTACATGTATCACCGCCTTAAAATTGAAGTATTCTAGGTTTCGTTGGTTTTTGTAACAATATTTTATTAAGAAAATCAATATTCCAGTAAATAAATGTTGATGATTTTTTTTTATATGAATAATAACTATTGTTTCTACATGGTGATTCGAAAATCTCGTTTCAGCTCATGTTTTCTCTTTAATTTTGTTATAAAAATGTGATCGTTTAGATTGTTATTAAATCCATCACTTATCCCGAAAATTCTGAAGTACATGGGACCAGAATTTACTAAAAAAGTTAAATCTTTATAAAACTAAATTTTAAATTGGATCTATGAGGAATCTGCAGCAGCACCCTTTATTAACTTGCTTTATTTTTTAATAACCTAAACAACTAAACGGAAAGCTCATATTTATAGAAAATTAGTAACAGAGCTCTCACAATAGAAAAACTTTTCCTTTTGCCTTACAAGTTTGTTTGAAAATAAAACTTGAGAAAAAAAAATTTCGTTTTTACCTTAAGGAAAAAGTTAGCAAACTCTAAACTTTTGCCTTAAGACAAGACTAATGAAGTTAGCTAAATTTCAAAATCAGGGTTTTTGTTGTCATTTTCCAGACAAAACATGTTAATAAGCAAATAAGAACTAATTTATCGGTTTAATATATCTTAAAATTATAATTAATAATGCAAAATACAATTTCAAAAATATCATTAGTATGAAAATAAATAAAACGAAGTTGGTTTCAATTTATTTTTTTTTTGCCCATTGTGAGAGATACTCTTAAGGTAAAAGTTTAAGGCAAAAGGTTAAGGCAAAATTTTTTTCTATTGTGAGAGCTCTGTAAATTTATGCTCCGCTTTAGTTTAAATTTAATTATTAAATACTACACTATGATGGCTGATTTTCAAATATATGCTTGTTGAGTATTTTATTTATAATATATAAAATTGAAATTCAGATGATTTGTTTAATTTTTTATTCATAAATTCATGTTCAAAAATTTTCCAATTACCACGGTTTCTTATAGTAACTCAATAAAAGCTTCCCCTCTATTTAAAGTTCTTCTTTTAGTAGCAGTGTTGCTTTCAAAAGATTACAACAACAATTGCATTGCATTAAAGCTGAATTGGCTTTAATGTAAGCCAACAAATTTTTAGGTTTAGGAGAAATAAAACCAATTTATGGTTGTGGTGTTTACCGCAAGGCGTTATTTTTTCGAAACATTTATCTTGTAGTAAAATTTGGCATTTGTTATTTGATAGCAAAATACCGAATTTAATTTGTTCTATTTCATAAAATAAAAAAAACTAAAATAAATATTAATAAAATAAACCAACACAGAAAAATTAAAATACATTAAAAAAATTAAAGCCAAAAGTGGTTGCTTTCACATTTCTTAGCTAAGCTAAGCGGGATTTGCGAAAGCAACACAGCTAATATTGCGGCTCTTTAAAATCGTAGATGGCTCTGATGCTCTGCGAAATGCATATGTGTGTTTATTTTTATATAATGGCTGTTTCCGAAAAAAATACTTATTTGTGGAACCTAACTTATTTAAATAAGTAAGCTGGCGAGGTAACTTATTTTCTGCCCCTCGCACAAACATCTAAATTTTTTATCAATTTTTTGTTGATATTTATGGATGTTTGTTTTAGAATTTAGTTAATATTTCTAGGTACAAAATGGATATTACTGAATTTAAACTACTTAAAATAATTAGCTAGATGTACCGAGCATCCGAATTAAACAATACATTAGTTTAGTTGAATTCCATATAATGTCCAATTTCTTGCAATGTATTCGAATTAGTAACTTCACATCTTCAAGGTGTGGTCAGGTATTCAACGGCTCCACCACTGATTTCTACTATAACCCAATAATATATTTTCTTAAATCATGAAAGACCAGGCTACTGGTGGGAATTAACAATGGAAATGATAAAAATTAAAGAGAAAAAAGGAAGTGGGATACGTTGCAACGTATCGTAATTATTAAAATTAATGTATTAACATAAACCATGATTCGATGCCCGAACTGATTTGTGAAATGTCCTAAAAATAGAATAACTACTATAGATCAAACTACCGTTATAACCGTTATACATGTATAACGGTAGTTTGATCTATAGTAGTTATTCTATTTTTAGGACATTTCACAAATCAGTTCGGGCATCGAATCATGGTTTATGTTAATAAATTAATTTTAATAGTTAGATGAATTCAGTAGCAGTATAGTATGCACAATATCAAGCAATTCAGTTAATGCAATATCCACAGATAAGTACTAAATATACAGACTCGGCGTATTTTGTTGAGACAATTACAACAACACCACCATGGCTAAAGCAAAAACTAAAGCATTTTAGAATTTTGCTTTGGCTGAATGATAATGCAGATTTGCATTAGTTAAAATAACTGAATAGCGCTGATCCAGCTAAAGCAAAAAAGTTTTATTTCTCAACAAAATACAGCTAGAGCTTCGAATGCCATATTTTGCATATGAATATCTAGGTGATCAAATTTATTTCAACTTAAATCTAACCAGTTGAAATAAGGAAAATCTTCTATACTACGTTCTTCTATTTTTTGTTTACTCGACGACAAAAATGGGACATGCTTATAATTAAAATGATCACCGTGTTTTTATAGCAGCGCTATTCCGTATCAATGATTAACATTCGATTTGTATACGAAATAATTATAGAATTTCTATAATTTACATTATTTCTTAATCGATTAATAAAAACTGGCATTGGATTTAAGTACATTATAAAGTTTTAAATTGGTTTGAATAATAAAATTATTGCTTTACCCTTATAAATAAAACCCACTATACACTACAAAAGCTTTTGTCGTATTTTATCCTCTCCCGATTGTGTGGTGCTGCAATTTGGTGGATGACAACAAGAATCAATTTCATTTTGCATGCCTTATATTTTCTTTCCCAAACACCGACTTATTACAGACTTATTGACTTATTTGATGCCATCTTGAATAAGTCGGTCAAGTCATTCTAATCATTGTACTTTTGGCATGTTGGTCGTTGTCATTTGATTTGATAAATAAAACTGCATGTATTACATCATCGAGGAATATGTTAAATATGTAAGAGAAATCAAGCAGTGCAAATTTTGTAAGCCAATTTCTCCGAGGTTAATCTTATTTTATAGTTTTGATATACATATTTATATACACAAATCTAATTTTTTTCTATATTTAATCCATAAATCCCTTTTCCTGCTAGACAAAATTGTTTTTTGCTTCAATTTTAGTCTAACTCACACAAATGTGTGTGTAAAAAATGACAGGTTGTAATGTTTTCCGGATTTTAACGGATCTTAGTTAAATCGGAATTATTTTTGAAAAAAATATTGTAATTCGATAACATATAAATTATGTAACATATTAATTATTTGTTTTTGATAACATGTTAATTATAGCTATTATTATAGTTATAGTGTTATTTTTAGGACGAAAATGATTTAAGTACATACAAAAATAAATTGTTAAATGTATACAAAAATAAATTGTTGACATGATTGTTTTGCGTTACCAACACAATTGTGACGGCAGGCAGGATTTAGTCAAGACACATTTTTTGAGACGTTTCTGTGTAGACATACTTATTCAAATTAACAACGCATCCCCAATAGAATTCCTTATGACTTTTTCCTTACGGAAAAGTATGAAAAAAAACTCGAGGAAAATTTTTTTTTCTCAATTTTTTTTTTCATACTTTTCTTTAAGAAAAAAGTCAAAAGAAATTCTATTGGGGAAGCGCGTTAATTCTCCTCGTGAGGTGACTTATTTGAATAAGTCAGTGTTTGGAAACAGCCTTACTACATTTATAACTACATTTATGTCTAAACCTACATGGCAATGCAACTAACAGAAAATTTAAAAAGAAATACTTGAAAATTACTTGGATTACTTAAAATTTAGAAATAAAATGGAAAACTGCTGTTAAATATATTTTTTATTATTTTATTTAGAGTTCAAGGTTCATTTCACAACTTTCATTTACATAATATGTAATTTTTTTTTAAATTACATATTATGTAATTTACTGGTTTATACCACAGCGAATAGCACTTTTCAGAAATGTTTGGTTCAGTCCGTTTTTATTTATGGTTTTAATAAATAAATAACATAAAGTGGTGAAGTTAGCCCTTTTTGTAACCAACAGTAAATGGTGATTACTAATATTTACTGACTTGATGATGGATGACATTATACTTTTGACCATCAAACCTAAGGTGACCATATCACATTTTCCAGTAGGGACCATATTCTACTGAACACAATACACATACGTTTATAAAAGCACGAAATTTTACTGGGCTGAAGAGCTTACGTATTTCAACAACTTCTCATTACTTGTAAATTTTGAAAAAAAAAAACAATATTCACAAGAATTCTAACCTAAAAAGGCAAAATTCGTAGTTCACTAATTTTAAATGTAAATTAATATTAATTTACGAACTTTAATATAATTAAACTCAAAAGTGGAATGGAAAATTTTATTATTCCGTAAATTGCATATTGACTGGGAAATTTTTATATATGCACGTTTAGGTAGTGTGGTTTATGTAACGCGCGCGGCAAAAATTGGGTACTGTATGTAACATTTTATTATTCCATATTTTAAAACATTACTAATTTATTTGAAATTAGTTTGCTCAGTATTCAAATATTTAACACCACAACTCACTTAGGTTCTGGTAGCGCTAGCTCGGATTTCACATGTTTTTTATAGAGCTTTCAGGAGGGGGGCAAAGCTATGACATAACTGAGTTCGTCAGGCTCGACTCTTCATCTGTTCTTCTTTTGTTCCCAAATCGTTAATAATAGAAAAAATTCTTTACGCATGGGGTTTCGTGGCTGGGAGACCTAAAGTGAATCCAAATAAATGTTGAATACTGTCATAAATTTTAAAAAACTCCTTAAAATACGAATATTTTACGACCTATAGTGGAAAACATTACTTTGAATTTTGGTTCACAATGCCACACTTTCTCGAATTCACTATGCAGATGAGTTTGACATTTGAGCTGGTGTATTGACCTTCTAGACCGGCGCTCCTTACCTGGGAGGTACTATCTATAAAAATAAAAATAAAAATAGTTTAAAATTGTTTGTATTCAACTTTCGATAAATTATGTAATGATCTTAGAAGTAAAAAGTCGGAAAAGAAAGATCTTGTTCTCAAAAGAAGTGAAAATGGTCACTTTATAAATTTATCTATTTATTAGTATTAATTTGACATTTACTCTAATCGCGGGAAAATCCACTTTTAAGTTTAATATCGCCCTAGGGGCGGTATGTTGTACCATCACTTCGAATCGAAATTCGAAAAAAGTCGAATGGCGGGCGGTATTTTTTCCGTCTTACATTTGGCAAAAGTTAGAAGTTTGTATAGAATTAATTTGTGCTCAAAGTAACAACAACAAAAGAAATTTTTTAATTTATTTTTATTTGTTGGTAACAATTAGATTTTGAATTTGAAAACAACGTAAAAATGCAACTAAATACATTCAATTAAATAGTAATGTGCTAGAACATTATTGAATATTATTACAAATCGTAACTAATTGCTCGTGTTGTTTAGAAAAATGCGATGTCAAAATAACAAAAATCACTTTTATATTTTTATTGCCAATATTTAAAAATAAAAGTATTCAATACAATTGCCCTGGTGGTGAACATTAAAACTACGGGTAGAATAGAATAATTCTATACCAGCAGAAAAGTTGGTTTAAAATAATTCCAATTTGGAATTATATATATATGGGATTGTTGTTGTAAATTTCTCAAAGTAAGACAGCTGTTGTATCATTTTCGAAAAGCAAAAAAGATACAACTTTCACTTTTTCGATTCGACTTTTTTCGAATTCAACTTTTTTCGATTCGAAGTGATGATACAACATACCGCCCCTAAACAGACACAAACAAGCTAGTCGCGAATTCAAGATTACGTAGTTATTTTTTTCAGTTTGTCAGCACACGATTTTGGCAAAACAGGATTACTGCGTTTATAGAACAAGATTACTACAATCGGGTTGTAGAAAGAAGATAAATGTGAAATATAATAAAAAATCAGTAGGATTGTATGGGGCTGGAGAACATAAGTCATTTTCATCGAATGTATACAGGAAAATTGTTAGATTGTAAACTAAATTTTATAATTTTTTAACTGTCACAGAAATTATTTATGCATTTAGTTTATATTAACATTGTAACTGATTCGATGTAGTTCAAAATCAGCAAATGCGCATTGAAATTGTTTTATTTCATTAATTAAACAGGAATTTATACGTTTGCAGAGTTACAACGCATCCCCAATAGAATTCCTTATGACTTTTCCTTACAGAAAAGTATGAAAAAAAACCTAAGAAAAAATCTTACTTTACTTTTCTGTAAAGAAAAAGTCACAAGGAATGCTACTAGGGATGCGTTGTAAAACTTAAGAATTTTTTTTTATACTTTTCTGTAAGGAAAAAATCATAAGGAATTCTATTGGGAATGCATTGTTACAAAATCGGGCTTGTGTCTGTCACCATAATTATAAAATCGGAATTTCATTTATTTGACATGCAATCGCGATTGGAAGTAATCGCGATAATTTTTATGTCTGTTCACGGTATAAGGTGAAGTTACAAGAAAAGTAATTGACAAAATATTTTGGATATTTTATGTAAAGATTGGCTACGTTATGCAGTTTAAATACAATATAATCGTTCAAATTACAGTTACAATAAGAAGCAAATAGAGTTTTCCGGAAATTTATTTTTCAATTGTTCCATACCCACTTTATTTTCACTATATTGTAGGATATGGACAATATTTTTATAATTTTGAGACATTTTGTGAAAAACATGGTGAAAAATAAGCCTTCAGTTTCTTAACGTATAAGAAAAGGACAATAGTCATTCATATTGCTCAGATGCTAAAAGACCACCTGGTGACGAATTATTGTATGTACTTGAATTCGAAATAACTTTCAAAATGTTTGATACTGTCTATAAACTATATTTGGTAAAAATCCGAAGCAGTTATAGTAAAGAATCTTTTAGGGAGGCTCGACATTTGTTAGGTTATACCAGCCAAGTTGTTAAAGCAACATCTGTGAAATTTGGATGGTTATATCATATATTATAAAGTATATATATATACGCTACTAAATCCTCAGTTACAATGCATCCGCTCCGCTCCGTTCCGCTTTTCCGTAAAAATTTAAATTTGACATGTTGTATATATTTTACCATTAAAACGGAAGGTTAGTTACAATGGAGCGGAGAAGACGACCGTTTTTTTAAAAAAAATTTAAATTTTACGGAAGAGCGGAACGCATAACCTCAACAACTAATTCGTGCATACGTTAAAATGTTGTGTTGTAATATTCAGCGCTCTTTCTGTCTAAATGTAAAGGGCGTACCCACCATCGCCTCGTTTTAAATGTTTTTCAATATTTTATGTATAAAATATGCAAATCGCACAGCAACTTTAAAATTTCATAATCCGTTCTATTTACTTTTATTTAAATGTGATTTTGACAAGCGGAGCGGATACATTGTAACTAGCGAACGGAAAAGACGGAACGGAAAATATTTTAGGAAAACGGAAAGGAACGGAGCGGATGCAGTGTAGCTGAGGCTTAAGTCATATAACTAAAAGAACTATAAGGGCGATTGCTCATACTTTCCATAGTAAAATGGCGCACCGACATATTGTCATATTTTTTTTCGTTAAAAGGTTACTGGGTAATTATAGAGATGTCGCACCAATCCACTATTCGTCAAATTTTAAATGTTAACGAAACGTTTTTTGTATTTTGAGTTTTGACTTGTTTTGTTCGCCATTTGTCATTATATAAAGTCATAGTGTTTTCGATTGTTGTGTTTCGTGTTTATAAAAATTTTAAAAAACAGTTTTTTTCAAAACTAAGTTAAATATTGAGTGCATTTTAAATTGAGTATTTTATGTGTGAAAATATTACAAAACAATTTGTGAGTTAAATAAAATCTATATAGTGAATCAGTCAAATAACTATTAAATTGGTTGTTATTAATTTCAACAAAAAAAATTCAACATGCCTCGAATGTGTTTCAATTGTTCATCCAAGACTAATTTGCATACGTAAATAAAATCCTAATTTCTAAAAATATATGTACGCATTAACTTTAACCTTAATTTTCTCTAGATTGCCTGCAGCATTACGAGAAAAATGGCTGCAAATAATTCCAAATATAACAACATCTGATGTGACTGCCCAATTTAGACTTTGCTCCCTCCATTTAGACGAGAAGTATTTTTTAACCACTAGTAATCGACTTACAAGAGACGCTGTACCATCTAAATTTTCTCAATTTAAAAAAATGGGGTAATCTAATTACTCCCACTAAAGTTGTATGCGATATTGTTTGTGAATGTGAAAAATCGTTCAAAATTTATGTTGGTGAATACGACCAAAAATATATTTACAATAAATTAGTTTTACGAACTTTAGAGCAAGTAAGCTCATTAGGTTTAAATTTTAATGATAAAAATAATCACTTAAATAAAACAAATGGTTTAGATAGTCATTTGTATTTACTATTAAAATGTGTAATAGATTTATATTTTAAAATAAAATTTTTCCATTTTACAAAACAAAATAATATGAAACAAATTGGCATTAGAAGAAAGTTGAATAAATTAATTCATTTTAAAGAAATGAAATAAAAACTATATACATATTTGTTTTTAATTGTAAGATTACATTTACAAGGGACATAACACTACATAAAATGAATAGAAATAAAAACAATAGTTTACTTCCGATCTTGTAACACGAATATTTTATTTTGACGTTTCGTTAACTAAAAAAAATTTCGTTGAAATATAACAACAACAAAGGAAAATATCGTTTAGATACAGTGCTGACATCTTCATATTTACCCCATGTTGGTTAAATTTTTAGACCCTATTTCCTTTATAGTTCTTTTAGTTATATGGCTTAAGTGGACCAAAAAAGAATTTGACTCTACCCTTATTGAATGTAAAAAAGTTCAGTGCACAATTTTTTTCACCACTATATTCTACCCTTTTCCCTACAAATCAAGGATAAAAAAACAGTCGAAATTTTTCCACAGATGTCCCTTCTGTTTGTATTGTGGTTATATCGTTGTACAACGTATGCAAATTCTCAAATTTTATTTTCAAAATTTTAATCTTTAATTCCATGGATAAAATTTGCTGACAGCAATTTTTTTGCTGATAATACGCAAAAAAAAAAATTTCATAAGAGTGACAAAGAAAAGAAATATTTTTTATTTCATTTTATAGAAAAATTTTATGGTTTTACATTTTGGCATAACCTAAAAATTTCAATAAAATTTTTAATTTGTACACTTTCGTACAATTCAATTTTCTTTTATATGTTTTAATTTTTATATATGTACCACAAAAAACCACTAACGTTAACAAATTTCAACTCAAAAAAAAAAAAAATTTCGTCATTTGACTATAAAAATGGCGAATATCTATCTTGTATGAGTGTGAGAAAAATTTCTTATCTTTACATACACTTTTTGTAGATGTGTGAAAAATGCTGCCATAAAAAATACTCCAATTTACATTTTTTATGGCAGCATTATGGCAGTAAACTTCCCCTATCACACTTCCCCTCTCAGTAAAATTTTACTGACAACATGTTTTGTTTCGTACACAACCAGTAATATTTATATTTTTCTCTCGCTTTTGTTTTTGCTGACAGCAGATTATTTCCATGGAATAGGGCCATAAGTGAGTTATTGGTTTTGCGTAAGTGGTTGGTTTCTTTTCGCAATCATGCAGTATTTACGAACCAATATCAAATTTATTAACTGGAGTGTTCTTTATTTTGTGTTTCTTTACTAAACATGATTACAACAATGCTGCTGTTCGTAAATAATATTTGGTTTAAATACCCGAAGCGTAGCATTCCCTGTGTTAACAGTGGAATGCGAAATTGTTTATTAAACAAAATATTTGTGTCGATTCAATGTAAACCTTCTATTATTCTTTTCTTCTATGCTGCTAAAACTCGACGCATTTAAGCAAGCAAGCAAGCTATAAATTTAAATAAAAATTTTGAAATAAATGTCGAGTGGCTTTTGAAATAAATAATAATAGAAGAATAGAAGAAAAGATAAATAGAAGATGTACATGGAATCGACACCATTATATTGAATTTAAAACAAAATCGTTATCTTTAAATTTATGTTATATGAATATGAAAACAAAAAGATTAAATTAAATTTATTTAGAAAAAGAATATTTTAAATTCATAAGATATAAATAAAGAGGTTATATTTATTTCATGACATAAAATATGATTCAAAATTATTTTTTTTTTAAATTTTTGTTTCGGCTGTTTATTTTATGCTCTGGTTGCATGAGCCTTTAAGTTTGGAAACAGTGACGTGCCGCTCAGGGAATGAACTAAGTGCTCTGTTCTAGAAACGTTCCGCGCATTACGTGAATTTCATCCTGGCCACAACCGTCCTGCCGTCTTTACTATTCGATAAATAATCAGGCAACACCCGTACGCCACCGAAACGCGGTCTGTTGAAAACATCGCTGCTCTGTGAGAGTGTACGGAAAACTCGAGGCAGTCAATTTATCATCGTAGACAAGAACTTGGCCTTTCTGTGACTTCCACCTGGCCAATTTTCCTTCGGGACGACCATAGACAACGATGTATGTTCGCTGATTGGGCTATGGAGTAGTTGGAAGTTGATTCAAATTTCGTCCAAAAAATCATCTTTAGCGACGAGCGAGGCCCATTTTTGAATGAATGGATATGTGAACAAACAAATCCTGCGTTTTGGTCGCAATAGCAATCCACACAAGGACACACCAGTAGCAAATGCATCCCGAGAAAGTCCCTGTTTGGTGCGGATTTTGGTCTGGCAGATTTATCGGTCCGTACTTCTTTCAAAGTGAAACTGGCATTGCCATAACCTTAAACGGCGAGCACTAGAGATCGATGATAAGCAGCTTCTTGTGGCCTAAACTGAATGATATGGGTATCGACGACCTGTAGTTCCAACAGGACGGCGCTACGTGCTACAAAGTGTATGCCACAATGGTGATTCTGCACAAGTGATTTGAGGGCATGAAAATCTGACACGGCGGCTGCATGAACTGGCCATCGAGATCATGCGATTTAACGCATTTAGACTTCTTCCTTTGGGCTATCTTAAATCGCAGGTCTATGCGAATAAACCACAAAAAATTGATGCCCTCAAAATTAACATAACGAATACCTTCCAGTCAGATTCCGCGACAAATCGAAAATTGGACCTCCAGAATACGTGTCACTAAGCAAAGCCGCGGACATTTGAACGTTATATGTATTCGATTCGATCGTTTAAAGGATTTATATTTTCATCTCGTGTTAATTTTACTGAAAAAAATTGTTTCACTGTAGAATTCACGCATTAATGCCATAAAATATTCTTTCAAATAAAACAAAAATTTAAATCTCGCACACAACTTGTTTTATTTACATTTAAAAATCGAGCGTCCTTATTGAAGGGCCTTTTCTAAGCAGCAAGTACCGAGGAGGTACAGGTAAAAATTGTATAAAACCAGTAATCAAATTTCCGTAATCAAATATTTCTTACGTAGAATGTTTATCCTGTGAAACACATGTGTGTAATGGGTACCAAGCCGTTGAATTTTTTTATTTTATTTAACCTCTATATACAGTTGTTTAATTAAGATGATTATTTAGCGCCCTTTGTCATTTATAGGGATTTTAAAAATAAACAAAATTGTTTGCAAAAATGTAATTTAAAGTGTAATGTAATTTAAGATGCGTTTTATTTGTAAGCCGCTAATTAAAATAAAAAATTCATGCTTTGTATTTAATAATATATTAGTAAACGCGAGACAATAATGTAACTTTAATTACGGTTCATTTCTGTAAAATAATTGTCTATAATCACGGAAATAAAACAACAATCACATCATTTAAACTTGAAGTGCAGGACGTTTCTCTTTCGCCTCAAGATTATCGTTTGTAATGGCATAGCCAGTACCACCACGTTCCATCGGAATAATATCCTTCTCTTTAAGTTTATCTCCGGTCAAAGGGTGAATCCAATCTTTCTTTATGATTTTCTCAACACATTCCATTGTTACAACATCGCCTGTTGTTCGAATGACCGCGCACGGAACTGAATTATTTAGAATATCTCTAGTGACTGGGCACATATACCTGTTTTCTTTCACAATGAGTGATTTAGTGTCACTTGCATCATTTACCAGTGTAAATTTGACGTCAATCATGTCTTTCATTTTTAATGGTTTCATAGAAACAGGGCAATATATGGTACTGTCGGGTTTCTCAAGTTTTGTTATTTTAGCAGCTGGCGTTTGAGATGGTACCCAAAAACTTGGCAATTGCTTCTCACGACCGAGTGTCATATTGGAAATTGTGTTTACGCTGCTGCTACTACCCGGTTGGTTTATAGCAGTGATATTTTTTTCGATTCTCATGAAATTTTCCAATTTTTTTAGTTCCTCGACAGCTGTCAATTCATTTTGTTCAGCTAGTTCATTTTGCTTTTGCTTCTCGTACTCTTTGAGTTTCCGACTGTATTCATTCTTTTTTGTGATGATATACTGAAGAATTGCTTCTTTGTCAAAGAGATAACCATTTTTTCTGCAAACAAATCATTTCAATAAAGTAAAATGGATTTACTTGAAAAGCTAAATTGACTTACGATATAACAGGATTGCGACAAGGTTGCAATGTTAATGAACAACAATCAAAACTTTTTATGGAATCTTTTCCAATTCGTTTACTTTGAGTACCATATCCTGAGGTTTGGGCATCCTTTTTCTTCTCATGGTAAGTGTAAACAGCCCCAGCAGTACAATTTCTTGCGTGTCTGGTCATTTTGGATAGTTGTTCAAAAAGTAACAAAATAAGGAAGTGTCAAATTATATTCAGCACGCTGATTAAGCTAAGTTTTCTGCCATCTATCGTTAAATTTTATTTTAACACGACTTGACCACCTTCTGCCACTTCTGCAAAATACCCATATATTAAAATTTAACTACATACGTAGAAAGATAATGACATTATCGGTGAGTGTTTGTTTTGTGTATTTAAAAGTGTTTATATTGTAATAATATAAATGAATGTGATAACTATCAAATAATTTTCTCGCAAATGATACGCACGCTATCTTTTTTCTAAACAAGGTAACTGCTAAACTGTTTATGAATGAGGGTGCTATCTTACATGAAAATTAGAAACTATTGAACTCGTTTCGGACCCATCTTTAATTAATTTAAAGAACTACAAATAGCGAAATCTTTGTTTTTTTGTTCTATTACTCACAAGAGGCAGTGCTGTACAATAAAAATAAAATAGCAGGAAATGTGTCAAAATGCATAATGCAGTCGATACGATAATCGAGCATGAAATGAGCTACTACATATAACTGTAAATACTGCTATAAGGGAAATGTTTGATACTTTCCATAGTAAAATTGCGCAATAGCAAGTTGGAACTTGTTGTTGTTGTTCGCTTTGTAAAATAATTTCAATGTAAATTCTGCAGAAGTCGCTCTAATAGTGTTTCGGGTTTAACGGAACATAATTTCAAAATATTTTTTGTTTTTTTTTTCAGGATGTACTCGTAAATATGTTATTTTAGTAAGTTAACTTTCAAAGTTTTTCACGTAAAAAATAGTTTTTATTAATTATACATGTTGCATAAACAAAAACAATTAGAAGGAATTTTATTTAACTTACTTGTGCTGTACGCTTAAGATCTACGATGGTGCGAGTATTTGATACCAATTTGTCTTTTAGTAATTTAATTTTTATGACCAACCTATATAAAATATTTCAAAACTGCCCCGGATACGACAGTTTTATTAATTTAATATTACTTTTAATATCATATAAATATACAGCACCAACAAATATTTTTAGAGTCAGTTAATAATTGCTAAATATAGCCACACGCTGCACCACTGTTTTGGAACATAAATTGCAAGTGGTCTATTCGATTCTATGACGTGTTTGAAAATATATAGAAAACTTAATTGAAATAATATTTATGGCAATATTCTTAATTAGTAAAAATTTAAAGTCTGCTAAACTTTATGGATTATAAATTTTTTGGTACATTACTAAATAGCAATTTGTGGAATTCAAAAATATGAATATGTTAAAACGAGCGAATGTGTATTGATCACGTTTTAAGAGCCTGAAAAAACATTACGAATATAGAAAGCGATTTCAAGTTTATAAAATTTTCCATACTTTTCTTGGAACCCAAATTTTAATTTTTATTAAAGTACAGATTTAATTGTCCCTAGCTAAAACTGAAATAATCAATAAATTAAATTGATTTTGATGGGATGCCAAGTACATATATCCAAATTATATTTTGCTTAAAGTACACTAATTACAAGACTGTAAAATATGCTGCTTTCAAAGGGAAGTTGTGTTATCGAATTACTTACGATTCCTTTAGTTGCTCAACTTCCATATATCGTATTTATAGAACTGTAAATAAATTATAAAATAATTTTTCTTACTATTAGGAAGGAGTATTGAGGAAAACTACGGGAGCGCAGTTGTAAATTTCTTTAATGCAATGGTTAGTTTTTATTGGAAATATATTTTATTATGATTTTACTAAAATGAAAGTTATCCAAAATTTTGTTAGGCCTAATTTCCTTTTGAAGTTCGATACAAATCAAATGAAAGTTCCCTCAAAATTAGGTCGAACTTCTAAACTAAAAGACAATTCAAGTTAATTTTATAATTTTCACAATCAATTTTATAATTTTGAGTAAGGTGTAAATTTTGTCACCAAGACACTGCTATTTTAAACCGAATGTACGTACATAAGTCGCAAATACAGAGACCTTACAGGTAGTTTAATAGGGAAGCTCACAGGAATGCTTGCCATTAAACCAGGATCGGAGCAAACGGACTGCAGTTTTTCTTCTTTTTTGTCTTCGCATCTACCACAGTAATCACGTGGCGTGACACCAAGTTTGCTCGCGTGTATACATATAAGAGATTGTGCCCTGTAACAGCAACCACATCCACGCCGATTTGACGTATTCGCAGCGATATCAGTTATCTGAATCTTGAAAGGCCTAGACTATTGCCACAGAATATAGAATACAAACAGAAGAGACATAACCCGATTTTTCTATGGAAAAATGTTGACCGTTTTTTTATCCTTGATTTGTATGGAAAATGGTAGAATATAGTGGTGAAAAAAATTGTGCACTGAACTTTTTTACATTCAATAAGGGTATAGTAAAATTTTTTTGTGGTCCACTTAGTAGCGTATACATATACCTAATAATATATGCAATTGCTATTAATCAACTGTTGTTCCGCTTCTACCAAGATAAGCTAGGTCATCAGTCTTTAAATTCCCCGTAATATTGAAATGTCTTGGCCCTCACAACAAATCGACATTGGACTGACTTGCCACTTCGTTAATAGTTGAGAGACAGTTCATTAACAGTGTGTTCCTGAGTAACTAAAGCACAGAATAGCGTTTTGCTCCAATTTCATGAAAGACCTATAAAATAAATTTGACCTCATGTTTCAAAAGTAGAGTCAGTATACTATATATATATTTATATGTTATTGTGATTGTTCCGTATATTGGTCTATTTCAGCACTCTCGAATTAAATACACAATCGTGAATTAAATACACAATCGTAGGAAATTCTTCCATTTGGCGTCAATCTGTGTGACAACAATTATGATAATCGACACTTACTTAAACGCAATCAACTTCCCAAACACGCCATACTTTTCTTTCCTTTAAGGCTGGATCGCGAATAAATTGAATTTTGAATTATAGATGGCTAATGTGTAAGAATCAGAACGATCAGTTTCGAACAGATGAGACTATTGACGGAACAATCACAATAACACCATTACAATTGAAAAACCAAGGTAAATATATAAAAATTCGTGAATGCGAAAAGTTAGTTGTTAAAATAGAATATAGATGGAAATGTGAAAGAATCAAATTTCGTACGCTACGCAGTGAGTGATTCGCTAGTAGTACAATTACATGGTATTGTTCTATATATATGGACAATATTCCAATGTAATAATACAACATCAGTCGTCGCGACCTGATGAGAAGACTGATTTTTCAAATCAATAGTCTCATCTGTTCGAAACTGATCGTTGTGATTCTTACACATCATTAGCCATCTATAATTGAAAATTCAATTTATCCGCGATCCAGCGTTAAAGGAAAGACAAGTATGGTGTTGGTTGGGAAGTTGGTTGCATTTAATGTTAAGTAAGTGTCGATTATCATAATTGTTGTCACACAGATTGACGCCAAATGGAAGAATTTCCTACGATTGTTTATTTAATTCGAGAGTGCTGAAATAGATCAATATACGGAACAATCACAATATAACACCATTACAATTGAAAAACCAAAGTAAATACATATAAATTTTTCTTTAAATTGGCGACATCTTGAAGTTTAAAAAAAATGGCAATTTGTTTAGGTGTACTAAAAAATTTATTTCTTCCAATTGGTTGAGATGTGCATTTTCCATTTGATAATTGACGAAGAATCGATTATGACCAGCAACTAATGGACGAAGTTTGATGTACTTTCTGATAATGCTGAATACTCCTCCACATAAAATGTGCGCAGCACATTTGTTTTTGTTTCTGGAGTTTTTATAATGTAAACATCTTCTTTTTCACACACCTCATTAACATAAGCTTTGGCCAATTCGTCCGCTAGAGTCGCACCATAATATACAACAAAAATCATTATCACCTATGAAAATAATGCTGGAAAACTGATACATTTGTTTGTAAGTGATTTATTACCTTCATAGCTAAGAAGTTCGCATCATCTGCAGCAGATAAAAATTTCCGTATGTCTTCCGGTTGGAGAATGTTGAATTTTTTTTGGGGCAAATTATTCCAACAGAATTCTTTTTCAAAAATGCCGTGAGGTTATCATAGTTTATATTGATATTGTGATTTCTTGCGATCATGGTTTTCAGCATCGAGTATTCTAGCCGCATTCAACTTCCCTTATAGTTTGCTGAAAATGTATTATTTGCAAAATGCAAAATTATTCTCGTAATGATATACAATTTTAAGGTTGTTGAAGTATACCAACATGACCGAATCACTAATGTATTTTCTTCAATTTTTTGTTTTTTTCCACTTCAGAAACTTATCATGAGTGTAAATAAACATCAGCAGACTTATAGATCCTCTTAACTAAGAGGTTTCTCTTAGCTAAGACCAAAACCTCTTAATTCGTATTCTGAGTGTAGTCTTACCTATGATTTCTCTGAAAAAAACCTCTTAGCTAAGACCGACGAATATGGTCCTCTTACGCATCATAAATTTGACAATTGTCTTTGAACGCATTCTTTGTTATTGGTGTTACTTTTATAATAAATTATAAAAATTTAATTATAAAATTATTAAATTTTATATAATATAAAACTAATACATAATTTGAAAATATTAATATTATATTGGTAAATAAATTATTAATAATTAAATACATACTTATATCGAAATTACTTACTATTATAAATAACCGTAAACGAAAATGGCGACTAACGACTACAAAAATACCAATTGACAGCTCCCCAAAATATTTGGAGAGATATTAAGAGGTATTTTAAGACTACTAACATCAGAATACCAATTAAGACTTTCCTCTTAAATTAACCTCTTAGAAAAAATTGTCACAGCTAAGAGGTCTTAACGCCAGAATCGGAGTGTTAGTCATTTACAATAATGACAATTAAACAATAAATACAAAGGTCACTTAGATCAAATGTACGCTCATTGCTCAAAAGTTGATTAGATGTACGAAAAATGTCAATAAAAAATATTGCGTATATTTATAAAGTTAAAATTTTTCATTTGTTGTAGAGTCGAGGATGGTATAAAATAAAGTACGCCACTTGTGTTACTAATGGGTAATAATGTCCTCGGTTGGCAAAAAGCCCTCCACAGTTTGGCAAAGATTTACCAATCTCTCACATTATATATTACACATTAATAGCACTATAGTTGCATAATCTACTATAGTTCTTATTTTTGATCAGCCAGCAAAATCAAAAGCCTATTACAATCCTATTTGTAATTTTATAGATATTTTAATGATTTTTTATTCGATAAAATTTCCGCTTGTGTCCTATGCAGAACTGCTTCAAAATCATAAAGAGATCGATGACCAATACCAAAACTCACATCAGGTTATATGTGAGGTACTCCGATAGGAGCAGGATGCAAACAGGATTTTTCATCATCTAATTACGATGGGTGATGGAATTGAATACATCTATGATCCCCTGAGCACAACTCATGGGCCGACCCATCTTCCATGCCAGTCCTATATAGGCTGGCATGGAGCTATATGCAATGTGCAGATGGCTCTAATGTGCAGATAGTTGCGAACCGCTTCGGCCCAAGAACAGATTGCAAGGATTAAATCATAAAAAAGGTTATTTTGAGGAAATTCAGCATTTACTAAGTATCACAAAAAAGTACTCTTTTTGATATTTATTTTATTTTGCTGTATTGCGTTAAAAGGTATAAATGTTTGAGCTAGATTTCTAAACCAATTTCAAAAAGGCTTAATATGGAGAAATATTGTGTTTATCTTGCAAAATGTTACAAACCAACCCTTACACTAATGTTTAAGTCTACCTTGAAAACGCGATGCCTGGATCACAATATAAATAAACATTATTGATTAATCATTCCGTATTTTATGTGTACTTTAATTCTATATTTATATTTAATATGTCGCGGTTCAATAAAATGATAAATTCAAAATTATTTTACTTTGTTGCACCTAAAATGAACATGCACACATTTGTACCTAATATTCTACCTTTTTTGTGAATAAAAAAAAAACTTGACTGCTGTGCCTCGTTCAACAAACTTTGAAGTATTAAAGAAAATGCAAGAAAACACATTCTTCATATGATATCGAACCGAATATTTTAAAACATTTTAAATAATAGACCAAATTATTAGCACCTCATATCTGCAATAAATTCATGACACATTAACAATAAATAAATGAAGGTAATACATAGTCATTAACTACATTTGTTTATTCTAACAATTAATTTATTATTATTTAAGTAAATTCTATAGATTTTTAACTTCTAAGTAATCTAACATAATTGAAAATCAAAATATTTGATTTGTACAGTAAAACCTCAATTAACTGGCCCTTAATAGTGTAGTGTGACAACTATGAATTATATCTTCCATTTTTTACTCCGGTTCCGATTTTTTACGGAACAGGCTCACTATGACAATTTTTCTACTTATCACTTTTAGTTTAAACAGTTTATTAATGACGGCATTTAGTCCCAAATCTTTACACAGTAATTATGTATCATTTCGTCGACCGTCTTTATTCCATAATATATATCATTTTGATAACTAATATAAAAATTAAATTGTTTCTTTATTGTGTGCTATTTTTGATAACAGAATGTTGCTCGCACATTTTGTTGTATATGTAGTATAGACGGAGCACGATACTGGGAAATATCGTTGGTGATATTCTTATGATGGGAATGTCTTTTTTTAACTAACAATTTAAACTTGAATTGAATTATCGACATCACTATCAACTATCATAAGATAATTATTTATTTATTAAAACTTGTGTTAATAAGGTTTATAGTTGGTGCTTGGTGTGTGAATACGCAATAATATCAAAAAAAAATAATTTAAATTCAGTTTAAATATTGTTGGACTTGGAGCAACAACTTACAATACTAAAAAGAAAAGAAGACGCGTTTTATATTTTGCGTATTATTTTTTGTTGTAAAGTGATATTGTGCAAAGCTTAATTTTGAAATTTTGTTTTATTATTATTTTGAAGGTAGTTAATATAAATTTTTAAAGTTTTCACATTATTTTTATAAATATTAATATTAATTGTGATCGCAAGATCTTGTGACAAACAAACTGATCAATGCAAAATAATCAAATTGTTATTACAAGTTACGTAGTGATTTGTTTTTGTTACATACTCTTAATCAGTTCAATTAAAACGCATTGCAAGAATTAGGTTAAAGTTATTTTTATAAACACGAGTATAAGGTAAACGTTTATCTAATCAGTGATCAAAAATTATGTAATTTTGATTTAATTTGATTTCTGGTTATATTATCGAAAGCCTTTTTGTGAGCGCGTTATCATCGTTATTGAATTTTATTGATAATGTAAGTTTAATGTCACAATATAAAAAAGCAGCATGAGAAAGCAACAAGTAGAATAAGTGTATACGATAAGTGTAGTCTTTTTGCTACAAAACCCGAAAAGTGCATTTGCGATTAAAGATAGCTCATGTTGGATAGAAGATACTCGTAGTTGATAGAAAATTAAACGTTTTTTTTTTCAATAATGATATACAAGCAAGTATTCAGCGATTCTATGTGAAATTAATGTTGGAACTATCAATGTTAATTAGCAACAACATGATAATTAATTATTATTATTTGTACGAAACTCGTGTCGGCGCGACATTTCTATCATGTCATTTTAAAGTGTTCCGCGTTGCAAATTAGGTGTTGTAGGAGGAAAATCTGGTTTTATAAAATGATATTTAATCACCAGTGGCACTTTTCTGCTAATTCTCTGGGAGCAGAGAACTCGAAAGAATTTATATAGCTTTTATTTAAATAGTTTTTTTGGCCTGGCAAATTACTAATAGTTTGAAATTTCAGTCTAAGGTAAAAGATATAGTAAGTAAATAATAGTTCTTAAGAAGATAAAACTTCAAGACTGAGGAGTAATTTTAGCGTGCTTCTTTTGCAGCAACATTTCAAACATGATTTTTTTTTTTAAATTATATATATTTATTTATTTACAATTCATCTAGTAATTTATCTTTCATAATTTAAATATGTACTCGTTTGGAAGGTTGTGACGCTTTGTTTTTATTATATTTTTAGCTTACGCAGATTGAATCTAATATTTTTTTTTATCCCTGCAATCTGTTTTGGGGCCTGTTCAAGGCTGTCCCTGCTCTTTTGCGGTTTGCTTATTCCGTCCTAACTTTTACGCCAGTGTTAGCCAATTCGAGGACGTACGGACCGATTGTAATACGATAGAACCGATTTTAAGACCATCTGCACATTGCAAGCTCCATGCCAGCCTATATTGACAGGGGGTCATAGATGTGTTAATTTCTTGATGAAATTTCACTTTGCATCCTGCCCCTATCGGGATTCGAACCCGGTACCTCCCGATCCAAATGCTTTAACCACTGTGCCATTTGGTCGGTGTTGATTGAATTTAATAGATCAAGTAGTTTCTTTCTTCGTAGCCGTCTTTCTGTTTTGCTAGACTAATACGTGACATGTGTTTTATCGTGTGTTTGCTTATTTCTTCACTGACAAAATCCATCTTCACATCTGTATGTAGGTTGTGATTTCTTATGTACCATGGTGGATTAACTATTCTACATAGGACTTTGCTTTGGCATATGACTGGATGATATGATATTCGATTCCTTTGTACAGTACCAGACCTGAATACCGTAACTCCACACAGGTTTTTTGAATTTTCCGTTGTAGTTGCAATTTATTATGTAAAGTTAGCTTAGAATTCTCCCTAAGAGCCAATCCTACTTTCTGTATTAATGTTTAATTCTTAAGTTTTCTTTTTAGCATGCTCTTTAAATTTTAGTTTCTCGTCTAGAGTCATGCCTAGCTATTTTGCCGTGTTTGCACAGGGCATTGCTAAATGTTCAATTCTGTTGTTGACGATGTCGTTCTGATGTTGACATTTTTGTTGATGAAGTTTACGCGAACAGATTTTATTTCATTAAGTTTTATTCACCATCTGTTCGTTCAGGTACTGACAATATTAGTATAGGTCTTTGTATTTAGCTTGATGATTCTTCTAGACTATCAGCGACTGCCAAAGATGATCGTATCATCCGCAAACGTTGCAATGTTAAACTCCTCTATCGTTGGCAGGTCCGAGCTACATAGATTATAGAACATATAACGTTGGTGCCAGAACGCTACCTTGTGGTATCCCTGCTGATATTTAAACCAAGTATTTCCAATCTAATTTAACACGAAAGTGTCGGTTAGGTACTTAAGATTTTAGTACTTCATGAAACTGTTTTGGTAAGTCACTTTATAATTTATATTCCAAGCCTTTATGTCATACTCTGCCAAATGCCTGTGCCACATCCAAGAAGATACTTGAACATACTTCTTATTGCAAAGTACATCTTCAATTATCAATTAGTATTATCAATTCGATGTACTTGTTTGATTGTTGAATCGTTTTGAATCCAAAGTAATGTGGAGAAATACCATTTCTTTCATATATTATTGGTTTGCGTCTCTGGAGGAGCAGTTTCTCGAATATTTTTGAATTTGTTGGA
This sequence comes from Nephrotoma flavescens, assembly GCA_932526605.1. NCBI lineage: Eukaryota > Metazoa > Arthropoda > Insecta > Diptera > Tipulidae > Nephrotoma > Nephrotoma flavescens. Next base: position 110,711,615 of record OW052222.1, read on the forward strand.
TTCAGGAAATCGGCCCATCCGAATTTTTGTCATTTAGTGGTTTGTTGGGATTATGTATCATGATTACTTCAGCGACTTTCCATTGATTTCGAACCGTGTAGCTAGAATTAGAAATTTTCCTAAATACTAAAAATCTAGATTTATATCAATTTGTTTAGTATTTAGGAAAGTTTCTGATTCTGGAATATATTGCATTCGCCCGTTTGCATTCCAGATTTCTATTCTTAATGTTTTATTTGTTTTTGTTCGAATTATTTTAATAGAGAATGGATACGGACCAAATGGCACAGTGGTCAAAGCTTTGGCGTTTGGAACGGGAGGTACCAGGTTCGAATCCCGATAGGGGCAGGATGCTAAGTGAAATTTAATCAACAGATTACGATCTGTGATGAAATGTAACACATCTATGACCCCCTGTCGGTGTGCAAAATCCACGGGCCGACCCATCTTCCATGCCAGTATAGGCTGGCATGGAGCTTGCAAGGTGCAGATGGTCTTAAATCGGCCATATAGTCGTACGTCCTCGAGGAGTTGGCTGGCGACGGTGTAAAGTAAGGAAGTTAAAAGCATAACCGCGAAAGAACAAGGAGAGCCTCGAGCCCCATAAACAGACTACATGGTAAAGAAAAAAAAATTGAGAATGGATGTCATTTCATGTACCGAATCTCGCTTATCTAACCTGTTGCTTAGAGCTTCAAGCCATTTCTCTGGTTGAGCTAGGTTCTGCTTTGGTGAAAGTTCTTGGTAAATTAATTTCAAATCAATTAAAACAATTTTAAAAAAATACTTTTAATAAATTACAATTTCTTCTGTCAAGAAAATCTTTTAATCACCCATTCTAGCCTGACCGCTCGGACTAATACTATGTGCCCAACGACAATAGAACCGCATGAGTAAAATGTAAAAAAAATTATGTTTTAGCTTTTCACGACCTTGGAGGCAAATATATTTCGAACATCGTCTGCCGTTGCATCATAAATTTACAACGACACGTTTCGTTTCAATGAAAATTAAATTTATAATTGTTTCGTTTCATAAAATGTAGAAATTTCCAATATGGGCTTTATAATACTACCTACTTTATATTTATTTCAATAATTGATAATTCATGGGAATAATTTCCATAATAACTGGCGTAAAAATACGCGTTACCACAAAGCATTGAATAGGTTTTAATGGCGCATTTTAATAAAACCAAATTAAAATTTTACGGATTGAAGGTGCTAAGTACACCTTTGTGAAGATAGCCCAAATTTCTATCCCCGAAAATCGAGAAAGTTGCTTATGGCAATACTATATGTACATGTTTATGTATACTATTGCGATATTTAATTAACAATTATAGCAATAAATCTAAATTTTGCAATTTTTCCAAGAAAATTTTGAAATTTTTTCAATTTTTTTTTTACTTAGTTTGACACTTGAAGAATTGTATAAATTGTGGAAAAGCGGGGGTATGGGGCAGCCCCCATCCTCAAGGGTATACAACGAATTAAAATTACATTAAAAAATGTTTTGTATATACTGATAGTTGATTTTTTTAACATTTGTGGCACTATCAGAAGAAACGATAAGAGCGATGAAAACTCTTTGATCTGTGTCTGCAAGATTGACGAAAATACAAAAAAATATTGGAAAAAAAATTCCAAAATTTATACTTCTTACCTGATTTTCTCGATGTATACATACGTAAAGTAAAATTACGCCAAATATACCGACAGCGAAAATCAAAAATAACTTTAAATGTTCCTCCTTCACCAAATGCAATATTTTTACTCTCAGCCCAGAAAAATGTTTGTGTCATGATAGTTTTAGCTGTCGTAACAGTAAATTTTCGGGGCTGAGAGTAAAAATGTCGTGATTTTTTGGGCTGAAAGTATAAAAATGTCATGATAGCTATAGTTAGTGTTGCCATCGCATTTTTCGGGGATGGAATTTGGGCTATCTTCAAATACATGTTAAGTACATTGTTTTAAACCAAATAGAGCTTAAAACCCTTGGGCGGGTTTATCGAGCTGAAGGATATCAACTTAAATTTAAACACTTTATACTCAACTAATTAAAAATTATTTATTGAGCCAACAATAACTATAATAAAGTTGGTAATGGTTTAGGGCTCGTTTTTTATTTTAAATAAAGTAAAACAAATTTAAAGACTGAGCTTTCGATGTCTCATCGACATCATTTTCAAAGGTAATGAAATTTTTTTTATAAATTTCTTAAAATCAAATATAAAAAGCCTATACAGTAAATACAATTTTTTCAAATAGCAAATACAAAGTAAATTTTACAAACAAGTATATAAAATATGAATATGATTTTAAAATTATTAATAAAATATAAATGAAAATTGTATATATAAATTAAACAATGAAATAAATTTAGAAAAGAAATAAAGTAGACAAAAAACGAAATTAGACAAAATAATTGTAGCAATTGCCAATGTAGGAGCAATCACTATTTATATTTATAGAATTCTGTGGCCATAAGGCGTAACCGGCTAAGTTGATTTAAGACAGAATTGAGTTATGTACATCATGAGATTGGGGGGCGAGTGGCAGAGATAGATAAGACGACAACAACTTCATCACCAACGTCAAGCAACCGTTGCTTAGGTTAGCACAAATTTGGGTGACCGCTTGGGAACATCGCAGTAGAAGGAAAGTGAAAAATGGATTGGAACAAAAACCTCCCCCCCGGCATGCCAGTATGCCTTACCCAGCAGCCCCGGGATCTGGCTAGGATGCAATGGACCAATCACTCATTAATCCGAAATCAAAATGATTACAGAAACGTATACTAGAAGAATAAACACAAACCGGCAAATAACACAAATATCGACCATTGGCTATCGTACACGGACACGAATTGGTAATTGGAACATCAGGACTCTAACAGAAACATCAAGGTTTAGCACAAGTAGAAAAGGAAATGAAGCGCTATAACATCGAGATACTAGGCCTCAGTGAAGTAAGATGGAAAAATAGTGGAGAACTTACAACAAATAATGGAAATTATCTAATGTTCTCTGGTAGATCAGATACACATTGAAAACAGGGTGTAGGCATATTAACAACATCGAAGGGAAAAAAGGCACTACTCGAATGGAAACCAATAAGTAGCAGAATAATAACAGCAAGAGATTCCATTCGAAAATACGTAACACAACAATCATACAGTGCTATGCACCCACGGAAGAGACGACACAACAAAAGATGAATTCTACGAGCAAGCTGCAAGCTACAATTTCTGGCGCACACCGAAATGACATCAAAATTGTCCAAGGGGATTTCAACGCAAAAATTGGAACTGATAACACAGGCATGACGTCAATCATGGGGAAATGTGCACTAGGAGCTATACGAAATAATAACGGAGACACAGACTCATCGACTATTGTGTCACAAACCAACTATTCATAGGAGGCAGCAAATTCCCACACAAAGATTATACATAAATACACTTGGACATCACCAGATGGCAGAACCAAAAATCAAATCGATCATGTACACTGGTTAATAAGAAATTCTTAACTTTTCCCTTCAAGATGTCAGAACAAAGCGTGGAGCAGATGTACACAGCGATCATCAACTGGTAATAGCCACTTTCAAAATCAAACCAGCTGCTGTAAAAACACACATGAAGACAAATCGGAGGAAGTTTAACATCAATAGATTGAGAAACACTGACATAAAAAATACATTCAAAGAAATGCTCCAACTCAACCTAGCAAATAATGAAACCAGTACCATCGATCAAAAATGGGAACAACTAGAAGATGCCTACATCAAGACTGCTACCAATGTACTTGGCTACCAAAACAACACCAGAAAACCATGGATTAGCGATGATACGTGGGAAAAAATTGAGGAACGTCGCCAACTCAAGTTACAACTTTGTCACCAAGACACGACGGATACCCGTAGAAAATATAAAAATACAGCTCAACAAGTGAAAAAGATGGCAAGAAGAGACCGCAGAAAATACACAAAAGACATTCTCGAAACTGCGGAGGAAGCAGCTGCAATCAGAAATATGCGCACACTACATCAATGTGTTAGAAAGGTCACGGGAAAATATACAAACATTCCACCCATAAAGGATCTATCTGGTCAAACCTTAACCACACACCAGCAACAGCTAAATAGATGGAAAGAACACTTTAAGGACAACTGCGTAGATAGCGAAGGAAATTACGAGATCCCCAGATGGCAACTTTAACGAAACTATCAACACCCATCCACCAACGGAGCGGGAAGTTAGAGTTGCTATCCAGGGACTAAAGAACAATAAGGCCGCTGGTACAGACAACATACCAGCTGAAATATTCAAGGGTGACGCATCCTACAACAGCAGAAACTATTACACCACTATTAGTAGATATATGGAATACAGGAAAAATACCACAGAAATGGAAGGAAGGTCTGACCATAACAATCCCAAAGAAAGGCGACCTTCGAGAATGCAAAAACTGGCGGGGCATATCCCTTCTCAACAGCACAATAAAAATACTAGCGATGATCATTCTTGAACGAATTTCTCCATCAATTAACCAACACTTGAGAAATGAACAAGCGGGTTTTAGAAGCCAGGAAAGAGCTGTACAGACCACATAAATACGATCCGTATCATCATTGAGCAATCAAATGAATGGAACTCACCGCTTTACCTACTCTTCGTGGACTTTGAGCGAGCATTCCCTTCCATCAAACGAAGTGCTATCTGGAAGGCACTTTGCGATCTAGGCATTCCGAGGAAAATAATTGAACTAATAATAGAAATGTACCGGGATGCTACAGATAAAGTTCAATTACAAGGGAAAGCAAAGTGATGCATACCACAACTCACGAGGAGTAAGGCAGGGATGTGTACTTTCACCACTACTGTTCCTGATCACACTAGATAGCATAATGCGCAAACTTGACTCCGTAACACCAAATGGCATCCAATGGGGACCACTAAGACGGCTCAATGACCTAGACTATGCAGATGATATATGCCTGCTAGCACATAAGTATACTGACATACAGCAGAAGATACAGAAGCTATCAGATCTAGCACATGAAGTAGGTCTCAAAATCAACATCAGCAAAACAAAAGTAATGAGATTGAACACGAACATTAGTACACCAATCACCATCAGTAACACGTCAATCGAAGAGGTAGAAAAATTCGTCTACCTTGGTTGTACTGTAGCAAAAACAGGCGGCACTGAAGAAGACATCAGCCAGCGCATAAACAAAGCCAGAAATACATTCAACATACTCCACAAGATCTGGAATGCGTCCGTCCTGTCAAGGAACACGAAGCTACGACTGTTCGATGCATGTGTAAAACCAGTACTGCTGTATGGGTGTGAAACATGGAAACACACACAGAAGATAACAAATAGACTCCAGGTGTTTGTGAACAAATGCTTGAGGCGGCTGATAAGATGCTTCTGGCCGAACACCATCAGCAACATAGAACTTCTGCGGCAAACAAATCAGACGTGCATTGAGACCGAAATAAGAAAGCGCAAGTGGAGATGGATCAGGCACACACTGAGGAAAACCCCTAGTGATATAACGCGGATGGCACTAGAGTGGAATCCGCAAGGTAAACGAAAAGTGGGAAGGCCAGCCATTACTTGGAAACGGACGGTGCTAGCCGAAGCGAAACAACTCGGTAAAACATGGGCAGAGCTGAAAGAAATAGCCCCCAATAGAGTCAGATGGTCCAGCCTAGTAGACGCCCTATGCTCCTAAATTGGAGATAAAGGAAAAAAAAAAAAAAAAAAAAAAAAAACATCATGAGATTCGCCATAATCGGTTACGTATGTACACAAAATTTTAGATTTTTCCGACAGTTACAACGAAAATTACACCATAATGGAAAAAATACCTATAGGTGCCTAACTCTATTTTGATAAATTAAAGGTCCATGAACTAACCGCCTAAGTCTGAAAAATAGACATAAACGCCGACTTTTTTTGATATAAATATTCTTAAATATAACTTCTACTGACCATGTGACCTATCTTATATTTTACAAGGTCAGTTGTACTCTAAACTCCATTTTAAATTTCCTATAAAAATATTACAAATTTTTCAGGAAAATCATTTAAACTTTAAATTGCTCTACTGAAAAAACACAAAAATTGACTTAGGCGGTTACGCCTTATGTCCACAGAATTAATGCTAGATTTAATATATAGGATCTCTAAAATTGATCTTTACCTAAAATTTCGTTCTTTTTCCAATATTTTAACATTATTTAGGCTAATTATGTGACCTGAATTCTTTAAATGTGTAGAAAGTGCACTAGTACCTTGTTCTTCATCTTTATTAACACCATTTTTATGTTGATAAATCCTTTTTTCCAAAAATTGATTGCAGTCAAATTTAATTTATGAAGTTAAATGTGACTGTAATGTTGTTTATACGGGTCAAACAAAACAATTTTTGGAAAAAAGGATGTATCAACATAAAAATGGTGTAAATAAAGATGAAGAACAAGGTACTAGTGCACTTTCTACACATTTAAAGAATTCAGATCACATAATTAGCCTAAATAATGTTAAAATATTGGTAAAAGAACAAAATTTTAGGAAAAGATCAATTTTAGAGATGCTATATATTAAATCTAGCATTAATTCTATAAATATAAATAGTGATTGCGCCTACATTGGCAATTGCTACAATTATTTTGTCTAATTTCGTTTTTTGTCTACTTTATTTCTTTTCTAAATTTATTTCATTGTTTAATTTATATATACAATTTTCATTTATATTTTTTTAATAATTTTAAAATCATATTCATATTTTATATACTTGTTTGTAAAATTTACTTTGTATTTGCTATTTGAAAAAATTGTATTTACTGTATAGGCTTTATATTTGTTTTTAAGAAATGTATAAAAAATTTTCATTAGCTTTGAAAATGATGTCGATGAAACATCGAAAGCTCAGTCTTTAAATTTGTTTTACTTTATTTAAAATAAAAAACGAGCCCTAAACCATTACCAACTTTATTATTACTTTATACTCAGTTGACTGTTGATATTCAGTTGAGAGTTTCCAACTCATCGAACATACACTACCGCTCAAAAGTGTTTAGGCACTGCCAAAAACAGCATAAAATATATAAAAACTCAGTAAAATATGAAAATATTTATTTTTTAGGTACATACATACATATATGTATGGCAATATACTAAATAATTGTCAAACTTAAAAAGCTTGATTTAAATTTTACTTTCATCTATGTGACCTCCCCTTGATTGAACAATCGCAGCGCATAGTCGGGGCATTCTCGCAATAAGTTTTGCCAGAGTTGCTGGAGTTATTGAGTACCAAATTGATTGAAGTTTGTTCCACACAGCAGTAGCTAATGTTGTAGCTGATTGCTTTACTTTCCGGTCCAGTTCTTCTCACAGTAATTCAATAAAGCTCAAGTAAGGGCTCTGGGGAGGCTATTCCATAATTTTATTCGTTCCTTCATCCTTTAAATGGCGAAGATAGCCTTTACATAATTTACATGAATGTTTTGGATCATTATCTTGTTGAAAGATAAAAGTTTAACCCAAAAGTCGAACTTCTGAAGGTCACAGATCTTCTCACGAATATTCGTCTTCAGGTACCGAAAATTCAAATTTGGACTCATCCGTCAATAAAACCTTCTTGTAATCTTCTATCGTCCAATGTTGTTGTTCACGGGCCCATTTAACTCGTTTTTGTTTATTTTGTTTACATCGTAATGGTTTTTAATAACAACACGGCCATGTTGTCCGCTTCTTGTAGACGACGTTTAACCGTAGAAACACTAACTAGTTTTGGGTGACCAACATTTAATTATACGGTTATTTCCGGGGCTGTTTTGCATCTATTCATCTAGCTAGTAATCACTATTCTATGATCATCTACAGATGTTGTCGCTTTTCGTCTTCTACTACGTCTTTTATTATAAAACCCGCCACTTTCCTGATATTTTTTTTACATTATAATCGACCGTAGTGTGGTCTAATTCCATTTTTTTGTCAATCTGTCAATTACTTATGCCAATCTGTCAATTACTTATGCCAGCTGTATGGTAAGCTATTTATAAGCGGACGTGTTTCAGTACTTGGTTCTTTTCTCGGAGGCATTTTAAATAAATGTCGCTCTATACTTCGCTTACGATGTTTACAATGTAAATATCAGACTGCAACTGATCGTATTTGACTCACTTCACTGAAATCTTAAAAAAAAACAATCTAAACATGATTATCTGGAATAAATCAGGTGCGGTATGTAGTACCATCATTTCGAATCTAAATTCGAGAAAAATCGAAATGCGTATGTTGTACCTATCATTTTCGAATCGCGATAAATGATAAAGTTTCACTGTTTCGATTCGATTTTTTTCGAATTTCGTCTTTTTTTGATTCGAAGTGAAGGTACAACATACTGCCTGAGTCTGATAAATTTTTCTGGAAATTTCTACAGACTATTATTGTAATTGTACAGTAAAATTAACTCTATATCATTAATGGTCGTATAATGAAACTGCGTTTCAGATAAGTATTTCATTTTATTCAAATGTTGTTTCGTAAACAGAACGCTGCATCAATAATACATGAAAAAAGGGGTGCCTAAATACTTATGAGCGGTAGTGTACTTTTGGCGGTTCTCTGACTTTACATAGCGGTTTTGTTTCTACTTTTTTAAATGGATGAACAAAATAATTTTCTAGACTATGAAAATACTTTCGAACTATATATTTTTGTTTGTTGTAGGACATAAAACAAACGTCACAATTTATCTCTATGTAAACTTTTTAGCTTACTAATTTATCAGTAATGTAGTGGAGACTTGTGGAGACCGCGTTTTAATTTATGTTAGCGCGAGCTGGATACTTAGCTTAATATTATAACTGTAAAGGCGAGTACGCAGCTGGCGTCAACTGAAATTTTCGCTGGCCTCTAAAATTATCCAGATAAATTATTCCGTCAAAACATATAGTTTATCGATTTTCGTAAAATTTTAACGCAGAAAGCTTCAGTTGAAATATTATTTTTTTATAACTTCATGTCAAACTGTTTTTTTTTGTGAGTTTATTTAACAACAAATAAAATAATTGATGGTGTCAAAAATTTAGCTTACTTTTATCGTACCTGCAGATAAAAATGCAGTAGGTTAGGTTTCAGTGGTTTACACTTAGGCCATTTTTTGGCCCATTGTGATACCACGCATTCATGCTACATCATTAACCCATTCACCTATTCACCTACTCACACAATTACAGTATACCACCTGCACATTGCAAGCTCCATGTCAACCTGTACATTGACATGGACGGTGGGTCGGCGCTGAATTCTGCACTCCATCAGAGGGTCTTAGTTGTGTTTATTAACATCACCGATTGTAATCGATGATGAAAATTTGATTTGCATCTAGCCTCTGAAGGGATTCGAACCCAGTACCTCCCGGCCCAAGTGCTAAGCTTTAACCACTGCACCACTTGTCCGGTAAAAAAAAAATGCAGTAAAAAATGTATAGAGTTAAACAGAGATATCTATCCATTCGAATACGAAAAATACGAATTTCACTAGCAAAAACTGCGTAGCGCAAAATAAAATTCAGAGGTAAAATTTTCTTTTTCGTTTGTGTCATTTATATACGTAAAATTTCATTTCACTCCAGGGGGTCAATTCGCGATTCATGAAAAAATTGAAAATGGAAAGTTTTTTTCATTTGCAATCTAGTAGTTTGAATTATTTGCATGTAATTTTAAATGCCACTGTGCGAAATCATAATTTCTTTAGGCAATTCAAACCTACTCGATTGCCAATGAAAAAAACTTTTCATTTTCATTATTTCATGGAACGCGAATTGGCTCCCAGCTGCGTACTAAGCATAATATCGTATTTGCGGCTTTACTTATATTTATATTTATTTTTACTGTGCTATTCTCCTTTTAACGCAAAGTGACTGACATCTAACGGAACATTTCGGAACTAGAGCGGACGGTGATCGACTTTTCAAGAAACTAGTTTTAATGAAATATAAACTTCATAGCTGACTATAATTCGACTGGATAATATGTAAAATTTTCAATTAGTTTACAATTAATATAACAAATGGTGAAATAATAATAAAATAGAAAAAGGCTTTTTCTAGTATAAACAAATATCTCCTTTCGCTCGCATAGGAAGTGGCGCTAACTAGGTGGTATTTAAAAGGGCAATAGGGTTGCAGAATCATTTAAAACTGTTAGAATCTCAGTCCCATCATATATACGCTTAAAATAGTACTTCTTTGTAATTTTCACAGCTTTCAAGCAACCTAAACAAAAAAGCAACGCTTTTTGCAAATTAAGTTTTGTTGGCACAACGGTTGACATGGTTACAGTACCAAAGAATGTGCTGTTTACACTTCAGTGAAATGGCACATACTGATTTTTAGAGGGGAATGATGACGCTTTAACATGAATATAGTTACGAGGTGGCTCGATGTGATTCAATACCAGTTACGCCATCTTTTATAAATCCCTAAAAACTTATTTGTACTCCTAATATTCACAATTAGAGTGAGCCATACATTTTTTATATTGCTTGAAATCAAGATAATGGGAACTAGAAGGAGTTTATAATACGTTAATATTACAATCATTAAACACTCAACGCAAATTTGATTAAATTTATTTGATTCCACGAAAATATTTGCTTGCGTATAATTTTTCGGTCAATTTTAATTGACTTTTTAACTAAATTTACATAGAATTTATCTAATTTGATCAAATCTTAGTTTTATCGGTCTGCGAATCAAATTTTCATATAAATATTTTAGTTCGCGCAGTAACTCTCAGTTAAAAATAGGCAGACAAAGTTAATTTCTTTAAGAAAGCGTAGAGAAATTTAAACACAAAAACCTTCCCACCAACCTAAACGAACACTAACCTAAATGAAGATTGAGTAGCAGGGGCATTTTCGGCTAATTTTGTATTAATTGCTTTACGTTATTCGGATTTCCCTAAATTCGAATATTCCCTTTACTCGAACCAAAAATTTGAAACAAAAATTATTTATTTTATTCTATTACTCGAATTTTTCATATTTTGTTACGAATACGGCTGTCGATATTTAGGACGATTCCAGGATTTAAAATGTATGTTGTTTCATGCTTCCTTTTCCAATTCAATTCAAATATGCGATGAAAAATAAAATAACATTATAAGAATATGATGCGAGGATCGGGCCCATCATTATACGAGTACATTCGTGGAAAAAGAAATTTTGGCGTTGACCATAGGGTTGGGCATTAAATCCCGTATTTCAAATATCCGGTATTTCAAAATCACGTATTTTACAATTGCATAAAATATTATAAGAATCCCCTAATGTTGATATTAAGTGTGTCTTTTTTTAACCAATTATGAAGAAATTAAGCATGTTGGATGAAAATGTGGTTCTAAATAGATTTTCTATAGAAGTTCTGGAATACGGCCACCTAGGACGGAAGAGTGCCCTTCCTTAACCATTTTGATGGGATTGAGTATGTTGAATGAAAATGGGATTCTAAAATGATTTTTGGAGAAGTTCTGGAATTTGGCCACCTGGGACGGAACTTAACCATTATTAAACTGATAATGATGGGATTGGCTTTGTTGGATGAAAATGTAAATACAAAGTGATTTGTGGAAGAATTTCATGAATATTACAACCTGGAACGGAACTCGCCCATTTCATAACCGATTATAATGGCATTAAGTATGATGGATGAAAATGCGATTCTAAAATAATTTTGGAATAAGTTTATAATCCGATAACCACTGCAACATAGCTGAGTGCAAAAATGTTGTATCGTAGGTAGTTCACGCGATGAAATTATTACAAAAATTGCACATTTTACGTTTCTCTTTCGCTTTAATTTTATGTTATTACAGTGTTATTATAGGATTGTAAGGCTCTGGAGGTTTTACAATCTATCGTCGACAATCCGTATAGGTATGTTATTTCACAGATTTGACTATTTACAAAAATTATGATAGGTGGGGTTCTAATCTTTGCTGCAATTCACACACACTTATACATATACACAGCATACTCATCACAATGATAACTAGAATAGTTGTAGACGTTATTTCTTTTTTTATACGAAAAACCCTTAAATGCTCAATTTACTTCGTAATAGGGGTTACATTTTAAAAAATCAAGGCAACCTTTCTAATGGCGTTTTCTTTTTATAAAAAACTAGCAAAATATTTTGATTTACATCAAAATTTTTGAGCGTTCTTTTAGCGGAAAAAATAGCAAAAAAATTTGATGTACATCAAAAAATGGAAATGTAGATTTTTACTTCCATGTTAACTACCACATACACATATATATATATACATATAATACGTCAATCGTAAATATTGTAAATATGTCAAACTCGTCTATTGAATTTTTTTCAAAATGGTTTGTTATTGTTTTCGGCATCCCTTTCGGATTTAGGCACACTACGATAAAAACGCATCAAATTTTTTTCGTGTTCTTTTTAACTATCGGAAATTTGATTTACATCAAAAACGTAAAAGAATTCGCTATTAGTTATCCCATGGTTAGACCAGTACGCCGATTTTGATCCAAAAATAATAACAGGAGAGAAGAATTACCGGAACGCAATAGTGTACAATATATGTGTTTTTGTATTAGTAACAAACAAATTTGTTCGGACGTAACGCCACACCATTCGCAATGATTTTATTTTAGGTTAATAATTTTATATTTTGTAAATTAACAAATTTTATATCCCTTTTGTGTTTTACTAACACAATTGTGTAGGTACCATGTCATAAATTACCATGTCATAAATTTATTTTTGGTTGTTTTTTGAACCAACTTACATATTTTTGTTGAACTTTTTTGTTCGAAAAATAACACTAACTATACACACAATTGTGTTGGTTGCACTTCAAATCAAGTGCAATTTTTTATCAAAGACGTCATTGCATACTATGGTTTTATACTCACACATTTGTGTGGTTTGGACTTTAATAGAGTCATTTTTTGGTTGAAAAGGGATATTTTATAACAAAAACAATTGTAAAACATTTCGTGTTCAATAAAACGGCACGTAAAAAATAAATTCTCTTTCCTCAAAATTTAGCATAATTTTGCTTTTGTCAAATTATGCTAAATTTTGAGGAAAGTGAATTTATTTTTTACGTGTCTTTTTATTGAACACGAAATGTTTTACAATTAATTTTTTTTATAAAATATAAAATTTGTTAATTTACAAAATATAAAATTATTAACCTAAAATAAAAACATTGCGAATGGTGTGGCGTTACGTCCGAACAAATTTGTTCCCCATCTAGATACCATGGGAAAATGTCACAAAACAGGAGTGGAAGCACCAAAAATTTGAACCGATCCCATCCGGTTCGATAAATTTTGGTGCCTATGGTCACAAAAACAATACACATACATGCGTAACAAATGACAGCACACTAATTCAAAATTGTGTATTATACGTCGTATACGTATACACAAATTTGTGGTTTCGTCTCCCAATTCTGGATCAAAATAGGCGTTCAGTTCACCTAGAATACTACAGGCCACACTGCTTGCTATGTCATTAAATTTATGTCTACAGTTTTTTCTTTGAACTGTAGACGGCAGTCAAGTTCATAAAATGAAAAAACGAAAACAAACAGAAAAAAAATCATTTTTATACGTGTACTAAAAGTAAGGTTATGTCTTCTCATAAATTATAGGAAATGTGTACACATTTTATACATGTTTACATATTTAACACAATTTAAAATGCATAATTTTATAATAATATTATGAATTAATACTTTTACCAATAGCTTTCTATTAAATTTTAAAATATATTATTAAAATATTTTTCTTGTTGTTTGTTTGCAATTTTTTTCTTATCAATGTGACAGCAAATCCAAAAAAAAATCAAAACAATCTTTTTAATTTTAGTGCTGCCTATAATAGTCAAAGAGAAAACTGACGACATAAATTGACGTCATATAGCAAAATTTTTAAAGCAGTGTGGCCTGTAGTATTCTAGGTGCACTGTTAGACACATATCACCATATAAAATATTTTTAAATCTTCCAACGTTTTGGACACTCAGTATATTTATATTTAGAATTTTGGAAATTAATGATTCCAGTGTTTTCATTTTTCTTCCATTTGGTAAGACTTAATTTCTGATAGCAAAAAATTAAATTTTACAATGAAATGTTGTACAAGAGTTTTTAAGAAGCAGTGAATTAGAATTAATAAAGTATTAGACTCGCAAACTAGGTGGAACAGTTTATTATACATGTTGAAATGTTTTTATCAACTAAGATCGTGCATTAGAAAAAGTTTAATTGATTTAAAATATGATAAGAATTTTTCAGAAGCGGAATTGAGTACAATTAAGGCGCTTTCACGGTTGCATTCGTTCCGACAATCTGTCGAAACAAATATATTTTAAACTAATCCATAATCGTCAAAATGACGTTATTTTTTGTTCCGAGTTTTTTCTGTCAAGTTGGATTAACTTTATCTTTTTGTCTGAATGAACAATGTGAGAAAGAGACGGCACAATCTCAGTTAAAAAGAGCTAGTAGTAATCGTTCAAGATTTTTTTTTTCTATTTGTTTGAAATTTGAAAAATGAAACAAATTTTGAAATCAAATGAAACTAAATTTTCACATTTCATTGTGTATACGTTTGTATACAAACAATAATTCGCAACTGTCAAATAATTCAATAATTACGGACGAGATTGTAGCAAAATCGTTCCGACAATTTGTCGTCAACTATGTAATCATAAAGACAAAATGATTAAACGCGGAATGCTCATGTCACGACAGATTGTCGGAACGAATGCAACCGTGAAAGCGCCTTTAATGAAATAATAAAAGCATTGCAACATAGTAGGTTCACAGTTGAATCACTAGGTTCTTCGGACTTAACATTGTTGGATGCTGATGTTGCTTTTAAATTCATGCTCAACGAATTGTTATGTCAAAATACGCCACTGAGCAAAGAACTACATTCTGCATTAATATATAGAATTCAACAGCGGCAAACAGAATATTCTGATGTTTTACAATATTTCCACCATCCCACAGAGTGCAAAAAATTGAGTGAGAAAAATCCTAACGAAATTTTTAATAAATTAAGTAAAGTTAAGATAATAAAACTTATTGTTACACTTATTGAGCGTATGACAATAAGAAACTCGGATGAACCGTGGTTAACAGATTTGGATCAAAATAATCTCTCAGATGATGAAGTCGCTACACAAGAACAAGAAACCCTTTTCAATGGGTTCTTCCATTGGCTACACCAGCTGGCAATCAAACAAAACAAAGATTTGAGATCTTCAGTTGCAGTGAAAACACGTGATATCACTAATATTACAACTTTAGAAAAAAACCGTAAAAAGGGAAATATCTTTATTTGAGATGGACATAGTAAGAGGCCAATATTAGTTCCAAATAAATCGTTCAAATATTTACGAGCCATCAAACCGACAAGTGTCGAATCTGAAAGGGGGTTTTCAGCTACCTCCCAAATCGCTACAAAAATTCGATCAAGTCTCAATGATACAACACTATCTGCTTTTTACGGGGCTATTTTAATAAGCAATTTAAGATGGAAGACTGAAAGTGAATGGTTTCAATTAAATTATTTTTTTACTTTTAATTTTATTATTGACTATGCAATACTGAACGTGTAAACACAATAATATAATGAATTAAATTATTTTTTTATAAAACAACAAACATTTTTTTAATCGAAATTAAATTCTATATCATACAAACAAACGTAGTTATTATTAATTTGTTTGTGATAAAAAATACAAAAATTAATTTTTTTACCGATTTTTATCGAATAACCGGTTTTCTTAAATTATTACCGTTTACCGATAAATGAAATTTCGGTAAATTTGCGTGCCTTTTTTCTCTTTTACCAATATTTTCAAATATTCCATCGCGAAAACTGGTTGGAAAATACTATTAACAACCGTGTGATGCTCAACATCTTGTTCGATTTTTATTAAATATGATTAGTAAACTGTGTTTTTACTATGAATATCAAAACTTTTGAGAATTGTTCTGAGGTAAGCCTTCTTTTTTGGAAACTAATCCTCACTACACGCTTTGGATGATAAAAATTATCCGTTGTAATGAAATTTAAGATGTCATTGTATAAAATCGATTTTTATATGATTTTTAAAAATTATGCTGATATACATACCTAACAAAAAACATTGCTATAAAACGAATCTGGCCTCTTTCTCTAGGTTTGAATTTAGTTAGCAATCAGAATATGGCAATCAGTGGGAAAATATTAGGAAGAGTCGTGTGAATAGAAAAATAGCTTAAATGAAAGTAAGCTCATAATCTAGTCTCCTCGTTGACTGACATTTCTCTAAACATAATTAAATAAACAGCTTTACTTGATCCTCATCTCAACATATTCATTTAGTAAAATATCATTCTACTCAATCTTAAATATCTTTTAGTATAAAAAATGAAGAATTGTTTGTTTGCCAACGTTAGAGTAAATACCAAATACAGTTTTTGATCTTGATACATGGGAAATTTACACTTCCAGCCCTGGACTTTGGCCCCTATAAACCCTACCCCTATAAGAAAAGTTTATTTTTACCAATGGGGTGGTAGAAATAAACTTTTCATAATAATGAATAGCTTTAACGTCTATTGCTTGCAAGGCTATTTATTCTTAATGTCCATATTGTTCAAAAAATAAGATTACTGCTTTGGGTATTTATTAAGTTCAGAAAGATCAGTAACAAATAAAAAAAAATACTGAGTTTTTAGTACTGAGGACACTCACCTGTCTTTATACACGATAATTTTATGATTTAATTAGAGTACGAATGAGCTTGTGCATAAAGTGCCAAATGAATAATAATTAACAATTACATATTTAGAAATAATTATATATTAGGGGTTTTGTAGATTATTCATGAATCGTTTTCAAGAATAAATGATATGTTGTTGTAATATGGCGTTATAAAGTTTGAAATTATTAAAATCTATACGTACTTATATATACGCCAATTTATTTTACATAAATCCATTATTCATTTTCAATCAATGTGACATTACAATTTTATTTTAATTGTCAACAGAGCAAAATACAACATGCCAATTCAAATTTAAACTAAACAAACATTTCATTAACGCGATTATAAACAATAAAAGATAACAAACATATGGTATTTTACAAACAATTTACTTCGTTTATTTTTATTGCATTGTAATCGAGTATAGTGAAAGTGTTGAACTTGCAGTTGCACTCAGTGTTGATACGTTTGAAATGGATGGAACATTAAATTTTACAAATACCGTGAATAGTAATAGACCATCATTACATTATCGCGCGTCTATTATTCAAATTAAGTAACTAGTAACTCAAATATTTAGGAACCACGGTCAGTTGGCGTGCTCCAAAGATATTGTACATACATTAACATGAAGTATATAAGTAAATAGATATAGCAACAAATCTCATTTATGTGTTTTATTATATCAATTAACATCATTCTTATACCGAAATATATAAATGCGTAAGTGTGCTTTGTAAGACTGATAAAAAGTAGTATATTTGAGTGTTGGTACTCTAATAAAAAATTTGCTTCGCATTTATAAAAAATAGTGTACACAATAGTTTATAAATTACACGATATGTTTGCTGAAATTTGTACTTTGTTTATTTACTCGTGCGGTTAATTTGGTTCAATGGGTGAGTCAGTGTTCTTTGTATTGTAATAAACTGTAGTATATAAAAGCCATCCCATTTACGAGTAAAATAACATTAATTTAATTGATCTTTAAGCATTTTGCCGATTTTAATTTTGTAAACTATGTCTGTGCTACAAACACCCATTCTACATTTCCACAATGTGTGTTCTCTGAAAGAATAATTTTTCAAGTGTATGGTTTGTAAAATGTAGTACAAGATCATTTAATGTCGTTTATAGCTAAAACGTGTTTCATGAAATGAACCATTGTGTATCAATTTACTTTTAATTTCATTTTCTTAGTTTCCTCAGAAAGCTAAAATTTTAATAAATGAATTATAATTATATTCAACGAATATGGTTAGAAATTTCAAATTTCAAATCTAATCTGAAATTAGCGTATGAAAAAGTGTCAGAAATAATACAATTTTAATAAATCCTATTTACAAGTTGTTTAATATTTTTTATTTATTTTTGTGTGAACTTGGATTTTTTAAATCGTGGTCTGTCTGACCAATTTACCTCGAGTAACAGGACAGCTTGATATGTCATCAAATTTATGTCTACAGTATCTTTTCTGAATCGTAGATGGCAGTAATATTCGTAAAAGTACTTGACATTTATGGGTTTAACGAAATGTTCAATCCATATTTTAATAATAATATAATAAATTAATTCTTAGCTTAGCTAGTCATTTATATGATTATAATGCCATCTATAGCCAAAAATTGTTGCCTTTGACATAAAATGACGTGATATACCAAAATTTGTATAGCAATGAGACATTA
Organism: Nephrotoma flavescens; assembly: GCA_932526605.1. Lineage (NCBI taxonomy): Eukaryota > Metazoa > Arthropoda > Insecta > Diptera > Tipulidae > Nephrotoma > Nephrotoma flavescens. The sequence continues at coordinate 110,730,135 of OW052222.1, forward strand.
AGCATCTAGGTGTACTGGTTCAATCCGGTGTATTCCGGTACAGCGGGCATGTTGTTATGCTTTTTATATTTAATACAATTTTGACGAAACATTTAATCTAGAAAGCCTTAACAGAGTAAAGAAACCCTTTTTCAATATTTGCAATTGAGATTGGCGCGAGTAAAATATAAACTTTTTGGATAAATCGATATGTCTATATCGATAAATGACTAGATAAAATTTACAGTTTTGCGAACTGCATACCTTTGAGCACCAAACCTCATTCATATAACGAGGGTGCAGTTCATAATTTTCTCCAAAAGTTGTCTTCCGGGTTTTAAAGGATCTTAGTTAAATCGGAATTATTTTTGAAAAAAGCATTATAATTTGATAACATAAATTATATAACATATTAATAATTTTTTTTGATAACATTTAATTATTTTATTATTATTATAGTTATAGTGTTATTTTTCGCACGAAAACGATTTAAGCAGTATACACAAATGTTACGTTGATACGTACACGCACAATTGTGATCGCGGGCCGGAAGAGGAATATGAAGAGTATAGGACTTGTTCGATGTTTCTAATGCTAAACAGAAAGCAGATTTGTTTGCAAATCACCTAGAAGAAACATTCCAACCTTACCCCAAACAAACGGAAGAGGAAAATATCACCCCGATAAATAAACAGGATGAACTAAAAATTACACCTGTAACGTTGAAAGAACTAAAATGGCAAATCAAGAATAATCTGAATGTGTATAAGGCTCCAGGATGTGATCTTATAACGGGTCAGATAATAAAAGTGTTACCGGAGAAAGCGTTGAGGAAACAAGTGCATATAATTAATACAGCATTTCGACTAAGATATGTACCAAGACAATGGAAAGTTGCGGAAGCAATTATGATACTTAAACCGAACAAACCTCCTAATGATGAAGCTTCATATATGCCAATTTTTCTGCTACCAACATTATCGAAACTATTTGAAAAGGTTCTTCTTAAACGACTCCAACCAATTATCGAAGAAAGGAATCTTATCCCCTCACATCAGTTTGGATTTAGGGAAAAACATTCTACGATAGAACAAGTACATCGAATTACTGATGTAATCAAGAAATCACTAGAAAGCAAACAAATATGTTCAACTATATTCCTTGATGTAGCGCAAGCATTCGACAAAGTATGGCACCAGGGGTTATAATTCAAACTTCATCGAGATCTTCCGGAGCAGTTTTTTCAAATTTTAAACGCATACTTATCAGAGAGGCACTTCCGAGTAAAGTATGAGAATGAATACTCCCAACTAAAAAGAATAACAGCAAGAGTACCACAAGGGAGTGTTCTTGGGCCAATCCTTTATCTCCTATATACTATAGATATACCAACTACAGAAGCAGCAATGGAGACTTTTGCCGATGACACCACACTGCAATACTTGCAATAGCAAAGGATATTCATGACTCCACTAGTAAATTACAGAAGGCTACTAACCAGATATGTAATTGGACAAAGAAATGGCGAATCAAATTAAATGAAGCAAAATCAATCCAAGTCAACTTTACAAATCTAAAAGTTAATCATATACCAATAATGATAAACTCGATAGTATAGTACTGCATGCAAACACTGTTAAATATCTTGGCATGACTTTAGATGCTAAACTTAGATGGAAGGAACACATAAAAAAAGACGAGAGAAGAACTAAACATAAAATTTAGAAAAGTGCATTGGCTCTTAGAGAGACAATCTTAACTAGCGATCCATAACAAACTGCTGCTATACAAACAAATCATGAAACCTGTATGGATATATGGTAGCCAAGGCCAACTCTGGGGTTGCGCCAAGAAGACAAATATCAAAATCTTACAAACAGTTCAAAATAAAATCCTGCGATGTATTGTTAATGCACCGTGCTACATTCGAAACGAAAAACCTCCATCGGGATCTAAAGATCGAGCTTGTCGCGGGTGAAATTAACAAAACACCTAGATGCAACAAAACACCTACATCGTCTGCACCAGCACGAAAATCTGGACATACGCTGTATGCTGACTACCACACCAACAAGAAGACTGCAAAGAACCAAACCACTGGACTTATCGCGACCAGGATGTCAGTAGACTTACTGTGGCGAATAATCTGAGGGAGTTACACGAAACTGGGGATAATCACTTGATTACGCCGACTAATCAAAATACTTTATAATTCAATGTAAATTACTAAATGGGTACAAGACTCAGTCCTAATATAAATAAATAAATAAAAAAAAAAATAAATGGATATTAATTTAATTTTTTATGCCAAAAATAAATTTAAGGAAAAAAACAAACTTCTCTATACGAAAATCGAAGCTTACTTTTAGTACAGACAGGGGTAGATACTCGATCGGCCAGCAAGCAAGGAATTTGCTAGTCGAAATCCTGGCTACTCAATCAATTTTGCCAATAAAATTTGAATTTGAAATTATATTTTTCAAAAAATATTATTTTTGCTACTACTTAAACCTAGATGTCACTAATCTCACTAAAAATGACATTAATTATCTAAACTTTAAATGAGCAGTTTTGCTGGCTAAATATAACTCGTGATACGCTTATTGAGGAATTGATATTTTTTTAAATGGGGATTCACATTCGTGACACTTCAAAAATAATTATCACTAATAAACATAACACTACTAGTTATATTACGTGAGATAAAAGTATTTTACTTTAAATTCAACGTATTCGAGGAATCTGAGAAAATATTTTTAAACCGGCTACAACCGTGAGGCATGCGATAAACTTTGTAATTTACTTGCCTTTATTCTTCTAATTCTCAATAAAATGGCTATATATAGAGAGCTCTTCCTTAGCAATACGTGTGTATTAAAAAAATAATCGAATCTTAATGTTATTTTAGCAATTTTTTAGATTTTGATTTATTTTAATCACATGTCAAAAATGATGTTTACAGGTCACAATTTGAGAGATTTTAAAATGAATGTAATGGGTGTCATTAAAAATAATATTTTGTCCGAAAAGCCGAAAAAAATCTCAAATAAATTAATATCACGGACGATTATGAAATTTTTCGGTGTCGGAAATGCATCACTGCACTGTTTGTAAATGCTGCAATAGGTGAACCCTGAATTCACAAGGTAATTCAGAAATATATACGATCAAGTAGCACGTATTAAAGTTAAAAATCCAACCCTCATCCCCAGTCAAAGAGATTGTTGAACAATCAGGAACTAACTTTCTACAGTGAATATATTCGTAACGAAATATGACAAATACTTACCGAATTACGTTAATCTGCGAGAAACTATTGTCATACCTCATTGGATGTACAACCTACAATCTGACAACCCTGGAGAAGCTAGAATAGAGCTTTTGAAGTATTCATTTATTGGAAATATTTTGCTGGACAAAATCGATTCATCGATGTTACTTCAGTCTATTAGATTAAAAGCACCAAGCAGAACCGTAAGAGATTCAGAGTTTCTCAAGTAAATAAACACAGGACAAATTGTCGAACTGGTGAACATGATGTGCACGAGTTCTAACAAAATTGACTGTCTTTTTGACTTCTGCCTATAAGCAAACACGGGTTTCAAAGTAAAATGAAAAAAGAAAATTGAGTCGACTATTTATTATTTTTTAACAAGCAAAATACATTTTCTCTGTGTTAAAATTTTTTGTATGTTCACAAATCAAACTTGTAGACTATTTTTTAAGAAAAAATAAATAAATAACATCGCATGAAGAAGTCAGATAGTTTACTCTGTTTGGTGACTCAATCTAGGGTGCCTGTAATTATTAATGTCCAGTTGACTTATTAATCTTATATTGGTTTTATTACTAAGTTTCCAATAACAAATATTTATTAGATGTTCCTATATGTTAGGGTTATCTACAATGCATCATCTCACGCTGTTATTATTATTTTCCTAAGTTTTCTTATCTTGTGTTGTTTTTAATTCTTTGTTCTAATTTGGTTTAATGCTTATTTACATGTACTGGGTATTGAAAAAGTTGCAGAACGGCTAAATAGCCGAGAACATTTAATGTTATACAATTTTTGTATTACATGTGACGCTTAACCGAAACTAAATTATTTCTATCATAATTATGTTCTTTCGGAAGTGTTTGGAATATGCTCTTTGTCGCCCAACAAATATAGTTTATACAAAATGTTGAGCTTTTCCTGCACAATCGCAAATTAAATTCTAGTTTCTTTTTCCGAATACATATCATCAGAGCCATCTACGATTTAAAGAGCCATATACTATTAATTAGTGTATTGCATAAAAACAATGTAAAACAACCAATTTTTGAATTAATATTTGTGAATGAAAATTTAATTAAGTAATTAAAAAATTTTATTGTATTCGATTTAGAACATAATCAATAAACACATATATGAAAGTCAGCCATTATTAATTTATTTAATTAATGAAAATAAATTAAGAGAGACATAATTTTAATGTTTTTCTTTAGAACTGTTTTCTGTTTAGTTGTGTGATTTTCCGCAAATTGTGCGAAAATCCAATTAAACAGTTCCGCTTTATAAATGAATGTTGGTCTGATCGCTATGAACTGGGGAGTAAAACGATGAGTTTAATTGCAATCAATACACCACGACCCTTCTAAGAAAATTAGACAAAAATACACGAACTAACAACAGAGGGGTTTTTATGAATCTCAAAAAATATTACCTTATTAACACATAGAATTGTGTGTTAGTTGTATGAAAAGTTATCCAATTTGTACACCAATAAGTGACTTGAGGCGAAAGAAACAATTAAAATTTTAGTTTTGAGACGTGTTGTATTTAGAAAGCAAGGCCTAAAAAAACATAAAAATGTCGATTGAGGTTTGAAGTAAATACGGTAGTTTACATAATACATACCCAGCAAACAAACGCTGATAGCAGAATGAAATAGATGGAAACATATGCACACGTCGAAGTGAGAAAACAAATAAATTTAATCAGCTATGCTACACACAATTTTGGTTTCTGGATTCAAACTATTGCGCAATAGATTTTAATTTTTAATTTTAAACCCCTATTTTAAATTAAATCATTAAATTTTTTTGTCTTGTTTTATTCTTTTCTCTCGAAAATAAAATTTAAACAAAAATCTACATATCAAAAATGTCCGTAAATTTTTTTTATTTCATTTCAAATTTTTTCATTTCGGATTCACGGACAAAAATTTTATTACGCAGCTGCGACGTAAAAATTTTGACCGTGAATCCGAAATGAAAAAATTTGAAATGAAAATAAAAATATTTACGGACATTTTTGAGATGTAGATTTTTGTTTAAATTTTATTTTCGAGAGAACAGAATAAAACAAAACAAAAAAATTTAATGATTTAATTTAAAATAAGGGTTTAAAATTAAAAATTAAAATCTATTGCGCAATAGTTTGAATCCAGAAACCAAAATTGTGTGTAGCATAGCTGATACAGAGCATTTTTACCCCCACTTAATCTCTTGTTTATCAATTTCATTTCAAAAATTGTTATTCCATTTCTATCAGTCTCCATATTTCAGCTGAAGGTAATAGAGGTGCGTTGTTGAAACATATTCAATGCATACGTATGACAATGTTTGTAAATCTTTTTCAAATGGAAATGAATAACATATAAAGTAAGTAAACAAAACTAAAAAAATGTGTAGTTGTATCTGAATGACAATACACATTTGGTACATCCCTACTAGAAGGGAATCGATGAACTCATAGATGAGTTCACCATGACTCATTCAATGAAGTCTCAAATGAACTTTATTCTGTGCCCGGGACTAAAGTCATTTATATATTTAATGAAGTTTTACGTGATCTAATGAAAGATGTTCATAAGTAATTTGCTGTATAACGCATCGATGAATTCATACACGATTTTTGTAAAGAAGTCATTGAGATAGTAATAAGGCAGTTCTTACGGAAATTCATTTAAGTAGTGTGCTATAATCTATTAAGGGGCATTTCGAATGGTTCTTTATGATTTGTGAATAATATTTTATGTTTTAACTAATAAAATAAAACACGTCTTCACTTTGTAAGTCACTTTTAGTTCAGGTACACATATTGAATTACTTTTATTTTCTTATGTTATTAAAATAACATCCCATAATTAAACGAATTGCCCAAGCAAATTAAAATTGTGTGTTTAATCACTTCTACAATTTTTACTAGAGTAACATGTTTATACAAGTTAAAAAATTAAATGATTTCTCTCAGTGAAATTGGATTTTACCGTTAGAAAAGTAATAATAGCCTCTCCACTAATGACTTTTATTAACAAGTTCATTAGTTGATTCAGTAGAACGCCCAATACATAATTTTAATTTCTCACGGAGAGAAAAATAATCGCAACATATCTTATGACCAGAATTTCATCGAGAAGTTCACTTATGTTGTCATCAATTGCTTGACTTACAAAAAATTCAGTCACATACAATCAAATAAAATTTGAAGATTTTTCAATACTAAATCAAAAATTTATGTAATTCGTATGCTTGTGAGAGTTTTTGCGTTACTGTGTTTGAGGCTTGATGAACATTTTCCAGTAGGGATACAACCAAAACCAAACACAATAATATATGATTGTGTTTGGTTTTGATACAACAAAATACATTAAAAAATATTATTTTCTGGTAAACCAACGGTTAACAGTTACATATTATACTCAAATCGAAATGAAAGAAATAAATTAATTTTAAGGGGAAACAAAGCCGAGTTTTCGGTCGACAACAATACGAATAGCATGGAATTAGGTGCATCAATTTGAAGTAAAAATTGAGCGCTCTAATTATATGCTGTTTATGCGCTCTTTGTGCGCTGATTTGTACTACTGGGTACTTTGGCCAAGCACTGGTTTTATATATAGTCGTCACTTAAAACGACAAACTACACAGCTAGCGTAAGGGGAGTGCAAATTAAATTTTCTAATGAAGATTTTCACATGAATATGTTACCAAATATGTCGATTTCATAATTATGTGCACTTATTGAACTAATTAAAATGTTATTATATTATATGAAAATTACATTCAAATTCTCATTTCGGTTTTTTTATTGACAAAAATTTATTTAAAAAATATTAATGTAAGGTGATTCTTATGAGAAAAAATAAAAGCTTCCTCTCTATTTAAAGCTTACGATAAAAGATGGCGGAATCTTACGGCTATATTATATCTATGAGGCTTTGATGTCATTCGATTGTGTGCTTTATCTAAATTTCAAAAATTGAATCATTTTTTACAATACATAATTAGTTTTCTGTCTGTATAAGGCAGAATTCTACGTTTTGTCACGTAGCTATTAATTTGCCCTTACTCTTTTCAGAGGCTGGTCTACCCAACTTATTTATAAGAATTTGAATAATTTTGTTTTTGAAAAAATATTTACAAACTTAACGGAACACATTTATAACAGTGTAGGCAAAAAAAAATTGTTTTTAAAACAAGGTTAGAATTTGGTCTTTTAACATTTTTGTTTTTAAAAAAGTTTGTTCTTAGAAATATAATAATTTGGTTAGCACGGGATATCACATTTCTTAGTACTAATTTTTATAAAACAACTTGAAGTTGTTCGGCAACCTAAATAACCTGTATAAACACATATTAGTCTTTCTCTCACTCTCCAGTTTTCACATCCCATAACGGGATTTTCCTGCCTGCAACATGGTCGTGTTTCCTCCTTAATTTAAATCCGAATTGTATTCATAAAGCAGATCCGACCACTTACAAATATGGGCCTTTAGCTAATGGACATTATTTCGAATCGATATCACGCGAGATCTTTAACAACACTTTAGGTTTCAGAGCACCAATTATTTAAATATACCAAATTGAAGACATTACACTAGTTGAGAATATTGTTTCAATCTAGTTAACAGTTTGTCTACAGCGTTTTTGCCATTGATATTTGAAATATAGACATACATTGATCTATAGTGTAATCATAATCATGTTTCATTTCATTACATATTTTGTGGCTTGATTTTAAAAATTCTGGGATGGGATAAAATTGGATATTAATTTTTCCGATACCTTTCTTGTGAGGAGGTGTAAATTACGTTATATGACTGCGTGCCTATGAGTAAAACAATAAAGTTGCGGTGCATGACGTTTCGGTTTAATGTCCATTCTCAAGTGCATTCCAAGAAACAAAAACAGCAATTTTGTAAGACAGAAGGTTAGAAATATGAGCCAAAACCATATAAATACCAAAATACTATCACGTAAAAAACATCAATCGAAACTCACTATGCGAAATAGTGTGTAATATTTAAGTAAAAAAGCTCAAATTAAAAACTGTACCACAGACAATTGCGACAAGTGGCATAGGTAAAAACCATACTCCATAATTTCTGAAAACAGTGGTTTTTAACAAGAAAAAAACAATATCTTTACCATTTACCATTGCTGCCGACTCATGTGTTCTGCACCACTATGCAAACAGGTCGATCCACGGCAAATTCTCTTAATGGCGAGAGATAAATTAACGTGATTTTAAGAAATAAAAAATATCGGGGATGAGTTATTGAAATCTCTTATCGAATGCATTTTTAAAGCACTTTTTTGAAAATATAGATTGGGGGCCCGAGGAACATAAAATGTGTGTTAGGTATAAGCACGACAATAGTCAAATCGCATTTTATTTAGTCCACTCAGACAAGGTAAAATTAGTAAGAAAATCATTTGACCGTTTTGCCGTATTGCATTGAACAAAATTCAATTAAACAGCAAACCAAAATTATTATTCCAAATCGTTATTCAAGTGCATTCAATAAATAATTCTTCTCTACATGCAGTTCACCTCGACATATACAATCAATTTCTAAAGTATTCAGCTAGTGCGATTGTACGACGATTGTAGTATTTTTATTGATCATATTGAGGAATCACCAATAATAAATTGACCTATAAATATTTGGAATCCTATACAAATAGTGATTGACGTCACAGACGATTAAAACGTTTCGCGTCGTTTATTCGTAAGATCATGAACTCAAATTTTAAATTGTAAATAAACCAACATGGACTAATAAAAACATGTATGGGTTTGGTCAATTTAAATTTCCTTCTGTATGGTATATGTAGATCTACTAATACTCCTAATACACATTAACCATCGTCTAGTTAATATAGCGTTATCAATGAAAATGAAACGCTTTGTTTTATTTATGTGTAGCATTTATATCTACGCCATGAACATACACATTTATACAAATTGTTTTGTTATATAGGAACGACATCAATTTAATTTAAATATTAATTGTTTTCAATTAATTCGTGCGCGTGAAATGTGTATATTATGTAGAATTTAGAATCTGCTGAGACGTGTTTATGAAAATTTTCATATACAAGAAGAATGTAGACCATATACAGTGATAAATAAAAGGCTCCTTCTTAGTGAGTATTTAATCGTACACCATATAGTCAAACTATTTTGTTTAATGTACAGGATAGATGAATCAATTTGTTTTCATCATTTTCCATTAAAAAATCTGATCTAGATCAGTATGAGACTGAACTCTACATTATAAATAAAACTTGATTTATCAATATTTAATAGATCTAGAACAGTTTCATCGGGTCAATAGAAAACAACATTAAACTCACTTGATTAGTTATGAAACGAAGATTACAGTATATTTTACTCAAGAACTTTGTAAGGGGTAAATATTTTCTTATATGTAATAAAGTCACAAAGCAGGCTTTCGATTATTTCTAGGATTTGTTTTATGAAATTAATCATTTTAAGAGAAATTGGTGTACTCCGCAATATTATTTATTTTAATATTTTAGTGCGTATCGTAGTCTTTTGCTGATTGCCCCATTCCACACTTGATTTCTGGTTTTTTTATTATTTTTTATTCAAGGCCAACTAGTCGTAATAGATAATGTATATGTATGTGTAACAAAACTGACAAAAAAAATGTCTGAAATGTCTTTGCATAGTTCGCATCGTATGCAATATACCTAATTTGTTGAAAATAACTAGCACAAATATGTTGATTTTTACACATATTCAGTGTGCTCACTGATGGTTTTCTGACATAAAAAATCGGTATATTTTTGACATATTTTACCCCGGCTAACTTCGCTTCAGTAAAATATACCGATATTTTTTTTATTACACGAGTGAACGTGTTTGTTTTTAGCTTGGCATATAAATTTGACAGTTCAGTATTTTAAACGTCAATTTCCTTTACCAGTGAATTTAATATAGTGATATATTTCCTAAAGTGTTGTTTAAATTTTAATAAAATATTAACGAAAATGTTTATGATTGAATTAAAACAAAACTCAGATGTCAAAAAAAAACCCGAAAAAATCCAAAACAAAGTGGAGTTAAAAATATACCGATTTATAGGGTGCGCTCTGTTTGTAGCTCGAGAAACCCCGGATATTTTTTATTCTCTTGTACACGAGTGAATACTAGGATTATACACAAACATAATTAATTATTGATTTATACATTATTTATATTATAAATAAAAATAATTAATTATTTAATTATAATATAGATAATATCACACAAAACTTTGTTTCATTTTATAAACCGTAAACACGAAAATCAGTGCAAAATGAACATTTTTTTAATACTACTTTGAAACCGATATCACCCCAAATTTATTTTATTGTTTTATCACAACTACACTACACACTCAAAAAATAAAATTAAATTAAAAAATACGTTCGAAAATAAATTGGAAATTTTTTATTACACTTTAAATCCTTATTTTATATTTAAACACAAAATTTTTTTGTATTGTTTTGTAATTGCTCTCTCGAAAATAAAATTTAAACTAAAATGTATAAGTCAAAAATGGCCTTGAAATATTTTTTGTTTAATTTATCAGTTTTTCGTTTGTGTTAGTCTGATTTCACCGAAAATTTGTTTAAGTCGCAATTACAACCTGTATCATAGGTAAACGGGGAAACAAACGAAAAAAAAATCGTTGCTTTGATATCCAATGTGGAACCATCCATGGGTTCTGACGGAACTAACTTGATATCGTTGTAAGGCTGAACCGGCCGTACATGATACTAACAGCGTGGAGCTTAAATTCTTAAGTGTTTGCTAGTTTAGGCATAAGTGGTACCGATATTGGTGAAGTCATACGGTGTGCGTAACTCCTGCTCTCTAAGAAAGGGCCAACACGAAACTTTACTACCGTTGCCTAGTGTTGATGCGATTGATTTTCTCTTAAAAGTTTCATTCTTTACTCTGAAGAGTACATAACATAAAATTAGTACGCAGAATATTGTTATTATGCCATAAAAAATAGTGATGTGCAATTTTTGTTCCTCGGTGACCTGAAAATTTTGTCACATTTAATAGTTACTACTCATAGTTAATACAACAAAATACTTACAAAAATAGCCCATACACAAACTACTGTACCACATAAATTCTTTTACTAAAACAATTGGCACAAAAATGTTTTTGTATGAAGAATTTAGAATTGGTACAAAGTGCGATTATTACAAAACAAAAAAGTTGCTTTGGCACTTGATAGTTCAAACTCATCTTTTACATTAATTTTGGTATCGTTCAATAAATTTAAAAGTACTTTCTGCACCAAATTCTTATGAAAAGTAATTTTAACCGCCTGGATTATTCCAAAATTCAGAGGTTGTAAGCTGTAATATTGAACATTAACATTTGTTTACTTTGAGTTTAAATTATGAGCTGTACAATTATCGATCTGACAATTTGGGTCATCTAGGTGAATGAACGTTTCTAAGACACCGCGGTTTAAGAGATTTCCCAATCACCAGCAGTTTCAATTTTTCTGTTCCTGTGGCGTTACAACAGAACAATGCAGTAAGTCGTTGTATTGATTTTGTTCCACCTTTACAAGATTTGCCTTTCAGTGTGAGAGATTTATTCGGCAGATGCTGATAAAACACTCCCGTTTCATCTGCGTTAAAAATGTTTTTCGTGTCATATGCTTTTAAAATGTGTTTTATGTCCCCTTAAAGAAAAATTTTATATGTTTTAAATTCCTGTAAATGTATAATTGTCAAAATTATTTAACCTACGCACCTTTCTTAAAGAGATACTAAATCAATCACGAAATCGATATAACCAACTGACACTTGCCTGAAACTCGAACGAACCTCTTGAAATCACTTAAAAACAGCCTTGTCCACATCTTCAAACTTTGCTTCTCTAGTTTTCTTTTGTGAACCCGATGCACTTCTAATTTCCTCTTCTATTTTATCGCGATCTTTAATAAACGTTGATAATGTCGACGGTGTGATATTGAATTATTTTGCAACACTTTGCTTGCTTGGCATGCCCAGAATATATTTTTCTCAAAATTTTTAATTTTCCATCTAAAGAAAATTGTTTTCTTTTTAAATTACTCATCTGTGACTTTTCTCATCTCTCATTATATAAAACACACAACGGTCAACTCTGTTAAAATGTATACATACATATATGTATACATTTATAAATGTATACATACATATATGTATACCTACATACTAAAATTCGGAATACTGTCAAAAAAAAGTAAGCAAGAAAATTGTAATATATATCAAATAAAAAACCTCTTAACGAGGTAAATGTTCGAGTGACGAAAGCCGAATTCAATTCACAAAATTTCTGATATCAAATTTGTGCCGAAAAAAACAATTGTATTCGATTTGTCAACCATTTTTCGGAATGTTAGTGCATTCAGCGCGTTGTTGTTTAACATTCAAAAAACCGTTGACAAGTTGTTGTTTTTGACAGCTAGAAAGAAAAATGTAAACAAACGCGCCGAATGCACTAACATTCCGAAAAATCGTTGACAAATCGAATACAATTGTTTTTTTCGGCACAAATTTGATATCAGAAATTTTGTGAATTGAATTCGGCTTTCGTCACTCGAACATTTACCTCGTTAAGAGGTTTTTTATTTGATATCAATGATTTTGGCAAGGAAAATTGAAAATGAATTGAATTGCGATTCGTTTTATTGTTGTCAGTCGTTTTCGACTTCGACTTTGAGTTCACACACACACACGATAGCACACAAGTTGCCGCTACGTGTTATTGTGCCTCATAGACAGACGCGCGGCATTGAAATGACCAAAACCAACAACAAACCCATGCTAATGCAACAAATACAGAAAAACTACACCATAGAAAGTTGTATTACAATATATGTGTACATCGTATGTGCGCACTAGTTTAATAAGTAGTGGTGCGAAAGAAAAAAATTAACATGAGATTGTTAGTGTAACCAATACAATCTCCTGTAGTTTGTTGAATATTGGCATCTGCGTTTCAGACTTTGTTCAGAGCTTAATTGTTGTTCGTTTCGCGAAAAACGAATTACGAGTGAGAATGATATTCGTTCTTCTTCTCTCGATATTCGTCACTCAAGTGGCCTGCGTCTGTGTATGAGGCATAATAGAACGTAAAACAATAGAACGAAACTGTTTCAATAAAAAAATGGAAATCAATAAAACAAAATTGTTTCTATTGAAGAATGGTTCAATACGATTTATGTTTGGAAAGTATATGCTCTTGGCCTCGAAATAGTAAAGACTTATATTATCTTTTTTATGTTGAAAAGTAGGGTCAGGTCTCATCAGTAGGTTCAGGTAGGTAGTTTTTTTTATTATGTCCAGCACGATAACCTACGTTCTGGTGTACTGTTTCTAGTGTGTGGAAGACGATTCTATTTCTTTATTTTGCATGCAATTTTTCAATCTTCATTTTGTAGTCTTTTAGTAGATTTTATTTCAGAATCCTTTACCACATGTCACAAACAGGTCATGCCGGGTGTCATCTTATTACACACCCGGTTCTCATAGGCTATCGGCTGAACATTTGTAGTCTAGTTTTTAGTGTATGTTACAGAGTAGTAAAAATTTAGACCAGATGCATGTGTTTTTGGTAGAAATTCGATTGAGTAATTCAACAATTTTTTTGCATGTTTCTTGCTGTTTTGTCACTAACTGCATGCGGCTACCATTCATTTTTGACTCCTTAAACAATACAATAAAATATACATATTTTAGTGTGTTAGTTGGAAATAAAAATTAATGGTAGCTAGCCTCTCGCTGATATTCCATCTTCATGCGATGGGAGGGGAGATAAGATCTATTTTTCAAAGAAATCAACATAATGATAAAAAAATATCGATTTTATGCAAGGAGACTCAAATGTTCAATGTTTTTGGTGATTTTTTGGATCACATCAATTTGTCAGTTTTTTCATTTTTTTTTTGTTATGAAAAAAGAGTCACTGGTAAAAATTCTCTTAGCAATGATAATAATATGATGTATTTATATTTGTTTCATTATAATACGTTGATTCACTATCATTATGAACCGCAACGGACCGATATTAGGGAGCATTTGATCCAAAAAATAAAATTTTGCAAAAAAATTAGGGTGGCTTTTAAGTTATGGAGGTCAATATCTAAAATATACGAGTTTTCTGGGACAAACGGTTGATGTCATATTGTAGGTGAGATTTGTGGCTAATAATCCTTAAAATATGAACCAAAAGTCTTGGGCTCATTTTTTAGCAATTCGGCCTAATGTGGCCGGCCGATTTCGCATTTTTCAGTTTTTTGGCCAAAATGACCCTCTAACATAATTTTTTGAATTCTTTTTTTTGCTATTTGATAGCTGGCGTCAATACCTTTCCAACGATATGCATATGTCCAGGGTATGTCGAATAGATTCAGCACTGTGGACGTGGCAAAATGGCCAAAAATGGCCATTCAGAGGCCGGCCGCGGCCAACATGGCGGCCAAATCAAAAAGTTGTAGAACAAAAGTTGCTTAGTTTTTTAAGTACTGCAACCCCTGAAGCATTAGGATGTCGAAACTGGAGGACGAGAGCAATGGATCGGGATGGATGGAGGGCCATTGTGCGGGCGGCGAAATCCCTTCATGGGATGTGAAAGCCAGAGAGAGAGAGAACCCCTGAAAATATGAGATCAAATAAAAGAGGTACGGACAAACAAACATATATACCAAAGCAAGATTATATGGTGACGTCATAGAAAAATTTAAAACTGTCATAACTTTGGTCAAAATCATCCGTTTTGGACGTTTGAGGTGTCGTTGAATTGGTATTGACGTCTACAATCATAATTTGCCAGTTAGAAAATAATTTTGGCATTTTTTGGGGCAGTTATACGCGAAAAACTGATTTTTTGGGGCAATTTTTGGAAGGTCATATCTCTACTCAATGTTGGTAGAAATTCATGCTTTTATACATTATTTAGATTTATTTTTCAAGACCTTTCCAATGGTATATAACATGATCCAGGCGGCCTCAAAGTGAAAAAGTTCGAAACTTGCTGTATAATATACTTCGTTCGACTTCCAGCACAGTAGGTGCTTTCGTCACTCGTTTGGACTGCCGTCCAAAGTGATTGTCTCACCAACCTGCCACATAAAAACACCTAACAAATGTACACCTAGAAAAGGGAATTGGAATTTGATTAAGTTCTGTTCCAGTCCTCTTCTTCTAGTGTACTCTAAAAATAAAAGAAATAAAAATATAACATATATATAAGATAAGAAATAATAAAATATAACATATAAATACATATACATACCCACTAAACACATTATGTTGAATGTATTTGGAATTTTATAAATTTATGTTGTTTGAATATAAAAATGTACTGAGTTTGGCTCAAATGTACTATTGTATTTTCGAAAACTGAATTGTACTGATAAAAGTACAATTGTTCACTGGATTGAACTAACGTATTTTCAGAAAGTCAATTGGACTGAAAAAAGTACAATTGTACTGAAAAAATCATTCCTGACAAACCCTTACAAAAATGAGAACTCCGTTAGTAGCTTCTTGGCAGCTTGGTTTCGTACTGATTAAAAGTTGGTCTACTCATCAGGTTGCAACGACGAAACTGCAAAAATTAAACTCTTGCTTTGCACCCATAATACAAAACAAGAACATATCGATTTAGCGAATTATTATCACTAAATCAGAAACCACAGAAAATTCTCACTATGGGCCTATTTTTTAATTCAACCTTAGCAATCAGAGTGCTGTCAAAAAATACTCTGTGTTTTTTTATTCAACTTGAGTAATTTTACTCTGCACACTGTGTTTTTTTTGTAAACTCTGCGTACACCGACCATACTCGGTTCTATAAATTTTACTCTGAATAGAATGCCAGAGTACGGAGAGTATGCAAAGTAAAAAACAAATTATTACTCTATGCACACTGGTTCATTTGGCACTGCACAACCTGTGCTCGGTTTACAATACCCCGGGCAAGCCTGCTTGATCGGGTTTAATTAAAAAATAGACCGTATAGTATGTGTGTACTAAGGCCTAAGAAGTATTTTATATAATCGTCCGTGAATTTTATTTAGGTATTTAAGTTTTTTGGCTTTTCCGACAAAATATTATTTTTAATGGACACATACAATGTTTACGACTATTTTAGTCGCAGAAAATAAAGAGGCCATTTACTAACAATATTTCTACCACAAAAGTAGGAAAAATGTGACTCCCCCCCCCCCCATTTTAAACCCCAGGGCACTTGTGTACACAAAGATACACAAATCCTTACAAAAATTAGAACTCCTTTATGGCCCAACCAGTCAGGAATAAAAAGTTAATAGAAAAAATAAGAACTTTATTAAAGCCATCCAAAACTTATAATTCTTAAGTAATAACAAAATTAGCGCGATCAATTTATATTTTTTATGAATAAAACATGATTAGATTTTCATGTATTTTGTTTAATTTATTAACACAAACATTTAATAATAGAAAAGCCACGTCTAATATTTAATTTTTAACAACGTACACAATTCAATCTAATTTTTAGGATAGGTTTCATAAATTCAAAAATTTTATCATATATAAGTGAAAGATGTACATAAAAGTTCAAATAAATTTATAAATAATTTAGTAATTAATTATACAAATCAAATAATTTCCGCCTTTTTATTTAATAAAAATCGGACTTTGCGACACAATGTTTTAAGTTTTTCTTATTTTTGGGCGAAAAATCGCGCGCACTATTTATTAAGTGACAGTTTCTTACATGAAAATTAAGTTTAACTGGGTAATAACATTGGGCGCTTTCAGGTCCCCCATCATGATTAGTAAAATCGCCGCCAATTTGATTTAAAAATTTCGTAGTGCTAAACACTTTCATAGCGTTTGCTAAGATTTTACTCAACATGTTCCCAACTGTTGGGTGCCCTGAAAGCGCCCATTGAAATGCCATTTATCGCATTCTTATTTTTTTATTAAGTTAAGTTTTTATTCCTGACTGGTTCCACTTTTAGTAGCTTGGTTTCGTACTGAAAAAAAGTTGGTCTACTCATCAGGTTGCAACGACCAAAATGCAAAAATCCATCTTTTGCTTTGTACCGACAATACAAAACAAGAACATATCGATTCAGCGAATTATTATCACTAAATTAGAAACCACAGGGAATTCTCACTATATATGTGTACTAAGGTCAACAACATATAATTAAGAAGTATTTTATAATCGCCCGTGAATTTAACTTATTTAAGATTTTTTCGGCTTTTCGGACAAGATATTGTTAGTAAATGGTCTCTTTGTTTTCTGCGATTAAAATTGTCGTAAACATTGTATGGGTGTCCTTTAAAAATAACATTTTATCCGAAAAGCCGAAAAAATCTTAAATATATTAGTTTTTGTCTAAATTTTACTTCGTTCCAACGAAATTTTATTTCGTTTAAACGGCATTTGTTTAATAACGAAACGCACTGTGGCCAACCAAATAAGTGAAGATGATTCGTTATAAACGAAATTTCTTTAAAACGGTATTTTTTATAATAAGATTTCACTTTCTTGAATTTGTTCACTCTCCTGTATTTCATTAGGCTAAACTATACCCCCTGCGTGATCAGCAAAGGCTTCTGCTTTTTGTTTATTGCTTCTTGCTCATTTTTCATTGATTGTTCTTATAGGTGGAATCTGAGTAGTTGGGCTTTTTATTCGTTTTGTTGTGTTCCACAATGAGTTTATTTGCTTCATTTTTTATTATCATTATTTCTCCCCTTACTGGCTGGGTCAAATTATTCAGTATTATAACCATGGGCATCCTCGTATGTAGCCATTTTTTCATGATTTTTTGTTTTTCTGCAAAGAGGTCTCTAATTTCTTGTAACATTTTAATATACTTTGAATTTTACGTGTATTATTCCATGCGGATTCTTGTATGTCTATTATGAACTTTCCCACGTTTTCATATACATACATTTGTCAGGGTACGTTTTCTTGGTTTGAATACTATTTTGTCGCTGAAAGTGAGAAATATAGACCAGTGGTCAGAGCTCGAGTCGAAACTTTCTTCGATATTTACGTGAAACATTACGTAATTTCCTAATGGGTGATTTCGAGGTACTTTTTCAAAAATAAAAGAAATAAAAATATTCAATTTTATCGAGTAATCTTTATTATCATAAAAAAGAACCATTTTTTACATTTATTTTTAAAGATTATTTCTTTCAAATGTTGCCCGATTCTGAAGTTCCAATTTTCTATGACGCGTTCGAGCATTTCGAGTGGTATTTGACCAATCGTAACCAGCTTATCTTACACAAAATTTTGGTGAAAAACAGTGGATCTTATTCAAGCTTTTTAAGAGCCGAAAGACTGAAACGGTGACGATTTGGAAGATCGGCCGACTTCAATTCTTGCATGTATAGCGAATTGTGCGTTAGGTAGGCCGATTATGTGGAATATTATGGTGGACCATAAACAGCAGAAACGGTTAGATAATGATTTCTTTTCTGGTTTATTGACTCATTCCACACTAGGGTAACTGGTATCCGGTAACTTCTTCGTTTGTTTCCCCTTTACCAATAAAATCCAAAAACTGCGGCGCAGATAAACCCGATTTTATTGTTAAAGTTGAAAGAAACGAAAAAGCTGCCAGATAAAGTTACCCTAGTGTGGATATGCACATTGTATTTCTTTTGTTTCGTAGTTTTGCGCTTCACACTGGTAAATATTGTTTTTACTATTATAGCGGTTCCTCCTCTTACAGTGTTATAGGTGTATTGCGTGATTGTGATTGTTTTGTGAAATGTGTTTTGGAATGAGATAAACATAAATTTTTTGTATGTCGAAGCGCATTTGCAATTCTTTCTGGGCTTGGTATTCCATACTATAATATTCTAATGGCATTCATTTTTATACTTGTATCGCAGGAACTATCATGCCCCTGTTTGATTTGTCTTGCTTCTGCTCTTGTTCCATTCTGTTTAACAATTTTGCAACATTTGACTATAACGGTCAAATCCGTTATTTATTTGAGTTTCAGTTTTACAACTTTGGAATATTGTAAACAAAATATTTGATCTCTTTGGTATGTAGGTTTGATTTCCGTTTCCTTTGGGTATCTTGGCTCTATACGTTTATCTTTTACTATTTCCTTCTCATTTCGATTCTTTTGATGTTCTTTGCCATCTATACAGCCTCTGTAGTTTACGGGATGTGGCTGATCGCCATAGTCCACATACATACTTTGCTGGACTTTCTCTGGGTTTTTACATTACTTTATAAGATATTTGGACTCTATTGCAATAGTTGTGCGTATATGTCCATATAACTGGGATCTTTTGCATTATCGAATCAACCTTGATTTTCTTAGGGCTTCAATGTTACATTAGAAAATTCCTATTTTAAAATACACTACACTGATTAATTTCCTAAGATAATCACTCCTATAGATCGACGAACGACACAACTTTGTCTTGTAACATCACGAATGGACTAAAGATAGTGTAACCACGTTAACATTGGAAAAGGCGGAGTTATCGTATCTTTGCTGTTATATTTTGTAAAAAAGCTATCGGTTCGTGTGTCATCAGATAAACTAAATTGAATTAAATTCGTTTTCCTAACCTTTTACAATATTTTTTTTTTTATTAACTGCGGCTCAATTGTGAGTAGCCAACAAAAATATCATCGATTATCAATATCATCAATCATAATACCAAATTTAGCTGTCGATCAAAATTTAGATCGACACGACAGTGAATATTATCTTATTTTAAAGAGACGCTTTAACAAACCATAAATTGTAAAATTCTTCAAGAATCTGGAATGTTCTCAATGTTCATTTGTGTATGTAGTTGGCCAAGAGAACCCTCAAACATTAACCAGAAGACTTCTTGCTGGCGTAAATTCATACTGAAGAATTGACTTTGAACCAACAGTAGAGTATAACCGCACGCACATAGAACGTTTTAAAGTTGACATATTCAAAAAACATTTTCATGACCGCTTAATCTCTCGTTTTGATGATTTGCACTGACGACTGTTTATCGCCCCAATTAATTGGAATTATCTTTACGGTCTATTACGGTCTATTATTGGTACTAAATTTAAACGTTAAAACAATCATAATGAACAAACAAAACCTATCTATTACGAATAAAGTTACTGTGGTCAGAAATCGAGTGATCGCTTTTGCACCGCTTTGTACTCTCCTTAAATATTAGCTAGAATACAAAATATAAATAAATTAGTGTCACGTTCTACCTTATCTAATTACATTCAGTTCCACCTTATCTTGTTCTAAAAGTTGTAATATTTTTTTTATTTTATCTATAAAATGTAAACTCATACTACCACTATCAATTTATGTTCAAAACGAAAGAATATTTATAAAAACCATTAACCCAAATTTTAAAACCAAATAAATTTATGCAAAGTCTTCTGAGAATATTGCTCATTTTTGAGTTAGTTATAGCTATAGCCGTGCTCGTAAGAATCTCCATATGTT
This sequence comes from Nephrotoma flavescens, assembly GCA_932526605.1. Classification (NCBI taxonomy): domain Eukaryota; kingdom Metazoa; phylum Arthropoda; class Insecta; order Diptera; family Tipulidae; genus Nephrotoma; species Nephrotoma flavescens. Next base: position 110,750,897 of record OW052222.1, read on the forward strand.
GGTGGCAGGTCTTACATTTTTCCTTTATTTTCGGTATAGCCTGGTTCACCTGCATCTATATAAATAACAGATATCCATTTTTTATGTGATTGGCACCGTGGTGGCTTTTATCACAATTTTATGTTAAAGTTTTTTTTTTTCATAACGAAATTTTAAATATTTAACCTTCGTCCGGCGGTATAATTTTACAACGCTAAAAGTGTTTTACAACGCTAAAATCTACTCGATACCCTATATCTGAAGAGGCTTGTGATATTTTTCTAAAATAGGGTCTGAATGGTCCATAGTAAAAAATGTATAGATCTCTCAAAACTTTACCCCTCTCCGGCTTCTACAAGAAGATTTATTAGTATTTAAAAACGGAAAAGGTACAATTGTACCAATTCCGCCTGACGAGGGTTAAATAACGAATACAAAATTTTAATATTTAGTTTAAATATCTGTTTGCATGTCCTACCAATATCGCATCTCAGCAGGGATGTACGCTGCGGCAGTGTTGTCACTTTAACTGCATGTACCTTCCATTTGAATAAGAAAGCATGCTTAGAAAGATGAGGGCCGATACTCTTCCGCAACTTCTCTTCTGTACCTCCAAAATAATTATAAATATAATGTTCATTTCTCGGGACTCGGGCTTTCCTTATTAAGTTAAATTACTAAATTTTTTGATTTATGCACTGTATATGAGCGTTGTTTTCAGTGATTTCAGAATTAAAAATGCGTTTTCGACGTAAATATAACTTATTTTTCAGATTAGTTTAGCATCGAAGTTTATTTTTTGTATCGTTGATTTATCATAATATGTCATTTGGTTCTCTGCGATAAAAAATTAATTTGTTTTATTGTTGATAAATTTAAGATTGAGTTTTCTTATCAAGACGCCAACCCATAAAATTATAATTTTCGAAAAAGTTGCTCTAGTGGTCAATAGGATAACTTTGAGTAGATTAATATTATTCCTATTCATACGAAAACTTGCAATAAAACTTTTGTTGTTGGAATGAAACGTATGACATTGTTGTTGTAAAATTCCCAAAGTAAGGCATTAATTCTTTCAACGTTATAAAAATGGGGTAGTCATCCTGTGCGCCCTCAGGTCGATTTTTTCGGCTTACTTTTCAACTAAACTTTTTGAGGTGACCTTGCGCTATTCGCCGCCAGGTTACAAAGGAAAAGTCTCCTTGCGAGATAACTTTTCGGCACACATCGTTAAAATTGATTATAGACTGATCCAGAATTTCATTTTATTCCTCATGATTATAATTTTGTGATCCGTTTAGATGTTAATGGAGAAGCGTAAATAATAAGATCTTAAGCGATTGCTTTTTGGTTTATGTCAATTACAATTAGGCACTGGAATGTGTTAAGCCACTGTAGTTATCCCGAACTTAAAATAGTGGAAGACGATAATCTCTGAAATATAGTGTAAATGTCGTTAACATAAAAATTATATTTTCTTCAGCAATTTTATCAACTACTAGAGTAACTGAATGAAGGTGAGATGGGCAAGTGTGTAATTTCAGCAATAATACTCAATTTAAATTTATGAATTGGTTTGTTCTTAATAACACACTAACAGAGTATAATTTTGATTTGGTGTAACATTAGGGTTACTGTAATTAAATTAATGTCTATCTAAAGATATTTATTGAATTTATTTATTTATTGAATTGCAAGTTGTTGAAATAATTTTGCTTAAAAAATCAGAGAAACAAATATTAAATTATAGCTTCCGAAACATCCATCAGTAGCCGACGCCAGTTATGAATCTTATGTTGGTCATGTATATAGATTATGATCGCAGCTACCATAAAAACATACACCCAGGGTAGTTACAGGGGAGTTTTTTTAAAAACTGAAAACATTTCACATTAAAATGATCAGAAATGTATGGAGTGCTTTCAACGATGGCGATTTTTTTGATGTTGCCTTGTGTTTGCATAATGATGATTATGATAATTTTGGTATATTTTAAGAGTCCTTACACTATACATACGCAAATTGTTTTTTAAAGCAAATTGTTTTATAACTTTCATCGTTTCAAAATGTTTAAACATATATTTTCACTTCTTCTTCATAAATTCTTTGATTTTTCATAAAACTTTCTGCTGAGAATTATTAATTTGCATAAAAATTTCAAAAATTTTCTGCTGGTGTCAAAAAATATCAGCAGAAAATATTTCATTTTTGTGATAGTGATGTCTGTAGCGGTGAATAGCAAAACACATTTTTTCTGCTGGAAATTTTCTGCTATCTTATACGAATAATGAATAATGACACATTTTTGGTCGTTTTTGTCGATGGGTTTCTGCCATTCATTGTATAGTTTCCGTTCTTTTTCAGTTTAATTCCAACTCTCTTGTGCGAGTAGGTATCTACTCGATTCAAAAAAACTACATTACCATAGAATAATACATCTACCTACCACCACCCCCCATCCCTGAGAGCCCCATGCTATCATAAAACACCCGAGGGTATACGAGCAGCTATAGTTCTCCTAATATTTGAACTTGTAATCTTAGTAACGGTCATTGAAAACGGTATTATTGGTTTTATATGAAAAGAAAAATCCTAAAGTGTCACAGCTAACATGTGATAAATATTAAGTAAAAATCTCGACCAACTCTGTAACTGTGATTTTGTTAGGAAAAAATACAATCACAAACGATGTTGTCTTGTTATGATCGCATTATCATCACTACATTCATTGTAAGAAAATATTATGTCTAATTTTGTTTACATAATTTTATAAATTATAGGATTCAAGCCCCCAGCGTATTTTTTAACTAAAACAAATAAAATCTACAAACAAATGAAATCTCTAAAATAAGATTATATTTAAGTTCAAATAGTTATCTATGCACTAAACATTAAAAACAAAACAATAAATTATAAAGCATTAGACGAATTTGTAAATATTTACGAATATTTCAAAAAAAATCTATTCTGATTACATTTACGAAAAGCCTTTTAGAATTTCTTGGAATTTTTAATAATTGTCATAATCTCACAAACATCTACGTCTAAAAATATTTTAACCGAAGTTCAGACCCGTTGTATAGTACATTATCTATTTCGGGATGCGTACAATGTAATGTTATACAATAGTTAAAGATAAAATTTTTGAATTGTAGACACAGTTTTATCAAGAAGGTGTATTTACATTAGTATCTCGCAAACCTGCTTATTATAACAAGCCTTAGCATAGTTATTTGCATAGTTTAATCTTTATCTCTTTGAGGATGTCCGAAGACACATTACATACTGCTGTCCAATTTTAGTTAATTAAGCCTTAATAAGTGATTCCCAAAAATGTCGGACTTCAAAATTACCTATGGTGAACATCACTCTATCTTAGATTAAAATATAAAATCTTAAAGATGGTTCAATCAAAACAAATAAAAAGATGGCATCAATCTTAAGGTAAAATGTAAAATACTTTTAAGGTTTCTGTATTGCGAAAACACGCTACACGTACAGGAACACTTTCCTTCCGTTCATGTATCTGTCAGGTCCGATTTTTCGGTATTTAAAAATGATACAAAGCTGAAATCTAATATATAGTCATATAACCTAATAACCAGAAGGTATTTCAATTGTTCGAGCCTAAAAACAATTTTCTTCAAAAACATGTTTTCTTCAGTGTTGCTATGAAAATTTAATGAAGAGCGAATAAGAAATCTAATTAATAAATAGAATACACAAAACAGTGATAAAACTCTTTAAATAAAGTTAAGGCAATATTAATCAGAAAACAAATTTCTTTCAGTATCGATATAAATGCTCAAATAATGTGTCCACACTGGGTAAATTCTTTAATAAATTTAACAAAAATGTTTGTATAATTTACTTATGTATATTGTAAAATTAAATAATAACCAATTTCTTATTTTTCATTATTTCTGCTCCTAAACATTTCATATCATAAACAATTAATGATTGGACACTGGGACATCTGGGACATCTGGGGACAGTAAAAGTAACTCAGTCGAATTCGCCATTGCGGCGTAAAAACAAAAAACTTATCTATTGAAATTTTAAATATTTTTAAACTTTCAAATTTAAATTTTCCATTTTCAACGCCATTTCAAGGCCATTCATGGAAATCGTGTATTAATACCTCGATTTTACGATTTTAAAAAACGATCAACTTTGAAACCTAACAACCATAGACAAACTAAACATTTTAATTAATTATAAATATTAATATATACTAATTTTATTTTTTTTGGAACTTTTAACAATATTTATTAATTCTTCTTTATCGCGATAATAATAGCCGGGTTTTTTTATTAGCGCCCGATAGATGTATTCGGAGCACCCAATTTTCTATATCAAAACTTATATTTATCGGGCTATTTTGGCATATAATTAATTTATTTAACTCCAAACTAATATTTTTCATTCAACTTTTTAGTTAAAAATAGGCATAAAAATATTTTGCTTTACCTAGAAAAATAATCCTTAGAAATTATGAATTTACACATTAATGTTAAGATATTATTGCTATAAATTTTGCACAAAGTAATTTATTCTTTAATTTTTTATTTACTTTAAATTTAAGAAAATAAATTTTAAACCAAATATAATTTCAAAAAAAAAAAAAAATCCGTAAAATTTATTTATACAATATTACAACTGATTCAGAGATCATCTAGTAATTTATCTATCTTAAATTAGTTTCTCGGTTTAAGATGAGGAACCTATATTGGTTACTCATTTTATAATAATTTCTTATTCTAAATCAAACTGCCCAGCTCCGGCGGTTAAATTTATTTATTATTTAACATTCAATTTATGTATTTTTAAATTAGTAAAAAATACAACAATTGCCGAAAGCTCGCAAAATTTGGTTTTTTAATTAAAAGTTTATTTGTCTGTCTTATTAATGAAATTTTTCTGCTTGCTTAATTTTTTCGAATTTTAACTTTTGATATCAATTTAAAAACATGTCTTGTCAAATTCAGATATTGTAAGATATTAATGAGAATTTTCTACTTCGAAAATAACACATACTCTTTCGACTCTACATTGCATTGTTGTTGCTTTTTGTGTATTTCGTTGACGAAAATTTGGAAAAAAATCACCCGAACGAAATCGAAATCAACTATGGAATTTTTGTTTAAAGAATAATAATTTTGTGTGTGTATGTGTGCGCTTATTCGATTTTACGATTGCATTGTTGTTGCATTTTGTGTATTTCGTTGACGAAAATTTTGAAAAAAAATCACACGGATGAATTTTTTTGGTCACCCTGTGCGTTCTCGAATGAGTCAGTGAGTGACATAGACGTTTATAATCCCCCCGATTCTAACGTACAGTCACAGACGTATTTTCAGTCTTAGCGAAAACTTTTGTCTTAACGAAAACTAGTTACTTTTAAATTCGTATTCTGCACTTAGTCTTATCTACCAGTAGTCTTAAAAAATTGTCTTCGTTAATATCAGCGAAATAGGTGGTCTTAGGAATCATAATTTTGACATTTAAACAAAAACAATAATTATATGTATTTAACTAAAAAAACCGGAAAATTTATTCAAAATACAATATTATGTACTCTCTCAGCATATATATATAACATAAATTTGAGTTTTTTTAACAATTTCGAATTGAACTATCGCTTTTCGTTCATAAATTTGAAAGAATATGGTAACAATTTGGTTTCGACAGCTGTACAAAAGTCTTTGGAGAGTTTCTAATATATTATTTAAGACTACTGTCTTCAGAATTTCAATGAAGACTTTAGTCTTAAAAAATAAAGTATTAACAAGAAAGTCTTAGCTAAGATAGTCTTACCCCCCGATTCTGACGATAAGACTACTAAGGCTATCTTAGCTAAGACTTTCTTGATAAGACTTTATTTTTTAAGACTAAAGTCTTCATTGAAATTCTGAAGACAGTAGTCTTAAATAATATATTAGAAACTCTCCAAAGACTTTTGTAGAACTGTCGATACCAAATTTTTACCATATTGTTTCAAATTTATGAACGAAAAGCGACAGTTCAATTCGAAATTGTTAAAAAAAAACTCAATTTTATGTTATATATGCTGAGAGAGTACATAATATTGTATTTTGAATAATTTTTCCGGTTTTTATAGTCAAATACATATAATTATTGTTTTTGTTCAACTGTCAAAATTATGATTCCTAAGACCACCTATTTCGCTGATATTAACAAAGACAATTTTTTAAGACTAGTGACAGATAAGACTAAGTGCAGAATACGAATTGAAATATCTAGTCTTCGTTAAGACAAAAGTTTTCGCTAAGACTGAAAATACGTCTGTGACTGTACGTTAGAATCGGGGGAGTAGTCTTATCGTCAGAATCGGGGGGAATATTTCCATTTTATTTCAGTTTAAGTAGTTCTTGAAAATTTTTTAGAATTATTTCGAAAAATAGCTGGATCTCAGTTACCTTTGTCTTATAAATAACCAAATTGACAGAACTAAATTGTTTTATTAATAAAATATTTACATATTTAGGATTTTATTGACATGAATTTAATGGCCACGATTTTTAAACTCCTAAATCTGCCAATTCAGTACGTCCATTCGAATACCACACCACTCGCCGTGACTATCTAAGTCACCCGAATTCAAAATTGGTATTATGAGTCTCCCTTTTATTTTGGCGAGCCGTTGTTTGCGCCGTCGTATGTGGATTCTTTTATTTTTTAGAGTTTGTTATTTGTTGTTATGGAAACCATATAGTAATGTCAAACAATTTTAGTTGTTTACAAATAGTTTTCATACAAAGATATTTTTGTATGTCTTCGACAAAATTTATAAGGCTACGATATTTTCATCGTATTGTAATACAAAATAATTATAAAAAAAATATTAAAAATATAAAATATATTATATAAAATATTGAGTATACTATATAAAAATATTGTGCGCGAATTTTTGCGTTTCCCCATTCCACCCTTTCTCTAATTGGCAGCCTCAAGCTATTCAGCACTACTGAAAATTTTTTCCAAAATTCATTATCGGTTTGTTTGGTTTTTCCAACATCTGGAAATCCACGGGCAATATCCCGGTTTTTTCCATTTCTTCAAAAAGTTCGTTAAATTGTTGAGTTTTGGTTATTTTTGGTTTATTTCTTATATGAAAAATATAAATTAATTATTTTAATATTAAAATATTATTTTTTTAATACCAAAAATACTTACAAGCCTTGCCGTCCATGATGATATTTTAGCGGAAAAAAACGGAAATACTTTGTCAGTCGTCACTTGACTCTCACCACCATATTTTTAGGTCTATTATGAATCTCACTTACTCGTCACCGGGTGAAGAGTCGTCACTATAATTCTATTTTAGTATCATGATTGTCGCAGTGAGCGAGTGATCATCACATGCGTGTCGCTTGGCGACTCGAAATCACCGCATATAATTTTTGGTATTATAATTCTCACAGTGAGCGAGTCCAATGTCATATATGCTCACCTAAAATATGATGGTGAGAGTCAAGTGATAAAGTATTTTTGATATTAGAAATATAATATTTTATTAATATTTTAACATTGAAATAGTAAATTTATATTTTTCATGTATAAGAAATAAACCAAAAATTACTACAACTCAACAATTTATAAAACTTGTTGAAGAAATGAAAAAAACCGGGATATTGCCCTTGGATTTCCAGATCAGAAAAATCAAACTAACCATTAATGAATTTTGGAAAAATTTGTCAGTAGTGCGGAATAGCTTAGGGCCGCCAATTAGAGAAAGCATGGAATGGAGAAAGGCAAAAATTCGCGCACAATTTTTTTATATAGAATACACAATTTTTTATATAATATATTTTTAATATTTTTTTTTAATTATTTTGTATTACGATACGATGAAAATATCGTTTCCTTATAAATTTTGTCATACAAAGACATACAAAAATATCTTTATATGAAAACTATTTGTAAACAACTAAAATTGTTTGACATTACTATATGGTTTCCATAACGACAAATAACAAACTCTAAAAAATACAAGAATCCACATACGACGCCGCAAACAACGGCTCGCCAAAATAAAACGGAGACTCATAATACCAATTTTGAACTCGGGTGAGGCGAGAATCATAATAGGGCAGTTTAGGTGAGCACATATGACATTAGACTCGCTCACAGTGAGAATTAAAATACCAAAAATACTATGCGATGATTTCAAGTCGCCAAGCGACACGCATCTGACGATCACTCGCTCACTGCGAAAATCATAATGCCAAAATAGAATTATAGTGACGACTCTTCACCCGGTGACGAGTAAGTGAGATTCATAATATTCCTATAATGCTCATTAGACCGGCCAATTAAATTAATGTTGGAATTCGTCGATAGGACAGCGTTGGAACATTCTATTCACAGCTGTGATTAACCAAAGTTAATGGAACTGGTTTAAAAACGAACAATAGTGTGTAGTATTTGGATGTGTATCTGAATTTAGATCTGAATGGAGGATTTGATGATTGTCTCGATGTTACTTTTGAGACAACGGTATGAATTATATGAAATTTATGGTGCGTTTCAGTTTGTGGTAGTCTTTCTACAGTTCAATTTTAGAATTATAATATAGAATTTTTTTTTTTTTCATCTTGTGCGTTCTCTAGTAAGTCAGTGACATAGACTTTTTATTATATTTTCAATTTTTTCGCTTTTGTTGAATGTGAGAATGAATAGTAGGAGCCCTCTTTTAACGATCTTGGTCCCTTGACTATTATCAACTTTCTCTCGTTTAAGCATACTTACTGCGTCTTCAATTTGCAGTTCTTTCATTTTGAGATCTTCTATTATATCCTCCTTCTTGCAGGTGGGACAGGGACCTTTGGCCATAACCTTGATTTCTCTGTTATTTTTGTCTTCATATGTATACCACTCTTTACCTTCTTCAGTGAGCTTTGTGGCTAAAGCTCTGTATGCATCGGGATCTCTTGTGTTTATCTTCCAAACATTATTGTTTAGTGCAACTACTCTATAGTCGTTTGTGGACACTGATTTCATTAGAGCTTGGATATTCGCAAACTCAGTAATGTCTATCACATTAAATGGTAGTGGTGCCTTAGTCTTCATTGCAACCTTGCGTTGTACTTGTTGCTGGTGATATTGGGGTGCAGGCACTGGGTCGACAGTTTCATTAACTTTTACTTGCGAGAGCTGCTCAATGGTGTTTTCTTCTGTTTGTGTATCCAATCAGTTTCTCTTGCAAGTTCCTCCTCATCTGTGTGAAGCTCAGCGACGGAGTTTCCACAACCTCTGTCAGATTGGGCTTCTTTAGCTCCTCGTTTTCTTTCTTTAACTTAGCGATTTCATTACTAAGTTGCGATCCGACTTTTTCTATTTCACTCAGCATTCTGCGTAGTTCAACATTTTCGATTTCCTGCTGAGTTGCGAACTGTATTTGTCTATGTGGTGATCTAGTTAATTTTTAACTTCGATCGAATGAGCATAGCAATGGTTGGCTCACCTCAGAAACCTTTGAGCCGGCCTCGTTAGAGGGTGGATTAACAAACTGCGAGCAGTTGGTGTACCACCTGGGGTAAAAATTCCTGTTTGTGGATATTGAAGCAGCTACCAATCTAACCAGTGAAAATGACAATGGGTCAGTGGAGAGAACATCATTTGCTAGGTTCTCGGTGTTCGGTTATCCCGCCGTTGCTCGGTCGCCAGAGCCTCGTTGGTTAATTAGCAGGGAGCACCACGTGCAGGTGAGGTTGACATTTGGGCTGGTGCGTTGACCTTCTAGACCAATGCTCCTTACCCTCTAACCTTAACATGAAAGGATCAAAAATTTTAAAATTAATTATTTTAAATTAATAAATATTACTGATTTTATCCTTTATTTCCTTGACAACTTTATTTTCCATAAAAGCGTTGCCACATACACATTTCTACGGACGACTTCTAAAAACAGATTTGGCATTTACGAATTAATCAGATCATATTTTTGACTTAAATTAATGATATAATATGTAGAATATCTCAAATTAGTAGCCAAAATAATAAATTTGCAATTTTTTAAAAGTTTTAATTGAAAAATAGTCAATTTCTATTTAGCTGTTTCTAGAAACGATTTTTGCTCTGAATGGTATAATTTTACACGTGAACGAACGCACAAAAATCTAAAAACCATTTCCGAACTCATCAAAAAATTTTAAACGATTTTTTTTTGTCTGTTGTGTTTTTCTTTGATTACTTCAAATCAAATGTCAAAAATTTTAAAGAAAAATTTATTTTTCATTAATTTAATATTTTTATTAAAAACTCATCATGAATATGGTGGCACCATGATTAAACGTATGATTACAATTTTTCACTTTGACACTTTGAGTAGAAATGGCGGTATGAACTTTCAGTTCAAAATAAAATATAAAGAATTGTTGTTGTAAAAATTGTCTGTATTTTTTTCTTGTATGTGTGGCTTGTATGGCGAGGCAAAATAAATTTACGCACGAATCGTCTGTAATTAGATGTCTATGTGCAAGCTTTAAATGCGGTTGCGCATGTTACCGCCTGCAACTTAATTATATAGACCTTTTTGCAAACATGATCTGCTGTTTTACTTCGACGAGCGTATAAACACCGAGAATTGATCATTTACGTTGCAATTCAATTTTTCGTTGTCATTCGACTTGTGTAGTATTATTATATTTATCGAACTATTATTGTAACTTTCAGGTTCATTTAAATATTTAAAAACAGAAGGACAATTATCATTTTTACGCTTTTGAAGGTTGTTGGCTTAAAGATTTTTGATTACGTAAACTAAAGACTTGGGAAATTTTAAAGTTATGAATAAATCTGTTAATTTAAAGAAAACCACCTTATTTTTTAAGATAAAAAGAGTCTCAAAATCGCAAATCTTTTAAAATAAAAGGCCAAAATGTTCTCATTGATACCTATTTTCGGGAGCCACTAGCGGGAGCGCTATCCATTTCAATGGAAAATTCGAAAAGGTCTTTATTTTGTAAACCCCTGAAACCATTAGAAACAGTAGTTTATGTTATCTTGTATATTTGTGCTACTGTACCTGATAGTGGGCTTCCCATTGGCAGGCCTTCTATTTGTTTGCAACAGTCGTTGTTATGTGTATGATTTAGTTTTGTTTTGTAATTTCTGTTATTAAGTCTATTATTTCTTGTATGTCTATTGTTTTACACATGTTCGCGTACATGTTAGTTACGTCAAAGGAGGCTAGTTTTGCGTTACGTGGTATTTTTATTAGTTTTATTTTATTTATTAATTCTATGTTATTTTTTAAGGAATTTAAATTATTTAATGTTAGGTATTGTTTTTATAAATTATTTACATGTTTTGCCATCCTATATGTTGGTGCCGTTGTGAAGTTTATTAAAGGGCTCATAAGTATACCTTCTTTATGTACTTTTGCTTCACCTAAAATGTTGTTTGACCAGTTGATAATGTGTTTGATTTTTGTGTTAAATTCCTTGGTTGGATCTGCTTGAATTTTTTCAATATTGTTGTTTCTGATGTATTCATCTATTTTGTGGTTGTATTCTTCAGTTTTCGTTATTACTATTGTGTTATCTTTACCAGCTTTGGTTGTCGTGGCTTGCCTTTGGGAGTTATTTTTCACCACTTTGATCTTATTTCTGGTGATTTAGTTGATTTATGTGGCTATGGTTTCTTGTTGTTCTTGTGGTTTGGTTTTTAATATGGCATTTTCAATGTTCAGCAGGTGTTTGGTTTATTCACTGTTATTATACGGTTTGTTGATACTGTGTGTAGTGTATTTTATTTTGTTGTTGCTGAATTGGATATCGGTTTGATTTTATAATCTTCTGTTGAACATGGATAATACTTTTTCATTTATATTTGGTGTTTCACTATTGTATTTATTCACTTGTGGTTCTTTACCTTGCTTTAATCTATTTTATTTCTCGATCACTCAAAAGGATTAATTTAATTATACTTAATAAACACATTTTACTAAACACTTGTTTTTTATTTCGCAAAAATTAAATTTTTGAATATTTTAATTAAAAAAATTTGCCCAAAAACTTTAAAAAATCACTCGAACATTTTAGACAAAATTTTTTTAATTTTTTTTTTTTTTTTTTTTTTTTTATTAAATAAGAAAGCATTATTCATCCAGTGGATGTAATGTCCTTTAAAGGTCAATTAATACTCTCCTTTTCATTCACGCACACACCCACCCATTCACCTACTCACACAATTACAGTATACGACCTGCACGTTGCAAGCTCCATGTCAACCTGCACACTGACATGAACGGTGGGTCGGCGCTGAATTCTGCACTCCAACAGAGGGGTCTAAGTTGTGTTTATTATCATCACCGATCGTAATCGATGAAGAAAATACGCTTTACATCCTGCCTCTGGTGGGATTCGAACCCAGTACCTCCCGGTTCAAGTGCCGAAGCTTTAACCACTGCGCCACTTGTACGGTGAATACTCAATTAAAATAATTAAAATACTGAAAAATTAAAATTTTGCAAAATAAAAAACAAGTGTTTAGTAAAATGTGTTTATTAAGTGTTAGTGTGTTTCGCCAAGTGCCTATAGTGTTAAAAAAAAATTTTTAATTATAATTTTTTGCATTTTACTTTCTATTGTTTTCATTATGGCTTCATATTCTAGCTGAATGTTGTTTGATGTTGATTTGAGCTGTTTGATGAGCTGTATAGTTGTTTTATTTATTGTGTTAACCATATTTGTCTTGATTTTTGTTTTACCATTTGAGCTTGTTTTGTTTGGCTTTTAATTTTCACGTTGATGTATTTCGGGATAATTTTATATCTTTTACACGTTTTGTTGAAATATAAGTTTACTTTATTTACACGTAATTTTAAACGAAACTTTAAAGCTAAAGCGTAAAACTCTAACGAGTATTTATCCACCGGATAGTCCGATTCGGGAAAATTGGCGTCGCTTAGAGTATATAGGAAAAACAAGCCAACGGATTAGCAACATCGTATCCAATTACATCGATCCAATTACACATTAGTTTTGTTTTTTATAATAATAACACAATAAAGAAAATGATTTTTAACAATAAACCTAGAGTTGATCGCCTTTCCAAGTCTGGTGTTTATAGGAACTGCAATGATTGCAGTTTCTCCTATATTGGTATATTACAGCACTCTCGAATTAAATACACAAATCGTAGGAAATTCTTTCATTTAGCGTCACTATCTGTGTGACAACGAATATGAAATCGACACACTTATACACAATCAACTTCCCAACCACCCCATATTTTCTTTCCTTTAACGCTGGATCGCGGATAAACACATTAGCCATCTATAAGTCAAAAATTCAAACATTTATCTGTTTGCAATCAATAAACTTTCTATAACCATTTAACTTTAGAAAATCATACAGCTAGCTTGAACAATTTAGACATATTACATATACAACCTAAAGGTAGACGTTTAGATACCTTGGAGTCTTACGAAATTCGAAAATCAATATTTCTTAACCAAAACATCCTTAACGAACAGAGAAAAATTCGTTTCTCACCAATTATAGACCCCACCTGCACGACCAATAGATTAATTTGTATTGCTTATTTTTTGTCCCTCCTTCTTTTATTTATTTTTTGCTTTTTTCTGCTATATATAACAAATTTTTACTTTTACAAACAATTTTATATTTGTATTGTATTTTTTCTCTCGTGTGTCTGGGCATTCTGTTCGTCAATTTTACAATGGCAATTAGACCAAAAATAAAAACCGGTTGAATACTTGTGATGCTGACGTCTACCTCGCCTCTTCTAATCCCTTGCTTTTGGGCAGTAGAACCGATTGTTTGTTATGTGATTTTGATTTTTCATTTTCAAATATTTGAACAACACGAAACCGCATTTGAATATTAATAAAATAATAACCACTACCATATGTTTTATCGGTTTGCTCACCTCGCGTTGTTATTTTTAGTACAAACTCAACACTCAGTTATCGAGCCATTTTCGTAGGAAGTGAAGTGCTCCTCAGCAAGTCCGTGCCTCATCGATGCTAGTAAGTGATAATCGGACGAAGCCAAGTCTGGCGAGTAAGCTGCATGAGAAAGTATTTCCCAATTAAGTATGCTTTCAACGTTTCCACGACCGGTTTTATTTGTGTGATGGTGCAATATCCTGAAGCAAAATCACTTTGTGTTGTCCTTTATCATATTCTAGTTGTTTTTCACGCAAATGATGACACCAAATACAGATCATTGTCTTCTGTCCGAAGTGATTTGGCCTTGCAGTCGATGTCGATAGTTGTACTGGATCAACCAAAGACATTTTGCGCTTTGGATTCTCAAAATAGATCCATTTTTCATCGCCAGTCACAATTCGATGGAGAAATGACTTTCTTTTGTATCTGGCGAGCAACATTTCGCAAGTGGTTTTTGTATTTTCCTGTTACCTTTCTTTCAGTTTATGCGAAATCCATTTCCCCATACCCGTTGGATTTTTCCCATGGCTTTTAAACGTATAGAGACGGCTTCTCGTGACACATGCACATGTATATGATCTAAAAATCAATGATGTCCGCAAATAATAATACGTAGGCACAAAACACGACATTTTTAACACGTAAAAACATGCGTTGTTGTGCATATCCACACTAGGGTAACTTTTTCGTTTCTTTCCCCTTTACCAATAAAATCGGTTTTATCTGCGCCTCAATTTTTTGATTTTATTGGTAAAGGGGAAACAAATGAAGAAGTTACCGGATACCAGTTACCATAGTGTGGCATCAGCCATTGTATGAAACTTATATGGTTATGGATTGGATGTTGTTCACAAATGTGAAAGAAAACACTGGCGCCGATGACGTGGTTTGTCGAAAGGTACATTGAGAGGTGGCGCCATTTATTGGTAAATTCCGGTTTCATATTTACACACATGGTATATTATTAAAATGTTCAATGTGCTTTGAAAATTTTGACTATTTTATAGTCATTTCGAATTTAGATAGTGCACAATATCTTGGTTTAATTATATAGTCATTCCCTAAAATATAATTAAAGTGTTAATTAATTCTCTGATAAGATTTCCAAAATTTAAGAAAATCTAAAAAAGAAGTGAGGAGTCATGTGAGAAATAATTTTGATGCCGATAAGTTTGTGGTTTTGTTAATTGTAGCGGTGGTAGTTCTTAATTTATATAAGGTATACATACTTTAAAATGTTTAACTCTAATCAGTTTTCCTTAAAATTCATTAATTGTTAATTATTATGTCATATTTTGAGTTTGTATAAGGGTATTACTATTTATTTAAAATAATTACCACTTAGTATATAAATTGAAATATCAGAATAATTACTTACAATTTTTTACATTAAATGTTAAACATGCTCTCTATTGACAGTAACGATTTTGGAACATTGCTTCTTAAACTAATTTTTGATTTTTGCAAAAACAATTCACAAGTGCATTCTTTAGATGACCCTTTAAAACGACCCTGTCGAGTGAGATATGACCCTGTCGAGTTTTAAAATGAAACTTTGCATACCGATTAAGCCCGATTTATGCTAATTAGTGCTACCCAGTGAACTAGGAACTGTTGATTGCATATTCCAATACAATATGTTCTATGCCATCCGAAAAATATAGTCGCTGAATATGTGCTAATCCAGATTTGGCTCAATTCTATTGAACAACAAAGTCTGTTGAATGAAACCGTCCAGAACCGTCCAGAATTGCCATTATTTTTTTTGGGTGGCAATGAACATACCTGATAAGAATATGCAATCAGAAGTGCCAAGTGCATTGGTTTCTATAACACTTTATGACAGAAAATCGTTAATTCAACGACCTTTCTTGTTCAATGGGATTGGGCCAATTCTAGATTAGCAGAATTTCAGCAACTTTGATAGGTATTTTTTTTATATTTATTATTATTACAACTGATTCAGAGATCGACCATTTATTAATTTATATATCTTAAATTGGTTTCTCGATTTATGATGAGTAACCTATGGGTTGGTTACTCATTTTACAATAATTTCTTATAATAATGAGAATTAGAACGGGCCAGCCCCTGCGATTTCTGCCTTTGTAGTCTCTCTAGTTTTTCAAATATTTTTGACATGACTGGACATAGTGATATCGGTTTATAAGTTTTTTTTATCGTTTGCTGGTTTAGGAATTATAATTACTTCTACCACCTTCCATTGACGTGCAACATATTTCAGTCCGAAGTCTACATTAATTATCTGAACTAATTTACGCAAGCTTTTTTCGAGAATGGCTTTCACAATTTGCCCAGTAATCTTCCACTCTTCCGCTCTTCCACTAATTCTTGAATGAAACCCATTTGGTTTTATTGTTTTTTAATTTAGGCAAGTTGTTTTTTTTATTACCATTGTACTCAGAGTCATGATCACAGCAGATTTGACAGATGTTAGTCTTTCACTATTTTCGATGCATGTGTAGGCCTCTCAAACTTTTGTTACAAAAAAGTCAAGAACATCTGGTATTTTATGTATATCTGTATAGGCCATTATGTTTGTTTATCGCCCGAGGGAAATCCACAACTGTTTTTGCGAGCTGCATTAGATAACTATTTTCCTATATTCCCAATACGTATTCTTTGCATTAAAAGTATGATAAAATTTGGTCCTAGGAATTTGAAAAGTCGATTATAGCCTTGATTTTTAACTGATAGCGTAGAGTACAGTAAATAGAGAAGATACTGAGATCTCTATTATTGATTGATTCAACTTTTAGGGTTTTAACTTGTATAATTTCTGTTTCAATACTGAACTCTTCATAAAATCTAATAATTACAAAAATGTCAGAAAAATCAGAAAAATCTCTATAGCTCTAGAATATGCTGCGGTAATCCATTCGCATCCCAAATCAGAATTCTAAGTGTATTGTGCTTTTGATTAGTATCTACTCGCTTATATAGCTTCTATTCCACGTTTTTTTTTTTTTGCTAGGTGTGCATTTTCCGTTTCTTTGCTTCGGAATATCAAGTGGATTTTCCTTAATAGCATTACTTGTACATCAATTTTAAGAAATGGATGTCGATAAGCAACATTTACGTCATTGCATTCTATTTTTTTCAAACGAAAGAAAAGCTGCTCAAGCTATGAAACTGATTAATTCGACTTTGAGTGAACATTCTTTGAGTCATTCAACAGTAAAAAAGTGGTTTGCAAGATTTCGTGATGGTTTGAAGTTTACTGGATGAAATCCTTGTCAATCTCAAAAAGAACAGTTAGAAGTTACTCACCAAGCAATAACATAGTTCGAACGCATGCAATGGGAAAAATATAGAAGGAATTAAAATGAGTTTGTCATAAACTGACCGAAGAAAATAAAAACCGAAGAGTCGGCATCTGCATGAATTTGCTTTCCCGGTATAAAAGAAACAATTTTTTGCACAAAATCATTACGGGAAAGTGGATTTTGTACAATAATTCTAAATGAAGAAAATCGTGGACTGATCCGGGCCAGCCATCAACATCAGTTGCAAAAATATTCATTCATGCCAAAAAAGAAAGAAAGTGTTACCGTGTGGGATAGGAAAATAGGTGGGATTGGAAAAAATTCGTTTACTACGACATTCGGGAACCTCTGAAGGTGGAAGATGATATTCCTGCATGATAAAGTTCGTCCACATACAACAAAATCAACCCTGGAACTCATGTTCTTCTCAGCCTGGGAAATTTTACAGCATGCGGCATATTTTCCAGACATGACTTCCTCTGATTACTACTTATTTGATCGATGTCATCATATTTGAAAGATCAGCGGTTCACGAAAGTTGAAGATGTGCAAAAATGGCTTGGCTGTTTTGTTTCGAAACCACCAAGTTTTTATCGCGAAAGCATTCATCATCTACCTGGTAAATGACAAAAGATCATAGATAGTAATGGCGAATATTTCGATAAATGATCTTTGTAACAATTATATTTAATAAAGTTGAATTTGATCAAAAAAACAGTTTCTCAAAAAAGGGTAATGTAAGTAATTTGTCCTTCATTAGAACACAATAATTTGTGTATTTTATCAGTGCCGAATACCGGTATATTGCCTTTTTGTATAAAAATATCATACAATTTTGGTACACTAACGTATAATTTTAAATTTTTTACTTTTAGTTCATTTAATGTTGTAGTTCCATGAACTGTATTAAAAACTCAAATAGAATAGGAAGTCAAAATTTCTTCTAGAGGAAAGCCTAGTAAATTTTTAAATATATATTTTTTAATAACTGATCTCGTTTCGTGTGTGTGAGTTACGTTAGAAATCCCATTTAGGAAATCCCACGTTTTTCTTATTTTGTCGAGCTGTTTTGATTGTGCAATTTTGTGTGTCTAACTGGAAAATTTGTGCATAATGTACTTTGGGAGATAATGTGGGATTTCTGACGTGGTTATCATACCAGAATACCCATAGATCCGTTTAATCAATGATTAAAGCATATGTTTTTCTTTAGTTTAATTGTTGCAAACTGTGCATGTCAAAACCAATTTAGTTCTCCTCCAGAATTGGTCAGGATTTCTACTAGAACGGTTATATCTGCCTATTTACATGCGATATGTACAGCGTCTATTGATTGACAAATTTTACCATTAGACGCGCAAAATTGCACAATCAAATACTACTCGACAAAATAAGAAAAACGTGGGATTTCCAAAATAGGATTACTGACGTGACTCACACCTCGTTTCTTATAAAATAGTTCATGAAAATTAGAATTTAATTGTTAAGTACCGACCCACTTTCAAAAGCTGTGTAGTTTCTGTGTAGTTACTACATAGAGCAATTATAAATTCTTCATACTCTTGGTACACGCAAAAATAATTATATTTTATAATATACTTACAAAAAAATAATTTTATATAAAAACAGGATTCGAATGTCTTCAAGGTGAACACACACATAATCATATTTAATATAATGGCAAAATTATTCAAAAAGCAACAACAAATTTGCAAGAATTTAACCCTCTTTCCTTAAATAAAAATTCGTTGAGCAAAAAATACGCACGACAATTATTAAACATCGTGTGATTTAAATATTATGAAAAACAACCAGACATTCCACGCAGCTTTATTATCTATAAAGAGCGTCGTTAACATATTGTGCGGATGGGTACAGACTTCCGATGGTTCTTTATTTAAAACGTTTGGTACTCTTAAAATTAGTTACATAAAAACTTATGGCTTAGGGGATTTACCAATTAACCAATAAAATTTACATTGCTTATCACATTATTATTTAACCGCGACACACCCCTTTACCGCAACACCTCAACGTGTTAAAAATGTTGTTCAAATTTATACCAAGCCTATCCATCACAATAGAGTGATTGCTTTCCTTCTGTACTTCTTTCCATTTTTTTTTTTTTTTGCAAGACATCTACAAAATTAAAAATTGCATGGTACTGCATTTAATTTTAAATTGTCCACGTTTTTTATTTTATTTTGATTTGTAAACATTAGAAATTACGTTTCGCGTTTGCATCATCCATAATCGAAACACTTCATTGTATAAATACGATACGTAACGAAAAAGCACAACACAAACAAAAATTTCATTCAAGCCAAGAATTTTTATGGTAAAAATAATTTGTAAAAATTGTATTTCAATTCCGTTCAATCAGTGCAGTTAAGTGATCCGACCATTCAACATAACAATATTTATTTAGGATCAATATTTTAGTGAACTTAGTGCTATTTATAAATAAAAAATAAAATGTAAGTAAAATAATAATTAATCAGTTAATTAATCGATCGTTAATTGTTTTTAATTTTGATCAATTAAATTATGTTAAAAAGTTCACGAAAACCAATTAGCCGTAACGAGCTAATTTCTTGACGATGAATTAACCATGAAAAAGATCGCAAAACGAATCATGTAGACTCAAAAATATTTTGTGATCGTTAAAAAGTTAAAAGTGTAAAATTTAAGAGAAAATCGTGTTTTCATATAAAATTTGAATATGTGCGGGGCAGAATCAAAAAATGTGGCGCCTAAATTTTCAATCACGTGTATTTTCTTATCTATCGTACATTTTTCTACGTTGTGATAAGTTTTATAGTAAAAAAAAAATAATGTGAATAATATACATAAATTATATAACTTAAATATGTATGTAGTAAATGAAAAAGAAGACGTTATGCTAATACGCGCAACAGAACGTCATAAATATTAATGAATGATATATTGTGAAAGGTGACGTCATTGGACAATGTTAATTTCTTATCAGAGATTTTTTTGTCTTTTAAATTTACATATTTAATATAATAATGTTTAGTCATGAAGACAAGATAGTAAATATTTATAGTGCATACGTATATACATAAGTAAACATGTACTAATCTGGGTAATTGTGTATTCTCTTGTTATCGAAAGCGCGCGCGAATCAATGTATGAATAGTTTTATACCGCCCCAAAATTTGTTTAGATTAATGTTCTGAAGAAGTAGGTCACATTTTTTAGATAAGAATTTATTAAAATAGTTTAAATAATACTTCAGTTATTGAACTTTTTTATTTATAAATTATTGCAATTAAAAACGTGTTCTATGAAATTATGTTTGCACATCTGCGCGAATATCGGTTGTACGAGTATATTGAAGCGCAAACATTTTCTCGTGCACAAATAGATTATTTCCCAATTATGTTAAAAGTTAGTTGTAATGCTTAAAAATTTATCATGTTTTAAGATCAATGTCGTACTGGCACTTATTACACAACGATCCTCAACTGATCGTAAATACACTGTTTTTGTTGTGCTAGATTACAAGCTCGGAAAATTTTATTATCACGATACTATTTACTATCATGATATTTATGACTGTCAGCAGATAATATTATTCTTCAATAAAGAGCTATAGAAAAAGCAGTAAACATTCAGTGCATTCAAAGTTTAAATGCATAGGGCAACACCACGTGGAACACTGGGATGCAGGGATAGGCGAGGTAGACTACGCAATGTAATCTACGTGGTTGTCGACACGTAATTTATTACTTAGATTACATAGTTTTATTTGCGTCCCTAATGTCGACAATGTAGACAATGTCGACAACCTAGGAAATGACATTAGAAGCTCAATTTTCACATTACTGTATTTTACTTTAGCCGTAAAGCTAAATGCTTTTATATATATGTTGACATATATGTTGACTCTTACGCTGACCGAAACTGTTTAGTCAATGAAGTATAAGTTGCACACTATTAAAATACGTGAAAATTACATGTTTTTAAATTAAAACTTAAAAATGTATTTCTAATAATTGCAATGAATTTCTAATTAACTTGAGACATCTATATAAAAAGTGGATTAGTTACTAATAATAATAAATATGAATTAAATCATATTTGCTTTGAACGCCATCTCTTATCAAATAAACTAACTTATCGCTATGAAAGATTTTTTGTCGACCATGACAGTGTATAATTTTGATACTTTCTCTCAGTTTTTACGAAATCTTGTCAATAGAAGTTTAAATATCGTTTGATAAAAATGTACAATGTAACATATTTGAGTGTGTTAAAACATATTCATATATTAAAATTTCATCACGCTCTAGGAACGAATTCATTTGTGCTAAGAACAATTTCGACAACACATCATAACAACCAATCAGTTTAGTACAAATCAACATAGCACCCTGGCTTTATGTATTAATTTACTGGATGTGTAGTATTTTCTTCGTCCTCATTCCTATTAGTGAGATTATAAGCTACGGGGTCGAAATCAAAAATACAGAGTAAATATTATAACTAGTGGACAGGATATGACGTACTTCATTCCTAATGATTACTATTCGTCAGTTATTAATCTGGATTGAAAGGCTTACGCCCATTCATTTGCGGAAACGAGTATACATGACCCAAACGGGGTGGTAAACGAAGTAACTAGCGGACTTTAAAGTTTATTTGTAAGATGGATAAGTAATATCATGGAATGACAATTAAATATTACCGTTAGTTGTGTCATATTGCTTTAAGTTGAAACAATTATCCGGTTTGGTCCCGAACTCTGGAGTTATATGATGCGTGTTGTAAAACGCCGCGGGAAGATAATGAACCTGCGAAAAAAGGCGTTCTTCAATTGCTCCGAGTATCAAATTAAATTAGCAGCTGGCATACAGTAACCCAATTTAAAAAAATCCCGTTAAATGTGTCATTATGGTGAGTATATGTATACTCAATCTGGACAACATCCACAAGCTGCAAATGAACACACTTAAAATTTCACCTGATTTTAAAACCAATCACAGTTTTAAGCTGCTATGAAGATGAATTCACAATCACATATACTTTCCAGCTGACAGTTCAGTGAACAAAATATTTAAGGCCAAAACAATTTTTTATTGACATAATTTCAAAAGACGTATGCAAATAAATACATGTGGTTCGATTTTTTGCTGCCATTTTTATAGAGATGGCACTGTGAATTCTTAGTTATGGTTTTTAAACAACCTTTTTTTTTGGCATGCGACTTGCATAGAAAAAATTTCTATGCCTGACACAAATTTGCTTGTCTAAATTTCTAGTTGTTCATAAATGACATATTGTAAATTTGGCCTGATGTACAATATAATCAAAATTTTTTAAATAAATTAAAATTTTTCAATCTTTACAATCTTTAATTTATCTCCCAATAACTGGTATGAACTAGTCATCCATTTAGTTAGTCGGAAAAATGCAAAAGTTAATTGATGATATTTTAGTTATTTAAATTTTAGTTGAACACCAGATCTAATTCACAAATTTAATTTGACGTTTATCAATTGTCAAAATGTTTATTAACGATAGTGGTGAATTATGAATTTAGTACGGAATTTAGGATTTAATAATTTATAGGCACAGTGCGTTTTGTAGATAAATTGACAACGATCAAATCACTAGACCAACGGCATTTTAGTTTAATTACTAATTTAGCCGAAAAAATTGGTATGACACACAGTGTAAGTTACTTGGAAATATATTTTATAATAATAATAACTTTTATTAACTAAAAGCTCCGGAAACAGAAGTCCAAAATATGCGAATTATACAATTACTACTGGTGTGGATTACAAGTAGTTGTCAACCTTGTTTACGAGTAGTTGATGTTGTCTATAAGTAGACTTTGTCTACATGAAGTCGACGAGTTGTCGACATGATCTTGAAATTTTAGTAGATGACGCGTAAACACCCAACTCTGCTGGGATGCCAAGCGTCTCTGGATCCTGAGTTATATTATATATCGATTATTTAAATTTTCGGACATTTTTGTTTACGCCTTTACCTAAACGTACCTTCTATCGGAGTGATTTTATGCCAAAGGAATATATACGGCGCCCATAATACTTAAATGAGTAGAAACACTCCAAAAATTGAACTGATCATAATAATGTTTTTAAATCTCTAGTAAGCACTAATTTTTAAAACTATATTGAAAATGAAAAGGCTTTGAGTGAAAGTTATAAAATTAAGTTGTTTATTCGGCACCTACGGATCGCCGTAGAATTTTATATTACACTCCGGATATCCTTTTCGGATTAATCGATTGTTCGATTGGACTGTAAGACCAAGTACTGGACAAAATGTGCAGGATAACGCCGTGCCTATTCCTTGGTCTTTAACAATTGCTTGTTGACAATTCCGAATTTTCCCGAGCAGCCAATACATTTTTCGATATTTGATATTAAGTTCATCTTTTTTCTTTTTAATGTGCTCCTTCCATCTGAGCCTGGTGTAGAGTTTCACTACCGGGAATTCTTGCCCGAGAATTCCCGGGAATTTAATGATTTTCTATTTCCCGTTTCCCGGGATTTTTTTGTATTTCCCGGGATTTGTTTTAAAAAATAATTTCATTTAAACAACTATCAAAATACAAAAGTCAAGCAAAACGTGGTAATGCGAAACCCAAATACTAATAATTTTTTATGGGATCCTTTCATAACTGCATATTTTAAAATTGCATTTCTCAAAACGCCATATTTAAAAACTGCATAACGTACAAAATTGCATTTTTCAAAACTGCATATTTAAAAACTGCATAAGGTACGAAACGGCATAAGGTACAAAATTGCATTTTTCAAAACTGCATATTTCAAAACTGCATAAGGTACGAAACGGCATAAGGTACAAAATTGCATTTTTCAAAACTGCATATTTCAAAACGGCATAAGGGTTAAAAGAGCATTTTTCAAAACGGCATTTGTCTAAACGACATATTTTAAAATGACATTTTTCAGAATGGCATTTTTTAAAACTGCATATTTCAAAACGGCATAGGTACAAAATGGCATTTTTCAAAACGGCATTTTCCAAAATAGCATTTTTTAAAACTGCATATTTCAAAACTGCATATAGGTACAAAACTGCATTTTTCAAAACTGCACAAGACAGAATGAAATATTTTAATCGATTATGAATCTAGAATTATCTTTTCATTAATTTCTGGAATATGACCAACAGGTACGGTTATTTATTACACGATGAAATTTGAGATGAATGAAATTTTTGAACATTTGTGAACGATTCTTGGATTAAATTTTAGGATAAAGTCAAATGAAAAGGAACTTGACTATTTCTTAGTCGAGTAAGATTTAATTTCACATGTTTAGGTTTAGTATAGGTATGTTATAAGAAAGGAGCTTCATGAAAATTAGAAATTATTTGAAGATTTAGTATGCATATAATATTCTCCTTCACCTAAATTTTTCTACCTATGTCGTTTCGAAAAATGAAATTTTGAAAAATGCCGTTTTGAAAAATGTCTTTTTAAAAAATGCAGTTTAGAAAAATGCCGTTTCGAAAAATGTAGTTTTGAAAAATGCCGTTTTGTACCTATGTCCTTTCGTACCTTATGCAGTTTAGAAATATGCAGTTTTGAAAAATGCAATTTTGTACCTTATGCCGTTTTGTACCTTATGCCGTTTTGAAATATGCAGCTTTGAAAATTGCAATTTTGTACCTTATGCAGTTTTGTATCTTATGCAGTTTTGAAATATGCAGTTTTGAGAAATGTCGTTTTAAAAAATGTCATTTTAAAATATGCAATTTCGACCTGGACCCATTTTTTATATATGTATTTGAATTATTTCGAGTTGAAGTTCACCGTAATTTGATGAAAACAGTGAGCTTTTTTCATATTATCAATTATGAATTGGCAAATACACAAATTAATTGAGAATTGTCAAATAACATATTTTTTACCGTTCATTTGTTCATATTTACATTTGTTGAATGTCGTTTTGCTCCTCGCATCACTCTCTGCGAGTCTACAATTGTGAAAAATTATCATTGATATTTAAATGTAACTGTAAGTTACGGATAAGATTACCTAATAATAACCTTGATTGATTTTTAATTGAATTATTTTACTAAAAAGCGATCCCCATCACAAGAAGAACCATGTCTGCCGAAGTCTGGAAACATCTAAAAAGAGATGGAAATGGATGAAATGCTAAATGCCTGCTATGCCCAAATAAAGCTACAACTTTGTTAAAAATAACAATTGGTTAAGAAATATTCCGCTTAGTTTAGCCAAATTACAATTTTTTTTAAACATTCTTGCTACAATTCTAATCCAGTATGATCCGATTCCACGAATTATTTTATGCCTTTTGTGCAATAATGGGCCTATTTCTTAATTCATCCCGAGCAGTGCGCTGTCAAAAAATACTTCCTATTTTTTTATTCTACCTGGGAAATTTTACTCGGCACACTGCGTTTTTTTTGTGAACTGTGCTTACACCGCGCATACCCGGTTCCTCAAATTTTACTCTGAAACTAATGTCAGTGTACGAAGAGTGTACAAAGTAAAAAACAATTTATTAAGGCGGTGATACATGTACAAATTTTGCCTTTAAGGCAAAAAAATTTGCCTTATACAAAATTGAGAAATGTTCAATTTAAAATTTTTGCCTATAAGGCGATTCCAGATGGCCGACTTTTAACCAATCAGCGCGCATAATTTGTATGCCTTAAAGGCAAAATCTGTACATGTATCACCGCCTTTACTCTCACACCGGATAATTTTACCCAGTACAACTTTTGCTCTCTGTACACTACCCAGGGTAAGCCTGCTTGCTCGGGTCGAGTTAAAAAATATACCCGTGGAATTTTGAAAATGGGGCTTTCATACGCAGCACGTTTTTTACAAATCTCATAATTATGCACTGATGTTGTTCCGAAAATCGGGTTTAGACTGTTCTAACGCTTTTAAATTTACAGTAAAAAATAATTAAGAAGTTTGTAGATTTCAATAGTTTCGTGCCCACAAATTCTGCAGATTCAAATAGTAATCTCCCCAATTCTTATGACATTTTTCTATTTTCTACTTGTAGTAGAAATAGTGCCACATCAAAATTATAATATGTCTAATAATGAGTTATTTATTTATAAAGACACCCTTGTGATTTTAACGGAACTTTGGCCACCCAGATTGCAAAACGATTAGAATTTGATAAACAAACATAAGTGGCTATAAATATATCACGGAAAATTCGAATATTTTATCGTACGCCCAGTATATGTAATTGGAATTTTAGGACAGTACCTACTTGAAAGACATCGACATTTTTCCATTTAATTATAAATTGATAAGAGACCAAAAAATTACTTAAAGTAAAAACATGATTTAGTCGTTAAAAACGGCTAGACGAAGAACCAATTTTAAAATTTGTAATCTTACCAAGAAAATTTATAAGATTGAGATATTTTTATTTAGTGACGTTAACACGTGTTCCGATTTTTGTTTTATTATAAAGTCAAGTTTACAATTTATGATTATGTTGAGATTGTGATTAAACTGAAAGTCGAACGCCGAACAAGTGATTTTTTACTTAATATAATATTTAGCGTTAAATATATGTAGATATAAAAATGTCATAATTGCTTGTTTGTGTTGCAAATAATAAAAATTTGTTTTTCTCTATCATTCCAGGTTATTTCTAATCATGTAGCAGTACCATAAATCATTGGATGATTATATAAAATTGATTTAGAATAAATTCGCGATAAGTCTCGAGCTCGATAATAAATTATATACAAACCACAAGTACCTACCTCAGGATATTAATAAAATTAGTATAGTAAACAAAACTCATCGATCACAATGACAACCAGTAAGTACATGCAACGCGATAAACTTCGTATCATATCGAATGATTTTACTAAATTTTTAACAATTCTGTCTAATGTTCCATTGCAGCAATTATGAAACCTGACGATAATAAAAGTGAAGGCGTTGGCCTCAAAAGGAGCCTGGGCCTTCTATCGGCCATTAACGTTATTATTGGGGTCATGATAGGATCAGGAATTTTCGTATCACCAACGGCAGCACTTAAATACTCCGGCAGTGTTGGGTTTTGTTTAGTAGTATGGGCTCTCAGTGGTATTATATCACTTCTAGGAGCATTATGCTTTGCTGAATTGGGTACAGTTGTTCCAAGGTCGGGCGCTGAATACGCATACCTTTTCGAAACATTTGGCAAATTACATAAATTTTGGGGGCCACTACCAGCATTCATATCTTCATGGATATACGTAGTTATTTTACGGCCAGCAGAAATCGCTGTCATTGTATTAACATTTGCAGAATACTCAGTACAACCATTTAATAAATTACTCGGTTTAGAACAATTGAGCCATGACGATCAAGATAAACTGCTTAAACTAATTTCACTAATGGCACTAGGGATCATTACAGCGATTAATATGACTAGTGTGAAATTATACATTATGATAAATAATATTTTTGGATTTTGTAAAGTTGTTGCTTGTCTGATCGTTATCGGTGGTGGAATTTACGAATTGGCCATAGGTAATACGGAAAATTTGAAAGGAGGGTTTGAAGGTACAACTACAAATCCGGGACATATTGCACTTGCCTTCTATAGCGGGTTATGGGCATATGATGGATGGTCAAGCGTTACGACGATAACAGAAGAGATTAAAGCACCAGAAAAGTAATTCTAATGATCTAATTAAAAAAATTTAATATGCAATTTAATAAATATCCTTTATTTTTTCCTTTTCAGAAATATACTGCGATCTATCATTATTGCTGTGCCTATTATAACAGCTCTCTATGTATTTATGAATTTAGCCTATATGACAGTATTAACAAAGACTGAAATGATGACAGCTCCAGCAGTGGCGGTAGCGTTCGGTGAACGTGTCCTTGGCCCATTTGCATTTATAATTCCACTCGGTGTGGCCCTCTCAACATTTGGGTGCGCAATGAGCATTCAATTTGGTGTGACTCGATTATGTTTTGTCTCGAGCCAGGAAGGACACATGCTTGAACCATTATCATACGTACATGTAACCAAATCAACGCCTGCACCTGCAGTTGCAATGCAAGGTTTAATCGCATTTTTGTTCATAATTGTTGGTAACATTGAAACCCTAATTGAATTTGCATCATTTTTGATTTGGTTCTCGTATGGATCGGCCGTTGTTGCATTACTTGTGCTACGTAAAACACAACCACACATTCATCGCCCGTATCGGGTGCCTACAATAATTGCTGTATTTATTGTTGGTGTTGCATTATTTTTATCCATTATGCCAATCGTAACGGATCCATCGCCCAAATATTTATTCGCTATTGCGATGATTTTGGTCGGAGTGCTCGTTTACATTCCATTTGTTTATCAAAAACGTCGGCCACCGGCTATGAATAAACTAACGTATTTCATTCAAGTTATATTCCAAGTGGCACCAACTCAAACAGAAAAAACAAAATAATTTTTTGATATTATAATATTATTATTGTATATTTTTTAAGTATGAAAAGATTGTTAATTTGAAAATGTAAAAAAGTTTTAATTTTTTAATATAAAATTGCATTTTTCTTGAATTTATGAGAAAGAAGTCAGTTATACTTTTACTACCTCAGGCTGTTTGGAATCAACGTTTGATATGATAAAAGACATATAAGCCTTATAAAGATTCTATAATGCCAATCGAAGGTATGTGAAAAAACACATTATTGAAGTAAGTGTAATCCAATATCAAACGCGTATTTATAAAACGAGCAGTACTAGAAATAGTTTGCCCACATTTCTTTAATTTTAAAAATTATCTAGATCGTCTGCGTTAAATTCTATTTAAGAAAATTTGATAAAGTTTTATAAGCATCAATGAATTGCAATTGCCAATGAATTGCAAGACGTGGTACAAGTTATACAAAAATATCAGAACATTCTAATACCGGCTTCTCCATCTGCTATTTGCTATCATCAGTTTTTTCTAATTATTAATCGGACATTTGCCGATTTCGCACTTTAACCGTAACACGTCAAATACGTTACAGAAACCGTATACGTTTACGAACCTCATTTTAAATGTACGATAATGCCTCTTGTGAGTAATAGAACAACTAGTATAATAGTAAACCAAATTACCTGATGTCAAGTGCGGTACATCTTGACAGCAGATAGCAGGAGGCCGAGTACAAAATGAAGTGCTGACATGTTTGGGTTTGTAAGTATTGTATCCAAATTAAATGTTTGAGATTCGCTCTATTACTACTAATATCCACTCCTATCATTCAGCTCAATCAATTAATAATATAACAATATCCCAATAATTCAAATCACAAATACCCTAACCAAAAACTTTACTGAACCTCCACCCTCAAATAAAATCCATAATTTTCCGCCCTAGGCAACACGCACCCAACTGTTCTTTTCCGAATTAAACGCAAAATGATTCGGAAACATAAGGTAAGAAAATTGTAAAGATATTTTGATTAAGAGTTAAGTATTAGATTAAGAATTAGATATTAGTTTTATGGTTTAGTTCTAAGAAACGATTATATTATAATAACGAACTAATGAGATCCGTATAAAAACTACCAAATAGCAAAATTGATTTTTAGACTAAGGTCCAATTCAAGACCTATTTTATGGAGGTGGTTTGCATCCTATTTTAATGGCGCGTTCGGAACAACCAATCAAATACAACTTCAAGAAAACAAACCGTGTGGGGCTACAAAGTTAATTGGAATAAATCAACTGCCAAATAACTCTCAATTCCAATGATATATTCTGATTTTCTTGTTAAAGAAAAGTGACTGGGATTACGACCACAGATTACCATTTCATGAAAATGTGGCTCGGTTACCTCCGCACTGAACAAGATGCATGGATTGCAAAATATGCACGCTTGAAAATAGATGATTTTTCTTAGGCGCCGCTTTTATTCGTAACGTTTTGCTCGGTCACATTGGTTCAGCTTACATTTTGGAAAACATATCAATTTATGTATCTTGCAGAACATTTCGACACCATGAGTTTTAGCACTAGAACACCATTGCACAAACTATGGAGAAAACAGTCCCTTTAATAGGTTGTCTAAATCATTCGACTTCATTGACGACCTATTTGACTTTAATTTTTCAAACGACAACTTCAAAAATATACTGAAGAATTATTTTTTAAATTTTTAATTGATTTTATTTTAAATGATTAATAATTTATTTAGTCTTAATATTTTGTTTGATTTTTTTTATATATAATTTTTGTTTTAATCCTTTCAACGCGATTTTTTTTTTATAATTCATGGGAAATGTATGTCACATAAGAGTTATCGCAAACTAAAGCTATAACCAGCGAGTCTGTCAGATTCAGTAACGAAACCTTCCAGAATTTAACGAGAACATTTTATAACAGAATATTTGACAGTTTGACCAGCGAATTTGTAACACGATTATTATTGTCAATTGTATTTTTAAATCTCAATCTGTAAAATTATTAATTAACCACACCACGATTTTCGTCAAAAATGAATCTATTTGAGAAAATTGAACGGCTTTTTACCCTATTTAAGCGACGAAGGGGCAAAATTAAAAAAACAGTCTGGTGTGGTACGAAAAATCAATCGCACAAGAGACAGATTCGGATATTACAAGGTATATACATAAAACTAAATACAATAAATGTAACTACGAGTATTTAAACGCATATGTACATAATTTATTTGAGGTAACGGTTTTAGAAATTAAGAATTCTGAACAGCAATTTTTTATCCACACTCGCATGACATGTGAGGTTTTCAACATGCTGATAGACCTTGTGCGGCCACAAATGTTGGTGAACAATCGGAATCTATTGAGCTGGAAAGAGCTGATGAAAAATGTACATAAAATATTATTTAAATTATTAAAATATAATAAAAATAAAGAAAAAAAAAAAAATTAATATTTGTACACATAAATTATAAAAATGTAACACCTACCAACATACCGCCATTTCAAATATACAATTGTGACGTTTCCTTCAGTTTGCGCGATAATTTTCGCTCTTGTTACAGATTGCTAAGTGACAATTCAAATTTAACGAAACTGAACGAAAAGTACTTTGAGTTTCGCTGGTCAGCAATGTCAATAAACATACATTTTTCAGATGTCGCTTCGTTACTTAAATTTCTTACAGTCTCGCTGGTTATAGCTTAAGTAGTACAAAAAATCAAAAAATAAATCGCACGATCATATTGTTTATCCTTTTCAGCCCTGTAGGAACATATGGTCCTAAAATAGTTCTATATATCGAGTTTATCTCGTGAGTTACTCATTTAAATTTTGGTGATTGTAGCACTAACCGAAGTGGTGCAATCGGCGTGTAACTTAAGCTCTTAAGTCTGACTGGTTAAGGCATGAAGCAAAAAAATTGAATACGTACACTGTGTATAATACACAATTATGTCTTTGTATTTGTATTTTTCTTTTGTTCGTATTTGTGTCATTTGTACGATGAACAGTATCAATATAACGCGATCCGAGCGAATCGGTTTAATTGTTGTGGTGCTTATTTCCTTTTCTCAGCACATTACGTCTGCTCCCGAGCTGTGGAGCGTCATTATTTAACATGCTAATATATTTTATATTTAATTTTCTTTATCATAAATTAATTTTATAAATATGGCGTTTACAATGTTTAACTCTTTGAGTGCCAAAAGCGCTATCGTGCTCCTCAATACACTAGCCGAAATCATGTTGGCACTCAAAGGGTTAATATGAATAAACAAAAAAGAAAGACACGTGGCTTGCATATGAAGTAAAACAATCGTACGCACGAAACTAACACAAACACAAATGTTACTACTATATCTTTCCGGTTACACTCATTTCGTTTCACACATTTCGAGACAAAATCCATATACTGATAAACACTAAACAAATTTAGACGTTTACAATACGAAGTTTTCAAATATATTTTTAGTATGATGTTGACTGATTGTTCACATATATGCCATTGATAATGATGATCGACAAATCTAAAAAGAAGAAAACATAGTAAAACACAAAATGTATTGTATTTTGTTCTGTAACAATATAATATTCTCTCTTTATACGGCCCATTCCACACTAGGGGCGGTATGTTGTATCATCATTTCGAATCGAAATTCGAAAAAAGTGGAATAGCGGTATGTTGTATAATTTTCGAAAAGCAAAATGATACAACTTTCACTTTTTCGATTCGACTTTTTTCGAATTCGACTTTTTTCGATTCGAAGTGATGGCACAACATACCGCCCTAGATTTCTTTTGAAATCATTTCTTTATAAGGCCATTTAGTCGTTATAGATAATATCAATGTATGTTTGACAAAATGATTTTTTTTTTGTTAATTTTTTTTTATTTTTCGGTCAGCATCATCAATATCATATATGTGAACAATCAGTCAGCATCATACTAAAAATATATTTGAAAACTTCGTATTGTAAGCATCTAAATTTTTTTAGTATTTATCAGAAATTCTTTGGGACGATATGTCCCTACAGCGTTGAAAGGGTTAAACTAAATAATACATGTAAATCGCAAAATACATTTCTATAAATAAATAAATACGACTCGTTTCGAATACATTTATTGTAGGCTTATTCCACTTTTACGAAAGGCGTCCCCCAAACTGGTAGAGCACCTAATATCAAACAAGTCTACAATAGCTCTACTCGAGAGAAGACTTATTGTAGACTTTCGAATAAGTCAATCTCTACAAAATGAAATTGACCTCGGTCTAATGTCATAGACACACTTATGCGGTTTACATTGTAGGTCGAGACAAGTTGTAGTTATCTTCTGGGGCCATATGTTGTACCATCACTTTGAATCGAAAAAAGTCGAATCGAAAAAGTGAAGTATCATTTTTGTTTTTCGAAAATGATACAACATACCGCCATTCGACTTGCCATATCGCCCGTGGTTAACTTGTAGTTAACTTTTTGGGTGTTTATATTGGAGAGATATCTTTGGATCGAGTTCAACGAAAACTTTGTAAATTAAAATCGGAAAAACTAACTAGCTTTCGAATTTAGATACCACTGCTCGTACAAAAAAAATAAAATTATAATTTCGTTTTGTTTTAAGAACAAATACAATGTACACATTTGTGCATGCCACTTAAACCCATTTTCGTCCGATAAATAACACTATAACTATAAAAATAATAAAATATAATTAATATCTTATCCAAAACAAATAATTAATAATATGTTATATGTTGTAATATTATATAATAATCCACGCGCTTGCTTGTCTGTACAATTGAGGTAAAACTGTAGAGAGACGGAGATTAGAGACACGCCAGAGTAAGATGGGTATATAAAAAATGCATATGGCTCTTACTCATATCTCAAAATAAGAACCCACCAAAGCAGTTTTTGTTTTTGTACGAAGTGATGTCTTAATTTTGCGCTGTAAAATTATAAATTTTTAAAATTATTAATTAAAATACATTAAAATAATAAAAACATTATCAAATAGTTAGTGGTTTGTGTAGTGGAACATTATTTGATAATAAAAATTACAAACTTTTATGTAAAATGGAGTGTATTGTGAAAAGTTCAAAAATACGCAAGAAAAAATTCAAAAAGGCATATCTTACCATCAGTAAATTTACTAAGTGTTTGTTTTGAAAACAAAATTGCTTTGTAATGTCAAAATGATGTGCTAATAAATAGCCGTAGGATGATTTTAATAGTAAACATCGCCATTTTTCAATTATTCATTTTTATTTAAATAATGAATATTTTTAATAGCGAAACTCGTTGCGTCGTGGTTTTCCTTTGTAGGTTTTAGTTTTGCTGTCGTTCTTAAATTGTATTGTGGTCATTAACCAAAAATCTCTTGTCAATTAGTTTTATTTATGTTGTTATTAGGGTTGAAAATTTCCTTATACAAAATAAGGGAAATTTTCCACTTTTTGAGTAAATGCATAATTTACAATGCAAAAAGATGTATGCCCGAACACTTTCGATTGCAAATCGCTTTGTAATTTTTTTATGTGTGTGTATAAAAATGTATGTATATACCGATACGGAATTTTTTTGAATGTGTACTATAAAAATGAGAAATTTAAAATCGATTGCAATTAATAGACCATTTTCCTCAAAAAAAAATTGACAACTGAAGCTGTATGGCAAACCAGAACAAACTAAAATTTATTTGTAGTTTTTAAAGTTTATGACACAACTATTAAATTTAATGTTCAAAACATAACCACAAACAATTGTACTGTTAAATTTTAATAGCATTGTGAGAATTTATGAATAAAATAAAAAAATAGAATTTTATTTTAATGGTTTGCCATACACGTTCAACTGTCATAATGTTATTTTGAAGTTCGAGGAAAATGGTCTATTGGAAAGCAATATCAAATGGAAACGCACGTAAGTATATTTTTTTACCGAAAATAAAAACAGATAATGCGTACTATATTTGAATAAAAATAATTGTGAATTTGTGTAGTTTTTAATTTCGATCGAACAAATTCTAAATACGACCCCCCGACTCCCGTTGATTTATATGCTTTCTCTTTTACC
Source organism: Nephrotoma flavescens (assembly GCA_932526605.1). Classification (NCBI taxonomy): domain Eukaryota; kingdom Metazoa; phylum Arthropoda; class Insecta; order Diptera; family Tipulidae; genus Nephrotoma; species Nephrotoma flavescens. The sequence continues at coordinate 110,785,661 of OW052222.1, forward strand.
CTCTGAATTTGACTCACTTGACAGCTGCTATCATTCACTCTTTGCTTTACCTTTATGGTCTGTACTGTACATTAAAACCAACTAACGTTTATTAAACTATTAAACCAAAAATTCCAAATTATACAGTGAACGAAATATAGAAATGAAAAGTTATAACAATCTCAATACTTCTTACATAATCTTGAAGATATTTGGTGGTTGCTTTACGCGACTGGATTGTCTTAAATTGGATGGTTCTGAAATTGCTTGCGATGGCCATACTATCTCCTGACATTGCTGTTCTTGACTAAATTCTTATTTGACGATTAAGATATAGCTCTGCTGGTGATTTTCCAAATTATTTGTCTGTCCGGAAAGGGGATATAAAAACGTTAGTATTTTCGTGGTTAAGTATTTTGATTTTTTAAATAAAGGATTCACTTTTTTAATTATATATTAATCTTTTGAATCACATTAACTTTTAGCCCTTTATTTTATAATAACTTTTAAACAAAATATTAAATCTATTTTCAATCCTTTCTTCAAGTTTTTTTTATAATAATCTTTTTTAGTCACAATTTAATTCATATATATTTATTGTTTTTTTTTGCATGCTCCTATTTTAAAGTACATACAAAAAAACCTCTCGTTTTTCTGTACCCAACTAACCATTTATGGTGCTTGACAATTTAGAAAATTTATTTATAAATTATTAAATGATTTGGTTGGGCAAGGTGTGAAAGACGCCACAATACTCCCCTCCCAGAGAGATCACAGATCTATCGCTTCAATCTCTCTAATTCTGGTTGGAGTCCTGGACTCACGACCCGACCTTGTAATCAAAACAGGCCTCGACGAGAGATCAAAACGAACCTGTTTGCGAACTTTCGGTTCCACGGTAGATGATTTATGCCATTTTAAGTCATCAAAAATTTCGAACGACCACAGACTGTTAAACAACTGCAACGCTTTTTAAGTATAATAAACTTTTATCGAAGCTTCATTCCAGGTGCCGCTGCTGACTAGAAATTGTTGAACGATTTCCAAATGACCTAAATCATCTACCGTGGAACCGAAAGTTCACAAACAGGTTCGTTTTGATCTCTCGTCGAGGCCTGTTTTGTTTACAAGGTCGGGTCGTGAGTCCAGGACTCCAACCAGACTTAGAGATTGAAGCGATAGATCTACGATCTCTCTGGAAGGGGAGTATTGTGGCGTCTTTCACACCTTGCCCAACCAAATCATTTAATAATTTATAAATAATTAAATGATTTAGTTGGGCAAGGTGTGAAAGACGCCACAGTATAAACAACTATATCCCTTTTCCAGCCAGACAAAAAATTGTTTTGCCTCAATTTAAATCCAACTCACGCAAATGTATTTGTAAAAAATGACAGGTTGTAATCTGCCATAATAAACATAAGTGACTTAACTGCAAAAATTGTGTTTCAAGAAAATCGATGATAAAGTTCGGTAACTTGTTTTGGTTATAACACCAATAACAATGCGAGTTGCTATATTATCAATTATACTATATATAATTAGACTGCGACAAAGAAGGAAAAATAGAGTTTTGTCTAAAACGGCTATAGTAAACAGTTGACGCGTACTAATTAAAAATGACTTATACTCCGTTAAGTCACTTATACTACACAATAAAATAACAATTGTTTGTTGTATAAGATGCATTTTCACCTTATCTAACATTTAAGGTGTTTATGTTCAGTTCCCTTTCGAAATAAAATTCAAGTAAACCATAGAAACAAGATTAAGTTTTAAGATGAACTGAATAAAATTGTTAAAATAAAGCTAATACTGTGTGCCTGAGAGCGATTTTTTCGGCTAAATTGCCGACTAAACTAAATTATTGAGTAGTTATGCTATTACCCACCAGTTTTTATCATTTAGTCTCCTGCTGAGGTTGCTTGACTATTTAGTTGTCATTTTCATTTTTTGTTTTTATTATTTTTTTATCTTATGCATCGATTGTAATTTATTATCATATTCATGAATAATGCGATTCGCAATCCTTATTTGTTTTATTTTTTCTATTTCTTTGATTTTAAATATGTAATAACAAACCGGTGTTGTTGAAAACAATATGTCGTATGAAAAGTCATAATTTAGTTTAGTTTACAATTTAGGGCCAAATCGACAGACGACAATTAATTCGCAAATATACGACTAAATTGTCTCTTTTGGTATTTTTAAACCACAATAAATTGACACTTTGAAGTGTTGATTAAAGTTGTAGTCGATATTGACGAGTACAATCGACAATTTTATTGACCTATAATTGCGAATTTAAACTTCGAATTTCGAAGAGTTTTTAATTTATTAATCACCAAACTATTATTTATTTGTGTTCTATATATTCGCCTGGACATATTCCTAGTGTTCAGTCCGACCAAAATGATAAAAATTATCATGATATATTTTATCAGCTTTTGCCATAAAACGCACTCATTTATCACAAAAAAAACCAAAAATATTTTCGATTCTGGCTGTCAAAATTTATACATTTTATTTCTAACATTATTGCGCTATGATTTTATATGGACAGGAACAACATTTTGTTCAACTTTAGTGTTATTTCGTATTAACAATAATACATACATTAGAAACAATGTAGTTCAAATCAGTGTCTGGAGTAAACTCAAAAAAATATATTGTCTGTGTATGATTTGTGTGTGTAGTTTCTTTTCTGTGTTTTTGTTCAACCTTCAATGTCCGTTTCATTTCCTCTGATGGCGGCCGCCTGAAATGTGTCTCTAAATATAATGCAAATTGTTGTTGTTGTTGTAATGAAAATGTTGTTGTGACAGCGCCAACAGTGTTTTGACGTGCAGAATCAATTTATAATTATTTTTTCAATTTGGTTGTTCACTCGGGTTTGACATAAAATTATACGGAGTGAAGTTAGGGTCACAAAAAATATCATGATAAATTTTATCATTTTGGTCGGACTGAACACACCAATTGAAATAAAAAAAAGTAATTTTGTATTTTTTTTATAATTTCAGTCTAATTTAGTATTACGTAAAAATTGACACTTTTAGTTACGTTTAAAAATTACAATAAATTCGTGAATTAGTTTGCAGTTATAGTGTGGTTTAAAAATACAATATAAGGAGTATTTGCAATTGATAAAATTCCAAAAACGGTTATGTCAAAACCGTCACTATATGTAATAAATACAGATACTTCAAAGGATCCAGGGCAACATTGGTTAGCAGTTTATTTTCCGAAAATTGGATGTGTTTTTTTGATTCTTACGGAAAACCTCCAACTAAATACAAAGAAATTAATAGATTTTTAAAACGTAATAGCAAATGCATCATATACAATAATAAACAATTACAAAGTGCTTTCACTGGAGTATGTGGACATTATTGCTGTGTGTTTTTACTGAACAAGTGTAAACGGAAATCGATAAAGTATTTTGTAAAACTATTTAATATGAAAAACCAGTTTGAAAATGATTTAAAAATAAAAAAACTTTTCAGAAAAGAATTCTCGGGTCATAGACATTGTAACATGATTAAACACGATAAAACACGATTGAAAATTAAAAGAGTTTCAAACAAGGTGTTGAACAAAGTATAAATAAGAATGTATTTTGATAGATCAAAATAGTTTTCACTTGATCTTGAAGATGGAGAATCTTTTAAAAATCAAAAAATCTACTAAATTAACAGTGATTGTGCCAAGTCTATTGTTATCTCATACGTATTTTTTAAATGATCAACATACTTGTTATCTTAACATAGGATACAATGTTGAAACTTTTAAACCCGAAATAATATTATTTAAAAATACATTGTTTCATGTACTTAGTGCGGATGTTTGGGGATCAACAATTTTGAATAACTTGCAAGCAATAAATAATCACTTTGATTATGAGAATAACATTTCATTTGCTGAACTACCAAAATTAACCGGAGATTGCACTGTAAAATTGACATGTAGAAATAATCAACGATGTGTAATGTTTACCAATGGAAATAAAAAAATTATACTGGATCGTGAAGAATGGGGGCTCATCTTTATCTTCATTTATACTATCTATAATTACTTGGAGCGAGGCTGTATGGGGGGATATTGCAGTTTATTACAATTTATACGTAAAAAAATGTTTCGTGTACAAAACATATTCATTACAGATACAGGATTTTTTTATACCACCGTCAACCGGATACAATTTTTTTAATTACTCGTGATTGTTTAACGAAATACCATTTTTATGTAAAAATAAAATAATAAATGATTTTCATTCATTGTCAAATTTAAATCAATAAAACAATTTATTTAAAAAAAAAAACAGTTTTTATTTATTCAACACTGTAGTTATAAATAATTTTACATGGAATGTTGGTACCAATTTTTAAGAATGCTTTGAACAAACACGTCCCCTTTTATATTTTTAACACGTTGACAATTAGGAAACCAAAATGCATGTTCTGTCCAAATATCATCAGTTACATTCCAATCCTCTAAACGACCTCCACAACTGAAACATTTTACCCTGTCGGCAAATCCTACGTAATAAAATCCTGCTCTGGCAAGTTCCAGTGGATCAATGAACCATTTACTCCAATGGCTCTCGAAAGTTGTTAATCGATTCTTTACATTAGACTTTTCCGCTCCGTACAGACAGAATCGGTTTCAACCGTACTAAACAAATGATGTAAATTAGTTGATTGTCGATTTTTCCGTTCAGTGGCAGTGCACACAGAATCTGTGTCTATGAGGTTTTGCGTTTTGTCTAACATTTTTACTATTAATTATATCTGCCTTGAACAACTGTTGAAACTATACTGAACCTATATAAATTTTAGCATATTGTTTTATACTAGTGGAATTTGATACAGTCTATAAATATATGTGCTTTGATTGTATTAGTTATTCTTTTTAGTTACTTACAATGAGTCGTCAACAAATAGTAAATGAACTTCACAAACGAACACGTAAAAATTTTCCTCGGAGAAAAGTTAAAATTTTTGGTATTGATGATCTTTGGCAAGCCGATTTAGTAGAGATGCAGTCTTTTTCTAATTTGAATAAGGGTTACAAATATCTTTTGACAGTCATCGATACATTCAGTAAATATGCATGGGCGGAACCTGTACAAAATAAAACAGCTAAACAAGTGTCGGAAACTATGTCACTTATTTTTCGAAAAAGCAGACGTAGACCAAAAAATTTGCAAACTGATCTTGGGAAAGAATTTTATAATTCTTTATTTCAAAATATTATGAAAAAATATAAAATAAATCATTACTCTTTTTATAGTGTTTTGAAGGCGTCTATTGTTGAAAGGTTTAATCGAACTTTGAAAGAGAAAATGTGGAAATCCTTCAGCTTTCGTGGATCTTACAAATGGTTGGATATCATCAATAATATTGTGAATGACTACAACAATACTAGACATCATACAATCAAAATGGCACCCTCAGAGGTTAACAATAAACAAGTAGAACAAACACTATTAAATACTGTATATAATTATGGTCCACAATTGTTGACTAAAAGCAAATACAACATTGGAGATAGTGTCAGAATCAGTAAATTCAAACATAATTTTGAGAAAGGTTATACACCCAACTGGTCTCCAGAGATATTTAAAATAACACATGTTTACAAAAAGTACCCCGTAACGTATTTGGTAGAAGATTATCGTAAACAACCCATAGCCGGAAGGTTTTACGAACACGAGCTACAGAATGTTAAAAATCCTAACGTTTATTTAGTAGAAAAAATCCTACAGCGAAAAGGAGACAAAGTTAAAGTAAAATGATTGGGTTTTGACGAAAGGCACTCCTCCTGGATAAATAAAACTGATATTATATAATTATGAATTATTTTATTATAATAAATTTAAAAATCTTTAATTGAATTTAATTTTTACAAAGTTTTTTATGTCCATATGGTAACGAGTTATGGTTTTCCAAAAATTTTCTCTTATTGCTCGTAACTCTATAATTTTTCATCTCCGTCGTACTAATTACATTATGATCTTTTGTGCGACGAATCTGATAACTGCTAACTAATATAGGAGTATCAATTTTTTCTCCAATAATCGAATCCCTCATTGAAGTTAAATTAATTAGTTGTGATGTTTCGTAATTAAGCGCGAATCCTTTAACTTTACATTTTCCTAGTGTTTTATTTTTTGACGTCGAAAAAACCTCAAAACCATAACTTTTAGGTCCACCAGAAACAAACTCTGTAATATAACTCCCCTGTCCCTATTCGCTTTCTAGCTCATCAGTCATATCACCTAGAAACGACCCCGTTGGTGGTTCATATTCATTACCCTTAGAAACGTAAATAATAGAATCGGTGTCATAGTACAATACACGGTCGCCTAACTCTTCCAGATAGCTATACAGTTTAAGTCGCGCATGAGCAGTTGTATACGCTGCAATACATACGTTCACTGTTGATATATTCCCAGTTGACTATTACAACATTATCGTTAACCTCTTGAACATGATTAATTTCTATCGAAGGATTTGTCATCATATCGTAAAGTTCTTTGGGTTTTCTTATAATAGTTGTTTTCGACTGGTTTTCCTTTTGACCAAATTTCCCCCAAAAGCTGTTTAACACTAGTTTAGCCTTCGATCTCAAACCAGCATTTTTAACAATTTTGTTAAATTCTAACTCTATGCCTTCCCTCTCCTTATAATTTTTGATGTAGGTAAGTTTTTCTTCGAGTGTGGAACAGTTGGCAGGCCATCCAGACGCTTGTTGTTTGATTTTTAGAAATTTATTGATGAATTGTGAAAATAATCCATCCGATCCGTTCCCATACTGAGCAGTTTCATAACGCCATATTTCATAGATGTGTCTTATTTTATAGCCCTTCTCCACTGCTTTCAACACTTCATCTATAATCCACGTACCTGTTAATTGTCGATCATTATCGCAGTGATCGCAATAGTTTTGGAATTCCTCTCCACATACTCTACATAAAACAAACATTAGGTTGTTATTCATTTTGTAGGGTAGCACAGGATGATATAAATTTTGAGGTGGTATAGTATCGAACATTTTATTATTCCATTAGTTTTATTTAAATCAATAGAACTACATTCATCACCAATGAGAATTTCAGGATGTCCAATAGGATATTTTTGGTACTTACAGACCCATGGGTACCGTGAACATACATCGAAGTACATAATTTTTTCATTTGCACTAGCTTTATAATATGTTCGTGTATTACCAGTCCGTCCGCCATAAAATGCGTCGCGAGGATTTAATGCCACATTGGATAGCAATGGGTGACTATCGCTGATTTTAGTTTTATATTCACACTGCCACATCTCAATAACTTCATATGACATATTTCGCAGCCTTTCTACCTTTGAAGAGGTTCGTTGTCGCCTTGCATTGAGTGTATCGTTTAAATCATTCTGCAGTGGTTTATCACGATTGCTACTAAGACATTCATGACCGTGGTAGTAACATCCATAAAATTCAAACCCCTGCTTTGTCTCTTCGACGTATCCATCGACTTTCATTCCATTTATAACAACTTCCTTTCTGTTAGAGGCATGTTTTATTTTGATTTTTCGTTTACTACTTTCCTCTATGAGCCATTTTAGGGCAATTTTTGACTGGGTATCAACATTACGGTACCCTCTATTCGGTATAATACCTATTGTATTCGGTGTTAAAAATTTTCGGCGAAAAACCAAATTACAAGTTGAGGCTATCGTGGTTGCTTTATTAAAAAGACAAACACCACATTCTTCAAGCATCATTTGTCTAAATTTTAGACATGCTTGTGTAAGTATCTGTACATCCGATCTACAATATGATATCAGCTCTTGTTGAAAATTGAACACATAGTTCTTGACTTTCATATCGTTATACCAACTCAAAAAATTATTTCGACAACCAGTTTTTTTACAATCGTTTGGACAATCATCACAAGCCTTCATCAAATTATGTGAGTAGAACCTCTTATCAGGAATACAACCAATATATTTCCTATGCCCCACAATGTTAAAAAATGTGGAAAATATCTTTTTTTAAAAGTTTGAGGCAAATCGAAAGCTGCTGGCAGAGCTGACAGAGCCATCGGAAAATAATTTAAACTGTCAATGAATTTCACTCTGTCGATTTTCATCATTATAATTTTCGAACCCCTCATAATAAGTTCTGGTTGATGAGAAGTTTCTTCCAATAAATATTTTAGTATGAACTGGTGATCAAAAGCTTGACCATTGTGTGCTATTACAACAACATCTTTAAATTTGTGCCTAATTTCTAATACATGTTTCATGAATTTTTCTATTATTCTATCATCTTGAAAAATTAATTCCCTTATTCCACATTTCTGACAATAAAGGGCGTCTGAAATCATGCAAACATCACATCGTTGTTGCATAACACATAAGTTGGGGATATGAATCTTACACGATTGATTGTAATTTGTTTCTTGAATTGTTTCCAAATCAAAAAATACAAATAAAATATCGTTTATATTTGGTGATTTATTATTTTTTTGAATAAAGCACAAATGATTTTCATGTTGAAATTATTTGCAAACATTGCAAAACATTTCATTACAATTATGTACCCTGTTTTGATTTATGGTTCGACAGAAATGTTTACATCTCCTTAACAATGTGCAAACTTCCTTCTTATGTTGCTCAAAACATTGAGTGCTTTTGAAGTCTCGATTACAATTCGTACATAAAATTTTTCCAATTCCAGTACATCGAGGCTTCTGAAGACAGGCTCGGCAAGAATGCTCGCATCGATGTCCATTTTTATTTTTGTAAGGTATATTGCATTCCTCACAATAATAACTGCAGGCAAAAGCTGATGTCAACGAAGTTATTACATTATAGTGGTTATTATGGTGAATTAGATTAATTTTCATGCTAGATGTGTTTTTTCCTTTAAAAATCACTTCTCTACCTTTCGAGCTATATTCATACACACAAATTGTATACTTGGTTAGGTGATGCTGAAATTTTTTAAGCTCTTCTACACCACCACCTTTAGTCGGTATTACAATCCCTGTTTTCGTAAGAAGTTTTTTAGTTTTCGCGTCCTGTAATTTTCCTATATTGCGCCGAATATTATTTTTCTCAACTAGCGAACGACATTTTGCATATGCTTTTCCTACCACAATCGCTCTAACCAAACAAAGATTGTCATTATTATTTATTGTTATGATGCCAAGTTTAGCTTTACACTCACTATCAAAATCATCGTAGTATTGTTTACGCCGGCGACTCTTGCCTTGCCGCCCCGGTGGCAAAGTGGTCAGCATGCTTGCTCCAGCGACCGGAGGTCCCGGGTTCGATTCCTGGTGGTGAAAAAATTTCACGGCTGGTTTAGGATCAATGAATTAATCACTCATTATCCGAAATGAAAATATGATTATGAAACCTCATTTGAGGCGGCCAAATCCCTTGATGGGATATAGTGCCAGAGAGAGAGAGAGAGAGAGAGAGAGAGAGAGACTCTTGCCCTGTCCTACAGGCATCTTTATTACAGTCATTGTTAACCTAAACGTATCCGTGTTTAGACCCTCGGAATTGCTTTGGAATACTCCACCTAAAAGATTCCAGACATCATCAAATGTAACCTTTTTTACAGGCCTAAATTTGAGCCAGGCAGGGTAATTAAATTTTTCGGAGGTGAAACTCAGTCCTATTTTATCGTTTGGAAGAACATCTTGAACTATATGATCGATAATTGTATTTATTGATTTTTTTACCCAGTTCAAGGGGTCCGTTTGCGTCTGTGGCAAGTCATTTATTTTGAAAACAACCTGCCTACGGCTAATTCGAAATTTAGTCGATGTGCGTTCCGTTTCCGAAATAATTGTATATGATGGTTCACTTGTTTCATCCGCATCTATTAGATTTTCAGAAGAATGAGATGCTGACTCATTAAGATATTTTTGAATTAGTTGTTTTTTGAACATGTTTCTTTTCAATTTTCGTTATTTTTATCACTTTTACACTAAAACAGTTATTTATTTGTTGAATTACAAACTTTACTTAAAACTTATAGTCACACCACGGTAGTTAAAGCTACAATAACACATTTTTCAATTATTAGGTATAACAACAGAAATATAAAAACTGGTCTAAATTCAGAATAGCTGCCGATCAAATATAATTATTGAGTATTTTTAATTCGTCTTAATTAAAATGTATCACGTTAAAACAAAATAAATTTATTATTTTCAGAAAGGAAATTGAGATCAGCGAAAACATCAGATCGAATATTATTTTCCAAAACAGTTGTAGTTCGATGAATTTTAAATTGCAATGTATAATTATAATTACATTTTGCTTTAATTATCTTCGGAGTAATATCCGATCAACATAATTATTAAGAATTTTTCAATTCGCCTTAATTAAAATATATCACATTAAAACAAAATTATTTGCAGAAAGGAAATTGAAATATTTTAATTAGCTTTTTTTATTTTGTAGCTGAAGCTGCAGTACATAATTATCCAAGAAAACATCACAGGATGGGATATTAATTATCGATAAATGTATATACAGTTATATACGTACTTTATTATATACACATATATACACATACGTTTATATTTAAATTCATATTTGAGATAATATGATAATATTTTGATATAAATAGGGTAAAATTGAAAAGTATAAAACACTTCTAATTTTGTTTTACTCTAATAAAGTATAACGTAATACAACTTAACCATGGTAAGTGATTTTATTTTAATTTATATTCAAATAAAATCATTATTTTATTTTAAATTTATATTTTAAAACTATTATTTTATATTTTCATTTTATTCATAGACTGAGCAATTCTTAAATATTTTCGAAGAGAGCGTCAAGGAGAAGGAAACTTCGGCCTTCTTGAAAACAGCTGATTTGCGGCAAAATCATCCATATAGCGTCCGTGAGATCAAATGGGCCAACACCATGTATGGAGAGAAGGTACATATGCCTGAAGGGATATACACGCTATCGAAGCCACTTTCGAAATCAATTATAAAAAACTATAAAAAGAAAAATGTTTTCAAAGCACTACAAAATGGTATGAAAACTAAAAAGATGAAGATGATCCTAAAAGGAGTTATCGGCGAGGGAAGATTTGCGACTGGCGATATTAAATTCGAGCAGTCGAGAACAGCAATGGTAACTGGGATTGAGACGAGTGACGATGAAGAAGAAGAAGAAGAATATGGACAGCGGTTTTAAAATTTAGTTTTTAATTTGTATGTATCGTAAAAATAAAAATACTATTTAAAAAATAAATGATTATATAAAATAAATTTTAATACATATTACGCAATAAAAATTAATAATAAAATTTCTATATGTGTTTTATTGTTTTATTGTTATTATTTAACCTAGTTATGGAAAAAATTTGAAAACAAAACTTCTGAGGATTCCACAAAAGAATTATTTGAACTAGTTATGGGAAAATGTCCGGGGGTTCCACAAAATGTATGTCAATTTAATATTAGATTTAAGTTTTTAATTTGTATAAATCATATATCATTTAAAAATAAAATTACTATTTAAAAATAAATTATTATTTAACATAATAAATTAGAATAAATAAAATAAATTTAGTTTATTATTTAACCTAGTGATGGAAAAAATTATTTGAACTAAGTAGTCAGAAAAACAAAACTTCTGGCGATTCCACAAAGACTTTATTTCACTTGTTATTATTATTTGAACTAGTTATGGGAAAACATCCAGGATTTCCCTGTTTCCACTTTTCATTTTTTATTCGACTTAGATGAAAAAAAACATCCGGCATTCCTTGTTTTCGCTTTTTGTTATTTAACCTACTATGGGATAAACGTCAGGGGTTCCTCAAATTTATGCGACGTTTACGTTTTTCGTTTTCGCTTTTATATTTCACCTAAACTGTTGCATAAATTTGAGGAACCCCGGATGTTTTACCCATAGTAGGTCGATAAGATGAAGAGTGAAAAGTAAAACTGACATACCGGAAACCGGGAACCCCGGAAGTTTTCCTCCACATTAGGTCAAGTAAAAAGAAAAACGAGGAATGCCGGATGTTTTCCGTATAAAACTGACATACTTTCTTGTGGAATTATAAACTGACATATATTTTGTGGAATCCCGGATGTTTTCCCATAACTAGGTTAAATATAAACCGACATATATTTTGTGGAATCTCGGATGTTTCCCCATAACTAGGTTAAATAATAAAAAGTGAAAGGAATTCCTATAAACTGACATATATTTTGTGGAATCCCGGATGTTTTCCCATAACTAGGTTAAATAATAAAAAGTGAAAGGAATTCCGGAAGGAATTCCGGATGCATAAGTAGGCCGACTCAGCTAGCCCATAAACTACTATCGCTTATATATTGGACATACGCGTTCTTTTTTTCTCTTATCCTATTTCATTTTCGTAATTAGGTTTTCTGGCACAGGTGTCATTTCGGTCGTTTCTTTCGAACTTTTTTCGAAAAGTTGCCGTTGTTTGTTTCCTTTTTTGTTTTGACAACTAAGCTACCCAGTTGAAACAGTTAAATTTATTTTTACTTTTTCACCAACTGTGTTGATTTTCGAGTTTTTTGCGAGCTTGTACTAAAACAGCTAGCTTCATTCTTGTCTTATAGAAAACAATTTTGGAACACGATTTTACAAGGCAGTGTCCTATATTAATACTATTTAATATTTGGTATAAGCAACACACATTGTAATGTAAGACTTTATTAATAATAAATGTATGTAATAATAAATAACTGTGTGAAGTATTTCATTAAGTATTTTATAATTGGCGAAGAGAAGGCGGAATTACGCGTGTGTCTATATATGTATATATATATACATAGGTATATATAAAAGTGAATAAAATAAAAATTATTTAACGCATATTACAATATATCGGATGAAAACCAAATCGATGTGGCGGCGTATGATCGCAGAAGCAAGGATAAATTATACTGCAATCAGTGTAAATCAGCGGGTCATGTTTCAAATGTATGCACGAAGAAATACAGAAAAAGTCATACTTTTTAAAGCGTTGCCACATACACATCTAATAACAGACGATTCGTGCGTAAATTTATTTTGCCTCGCCACATACCAAAAAAAATACAGACGATTTTTACAACAACAATTCTTTATAAAATTTTCATAATACATAAGCAGCTAATTCATTTTATAATTAAATAAGTTTACCATACCATATTCATGATGAGCCTTATAAAAATAATAAATTAATGAAAAATATATATTTTGTTTTGAAATTTTTTGACATTTGTTGAAGTTCACAGACAACAGAGAAAAAAATCGTTTAAAATTTTTTGATGAGTTCGGAAATCGTTTTAGATTTTTGTGCGTTCGTTCACGTGTAAAATTATACCATTCAGAGAAAAAATCGTTTCTAGGAACGGCTAAATAGAAAATTGATAATTTTTCAATTAAAATTATTAAATAATTCCAAATTTATTATTTTAGCTACTAACTTGAGATATTTTACATATTATCTCATTGATTTGAGTCAAAAATATGCTCTAATTAATTCGTAAATGCGAAATCTGTTTTTAGATGTCGTCCGTAGAAATGTGTATGTGGCATCGCCTTTATACGCTATTTGCCGTAGGCACTTGGCGAAACACACTAATACTTAATAAACACATTTTATTAAACACTTGTTTTTTATTTCGCAAAATTAGATTTTTTGAATATTATAATTAAAAAATTTGTTCAAAAAGTTTAAAAAATCACTTGACCGATTTCGACTTGTTAGGTCATCTCTAGTTTCGACTTGTTAGAGTATCTACTCCTGATAATGACCTAACAAGTCGAAATCGATCGTAGATACTCCTGATGATGACCTAACAAGTCGAAATCGATCAAGTGATTTTTTAAACTTTTTGAACAAATTTTTTAATTATAATATTCAAAAAATCTAATTTTGCGAAATAAAAAACAAGTGTTTAATAAAATGTGTTTATTAAGTACAGAAAAAGTCCCTGCACAAATTCTACGAACTCAATAAAAATCATTGATAATGATAATTTTCAATTTGAAAACAATTTGAAATGGAATTTGACACGAGATCTGCCATATCGACAACCGGTAAAAAATTATTACACAGCAAACTACCGCAGGCCGACATATTACCAACCAATACGAAGCTAAAGGCATACAATGGTAGTATCTCCCCAGCGTTGGGGGTAGCGAAGGTATTAGTTACCCATGAAGGTAAATCTATAAGATGAAATTTATATAGTGTGGATGACAGATTCGATAGTATCCTTGGTCGTGAATGGATAAAAGCATTACAACTATTACCCCCATCGGATGTTAAAACCATTACAACAGTGAACATGGACGTTAATAAACTGGAAAAAGATATTTTTGAAACCAATGACGATTTATTCAAAAATACAATTGGTACAATTCCACAGATTAAAGGTCAATTGAAACTTAGTGAAGGTGTTTCTCCAATTTACATTAAATCAAGGGCAGTTCCGTACGCTATACGCCATTTGATTGAAGATGAAATTGAAAGACTGGAAAAGTGTGGAACCTTAGAAAAGGTGGAACATTCGGACTGGGGAGCACCGGTGGTGCAAATAATTAAGTCGGAAAATCACATAAGATTGTGCGCAGATTACAAAGTGACACTAAATAAGTTAATAATGGATGACAAATACCCAATTCCTAAAATCGAGGACATGATGCACAAGTTGGCCAATGGTAAATATTATTGCGTGTTTGATGTGCACAAAGCCTATTTACACATGGCTATGAATGAATAAAGTGCACTAATGCAAACAATAACCACACATAAAGGGTTCATAAACTAGTGTTAGGAGTAAAAATGGCACCCAATATCTGGCAACGCTTTTTGGATGAAAATATAACCATCAATCTCAGTGGAACACAGTGTTTCTTTGATGACATTATTGTCACCGGCCGTACATTGCCTGAGGCGATGGAACGAGTACAAGCGCTATTAAAAAAATTTTACCGATATAATATGCATTCAAATAAGGAAAGATGTAAATTATTCAAAGAAGAAATTACATACTTGGGCTACACCATAAGTGAGACAGGTATCCTGAAGAAAAGGGATAAAACGAAAGCAATCGCTGAAATTGCACGACCGAAGAACGTGTCGGAATTGCGTCAATTCATTGGGATGGTAACATATTAAAACAATTTTATCCCCGATGCTAATTGCGTATACTTCTCGAACATTATCAAGAACCGAGTCAAATTATAGCCAGCTGCATAAGGAAGCGACAGCCATTTACTGGGCGCTCCTAAAATTTTTCAATTATTGTTATGGACGCGAATTTACTTTGATTACGGATAATAAAAAATTGGCAATGATATTGAGCCCAGATAAAAGGCTACCGACATTAACATCACAACGACTACTAAGTTACGCGCAGTTCCTATCCGGTTTTAAATACAAAATTGTACACAGGGAGGCGAAAAACCATATGAATGTAGATTTTCTATCTCGACATCCGGTTGTGGAAACCGATCAACCAAGCGACAAAGAAGAACTTACAGTGTACCAATAATGAGTGGAATAATTTCAAAGGCAATGAAAAGTGACAACATTCTATGCGATCTGTACAACCGTCTGCAGATTGGAAGTGATTTAGAAGGTACACCATTTAAGGGGCAAGAAGCTGAAGTAACGTTACAAAATGAATGCATTTATAAAGGTATCTGGATCTTAATTCCAATCACACTACATAAAGAAATCCTTAATGAGCTACATATGGCACATATTTGCATCGTCAAAATGAAAGCACTAGCACGAAGCTATTGTTATTGGACCGGCATAGACTCCGAAAGCTCCAATACATACGTGGGAACTTCCGACTATGCCTTGGCAACGAATACACATAGATTTTGCGGGGCCATTTATGGAACACTATTTTATGGTGGTAATGGATGCAAAGACAAGATGGTTAGAGGTGGTGCCCATGAAAAATATCACAAGTTTCCACACCATTGGATCATTACGGGAAATTTTTGGACGTTTTGGCTTCCGACCAATAGTTCTAATAGTACCAACAGACAATGGTACAAATTTTACGTCCATAGGATTCCAAGATTTTTTACGAAGCAACGGTATCTTACATAAGCGAACGGCTCCAGCACACCCATCCACCAATGGACAGGCAGAAAGAAGCGTCCAAACATTAAAATTTGCATTACGGGCCGCAATGAATGATCCAGGGGATCTTCATTTGAAACTACATCGATTCTTACTGCAATACAGTAAAGTAATGAATTCAACAACAGGTAGAAGCCCAGCCGAACAAATGCTACGATTTAATTTACGATCAAGAATCGATTTGATTAAGCCGACAGAGAAGGTAAATGATTATAAAATATCAACCCATCAAAGTGTTACAGACGGGAGCTGGGCATAGGAGATACAGTTCAAATCCATTGGTACCAAAATAAAACAAAACAAATCGGTCGGGCAACAAAATAAAAAAAGTGAATCTGCCAGTTCAGCGCAAACTTTGTACTTGAACCAACATGTGAATTCGATTGTGAACAAAATAAATTCTAGTGAAAACATATAGTATGTATATCAAAAACACCAATAGAACGCATGTCTGTTGATAAAAGTTTAAATGGCGATAGCTATGAATTTCCCTTTGATTTATCAGCGGCAGTAGATTTGGAAAATAAATTGACTGAATGAATTGTGAGATTCAAAACATCCAACGAACCTGTTAACGCTCTATTAATAATATTAAGAAGGTTCCATCCAAAATTGCCAAAAGACGCTCGCACTTAAGAAAAAACACCACAAAAAAACAATGTAATTGGTTTGGGTTGCGGATCATATATGGTATATATAAATATTATTTTTTCTTAAGAAATGTACAAAATGGGATACACATACATTATACTAACGCACATCCCCAATAGAATTCTTGTGACTTTTTCCTTATAGAAAAGTATAAAAAAAAACTTGAGAATTTTTTTTTTCTCAAGTTTTTTTCATACTTTTCTGTAAGGAAAAAGTCAACAGGAATTCTATTGGGGATGCGTTGTAACATTGAAATGTTTTATTTATTTAGATTGGAAAATCATTTCATTATGGGCTGGTTATATAGACGAAAACGAAACGGACCGAAACGAAACGAACGAATTGAATACCCAGCAAACAAACGCTGATAGCGGAATGAAATAGATGGAAACATTTGCACACGTCGAAGCGAGAAAACAAACAAATTTACTTCGGTTTCTTCTATGTAGTGCATTTTTACCCCCACCTAATCTCTTGTTTATCAATTTCATTTCAAAAATTGTTATTTCATTTCTATCAGTCTCCAGATTTCAGCTGAAGGTAATAGACGTTTGTAAATGTTTTTCAGGTGGAAATACATGGATAACATTTAAAGTAAGTATACAAAATTAAAAAAATGTGTCATTCAGATGACAATACACATTTGGTACATACAACAAAAACCAAACACAATCAATAATATATGATTGTGTTTGGTTTTGATACAACAAAATACATTAAAAAAATATTATTTTCTGGTAAACCAACGGTTAACAGTTACATATTATACTCAAATCGAAATGAAAGAGAGATAAATTAATTTTTAGGGGAAATAAAGCCGAGTTTTCGGTCGACAACAATACGAATAGCATGGAATTAGGTGCATCAATTTGAAGTAAAAATTGAGCGCTCTAATTATATGCTGTTTATGCGCTCTTTGTGCGCTGATTTGTACTACTGGGTACATGAAAACATACTAAAATAATTATTTAGAAGAAACGAAACGAAAACGGATGGAGAAATTGATTAAATTTAATTTGTTTTCGTTTCGTCTTTGCGGTTATTAACTATCGGTTATGATTTTTTTGTTATAGGCCCCTTACACGTTCAATATTGTGCATTATTTTATTTCGATTGTCAAAAATTCGTTTTATATTTTTAATTTCTATACAGCAAAATGTCTGAAAGGAAAAATTATAATTCTAATAAAGCGGAAGAGGAAATGGAATTCATAATAAAATGCATCGAGCTAAGAGCTTTGACTATACATTTATATGGACTGATAATTCCTAACTTCATAGATGTAGCCAACATATACACTACCGCTGTCGCTTACCTGAACGGCGAATGAGTGCACTAAAGAGGTCGTTATTTTTTTCTTAAATATTTGAAATTAGTTTAGAATAAAAAACATTATGAAATATTTATTAAAAGAATATTTAAAATTTTATTGTCCCAAAAAATGGATGTATTTTGACAATTTTTCTCTTACATAATTTTTGTGTTCATATAATGTGAATTGTTTTCCTAGGTGGTATAAACTAACTTTGGTTTATAAATCTACGGTTAATCTTATAATAAAATATTTATGATTTTCTAATATTTCACATTCCATCACATGATGATCGAATGATTGAAATATTAGGTTACAATTTAAATTATTAAAGCTATTTAAAACTATTAATTGATAACAATTTTTATTTTCTAATTTTAATCTACCAATTACTTTCTGCACTACTTCACATATCTTAGATTTGTGCCTTCTAGGATATCGCAGAAACCCTTTACTTTTTATTTTGATGAATGACGAAGCATGCGGCTCGCATTCATTAAATAAATTGACACATATGTCGCATTTCAATTTTTTTATAACCGATCGCTCAACAAAACCAGCAACATATATTATTGGCTCCTGGAGAGATGAGTCTATAAAGCTAAGAGGGATTATATTGCAGTCTTCATCTGTATCACAGTCACCATCAGATAAATTTTCCCTTCTGGATGAAACTGTGAGAAAATTAAAAATATTTAAATAATTTTGTTTGTTTATTGATTTCTTAAACCCGTGAGCATATAAACTTCGCGAGTTCAAGCAATCAAATATATTGTTAATTTTTAATATAAAGTTTATTGTAGGTTGTGAAGCTTGAAAATTTGGATGTTGATCACTTGAAAGCTGTTGTAAAGAAATTGCAGTACTTTCGCTCAACGTTTGGGCAGCTATCTTGATGTTCATTATATTCCTATTCCACATAACATGTTTCTGTGTTAGCTTATTTTCAAGATGCATGCCAGCCGTTTCTTGATACTCCACTAATTTTTCGATGTACCTCCATTCAATTTTTTCCAGCTTATCATCATAAAATATCTGTTTTTTGCTAGTGTATTTCTAATTAATTTAATACAATGACAAGCATCTAGTAAAACATATATTATATCGATCAATTGGATGTTTGAAAAATGGAACGTTTTTATAAATATCAGCTCCTAACGTATTAAACCGGAATTCTTTAAAAAAAAACATTATAATTTGATAACATATGAATTATATAACATATATATAAATAATAACATATGAATTATA
Source organism: Nephrotoma flavescens (assembly GCA_932526605.1). Lineage (NCBI taxonomy): Eukaryota > Metazoa > Arthropoda > Insecta > Diptera > Tipulidae > Nephrotoma > Nephrotoma flavescens. The sequence goes on from OW052222.1 coordinate 110,805,015, forward strand.
TAACATATAAAAAAATAATTATTTGTTTTTTTTTTGACATAATGCTTTTTTCATACACGCACAATTGTGATCGCGGACCGGAAAAAAGGATATGTAATTCCAAATTGTAATACTTTTAGCAACAATCACTTTTGACAAAAATCACATATCTCTATTCGCGATTTCCAACAAAGTAGCTGGCATCTGGTGAACAAAATATGAATCGCAGTTTGCTATGAAGCAAGGGGGATCAAAACTGTCATAACAATCGATTTGACAATTCTCGTCCCCTTTGTAAACGTAGACACCAACGCTATCTACATTCGATGAAAATCGACAATTGCCAACAATTAAAAATAACAGTATTTACTACAACGCAAGTATTCCAATTCGGAATTAGATATATGGGATTGTTGTTGTAAATTTACCAAAGAAACACGACAATAAATTCCTATTCAGAATGGGAATTACTTGCACCAAAGAAACACCACAATTATATTGATATGTTTGACAGTAATTTTGCGCCTGTTTTTAGTATTTGTCGCAAAGTAAACGACGTCGCTACTGGACATGTAGGCTACACTTTATTTTTAAAAATTATATGGAATTGACATTGATTAGCAGTCCATATTAACACCATGAGAAAATTGTTTTCTTCTACAAATTTTTGAAGGTAAATAAGAAAGAATCCGCTATATAAAAATATTCAATATGCCAGAAAGAAATAAGCATATATAGTAATGGCGTAATTTTTTTTATAGGATCATTATTAATTTATTTTTAATGAATTAAAAAACGAAATTTACATTTTTATCTATGGCGTCTGTTTTTATAATGAATCCTCAACATTTATAAATACGAAATAATTTTTTTTCTTGTTAATTTTAAAAATGTTGCCATAAAAATACTCGGATCTAATATATTTTATGGCAACATTTTCATTTTTATGTTGATTTTTGCTCAAAAATTCTTCTGCAAAATTTTGTTGGGATATATTGCTTTTCTTGTCTCTCATGTGCAAAAAGTCAATGTTATATCTTATTCATTTTGCAGAAGGAAAATGTTGGTCGTATGTAAACCGGGCATAAGGGGCCTATTTTATTATCCTTATAGGCCCCTTACACGTTCAATATTATTGCGCAATAATGAGCATTGCACAATAAAATTGATCATGTAAGGATAATATTGTAGGTTTGCACAATGTATTGTGTAAACCCTCCCGGCACAAATACGATATGCGTCAAAAACGCACCGAGAACGGTGCGTTTACGCAGTTTTTTTTTACAAAACACTAACACACTCAAATTTTATAACTACTGCGTTTTCTATGGTATATGTCATTCTCTGTTTTTCACATAAATTCTAAACGTTTTACAGTTATTAACCAGTCAACAATTTTGTCATTTAGTCGTGTAACAGTCTAATTTCCGTCTTAATAAAATATATAGTTAGTTATTAAAATTATTAATTATTGTGAATCAAATTACCTTTCATTGTAGTAAGTACGTGATAATTTTTTTATTTTATAGTCAGTGAGTGTTTGAAATTAAGTTTGAAAAATGTCGAAACAAAAACTTTATAGAACCATATGTAAAGAAAGAGTGCTAGAGTGGTTCACGGAAATGTTTCTACAAACAACTATTATAGTTCATCTGTTAATATTGAACGCCCAGCAATTGTTGTAGAAGAAAGTAATAGAAATGAGGAAAATGAAGGGCTAAACACAAGCAGCAATTTACGTGATTCTTTCACTCAGAAGTTAAACTCCTTGCTGAGTTGCAATAAACGTGTATACAGTGAACGAACTGATTAAACTTTTTAATTTTATAATCGTTTTTATAAATGTTATGTTATTTCAATCATTACAATAAACTACAAAATAAAAAATTTTATTTAGTTTATTTATTTAATAATATATGAATATTTATTTACGCTAAGTTCTAAAAGGAACAGCACTTAAAATTTTTACGTAAACGTAGCACTTAAATTACATAAAAACGTTACATTTATACGGAGCCGTAACCCTTACGTTTTCGTGACAACAAATACGACTAACTTTATACACACTAATACATACGAAACACTGCGTAAACTTGTTTCACTTCTCTTGTGACAAAAGTGCGGTATACGTACCGTAATCGTAGCGTGAAAACGCACCGTTTACGACATTTGTAGTGTAACAAAAATGACGTAAACGTTACGTTTATGATGCGGCTGGCCGGGAGGGAAATTAACTTTTTTTAATATTTATTGAAGTTTGTGCAATATATTGTGTAGTGGAAGCCAATATTGTGCAATATATTATATCGGTTGTCAAAAATTCGTTTTATTTTTTTAATTTCTATACATTAAAATGTCTGAAAGGAAAAATTATAATTCTAATAAAGCGGAAGAAAAGGAATTTATAATAAAATGCATCGAAGTAAGAGATATTATTACATATTTAAATGCGTAATAAGGAAAAATTGTGCAATACTATTGAGCAGTTTTTAGGCTAAAATTATTTTTGCGCATTATTTAGTACAATAATATTGCGCAATAATATTGAACGTGTAAGGGGCCTATTACATGCACATGTCAAATTGTCAAAATATTTTATATTTTAATTGGATTCAAACGCAGAGTATTTAGTTTACCAAAAATAAAATGGATTTTTCGAGTTAGTTTTCATACACACGAGAATTAAACTTCAAATAATATAAAATTAGAAACAAATATGAAAATGTCAAAACCGTTTTCACTAATTCGTTTATAAAACCATGCCGCCTTCTTTCCGTTTCATTTCATTTCCGTCCGTTTCGTTTTCGTCTATAGTCCATTCCATGGTTCCACATTTTGATTCTTTCGTCGTGATTCCTCCCTCGTTTCCTTCCCCTTCCCCAACAAACTAATTTTATGGCGGAGAAATTTTTGATTCTTTTTTCAGCAACATTTTTTTGTTGATTCAACTGAATCTCGCACTACTACAAAGATAAACCCTATTTATTTTTCGTTTTTGGGTTAATTTTAGTTTAATTTTTGTTTCGAGTGCAAAAAATGTATTGAATGATGCAGCAAATAATAAACATTTTTTACTATACGAATAAATCAAAAAACATAATTTTACACACATACAAAAACAAAGAAATGCGCAAAGAAATCAAATGTGGACGGCGATTGATTTTTTGAAATCATTGGTTGATGCCACACTAGGGTAACTGGTATCCGGTAAAGTGGGAACTATAGATAGAATAAAAAAAATAAAAAAAATAACGTAAGAGAGCGAGAGATAGGATTTAAATGTATACGACCATACTCAGAATAACAAAAATAAAAAGTTTAAGAGAAATTGCGTTTTAATTTTGCTGTCACGTAAAAAGAATAGCAGAGCGAAAATTTTCGTGCAAGAATAAAAAACTTAACAATTACAACAACAAAACTCAAACAAATTTTTGTGCGTTACAAGTAATATGCATTTTTATTATTTTATATATGAGAATTTGGAATAATTGGTGCATTTTATGTTTCCTATTTATAAAATATCCATGTTCACGTTTACTAATATGAATATAAAATCAAAAATAATTTTCACTACACTGTATAATTGTAATTTTCTAAAGCAGACCTAAAAAAATAATTTATCGAATTGCGGTAATTTAAACCGCATATAAATAACTTTTGTAATTTTAAACACATATATTTGTTGATATATAATTCGTTTATACTCAAAACTATTGTAGTTTTACTCAATATTTTAGCAAATACATTAAAAAAATATTACATGAAATATAAGAATGAACTTAATATTTTAAGTAATCTATAGCCGAAAAGTCAAATTGGGAATAATATTTTTTTGTCTTCGTTTCTTACGTTTTTCTGTTATTTTTTTTATTCTATCTATAGTTGGCCCTTAACTTCTTAAACCGATTTTATTGGTAAAGGGGAAAGAAACGAAAAAGTTACCAGATAAGACCCTAATTGGTGTGGATATGCACATTGAATCACGACGAAAGAATCAAAGTGTGACAAGGCTCATTAGGGGTGTTATCGACAGGAGGCTGTTCGTAAACTCTACATTGTTAACATTGTTAGAACTGTCATTGTTAGTATGACGTATGTGCTTAACAATGATTTTGTTACAAACGTCAATGATTTTACGTCAATCATGTGACGATGACAAGAAAAAACCTTTAATAAAACGCCAAACAGAAAACTAGTCTCTATTCTAATCAATATGAAAATATTACTAAACCAGATATCAGTAAACTTAGAGAATTAAAATTATGACTTTTAAATAATACTCAATTATATGCATAGTATTTTTAACAAACACATTGACCACATAAAAAAGTTAATTAAACAATTATTTTGTTTAGATATTGACGTGAAAGAATATTTTTTTCATTTGATTGTAGCATATTTAGTACTTTGACAGCTGGAAAGGCAGTCTCGAGAAGGGTGACATTTGTAACAATGTTTAAACGAGTTTACGAACGGCGAAAAGCACGTGGTCGTTGTTACAACGATAGTTTCAGAACGATTTAGAGCTGTCATTGTTAACAATATCGTAATAATGTAGAGTTTACGAACAGCCTCCAGGACGAAATCGCTATTGTGACTAAAGCCACTCTTTTATTATTTTTAGACCAGGTTAAAATGTCAAAATGAAGCCGGGATTTAATAAGTAGCCGGGATTAAAATCTTGGATATCTATGGTTTTAACCCCAGTTACAACTGGCGTTTGACACCAAATTTTCCATTCCAAATTTCTATCATAATTTTTTAATACATATGTACATATATAACACAACATTATCAATTGTCAAATACGTAATTTATTTGTTGTATTTCATTTGAAAAACTATTATTTCGTTCACATTATAATATGTACTAGTGTTATTATGATTAATAATAATGAAATTATATAACATTTTTATTTTAGTGCGAACTTTGTGCTCAATATCTACTCGTATATCCTGTTTTTTCTTATGTTTCTCTTTCACACACAATTGTAACGTACACAATTGTGATCGCGGGCTGGATAAAGAATATTGTATTCTATTTTTTAAAAATTAAGCGCATCCCCAATAGAATTCCTGTTGACTTTTTCCTTACAGAAAAATATGAAAAAAAATCTTGAGATTTTTTTTTTCTCAAGTTCCTTTTTCATACTTTTCTGTAAGTAAAAAGTTAAAGGAATTCTATTGGGGACGCGCTTTAATATGGAATTTCTGTTTTCATAATCATCGTTGTCTGATGACTCTTAATGGTACTTCCCCAAAAATGGTACTTGTATTTCTGTATACAAAACTTAATTGAATCTAAATAACCGCGCATCCCCAATAGAAAAAGAACTTGAGAAAATAAAATTTATCAAGTTTTTTTTTGTCATACTTTTCTGTAAGGAAAAAGTTAAAGGAATGCTATTGGGGATGCGCGTTAATTGGTTTTGTTTTGACAGTTAATTCAATCTTTATGTTGGTTTTTCGTTTTCGTAAAATTGTACTTTTAGATGCGTTTAAAAATAACAATAAATTCGCGAATTAATTCGCGATTTTAGCCGCCTTTAAAAATACAGTTTCTGAACATCATTTTTGAAAAAATCGGTACTACGGCTAAAAGTCGGAGTCACGTTTGTCGATACGGCCTCTGAGTTTAAACTCGCATCCCCTATAGAATTCCTTATGACTTTTTCATTACAGAAAAGTATGAAAAAAAAATTTGAGAAAAAAAAATTGTCTCCTCTATTGGTGATGCGTGTAATTATTCGCACGGAAACTAAGTTGGAAATGCGCACGATGTTTTATTATTCGCACGAAAACTGCGTCGCAAATGCATACGGTGAACGTTTAATTATTCGCACGGAGTTGCGTGACAAATATGCATGGAATTTGCATTGTTTATATCCTTTTTTCAACCAAAAAAAAAAAATGGCTCAATTAAAGTCCAAACCATACAAATGTGTGAGCAAAAATATCATAGTATGTATGTAATGGCGTTTTTGATAAAATTTTTTGCTTGATTTGAAGTACAATCAACACAATTGTGTGTATAGTTATATTGTTTTTTTTAGATGAAAATGAGTTTTAAAGGAATGCACAAATCTGTAAGTTGGTTGAAAACACATACAAAAATAAATTTTTGACCTGCTACTTTCGCCGCACCCACACAATTGTGTTAATGGGCAGCAAAAGTGAAATTTCATTTTTGCAAGGATAACGTAGGATTGTGCTTAATGTTTTCAAATAAAATATTGCGTGCAAATGAAGGAGAAAAAGAATGGAATGCATTTGGAAAATTCGTACGCACTAATACATTTACAATCTAAAAAGAGGGGACTAGTGGAAAAAATTGACATCTTTCTTCAGCCAACATTACGGATTTCCGTGAAATCAGAGGGTGCTTTTCCGAGTACGCCGTGTACTTGCGCTGTCGAAAAGGGTCCGCTTTCCGTACAGATTGTTTGTTGGGTAAAGGGACATACCAATAGAGGTAGCCTGTAGAGTTGAAGCTAAGTTGTTTCCCATATAAAATTTGCTATTTCATTTGAGTCACGTCAGAGCAAGATGGTTATATAAAAAATGCATATGGAGCTCTCAAATATCAAAGAAAAAGCAAACCAAACAACTTTTTGTTTTTGTAAAAAGTGGTGCGCTAAATTTTGTGTTTTTAAAAAATCGTGATATTATTAATTAAATAAAATAAAATATTATAAAACAGTTAGTGAATCGTGTATTAGTGCATCGTTTGTTAATAAACATTCAAAACTTTGAACATTGAGACATTTAAATGAAGTGTATTGTGAAATGTTGCCAAAATGCGCATCGAAAAATTCGAAAAAAAATTACCATCTATAAGTGTTTATAGAAAATAAAATGAAAATTATGTTAAAAGGAAAGTGATTTGTGATAAAATTATCCATATTTTAATTTAGAAATCAGAAAAAATTAATTAAAAAATGTTGGTTGTTGTTGGACTTTTCCTTTTTGTAAACAGATGTTATATTACAGTGTCGCATTTTTCTTATTGCTACGTACATATTCTACGTGCTTTTCTTTTCATAATTACTTTTTATTTTGGAATATATTTTGGAATACTATAAGTACAATTTTTTATCGAAAATAAATTCGTACTATATTGGAATAAAAATAATTGTGAATTTGTGTAGTTTTTAATTTCGATCGAACAAATTCTAAATACGACCCGTTGGTTTATATTCTTTCTCTTTTATACGGGGTTTTTATTAGAGAAAAATTGTAATTTTAAGAAATTGGGAATTTCCTAAAATTACAATTTTTCTATTAGGCGTTTTACCCATGGTAACTTTTGGATAACTTGCTAACAAAAAATTTCCAAAACTATTTCCGAACATGTAGAGTAATACCGCATCCCCAATAGAATTTCTTATGATTTTTTCCTTACAGAAAAGTATGAAAAAAACTTGAGATTTTTTTTTTCTCAAGTTTCTTTTTCATACTTTTCTGTAAGGAAAAAGTCATAAGCAATTCTATTGGGGATGCGCGAAACTTTAGAGTAATTTAGTTTTAATTGTGTTTTATTTTCGGTCTTTATGTCAATCTGTATTAAATAAGTACCCAAGTATAACAAAACGAAAGTAAAAATTGAGCATAGTATTTTCCTTCGTTTTCATCCAAAATTAACGAAAGTTAAACTTCACATTATAATGATAGTGTTTGTAGCGTATATGTATACTGTGTTGTTACTACTGTATACTGTGTTACCGCAATTTTTCTTTCGTAGTTTCGTAGGAATGTGTATAGCGTGTAATGTACATGGTTTGTTTTTATTTTTCATGTTCACGACATGAGTTTGGTAATTTTATAAAATTTTGTTAAAAAAATTTAAAGATGTGCGTTAATTTAAATAAAATTACATCAAAATATATTTTATATCTATTCAAATATTGTTTTCATAAATTAATTAATTTCTAGTTCAGTTTTAAGTTTTTAGGTAGAAAACAAATGCGAAAATAATAAACTTGATGTGCAATAATCATAGTACCTATTTGGAAAATTATTTAAACTTTCAATATTACAATCAAAGAATAATTTCAAATTGTGTAATAATAAAAAATAATTAAAAAATTAACTAAAATATAATTTAGATTCGTATATAATATGTATATATGTATGTATATTTTTATACCGCAAATTTAATAAAATAAAAATATTCATTTTAAACCTAAATTTTTATTTTGCTCTCACATTTGGATGCCGCCATCTTTTTCTTCTAACATTTTCAAATATAGCATTTTACATTCATGCACAACCTCGCTCCCGCCATTTTGTTTTTTGTCTTTTCTGTTCACACATACATGTATACAATTCTCCTTTATTGAGTTTCGTTCAGTTTCGTATAATCGCGACACGCTTCATACGTTTTATTTTAATAAATTGCAACTCAAACTTAGAAAAATACTAGACTAAGTTTAGTACTTAAGTACGAATATCGCCAGGAAAATTGAAAGTAAAAATACTTGGGTAATGCCAGAAAAATTAAAGTACAAACTTTCAATGCATAAACTTTTAAAAAAATACAACAAAAATGTGTATATATTTGTTAAAATACGTATAGAATTTTGCTGAATATAAATATTACCACTCGAAATATAAACTTACTTTTTGTATAGCCAGTGTAACTTGAGTAACTTTTGTTACCAACATTATAAAAATTAAAATTACTCAAAAGTTACCATGGGATATTTCCGAAAACGCCTATTAAAACCCCAAAATTGTAATGTTGTTTATAAATACTTGGTATATAATTGTTTATATCCATTATAGTTTCTATATCGCTTTTCCTATCAGACAATTTTTTTTCGCTTCAATGGAAGTCCAGTCCGCACAAATGTGTGTGTAAAGAATAACAGATTTTAATGTCTTCCGGATTTTAACGGATCTTAGTTAAATCGGAATTATTTTTGAAAAAAAACATTATAAATTGTTAATATATAAATCATATAACATATTAATTATGTGTTTTTGATAACATATTAATTATTTTATGATTATTATAGTTATATTGATATTTTTCGGACGAAAAAGATTTAAGGTAATGCACAAATGTGTATGTTGGTCCAAAATTCATACAAAATTGTCGACATGATTCTTCTTCGTTACCCACACAATTGTGATAACAGGCAGGAAAGGTGCCTAGTCTTTAATGAAGCAAATTATATTCTGAGTGCGGAAATTTTCACCGATTTCAAGAATGCCCAGTATTTTTATTTTATGTGGAATTTTATTTACCAAAATCCGGCAAAAAAAATTGATGTACATCAAAAATGTTGTTCTATTTGCCAGAAAAAATCAATTTTTTTTGATGTACATCAATTTTAAAAAATGTAAATTTTTTCGTGAATTTTTTTTGATGGAGAAATACCAATACAAAATGAAACGTCAAATTTTGTAGAAAAGTCAATTGGTGTGTTAAATTCCTAATAAATTAAAGCATGTGTTTTAAATTTCTCTAATAAATATGTGACGATTATTCGTTCGGAAATATATACATAAAATTTCGTATAGTGAAGTGCACAAATGATGTCGTTTTGATGTGACATTTCTAAACTTCAAAATCCTATTTAATATTTCCAATACATACATAAAACCACATCAATTTTGATTTTTTGTTCTATTTGGACCACAAATTTCACATTGATTTGGAAAAGTAAATAGAATTCCACATTAGAAGGTTTCGTGTGTACGATTCTATTCAGCAACACAACTGTTCAGCAAACTATGTTGAACTTGAATGCAGTTGAGTTTGATTTGTTACATATTGATTAAATTGGATGTTAACCTTATATTTCAATCTGTCAAACTCAATGTCACAAGCACATTGTTTATATTTTTGTTTTGGATATCGAAATGGAGGAATTTGAAATTTCCACGGAAAATGAAAATAAAACGACTGAAGAAAATGAAACATTAGAAGATAATGAATCTTCTGAAGAAAACCAATTTTATTTTGAATCAGATCATTTGGCATTGCGCGGTAATGGTGATTATTCTGCTTTGTTACGAACCATCGTAATTTTAGAAGCACAGCGAATTCAAATAACCAAGGATATAGATCAGATAGCCCTTGTTGAAAAGGTTGCGTTAGATGATCCAGAAGAGTTTTTAAAGCGGCTGGCACGTGGTGAACAACTAGATCTTCCGGGGCCATTGAATATAATTGAGGTTTGTAAACAAGAGCTACCTATCTATAAAATTCTAAAACGAAATCATTGCAGGTACCCAAGATAAATTTTGAAAAATATAATGTAATGATTCCCAACTATCCTGATCACAGCGAGAATGCAGATGGCACAAAATCGGATTGCAGAGTTAATGATATTACAGTGCGTGGCCGAATATTTGACCAAACAAAACCAGAAACGTTCAATCAATTGTGGACAAGCGATGAGCAACGTCGATTAGAGGAACTGCTAATTGAGTATCCTCCGGAACCTATTGAAATGAGAAGATTTGCGAAAATAGCCAAGGCCCTTGGTAACCGAACGACGAAGCAAGTCGCTAGTCGAGTTCAGAAATTTTTCAAGAAACTGTATTCAGCCGGCATGCCCATCCCTGGAAGGCTTCCGAAAAACCATCGTGATTACAAGTCGTATCGTTCACTAAAACATCAATACAGAACTTCGACTTTCTTTCCGGCTAATGATGTCCCAGTCATAATGCCAGAAGACGATGATTATTTGATTGGCCCGCATCCCAGCCGGATTTCATATTTACATTTTAATCATAAAGGTTCGTCCACAAATAGCGTCACAGTTGATCAAGGCTCAGATGAAGATCAAAATGAAACGCGGGAAGTTAAAATTTTAAAATTGGTTCAACGAGTTCGAAATGACAAAGAAAAGTATAAAAATAGTGGTCCTGTCGAACATTTTGACTACAAATGTGACTTTTGTACAGAAACCCCAATAATAGGAACCCGGTGGCATTGCATTACTTGCACACAAGCTTCAGTTGATTTTTGTTCCGATTGTCTAGTAACACAAGCGATTGAAAATAATCGAACCCATTCCCTTTCCCATCAGTTGGTCGGAATACGAGTTGCTAGTCAAACGGAAAATTTAAATGGCAAGCAAATTGAAGATCTCGATTCGGATAGCTCCGAAATCGACGAATATTTTCCATCGAACGTCACAATAAAAGAGGAAATCGAAGATCCAAATGGCCCTTCGAATCAAATCTACGATAAGGATTACATGTTCGATAAAGCAAGTGGGTATAATTATCTAGACCCAAACTTTATGCCTGAATAAAAATTAAATATGCTCAGAAATAATTTTAAAGTTTTATTTATATTCACTTTCTAAAATACAGCAAAAACAGTGAAAATGCCGCGGAATAAAACTTAATCTAATGTTTCGATTTTTGTATAGATGATAAATTTAGTCAGTGAGAATTGGAAATATTAGATAAAGCTTGATTTCTGCGACGATGGGCGATGTTTGACTAAAGTTATGAATTATAAGAATATTTTAAAGAAAATGCAATATTTTTTCAACTCGCAAGGATTACTACAAAACGAATGTTTTTATTTTTTGCTTAAATCAGATGCGTTTACTCGAGAGCCGCAGCACCAGAGATAATTTCAATCAATTCTCTTGTGATTACCGCTTGACGAGTACGATTGAATGTCAATGTAAGTTTATCAATCATTTCACCCGCGTTCTTGGAAGCATTGTCCATAGCCGTCATACGAGATGATTGTTCAGAGCAAGCACCCTCTTTCATGGTGTAGAACAAAAGAGATGCCATTGAAAATTCCAAGTAATTTTGGATAACATCAGCATCCAACGAATCATAGACTGGCAATTTTGGTGAACTCTGCAATCAATCAATTGTAAATATACACGAAAATTTGTAATATGTAGTGGAAAATAATATACTTCCTTCCTATCAAAAGCACTTACTTGAACAACAGATTGGCTATAAATCGGTAACTGATCCAATGCATAGGATACAACCGATTTGAAACGATTGTACACAAGTGAACCATTTGTGAATTCATATCCTGATTGCAAAATTTCATTGGCCAATCGTGAGGCATCTAAGAATGTTGGTGGAAGTCGTCCAATTTCATTTGCAACGAAAATAATATTTTTGCTGTATAGGCGTTGTAAGATAGCACGACTTTTATCACCAACGCATACAATTTTTGTATGCCGTGCCACTTCTTCGTTTGATAATTCATTGCGAATATATCGAGCAACACCTGTATGTACAGCGCCACAGAGACCTCGGTCCGATGTCATCGCAACAAGTAATCGTTTTTTCTCCGCTGTTTCAGGGACAACTACTTCAGCTTTTTCGAAAAATTGTTTAGCACCTTCACCATATGGTCGTGCTTTTTTCAAATCTCGTTCAGCCCGGGAGTATTTGGCAGCAGACACCATCTTCATGGATTGGGTAATTTTCTGGATATTTTTTACTGATTTCAAACGAATCGAAATGGCTTTTAATGTGGCCATACCACGGAGTTGTTGGTTAAGGGCGGCATTGATTACTGCCGAATTGCATAATACCGGTGCAACATTGGTCACTTGCTTCAACATGATGGATAACTCCTGCAAAAAGAATTCATGTTAGGTTATTTCACATTATGATCGCTTGCACAACAAAAGTTCTGTTTGTTAATAAGCACACAACTAAATTTAAACAATTATGGATAAAATTCATTTAATTCCCAACAAGCGAATTCAAGTAGTTAATATTAGTATTCTTTAGAAAATTATTATGTAATGTAGGACGGACGGTCGACTCTGAAAAATTTGACAGCCATTACAAATTCAAACACAAATTTATCGATATATTACTTATAAAAGGTGACTTAAACATGTTAATTATTTAAATAAGTTTTCCGACACTGTACAAACCTTTTATCGAATTATTTAATATTATTTTATTCTAATTGTAATAAATCCACAAAACCAAATCGACTGAATGGATGACGGCGAGATGTTAATGGCAGAATTTCTTCATAGCGATGGTGGTACCATCTGCAATTTAGATTGCATCAAATTGTTTGTTGTTATTATCTTGACGAATAGATGTCGCTGTACCAATTTAAAACCTTCCTATTAGGTAATTCTTGGACAGACACAAAAATTATTGCGATTTCTTTCAATCGCGATTGCATGTCAAACATATAAACTCGCGATTTTCTAATTATGGTGACACTGTGACAGTTAGAAACCCAATTTTGTAACCTGCAAACGTTATATTCATATTTAATTAATGAAAAAAAACAATTTCAATGCGTATTTGCCGATTTTGAATTACATCGAATCAGTTACAATAAGTTAATATCACAGTTTAAAAGTTTTAAAATTTAATTTACAATCGTAACAATTTTTCTGTATACATTCAATGAAAATGACTTATGTTCCCCAGCCTGATACAATCCCAACCCAAGTATAACAAAACGAAAGTAAAAATTGAGCATAGTATTTTCCTTCGTTTTCATCCAAAATTAACGAAAGTTAAACTTCACATTATAATGATAGTGTTTGTAGCGTATATGTATACTGTGTTGTTACTACTGTATACTGTGTTACCGCAATTTTTCTTTCGTAGGAATGTGTATAGCGTGTAATGGTTTGTTTTTATTTTTCATGTTCACGACATGAGTTTGGTAATTTTATAAAATTTTGTTAAAAAAATTTAAAGATGTGCGTTAATTTAAATAAAATTACATCAAAATATATTTTATATCTATTCAAATATTGTTTTCATAAATTAATTAATTTCTAGTTCAGTTTTAAGTTTTTAGGTAGAAAACAAATGCGAAAATAATAAACTTGATGTGCAATAATCATAGTACCTATTTGGAAAATTATTTAAACTTTTAATATTACAATCAAAGAATAATTTCAAATTGTGTAATAATAAAAAATAATTAAAAAATTAACTAAAATATAATTTAGATTCGTATATAATATGTATATATGTATGTATATTTTTATACCGCAAATTTAATAAAATAAAAATATTCATTTTAAACCTAAATTTTTATTTTGCTCTCACATTTGGATGCCGCCATCTTTTTCTTCTAACATTTTCAAATATAGCATTTTACATTCATGCACAACTTCGCTCCCGCCATTTTGTTTTTTGTCTTTTCTGTTCACACATACATGTATACAATTCTCCTTTATTGAGTTTCGTTCAGTTTCGTATAATCGCGACACGTTTCATACGTTTTATTTTAATAAATTGCAACTCAAACTTAGAAAAATACTAGACTAAGTTTAGTACTTAAGTACGAATATCGCCAGGAAAATTGAAAGTAAAAATACTTGGAAAGTATAACAAAACGAAAGTAAAAATTGAGCATAGTATTTTCCTTCGTTTTCATCCAAAATTAACGAAAGTTAAACTTCACATTATAATGATAGTGTTTGTAGCGTATATGTATACTGTGTTGTTACTACTGTATACTGTGTTACCGCAATTTTTCTTTCGTAGGAATGTGTATAGCGTGTAATGGTTTGTTTTTATTTTTCATGTTCACGACATGAGTTTGGTAATTTTATAAAATTTTGTTAAAAAAATTTAAAGATGTGCGTTAATTTAAATAAAATTACATCAAAATATATTTTATATCTATTCAAATATTGTTTTCATAAATTAATTAATTTCTAGTTCAGTTTTAAGTTTTTAGGTAGAAAACAAATGCGAAAATAATAAACTTGATGTGCAATAATCATAGTACCTATTTGGAAAATTATTTAAACTTTTAATATTACAATCAAAGAATAATTTCAAATTGTGTAATAATCAAAAATAATTAAAAAATTAACTAAAATATAATTTAGATTCGTATATAATATGTATGTATATTTTTATACCGCAAATTTAATAATCCCTCTGCGCAATCAATAGATTAATTTTTATTGCTTATTTTTGTCCCTCTTCTTTTGTTTAATTTTTGCATTTTTCTGCTATATATAACTAATTTTTACTTTTACAAATCAGTAGATACTCCTGATGATGATCTAACAAGTCGTAATCGATCGAGTGATTTTTTAAACTTTTTGAATTAATTTTTTAATTAAAATATTCAAAAATCTAATTCTGCGAAATAAAAAAAACAAGTGTTTAATAAAATGTGTTTATTAATGCGAAATTCTTTGGAAATGTCAGGCAACAAAAAATTACCCGGATTCAGCTGTCAGGGTAAAAAAACTTACACGGGTTGAGCTGTCAGGGTAACATGTTGACATTACACGTTCGTTAGAAGAAAAAATCTTACTCGGAAAAGTTACCCAGTGTAACTTTAAAAAATCGCGATATTTTGGCCGATTTTTACGCACACATATCGATATATACGAGAAAACAATAATAATAAAAATATAATGTCAAAACATAAATATAAACATAGACGCCGCACCATTAAAATTTGTATTTCATGTGTTTATTTTCATTGTATAATTTGTGATTTTGTGTTTCCAAAATAATAAATTCCATTATAATATTACATGAATGAAAGTTTTTTCTTTTAAATTTAAAACCAAACGAACAGAATTTTGGAATGTCAAAATTTTCAAAATAATAAACAATTTTTTTCAACGAACACTACAACAAAAGTCGGGTATTTTTTTTTATGTTCTTTTACACATAAACCGGGTAACTTTTTTTCACAAATTGCAAAGAATTTCGCATAAGTATAAGTGTGTTTCGCCAAGTGCCTACGGCAACTAGCGCAAAGAGAATATATTTCGCTGTGTAGCACTCGAATTTGGCGTATTTCTTCCTTACTAAGTTTTTCCTCGACCTTTTTTTGTATTTTTTTTTTGTTAACACCCCTATTCTCATAGAAAGACAATTTTGTAAACAGCATCTACTTGACATTATTACATTTGGCGTGTTCAGTCCGACCAAAATGATAAAAATTTACATGATATTTTTTGTGACCCTAACTTCACTCCGTATAATTTTATGTCAAACCCGAGTGAACAACCAAATCGAAAAAATAATTATAAATTGATTCTGCACGTCAAAACATTGTTGACGCTGTCATAACAACAATTTACTATTTACTAATGCCTAAGTATTTCAGAATAGTTTAATACTTCACATCTTAACGCTAATAAAACAAACCCGGGGAGTATACATCATAGTAATTCACTCATTTAAACATTCATTCAATTATAATTTACGACAGAGATTTGCAGATAACTGATTGCTCTAAAAACTTTCACAAATTGTTTTTAGATGGCATGTGTAAAAGAAATCACATTCTCGCACAATTCGTGACTACACGAATAATTTTAACCACACAACGTCGCACCTAATAAATCATTCAAGGCGGCCGCATGAAATGTCTCTCGACTCTCGAACCAAGCCAAGAAAGTTAAAACTTAAAAATGTGTGATCTCAAAAAGGCGGTACACAACATTTGCAATACAACAACAATCATTTACAACAACAATTTGCATTATATCACTCATTTTTAGCTTTGTTGCCTCAGCTCGAAAGTCGAGACACATTTCATGCGGCCGCCATCAGAGGAAATGAAATGGACATTGAAGATTGAACAAAATCACAGAAAAGAAACTACACACACAAATCATACACAAACAATATTTGTTGTTGAGTTTATTAAAGACGCTGATTTCAACTACATTGTTCTTAATGTATTATTGTTTAATACAAAAATATAACATTAAAGTTGAACAAAATGTTTTTCCTGTCAACATTAGAAATAAAATGTACATAAATTTTGACAGCCAGAATCGAAAATTTTTTTGGTTTTTTTTGTGATAAATGAGTGCGTTTTATGGCAAAAACTGATAAAAAATATCATGATAATTTTTATCATTTTGGTCGGACTGAACACTAGGATTAATAAATCAATATTTATTAATAAAATCAATTGGCGTTGGGGTGTGGCGGAATTGTAGTTGCAGTCTCCAACAAATATTCATCCAGTCCGATAACGCATTGGCCAATTGCAATACCGAAATTATTGCTGTACGTATTCAGCTCCATTCATATTCGCTGATCATCTGTATCACATACATACCCTGCCATTCGAGTATGTTAGTTTATCAGTTTTGTGGAAACTGTGAAATCAAATATTGCTCCACTTTTTCAGCCGGAGGATCGTCTATTTATTTTTGAAAATTTTAACATTCCTGATTTTGTATGGGAGTATGTCGATCACAATTTGACTCCTATTAACATGAACGATGGGATGGAAAATTTCATCTCGGAAATATTCTCGTTGGGGTTAAAGCAATGTAACAATGTTAAGAATAATAGTGGCAATGTGTTGGATCTAGCTTTTGTACCATTTGATTTGGCTGGATCGTCTAGTATTTTCCATTCTCCGCTGAATATTTCAGTTATGTTTGAATGTTGTGAGTTAGTCGAAAAAAATGTTAATTCATGGATTTATAACTTTAAAATGCGCGATTACCATTCTTTAAATGCACTTTTGGATACCTATGATTGGTCGTTTTTTATGCTTGTAATAGTATCGACGGTATGTTAAGCGAATTTTATAGAAATTATAATTTAGGCGTTAAGAAGGAACCGTGGTATAATAGTGAGTTGATAAATCTAAAAAATAGAAAGGACAAGGCTCACAAGAAATATATATTGCATCGTAATGTTATCATTACAAGTCGTTTGATGTATTGCGTAAGAAGTATATACACTACCGCTCAAAAGTGTTTAGGCACGGTCATAAAACGTAAAAATGTGAAAATATTTATTTTTTAGGTACATACACACATATATTTATAGCAATATGCTAAATAAATGTCAAAATTATTAAATTAAATTTTACTTTCATCTATGTGACCTCCTCTTGATTGAACAATCGCAGTGCACAGTCGAGGCATTCTCGCAATAAGTTTTGCCATAGTTTCTGGCGTTATTGAGTTCCTAGTTGATTGAAGATTGTTCCACATAACAGTAGCTCATGTTGGAGCTGATTGCTTTACGTCCCGATCCAGTTCTTCCCACAGTAAGTTAATAGGATTCAAGTCAGGCCATTCCATAATTTTAATCGTTCCTTCTTTCTCTAAATGGCGAAGATAGCCTTTACATAATTTGGATGAGTGTTTTGGGTCATTATCTTGTTGAAAGATAACATTTTGATAAAAAAGTCGAATTCCTGAAGGGATTGCGTGGTTCTCCAAAATTTGTCGGTATCCTTCTTTTCTTAGTATTCCGTCAATTTTCACAACATCGCCTACACAAGTGCCAGCAAAACAGCCCCAAATCGTCACTGAACCACCTCCATGCTTTACGGTAGCGGCAATACACTCTTTACTGGCACGTTCACCCGCAGATCTTCTCACGAATATTCGTCTTCGGGTACCGAACACTTCAAATTTGGACTCATCCGTCCATAAAACTTTGTTCCAATCTTCTATCGTCCAATGTTGGTGTTCACGGGCCCATTTAAGTCGCTTTTGCTTATTTTGTTTACGTAGTAATGGTTTCTTCATAGCAATACGGCCATGGAGTCCGGCTTGCTGTAGGCGACGTTTAACCGTGGAAACACTAACTGGTTTTGGGCGACCAACATTTGATTCTGCGGTTATTTCCGGGGCTGTTTTGCGTCTATTCAACTTGCTAGTAATCACTATTCTATGATAATCTGCAGGCGTTGTCGCTCTTGGCCTTCTACTACGTTTTTTATATATAGCGGAAACTTAATTCAGTGGATTGTAACTACTTGCCAGTTGATTGGATTAGATCTTATCTGGAGTCCAGAACTCAAATTGTGAAAATTGGCGGTTTCACTTAAAGAGTGATTGATGTTTCTTCGGGAGTCCCGCAAGGCAGCCATTTGGGTCCAATGCTCTTCATTCTTTTGTAAACAATGTGACCAACTGTCTAAATTATTCCGACATTCTCATTTCACGCGCCAATGATGTAATTGATTTTCAGTCCCCTGACAAATTTTAATGCTTGATGTACATCGCATAATTTGATTTTAGATTCTAAACATCTCCAAATGCAAAACAATATCTTTCACCCGCGTACTCTTATCCACTATTTTCAATTACTGTTTTGATGGTTGTATTGTTGAAAGTGTTCATACTTTTAAAGATTTAGGTATAACCTTTACTTCGATTTTATCGTTTTATAAACATGTTGAAGGTTGCATTTCTAAAGCGAATTCTACGCTTGTATTTGTTAAAAGGCTTTCTAAGGATTTTCATGATCCTTACGTGATTAAAACTGTATGTCTCTTTTGTTCGTTCATTGTTGGAATATGGTGTTGTCATATGGAATCCGTTTTATAATAACTATTCAGATCGCATAGAGGGTTCAGAAGCGATTGGATTTGTTAAAAGGCTTTCTAAGGATTTTCATGATCCTTACGTGATTAAAACTGTATGTCTCTTTTGTTCGTTCATTGTTGGAATATGGTGTTGTCATATGGAATCCGTTTTATAATAGCTATTCAGATCGCATAGAGGGTTCAGAAGCGATTATAATAAGCGACTACGAAGGTTGCATAGAGACGCGAATGTCGCTGCTTTCATACTCCCAGCGCATCGAGGTAGATGTAAATTAATAAATATGGAGTTGCTGTTTATTCGTAGAATTGATATTAGCGCTATCTCTATTTGAGATTTATTAGTGTCTAAAATCGATTGTTCGAAAATTTTGAGTTTGCTTGATGGCGGAGTATATCATTACGTGTGCTACGCGATAAAGATTTCTAAATTAACTTGCCGTTTTGTAGGCAAAACTACGGTTAATGCGAGCCGGTTTATCATCAGCTTCCTTTAATAAGGTACGGTCGGCTTTTGACTTTAATCTGCCTAGAAATGCATTTAAGAAATTAATGTCGAAGCTTCTTTTGAATTATTGGTAACCATTGTAAATATTTATATCTATAATTTTAGTAATATTTTTATCTAAATAATGTAACCAGACATGTAAAGTTGGTAATAATAATAAATAAATAAAAATAAAAAATATCTACTATTCAATTTCTATATAATACAAAATAATTCTTGAAAAAACTTTGTAATATAAATAACAAGAAATGTAAATTATAATTAAATTCAACGCAAAATAATGTAAAGAAATATGTATATTTTACTCATGAACACGTTATGTCGTTAAATGCTCGAGCGCATGAATGAAAATAATATTGCATAACCGACCGTAAAATAAAGAAAACGAAAAATACTTTTCTAGAGTATAGAAAATTATTACGGGAGTAACAAAATATTACCCTCGTGCTCGTGGTAATATTTTTTTTCAATGAAGCATTTTGACAGCAGTTGGAGTACCATATAGGGTACTATTTTTTCTTCAATGAAAATCAACATTAGTGAAAATGAGACAACATGAAATAAAAATATGAGAAATTAAAAGTTAAATGTGTAGTTGTATATTCGTATGCCCAGTAAAATATTTATAAAAAATTGCTTTGGATGAATTCACACAAGCATTGGATACTGTAGTTCAAAATATACCTGCAGATAAAGGGTTTTCCAATAAGA
Organism: Nephrotoma flavescens; assembly: GCA_932526605.1. Classification (NCBI taxonomy): domain Eukaryota; kingdom Metazoa; phylum Arthropoda; class Insecta; order Diptera; family Tipulidae; genus Nephrotoma; species Nephrotoma flavescens. The sequence goes on from OW052222.1 coordinate 110,825,485, forward strand.
GTGATATGATTTCTTTAAAAAAAACACTTATTGTTAAGGAAATTCAAATGTTTTTTATTTAATGTGAAGTACAATCGATACAATTAAGTTCTGAATAAAACGTTATTCAAATGGCCTCCACGACTTCTTCTGCAGGAACGAATTCGATAATTCGATGAACCCAATTTTCGAGCACTTTTTCCACTAAATCAAATCGTATGTCATGAATAGCACGTTCAATATTGACTTGTAAAGCTTGAAGAGAGTTTGGTTTATTGCTAAAGATCAATGACTTCAAATAACCCCACAAGAAATAGTCTAATTGTGTTAAATCACAACTTCTGGGAGGCCATTCCATATCACAATTTCTTGAAGTAATCGAATCTCCAAACTTTTCTCGCAATAATTCAATTGTTGCACTTGCTGTGTGATGTTGTCAAGATCAACTTCTTCCAATTTCGGCCATAAAAAGTTGGTTATCATCGATCTATACCGACCTCCATTGACAGTAACGTTACCAGCTTCATTTCGAAAAAAATACGGACCGATGATTCCACCAGACCAAAAACCACACCAAACTGTCAATTTAGGTAAATGTAATGGTTTTTCATGAATAATTTGTGGATTTTCTTCGCACCAGAATTAACAGTTTTGTTTATTTACCGCACCACTCAGATAAAAGTGAGCCTCATCGGAGAAGATGATTTTCTTAAAAAAAATCGTTATCGTTTTCAAGTTGTTCCATGGCAAAATCAGCAAATTCACGACGTTTACGGTGGTCCAATGGCTTCAGTTCTTGAGTGAGAACAATTTTGTACGGATGCAAACCCAAACCCTTTCTCAAAATCCGCCAGGTTGTGGTTTGAGACAGTCCCAATTCTTGAGAACGTCTTGGAATCGACAAATTGCAGTCTTCAACAACACTTACCTGAACGGCAGCAATATTTCCATTACTTCGAGCGTTTCTTTGTCTTATTGGCACTTGAACATTATGTAAAGAAAATGTACGCTCAAAATTTTCAACAATTCGATGAATAGCGAGCATACTTGGACGATTATTACGACTATAAAATGGCAAAAGAGCATGAAAAGTTGCAATTGGAGAACGATTATTTTGATAATAAGACTGGATAATTTGTAAACGTTGTTCTTGCGTATATCCACCATGATGAAATTGAAAACATTACTGGGGCCCTATTATGAAACAGGTCGTATATCGCATTTTTTGCGATTTTCCGGATCCGATCCGCCACTTGCGTTTCTATTATGAAATGCGATTATTGCGACAGTTCTTATAATCACAATTAACTTTTCGTAATGTTTTTGAATTTATACTCTTTAAATAAATATTAATATGGACTGTGTTAATTTATATTTAAATAATTGTGAAGATGATGATGAAGGTGATACTTGATACTGTAATTGACTACGTCAATATTAAAAATAAATCTTTAACGAAACTCGTCAAATCCGTTTGAATTATGTGAGAAAATATACATTTCTTCTGCACGACAACAATAAAAGTTTATATTTTTTTATACTTTTAACAAAAATGACAATTTATAATATTTAAAATATTAAAAAAAAAAAAAGTTTATCACGTATGTGTATTAAATAATGCGATATCCGACTGCTATTGATCATTCGAATTTAAAAAATCGCAAAAATCCGCCAAACCAGTTTATAATATGGCGTTCGCATCCAACCTAGAGCGCATTTTTGCGAAAATATTACTCTATAATACCAAAATGCGATATTGAGTGAAAATGCGAAATCGCATTTTTTTCATAATAGGACCCCTGAATACAATGAAACAAAAAATGACAGATCATGACATATTACAAATGGCCGAAACGTCACTTAAAATCATATCATTCCTATTAGAAAACCCTTTACATATTAAACTCAAATAAACATGAAAATACGTTTGCTAAGAATATTCTAATGTCGGTTATCTCTGGTATTACCGAACCTGATTTCTGGATACCCTTTTGTTAGTGAAACCAAAGACTTTTTATCAAACCGGAATCAAGCTGACGTAATAGTTAACATGTTAATGAAAATTGTCAGGCTCCTTTGACAAAAGGCAAGTTGATGAGGGCCGATCGTACACGTTAATGATTCGTCGAAAATTTGAAAAATATCAACACCCCTATTCTCCTAGTCGCATCACTTCAAGTGACGTGACTACTCATGTTCCTGGTTACTAGATCATTAAATCGAAACTTACAAAATAATTGTTCAATAAAGTCGTACTGGCTGTTTTATAAATCTTAGTATGCTGCTTTATAAATATTTCCTTGCGACTGCTATCACTCCAAATGACAATTTCTATCACTTGAAATTTTGACGTGATAAATAAATGAAAAAAATTTCAAACTAATGAAGCCAACTAAGATTTAAAAAAAAAATTATTGAGAGTTTTGCACAAAATTGTTTAGTGAATTTTGATTTTAAAATCTAGTAACCAGGAAGATCCATAGTCACGTCGCATGAAGTGATACGTCTAAGGGAATTGAGCTGCAAATAAAATTAAAAACGTTTCAAGACAGCAGGCGAATTTTGTCAAGTATCGAACATTGGTTGCATCCGAGGATAAGTAATAAGCGGCACGTGATTGGAACTAGTAAACCGTTCTTTAAAATTTTTTTCATACTTTTCTGTAAGGAAAAAGGAATTCTATTGGGGGTGCTAATATAAACTAAATGTAAAAATAATTTTTGTGACAGTTTAAACATTTTAAAATTTAATCTACAATCTAAAATGTTTTCTGTAAATTCAATGAAAATGACTTTTATGTTCCCCAGCCACTCCTCATACAATTCTACTGAACATTTATCTTCTTTCTATTGTAATTGTAATTATCTTGTTCTATTGTAATTATCTTGTTCTATAAACGTAATAATATGGTTTTGATTAAAATCGTGATATGACTGACCGGAGGAGTATCTGAATTTGTCCCAGGATTACAATTAATTTGAAACTTTTATTATTTAACTAAAACCAACACAAAATAGCATAGTTCATGGTCTTCAATTTTAGACCAAAAAAAAAATTTCATAATAGGAATATACGCGGCGGATCGAATTTACGAAATCGAAAAAAATTCATAAAAATTAAACTAGTCAATTATTATAAAATAATTGAGTAACTTACATTTTAAAAGCAATTAAAGTATTTTAATTTTAATAAAAAAATAATAAGTAAACATTATTGTTTTCGTAAATGCGATATTCGTCACCTATAGAGCAGTCGAATTTTGACATTCGATGATTTTCGTAAAATGCGATTTCAATTTTTTTTTGTTAAGTTCATAATAGAGCGGATTTACGATTTTCGAATTTTACGAAAGCAAAAAAAATTCATAATAGGAATTTTCGCGGCGGAATTTTACGAAATCGAAAATATTTTATAATAGGCCCCCTGAATTCATGATTATCTAGTTTGTCTGTCTACGGTATAACACAAATAGAAATGAAATAAAAAAATTTAAGGCCATTTTTGAGATGTGGATTTTAGTTTAAATTTTATTTTCGAGAGAGCAGAATAATGCGTGAATTCCACAGTGAAACAATTGTTTTCAGTAAAATTAACACGATAAAAATATAAATCCTTTACTTGTTAGAGAGAAACAAAAAACATATTCAGTAAAATTTACTGGCAGTAAGCGGGGAAAATGTTGCCATAAAAAATATGAAACTCAATACTTTTTATGGCAACATTTGTTTGTCTTTATCACTCTAACGTAATTTTAATATGTATACTCTCCTCTTTTCGGTTTCCCAGTAATTTTGGAAACAATTGTTTCTGTGGAATCCACGCATAAAACAATACAAAAAATTTTTGTGTTTAAATATAAAATAAGGTTTTAAATTAGCAATGAAAAATCTATTACGGCTTATTTTGAAGACAGACATACCTATTTACGCAAAATCAACGTTTGCTTTTTATAGGACAAAATAGCGAAGAATTCTGTCCTATAAAAAGTATATTTTTAATAATCTCTCGGTGATACGATCAGATACATTCAAATATGTAGTTTTAAAAATTTTATATTATTTTTATAAAATATATAATATGTATTTACACAATTATTTTTTTTATAAATAATTAAACGAACTCTTGATTATTTATATAGAATTTATTTATAAAAAAAAAACGAGACAATAACTAAAAAACTAAAGGACATTGAAAAGCAAATATTTGAGTTCTTGTTTGCTATACATTCTGTACAAAATATAAATGCTGATTACTATTCTAAACTCAAATCTCAATTAAATTTTTTGTATTACATATTTTATTATTTTACATTAATATTATTGATTATTGTGTTTTCATAGCCAATTTGTTTTCTATTTAAATATCATCTGAATCTAATACACGGTATCGCAAAAAAAAATTAAATTAAATCTAATTATAATAATATGTATGTATTACCGTTACGCATAATGCCCGAAATTGTATAAATCATCATCAGCTTACTGCATAAACGTTTTTGTACAAAGTTAAAATTCCCATCTTGATCATCATTTTAGTACTTGAAAATTAGCTTAGAAGAAGAGTATTAACTTATCGATACAAATGATATGTTAAAGGTATTACAACTTTATACAAAAATGTATGTACAAAGAATATTTCGGGGTGCTGCATTTTAAATATATTCTAAAAAATTATAACACGTTTTTGCATTATAATCTTAACCCTCTATATTTGGATAATGTAAAAATTATATAATTATTTATAATCATATTTACAAAATTAAAAATAATTTTTTCTGTGTTTAATAAGTCGGCATTTTATCGAATATTTTTAAAGATAATTCTATAATAAGTTTTAAAAATGTACATGAACTGATTTAAGAGTCTAAGCTTAATCCTAATATATAACTCAGTTCACATGACTCACAAAACAAAATCACAAAACATTATTCAAAATTTCAGTTATAATATATAATATGTATAATATAATTTTTGTTTTTCTTATAATAAATAATAAAGGTAAAAATTATAAATAATAAAAAACCAAAACTATAAAAATAAAATAAGAGATCTCCATTTTTTAAAAATTAAACCTTAATTGAGTTCTCTTTAAATATAAAAAAATATATTACTGTATCATATTTATTGTAGACGGATGCTATTAATTTTTTATAATTAAAAAATCATATAATAATCATAATTAGTAATTATGAGAAAAATAAAAAATAATAATAAAATTTGTTGAATTTATTTTTTAAGGTTACGATTCTCCATTGCCACTATCATCGCCGTCATGATAATCTGAATCTCCAGAGTGTTGATCATCATCCTCAGTGTCTAAATCATAATCATCATCATAGAAATCAGTCATGTCAAGCTGTGGCTCTTGGTTTAATGGTTTGTGTTTTGGTTTTATGCAATAATCTTCTAGTGTTAGTGGAACAACGATTCCTTCCTTCTCAGCTTCAGCTTTCGCAGCTAGTGCTTGCTTTCTGCATGTTCGAATGAAACATGATAGAATATTTACCTTAACTATTAATATTATAAATAAGTGATATTTTTACCTGATAATATTTGGATATTCATTATCTTTTCCTTGTGAATCGCGCCATTTCCTATACATCACGGAAGCATCTACATTAGCTGGTGAAAATGTATTTGGTTCGTTTAATAGTGATATTACTGATAACAAGATTGTTCTAACATTTTGTGTTGGATTCCACCTCTCACATGGTAATTCACCTGATTGAGGATCATCAACGGGTGGATGTAATATTGAAATACATAGATCTCCATTCTGAAAATAGAAATAAAACAATAATTAGATAAAAATTAGCTGAGTGAATTTTGAGGAAGAAGCTAACCTTGTAATATTAGATACTAAATTAAAAATCCTGATACTTAGTTCTAATTAAATTTAAAATCCTTGATAGGAATGGAAAGGGGGTTTTCTACTTTACAGAAATTAACAGTAATTGAACTAATTGATTAAAACATACATTTTACTAGAGATTGAATAGGAATACGAGTGGGGTGTGATGGTGGTGACCAGTAATGAATGTTCTACCAATACTTTTCGATTCATTATTGTAGTTTATATCACGTTTTTCTAGAATAAAATTGGACACTGTTTCAGTTTTTAAATCATTTAACAGCCTGTGTTAAAACAATGGGATATTTGAATTTTTATAATCCAATAGACCTTAAAATAGGAAGTAGGAACCAAGTGCATATTTTAGTGGAAAAAAAATCGATATATATTTTTTCGTTTAAATCAAAATGTTACAGCAAACTGCCATACAAATTTTGTGCATGTAACCCAAATAAAAACTAAATAAATATCGATACAATTTTATCAGTACATAGGAGGGCACTTATAAAAAATGATATTCATTATTTTGAAATCGATTTTTTTAACGTGCGTCGATTTTTTCCACTAATATGTGCACTTGGTTCCTATATACGTCAGAATAACAGTTTGACAGTTGAATGTGTCATCAAATTCTCATTATATCATTAAAATTTAATAGGATAATTGTATGTGGTTATGTTTTAACCACTATTATTCTTACTTTTTATTAATGATCTTTCATCCAATCTTGAAAACAATATGTTATTATTTGCGGATGATCTTAAAATATATGCTGTTATTAAAACTATTTTTGAGTTTTTGAGTTGCAGAAGGATTTTAATAGTTTATTTGACTGGTGCCAACTAGTCAAATAAACTATGGAATTAAATATAAATGCATAAATGTTTTGTTCTTAAAATCAAACCCAAAAATATAAGTTTAATTATCGAATAAACAACGTTGAACTTCAAAAGTTTTGCCCATCACCTAAGAATTATTATTGATATTAAACTGAGATTCAACCACCGCATTCAAGAATTAGTTAGCAAAGCTCTCAGAATGCTTGGTTTTATTATGCGAGTTACATCGAATTTTTGCAGTAATCAATCGTTTCTGGCCCTTTACCGCGCTCATGTTAGATCAATTACTGAACATTTAATACCATTTTTTAATTCAAATTCTGAGGTACATAGTAGAGCTTTGGAGAAAGTTCGGAGAAAATTCACTCGCTTACTTAACTTTAAATGAGATTACCATACGAACATCCTTCCCGCCTGGAGAGTCTACCTTCAAAATATCAGAAAAATCAATGACGAGCTTACGTTATAAACAATTCTAAAAAACATAAAAACGAAAGTTAAACTCAACAAAAATCCATTCAACATAAGGAAACCACTAACATTTAATGTCAAACCGTTTAAAACAAAATGCTCATAATATTTATTTTAATGATTTAGAATTTAATATTGGTTTTTTGCAATTTACAAAAAATATATATTTAACCTTTTAGACAATTTAATCCCCTTTAAGATTAAATTTAATTTGTGATATTTTATTAACTTTTTCTATTAGTTTTAATTTTAAATACTAATTTTATTTTATTATAAGTAATGTGTAAATCGTGTATGTGCTAGCAAGTAATTGGGAAAGATTTTTCCTTTTGCTAGCTATTTTTTTATGAAATAAATAGTTATATTTTACTTTGGTTTTTCGATTGTGATTGTTTCGTATATAGGTCTATTTTCAGTACTCTCGAATTAAATACACAATCGTAGGAAATTCTTCAAATAAATGGCCAAGTTTCATCCAACATGGCCAAAACCCAAAACTTCAGCCAAAACAAACGTAAGATTCCCAAACCAGCACTACAACCTAAATTTGACCACTATTGGTTACGAAATGATCAAGTTCCATTTAGAATGGCCTGATTCCAGAACACGTTAAAATCCCAATCCAGTTGTACATATCAAATTTGACCATAATTTGTTAAGAAATGGCCTAGTTTGCGGGAAAAAGCTTTTTGCGGGATTTTGAAAAGCGGCATTTTCAGTGCGATTTTTCAAAAGTTGGGAATTTGAGAATTTGGGATTTTGTAATCGTGCTTTCGCACCGCACCTATCCCGTTTTTAAATATATTCATTAAAAAAAAAATAATAATGAGAGCCATTTTTCTGCAGAGTGCATAAGTGTAACGTTCGAAACGAGTTTGCATACTTATTTTGACAGCGACCTGGAAACATTGATTGTTTTCAACGCAAAATTCTTCGAAGTATGTATACTTTTTTCATTACTTTTATTAATTTAACTTATTGATAATTTAAGTTATATATTTATACCAATTAAAATGCATTTGGGCAATGTAGAAACATAAAAGCTCGATATAATGTTTAAATGTGTGTTTATTTGATTTTTAGATGGAACTCGGTAGTACAAATTAATTCGGTCCGTTTGAACAGATTAATTAAAATAATGTCCTTCGCTGCTTACGACTTAATCTCACCTTTCAGGCAATTTTCTCGGAAAAACGTTTCGTCTTTTGAGGCGATCTAAGTTTGAAGCCAATTTTCAATTTCTTCGAAAGAAGTGAACCGGTGCCTGCCAAATCGTGTTGTATCCGACAACTATTAAAGAAGGAGCAATATCCGGAGAATACGGCGGGTGCGGTAAAATATCCAACTTGAGCGTTTCCAAATATTTTTTTACGACTTTTGAAGCGTGAGGCCGGGTGTTGTGATGCAGAAGAATAACTGCATCATGCCTTTCCTCATATTCCGGTCGTTTTTCTCGTAATGCACGGCTCAAACGAATTAATTGAAGTCTGTACCGCTCGCCCGTAATGGAATCGCCAGGTTGTAACACCTCGTAGTACACAACGCCTCTTTGGCCCCACCAGTTACAAAGCAAAACATAGAATACTTATTTGTGGAACCTAACTTATTCAAATTAGTATGCTGGTGAGATGACTCATTTTCTGTCTATTTCTTGCGAAAAAATCTAATTTGGTTGTCATTTTGCGTTGATATTTAAATGTCAATATTTAATTTTATTTAGATTTAGGATGATATTTCTATAAAACTAATGTATCTTTGTTGACAGCAGAATATATAAAGTGATTAAAAAAGAAATGTTCAGATTATATAATTTCGTATATTAAAACGTTCTTGCACAAATTGGTAGAGTTATAGAAAATGTAAACAGACGATGCGAAGTTTTCGTATATACATATCTATGTTATGGCGAAAATAATCACTGATTACAAGTAAAATAATTATTTCTCTATTAATTTAGATCCCAAATTAACCCTTTCTTGATTGCCTTAAGTAACATTTCAAATTTTATTCGCGATTTCCAACAAAGTAGCTGCCATTTGGTGGAGAAAATGTGAATGATAATTTGCTATGAACCAAGGGGGATTAAAACTGCCATAACACTGGATTTGACAATTCTCGTCCCCCTTGTAGACGTAGAAACCAACGCTATCTTTGGTGGAGAAAATGTGAATGATAATTTGCTATGAACCAAGGGGGATTAAATCTGCCATAACACTGGATTTGACAATTCTCGTCCCCCTTGTAGACGTAGAAACCAACGCTATCTACATTCGCTGAAAATCGTCAGTAAAATTTATAATATGAACCATCTAAAATTCATAACAACATAAATACGATTTAAAGAATATTTCGTTTTTATACTTCGAAATTGACGCTAAGCATTTCAGTTAGTACATAACTATTATGAATATTCGGTATTTTATTAAATTGTATACATTAAATTAATAAAAATTATGAATAAAATATTGGTTGAAGAATTTTCAATTGAAAGCATTCAATGTTTTCATGTTGCTGACAAAATAAGTATGCAAACTCACTTCGAACAATTTTGCTGGCAAAATGGCGGCAAATAAGCAAATAATGTGAAATTTTATTTACCAAAATCCGGAAAAAGAAATTGAAAAATTTTGTTCTATTTGCCAGAAAAAATCAATTTTTTTTTGATGTACATCAATTTTAAAAAATGTAATTTTTTTTTTTGATGGAGAAATACCAATACAAAATGAAACGTCAATTTTTTTAGAAACGTCAATTGGTGTTTTACACTGCTAATAAATGTGTTTTAAATTTATTTTGAAATATATTTTAATCGTTCATTAATAAATATGTGACGATTATTTGTTCGGAAATACATATATACATATAATTTCGTGTAGTGGAGTGCACAATTGATGTCGTTTTGACGTGCCATTTCTAAACTTCAAAATCCTATTTAATATCTCCAATACATGTATACAAAAAACCACATCAATTTTGATTTTTTGTTCTATTTGAACCATAAATTTCACATTGATTTGGAAAAATAAATAGAATTTCACATAAGTTTGAAATAAGTATCCGTTTCGAAAAGGGCCTATGTCCAATATTTAAAAATCTTATCAAAACTCGCTTTATGGGGCAGTTACGTGCGACCAACATTTTTCTTCTGCAAAATGAGAAAGATATAACATTGACTTTTTGCACATGAGAGAAGAGAAAAGAAATATATCCCAACAAAATTTTGCAGAAGATTTTTAAGTCTATAAAGTCTTTTTAAGACTATACAGCAAAAACCACTATAAAATGTTGCCATAAAATATATTCGATTCGAGTATTTTTATGGCAACATTTTTAAAATTAACAAGAAAAAAAATTATTTCGTATTTATAAATGTTGAGGATTCATAATAAAAACAGACGCCATAGGTAAAAATGTAAATTTCGCATTTGACTTTATTAAAAATAAATTAATAATGACCCTATAAAAAAAATTACGCCATTACTATATATGTTTATTTCTTTCTGGCATATTGAATATTTTTATATAGCGGATCCTAGTAGAAGAAAACAATTTTCTTTACGATCGCGCTTTTTGGTACTCAAAGAGTTAACCAATATGTAGACGCCATATTTTTGTGCCGTTTATGTATTTTCGATTTTTTTTATATTTAACATTTTATTTTTAAAATGTATGAAATTTAAAATAAATTTACTTATAAAATTTTATTAAAACGTATAAAATTAATTTATGATTAAAAAAATGTTAAATATAAAATATATTAGCATGTTAAATAATGACACTCCACAGCTCGAGAGCAGACGTAATGTGCTGAGAAAAGGAAATAAGCACCATAACAATTAAACCGATTCGCCCGGATCGCGCTATTTTGATACTGTTCATCATACAAATGACACAAATACGAACAAAAGAAAAATATAAATACAAAGACATAATTGTGTATTATACACAGTATACGTATTCGATTTTTTTTTGCTTCACTAATTTTAAATGAGTAACTCACGAGACAAATACGGTCTTACTTTGGTACCGGTTAAATCCATGCTGGAATAGAATAAATATTGTGCTCAAAGTAACAACCAAAAATTGTATTTACTTATTTTTATTAGTTGGGAACAATTACATTTTGAAGTTAAACAAAACGTGAAAACACAACTAAAGATATCTATTTAAATAGTAATATCACCGAATAATATTGAATATTATTAGAAATCGTAACTAATTTACAACCGGTAGAATAGAATTATTCTATACCAGCAAAAAAGTTGGTTTAAAACAATTCCAATTTGGAATTACATATATGGGATTGTTGTTGTAAATTTCTCAAAGTAAGACCGCAAAAATCGATATACAGATCTTTCGTCCGTTACTGTTGGTCTACTGTTCGAAAATTATTACGAAAATATTTTGTATACATACTTAGGATTAGTACCAAACTTACTTCTCTGGTAACAAATACTTTGTGCTATCTGCTATTACCTCGAAAATAACGTCTGATTTTTCTAAAACAATTAAAAAACATTTTTCTACTTTATGATAATTACTTAAAAATTTTGAAAGCTATGTGTGCCTCTTTTCACTAAATCGATTTTTTAAATACACTGTATCTCAGAGGGTGTCACTCCCAAACGAGGTGCCCTATTCCTGAATACGATACGAAAACGAAACTACAAAATTCATATTTGAATTGAATCAGATTCGTACGATTCTTATTTAAAATTGAATAGGAATCTTGTACTTCCGTTTTCGTGTCGTATTCAGGAATAGCGCCCCTCAGGACATGGTGTAAATAAACATATTAATTAATATATTGAATTTTATAAATATGTATGTTGATTCCATTTTCATTCTTTTCGATACCATTTTCGGAAGATCAACTCAGAGTATATACATGTACAATTAATGTACGTAATTTCAAAATAGGACTGAAATGATTCCGAGGGCCAATTTTACAGTTTGTTGCTCTTCGCACATTAATAATTTTGTTAGATCGGATTTATAAAATTCCAGTTTATCAATTACTCGCCGAATAAACCAGTTGCGGATAAACAATAAATTCCTTTTATTTTTGTTTTAATTTCATTTCTTTTTGCTCTTATCTATTTTTATCTAAATTTACTAAGGAAGAATCAGTGATATTCCCATTTACTTGGCAGGCGGAATCCAATTAATCAGAACTAGTGGCACCCGTTAGCGGTTCAGTTACGAGATGGATGGGCTGTTCCAAACAATATACACAAGAAAATTGAGCCTGAATGCAATGAGTTATCAAATACTTAAAATATAAAGCAAGATTGGTCTTGTTTGGATTTCTGGTAGAATCCTCGAGCCGTAAAACATTTCTGTTGAAAGAATTTTTATGGATATCGCACAACGTGATCACATATATTCAACCACCATTTAGTAAAATAAGTGAGTAACAGCGATTGACAAACTTCAGCTTGCAATAATTTGTCAACATTCTGGCACTCCTGCAAGGGAAGGTATTTGTGTGATACCACCTCTGGCGATATATGGTTCAAAGTTAATTCGTTACCATAAGACCATTGTGCAAAATTCCATTTTATATTTTATGAAGCCTTCATATTATGCACATGGGCAAATACATTATTATTTTAAATGTCTTTATTGATTTATTACTCTGTAAATCACATTGTATATTACATTTTATACAACCACACCACCAAAAATCAAGAATTTTTGTTTTCGTTTTTGTGTACAAGTGGATTGTACCAGTGCACCTAGATACTAATGGCCTCATTGCTTTAAAAATTTTGCTATATGACGTCATTTTATGTCGACGATTTCAATCTTTGGTATGGCATTAAAGTCAAATAAATGATCCGAGTTTTTTATATTTGGTAAAAAATAATTTACATATTATATTATTATCAAAATATGCATTAAACATTTCGTTAAACCCTTAAATGTTATGTATTTATTTAGACATAAATTTGATGACGTAACAAGCAGTATTGCCTTGTCTTCTAGGTGCATTGATTGTACATTCATTAAGCAATTCATATATACTTAACGGCATAAGGTCTTGTCTACCATAACGAATTTGAATTCAAAGATCACAATGACAAATATTTATTAAACAATTAATTACAAAGTTATTGAATTTACTACTTGCTACTACCGTAGCATTGTATTTAATTAAAATATATTTAATTTAACAACAATAAAATTACGGAAAATTATTTTCTGTACATAAATATTTTTTTTTAAATTAAGGTTACTTGACGAAGGTCGTAAAAGTTTATATAGATTTGTTTCTCATAAATGAATTACATTTACATTGTATGAAAGCAAATAAAAAATGGAAGTACATATATGATAGTATTAATGTGCATATTTTAACTCAAAACAAGAATTCTATGCACGATGACTTTCCTAATTCTGAACTCACACATAAATCTAAAATCAACAAATTGGAAGGCAAACAAAAATTCCCTTGAATAACAACATCATAGGATTACGAACGATAAATTCACCTTCATTTCTATAAATAAATTATTGACATTCAATCAATTTCTGTAACAAACAAAAATCAATAAGTTTAATACACCGAAGAGTGTGCACAATTTAATTGTAATCATTAAAATTTGAATGGTTAAGAATTTCTCGGGTTGAACGAACTGAAAAACAAATATGGATTAAATGACTTACCTCGTACACGTTTGGATGCCATACTTTTGTTAAAAATCTAATTGACGGTGGCGAATATGGATAATCCGGTGGGAATTTCATATGAGCCTAAAAATAAAAATGTAAAACGTTGTGTTCAATAATTATATTGTAAATAAATCATAATCATTTAAATTCATTAAAAATATAGTAACATATTCAAATAATATTGACAGCAAATAAAGATTGTTGAACAAATTCACTAAATAGAATTTGACTGGAAGAAGTTTAGTAAATTTAATCTAACGCGGTATTTGTCAATCTACGAGTAAATATTTTTAATAAATTTCAAAGGATTATTAGACTAGATTAGACTACATACGATACACACTCGATGTTAGCTGATTATTTATCTCCAAGACGAAAGTAAAACATATTTTTTATATTGCTGAACAGATATATAGGGTTGATCATGAGATTTATCAACAATGTTTCTATTTGTTTTAGAAATTAAACACGAAATTGCAAACGTAACCAGAGTTTAAGAAGATAACTTGTAAAACCGCTCTTTTACAAAATATGAAATTTTTGATAACCCTTTCTGTGACAGACGGGTATATAAATTAATAACTCGCAGAGTTGCCCAAATTATCATATTGAAGACGTTATCTGATGAAAAGCATTAGCATAAAAACGTGAATTCACGTTATCCGTGTTCATGTGTTTAATAAATATTTGTTTTTTTCTGCCGAATAATGTCAATCCGCGGTTCCACACTTTCATTCTTTCGTCGTGATTCTTTCCTTGTTTCCTTCGCCTTCACCAACAAGCTGTTTTTAGTTTGTTGGTAAAGGGGAAGGAAACTAGGAAAGAATCACGGCGAAAGAATCAAAATGTGGAATGGCGAAATGGTGAAAGTTGTTGATTTTATTTTTTAGTAATAAGAAAAATTTTGAAATTTAAAATGATTAATTCTGTTTATGAACCTGACAAAGTACCATCTATCGCCTTAAATACTGTACTAGCTACTTGATTCTGCCACTGTGGACGTATTATGAAATTTTCGATATCATGTTTTGCACTATTTTAAAACTAACCGATAGCGTCTTTTTCGGTATCATGGAAAATTTACGTAATCTCTTATTAATGTGTTGCTTATCCGTGTGAATACAATATTAAATATTGGATTAAATAATTTTAATTATACAGGGTGTCCCAAAATTCGCGTATCAAACGAAGCAGGGTGATAGTGGAGCTCATTTCCAACAAAAACAGCCAAGTAAAGTTTTTTCGAATTGTTGATGGTGCAAAAGTTATTCCACTTTTGTGTTTTTTAGTAAAATCGCACTCACCAAAACATCAATTTAAAAGAAAACAAGAGTTCTTTTGTTTAACTTTTTTTTTAATACAATCTAGAAGAGTGTGCCTTTTCAATAAAATCATTTTTATAAGCTGCATTATCTTCTGTCAAATAAAAACTTTGGTTTTGTAAACTTTTTTTGTTTCTCAAAATTCTTTGTTGATGTTTAAGTAACACAAGCGGGAAAAGAATGTACTACAGAAAATTGACCCACAATGAGAAAAATATGCGACACTAATGCAGATTTTAAAATGGTATCACATGTGACTAGCCACATTAGAATGTTTTTTATCAATTTTTTCACAAAGTAACTCGTATTTATTAAAAAAAGCACTTTTTGGGTTCTAAAATAGACGCTTTGTCAGAAATAAAACAAAATGAATAAAATAAAAACTAGGTCATGCAACTCCTGCATCCTGTGGAGTCTAACGGTGTCTTAACCACGCTTCTTCAATCAATATTAGCTACTTCAAATTTTTCAAATAATCTTCATAAAAATTCACAAAAAATATTGATCGGCTATAGTCGTCATTTGCGTGAACGTGGTAGGACGGCTATAGCCGTCATTTGTCTCTGAAGGCGGCGGAAATATATCGAACAATTGATAACAAAAACAATTGATATGTTATCTGGAATGTCTGTCTTTATCTTCGACGTATTACTGAATAATTAACAAATACATGCATTAGTACACTTCGTACGACTGATGTTCCTTTTTTTATTAATTAAAATATGCAGGACGGCTATAGCCGTCATTTGCCTACAAATCACGGCTATAGCCGTCATTTGCAGGAACGAGTTAATGAGCTACGATATTTACATGTGAACAAAATATTTGTATAATGGACCAATACACATTACAAAAAACGCCATAGAGGTGGACATCCAAAAACAGCAACATCGCCAGAATGGTTCGAAAGATGAAGGCTAGAATTCAACATAATCCACGACAAAGTGCAGTTCAATTGGTGAAAAATTTCAATGTCTGCTCGTAGCATGGGACGCATATTACAAAATGAACTACGATTGGAGCCCTACAAAACACAAAAAGTGCAAGATTTAAAACCGGCATAAAAGACAGTTCGCCTAGCAAGAGCAAAGGTGTTAAAATACTTGCACGTTGGTGGCGCGCTTTAGAATTTGGTCTTGTCTGATGAAAAAAATTTTAGGGTTCAGCAAACAAGCAAAACGATCGTGTTTGGTTAGAGTGCAAATCAAAAGACAATTTAGACCAGAGAATCGGTCTGCGAAAGTAAGAAATCTACCGTGTACCCCATTTTCTTGATTTTTCTACTTCGTAAGGGAGGACGTTAAAAGCGAACCGCGAAAGAGTTGGGAGTGTTTCGGCCCCAGAACAAATTGTAAAGCATGATACAAAAATTTCTCTCTACAGATATGCTCAATAGCTTGTATTCAAAATAAACAACCAAATTGGTGAAACCAATTTATTACTGTTTTATCTACTCAAACACATTAAAAGTTTGAAACAGACAATGAGAGGAATAAAATAAAAAGTAAAATTTATCGTAATACCCGAACTTTAATTGTGTTAACCTGTGGCCCTATTCTGGTAATCCCCTGGGAATAGAGAACTGGGGACAAATTTTACATAGCTTTTATCTATAAATAAGCTTTTTCTTGCCTACTGAGAAAAATAAAATAAAATAAAATTTACATCAATATTTGTAAATTGGGAATAATTTTTCCATAACGTATTTACCTGGGAAAGTTATTCTCAATTTTATTTAGTTTTCAAAAAAAATTACCACTAACTTTTTACCTTAATATGCCAGAAAAAAAATATTTAAATGGAATTTAAATGGAATTCTTTCTCCAATTCTCTATTCTCGGGAATTGCCAGAATAGGGCCACTGGTAGAAGGTATCGAGCTTTTAAATGGGTTGAAAAAAAAAATGGTTTCACCAAAACACATACTAATATTTAGTAGCGACAACCGGTTGCTATTGAGCCTATCTGATAGAGAAATTTTCGTACCATGTTGCAAAGTTAATAAACAACTTTCAAAGCTCTAAAAAAGGACGGATACATAAGAATAATGGTATATTTTAACTTTAAACGCTTCCTGAAAACAGCAACTACTAATAACCGCCCAAGAATGGGACGTAAGGACCCCAGCAAATATTAAAGCCATCAATGAGAGACCGCCGAAATTGTGCTTGATCTGCAAGAAAAACTGCTCGGGAACTGCAAATCAACCGTGAATAGCTCGAAAAATATTCTAAGATGATCTAAACTAAAGCCCTTTAAGAACGTTAAGTTCGTGGAATTTCTGAACCCTAAAATAAACGCATTGAAGCTCCAAACACATTCTAGCTTGGCACGCAGGGGATGTAATTATATTCTCTGATGAGAAATTATTTAACCTTGAGCAATTCCACAACCCCAAGAATAACGAAATTTGGTCTGCTGGCATTAATGACCGGAAGACAAAAGATAGATTTCTAGATTCCAGAATAATGCGTCAGTCATGATTTGAGGCCCCATCAGCTCAAGAGACAAATTACCCTTAATTTTTATCGAACAAGGTATAAATATCAATGTAAAATACTATTTGGAGGAAGTATTGAAGAAAAATGACATGCCAAATGTTTATTTGGAGATGATTATTATTACATAGTTAACAAAATAATGCGTGCCTCTTTCAAAGCCTGTGAAAGAAGATTGAGCTCCCAGTTAAAGAATAATTATTCCAAAACACTTCTTATAAATAGTAGATATGTGGCTACTTTTAAGAATTGAAATAAAATACATATAATTTAAATTTTATTATAAATTTAACATATTAGGTTCTTCTTTTGTATCAGAATATAATGTTTTTAATTTTTAATTAGGTAATACATTTAATAGCTTTTTTGAGCTTTTATTTTTGATCCCCAATTGAGGCCTATGGACACAAGACAAAAAAAGAAAAATCGAACAGCTTGGAGAAATATTTCATTATATTTTACTCATATTGAACCAATACAAAATAAAAATTTACATAAAAATTACATACAGTCGTGTGAAATATAATAGGTAATTCTATGAAATTTTAAATAATACATTTTCTTTCAAAATCATCAATCAAAAATTGAAACATAGTTTTTTTAATTGTCAGTCTCTTCTAGAAAACAATACATTTATTACAATATTACTTCATTGTGATCGCAGATCGAACTATCGTATTTAATTTTAATTTATTTATGACATCTGTGCAAATTAATAGGAAAATTTAAGCAATCTTGTTAAAAAATAGTTATTCGTTGGAATTAATTGATTTTTACATAAAGATTTAATATTTGGTGATGTACCCATTATTTTTAAGCACCACGTTACATCGCCGCCCCATAGAAAGTATCAGTAATGGACATCTTTCACCTGGGATGCTCCATCAACCGTTTTGAACGTTTTCTCAAAGCTCATTTATATTTTTTGGTCTCGGCAATTTACTTAAACCACGTTTTAACTCACCCCACAGGTTTTCTATTGGGTTTAGATCGGGAGACTGACCTGGCTTTTTCATTATATGAATTTTATTTGCAGTAAACCAGTCTTTTACCATATTCGCCGTGTGCTTCGGATAATTGTCCTGCTAAAACACCCAGCAAAGGAGCGTGTTTGGAACAGCATACGGAAGCATGGTATCTCTTAAATGTCCGCCATATAAATTTTTTATCAAGATTTTCGTGGACCCATCATATAGACATATGCTTCACAGTTTTTACTGTACAGCGCGGGTCGAACTTTTTTAGTTTTGGGTCGTCAGACACATTGTTTGGTGCAATCCGACCCGAAAAATTTAATTTTTGTTTTTTTTCGGACCACAACACGTTCCGCCATTTTGTTATGGGCCAATCCAAATGGTCTTGTATGGTGCTGTAGGGTCTATATGCTGAGTCTACCGAAATCTTGGTAAACAAATTTATATGGAGGACATTTAATGGACATCATGCTTCCGAATGCTGATGAAAACATGCCCGTTTGCTGGGTGTTTCAGCAGGATAATTATCCGAAGCACACAGTGAAGGTGGTAAAATACTGGTTTGCTGCAAATAAAATTAATATAATGGAATGGCCAGCTCAATCTCCCGATCTAAACCCAATACAAATTTTGTGGGGTGAGTTAAAACATGGTTTTAGTAAATTGCCGAGACCAAGAAATATAAATGAGCTTTGAGAAAACGTTCAAGATGGTTGATGGAGTATCCCAGATGAAAGGTGTGAATCACTGGTAGATTTTACGGGTAGGCGATGTAAGGTGGTGCTTAAAAATAATAAGTACATCACCAAATATTAAACCTTTATGTAAAAATCAATTAATTCCAACGAATAAATATTTTTTAACAAGATTGCTTAAATTTTCCTATTAATTTGCACAGATGTAATAAATAAATTAAAATTGAATACGATAGTTCGATCTGTGATCAAATGAAATGTGATATTTGAATTTTGATTTATAGATGGAAAATGTGTAAGAATCCCAACAATCAGTTTCGAACGGATGAGATTATTGATTTGAAAAAATCAGTCTTCTCATCAGGTCGCGACGACTGACGTTGTATTATTTTACATGGAATATTGTCTATAGAGCAATACCATGTAGTTGTACTACTAGCAAATTACTGCATAGCGTACGAAATTCGATTCTTTTTTACATTTATCATCTATATTATATTTTTGCAACTAACTTTTTCGTGTGTTTACTAATTTTATTATATTTTACTTTTTGGTTTTTTCGATAGTAATAATCAAAAAGCAAAATATAATAAAATTAATAAACACACGAAAAAATTAGTTGCAAAAATATAATATAGATGATAAATGTAAAAAAGAATCGAATTTCGTACGCTATGCAGTAATTCGCTAGTAGTACAACTACATGGTATTGCTCTATATATATATAGACAATATTCCATGTAAAATTATACAACGTCAGTCGTCGCGACCTGATGAGAAGACTGATTTTTTCAAATCAATAATCTCATCCGTTCGAAACTGATTGTTGGGATTACTATCGAAAAAACCAAAAAGTAAAATATATATAATGAAATGATATTGTAATAAATGTATTGTTTTCTAGAAGAGACTGACAATTAAAAAAAACATGTTTCAATTTTTGATATTGTAAATTTTGTAAAAGAAAATGTATTATTTAAAAATTTCATAGAATTACCTATTATATTGCACACGACTCTGTATAAGTAATAAATAACATAATATTCAATATTTATGTAAAAAATAACTATCCACTATAAAATTCCTCCAAACAATCCATATGAATTCCTACGTCACAGAGACGACATCGCTTCCTAGCTATTTTTATTTATTTTTCAAATAGCTCTATGCATGTATTCCACAGTGAAACAATTATAAACGTCAAAATTATCTGTAGGCCAAACATTCTTGTAATTAGGTTGTGCAACTAAGTTTTTCCTCGACCTTTTTTTATATTTTTTTTTGTTAACACCCCTATTCTCATAGTCGTGTCACTTCATGTGAATAGAGACAGATCGAATTATTTTAAAATAATTTAACTGTTGAGGCAGTTGGCATTACAGGAGAGAGTTAATACAGTAAATTGGCACCTTGGAATTCAGAACATTATCTATAATTCCGCAATTACTAATAGCAATTTCTTTCCAAAAATTAAAAATAAATTGAATTTTTTGTATGTCAAAGAACACGATACACGATTGATTTTTTTTGGTAGTGTATCTGTGAAAAAATGATATTCCAGTTTGACTTGAGTTTGTCAAAATATCACGGTCAACTAGTCAAAAAAATTTTAATGTTTATGTTTATATTTGTTGAAGTGTTTATGTTTATATTTTTGACGTAAACATATTTATGTGTTTGTAAACGTCAAAAATAAATCTAACGAAATGTTGAGATTTTTCAAAAGTGATTGCGATCAAAAAAAAAATCAGTTTTTTTACTTGGAAAGAAATTGCAACGGTATTTCAATCAAAAATTTTTGATCTCAAATCAATTTTTTTGATTTATAATAGCAATTTCTTTCCAAAAATAAAAAAATAAATTGATTTTTTTGTATGTCAAAGAACACGATACACGATTGATTTTTTTTGTAGTGTATCTGTGAAAAAATGATATTCCAGTTTGACTTGAGTTTGTCAAAATATCACGGTCAACTAGTCAAAAAAATTTTAATGTTTATGTTTATATTTGTTGAAGTGTTTATGTTTATATTTTTGACGTAAACATATTTATGTGTTTGTAAACGTCAAAAATAAATCTAACGAAATGTTGAGATTTTTCAAAAGTGATTGCGATCAAAAAAAAATCAGTTTTTTTACTTGGAAAGAAATTGCAACGGTATTTCAATCAAAAATTTTTGATCTCAAATCAATTTTTTTGATTTATAATAGCAATTTCTTTCCAAAAATAAAAAAATAAATTGATTTTTTTGTATGTCAAAGAACACGATACACGATTGATTTTTTTTGGTAGTGTATCTGTGAAAAAATGACATTCCAGTTTGACTTGAGTTTGTCAAAATATCACGGTCAACTAGTCAAAAAAATTATAATGTTTATGTTTAAATTTGTTGAAGTGTTTATGTTTATATTTTTGACGTAAACATATTTATGTATTTGTAAACGTCAAAAATAAATCTAACGAAATGTTGAGATTTTTCAAAAGTGATTGCGATCAAAAAAAAAATCAATTTTTTTACTTGGAAAGAAATTGCAACGGTATTTCGATCAAAAATTTTTGATCTCAAGATCAAAAATTTTTGATCTCAAATCAATTTTTTTGATTTATAAATCAATTTTTTTTGGAAAGAAATTGCTATAAATCAATTTTTTTGATTTATAAATCAATTTTTTTTTGGAAAGAAATTGCTATAAATTTCGAAAAAAGCAAAAACACTTCTAGAAGGCAGAAAAATTAAATTTATCGATCAATTTCTTTATTTTCTGATGAATAAATAAAAAACAATCTAAGTTTTCTGTCAAAAATTTAATTTTTAACAATTTTTTTAACTGACACGCATCCCCAATAGGAAACTTATGACTTTTCCCTTACAGAAAAGTAGGACAATTTTTTTGAGAAACAAAACATTTTTGTTCGTTAGGTTGGTAGTTTCCTTATGAAAAAGTTATCAATTTTTAACTTTTGCCTTATGATTTAATGCCAATTATTTATTATTATGATTCAAATCAATAGACCTGTTTACTTATCTGTCAAAATATGAACGTCAAAATTATCTGTAGGCCAAACATTCTTGTAATTAGGTTGTAGTTGCTACATTTTTAAAAATATATTCAATTAAAGTGAAAAATATATTTGTGATTGCATTTTATTTTGTTATAAAATATATTTTGTATTGATCACTAACTTAGTTTAATTTACTAGTAATTTAATTTATTTTAATATCACATATATATAACATATCACACATATAATTAAATTTAATTTAATTAAAAAAGCAAAATTCACAAACCATATACAGTTTTAATAGTTTGTGTGGCCTACAGATAATATTTTATCTGTCAAATTTTTTTAAGTAAACAGGTCAACCTCTTGATACGTAACAAAATATAAAATTCTAACATTTTTTGTTTTGGAGGTTAAAAATTAATACATTTATCAAAATTTTGTAACAAATAAATAATAATGAAGTATGGTTCAGTTCGAATTTTATTCTTTCTGTTGGGTATGCTTTTGATAAGATAAAAGTAAAAGGCAAAAGTTATAAGGAAAAGTTTTTTGCATTGGGGATGCGGTGTTATTCACTAACGGCCTAAATAATTTTAAATTTAAATAAAAAAATTTTGTTCCTGAGACAAGACTTCCAAACACATCAACAGTGCTTTGAGTGGAAACTATTATCGGATATCTGATTTAGATCTTGTGAGGTCTTTCTAATTTGGCTCTAGTCTAGTTTAACTGATTTAAGTATTGTGGGGTCTTTCTAATTTGGCTCAAGGTAATAGAGTTAACCTTGATAACCTTAAGGACCGTTCTACACTTGGCTAAATTTTGTGTCACGAGCTTTGTTTTCATTTCACAGCTTCCCGTGTTGGTTTTTAAAACTCAAATAAGAAAAAAAAAACAATGTTGCCCTATCTATACATGCAACAATATATTTAAATGTGTTATTTTCGCCTTGGAGATATATAATTAGCTCACGTTGTTCCAAATATGAGCGATGTTAGTTATGTCCAAAGCGAAAATAAAATATTTTAATATATTGCTGCACGTAATCTGCAAATTTCCCAACAAAGCTTTCTTATTTTAGATTTAGAAATCAAAGCGCTAAGCTATGAGATGAAGATTTAGCTTGAATCGGAAAAAAAACATAGCTCGTGTGCAACGGGCCTAAGACTTTCTAAAATGTATTGGTTGGTTAGCCAGGCAAAACATAATCGAATTAAATTGTCGTACCGTGCCGTGTGTTAATAGGTATTGTGCCGACCGTTTTCGTTAAACTGATTTAGTCTGGAGCTATATTTCATAAAATATGTTGTCGCGTCAGATTTTAGTAATAAGATTTTCCATGTAAAATATATAATGTACTCGTTCATTTTGTTCCCACAATATTAGGGTTGTGAGTAATCAGTTTATATTAGTTATGGTGATAGCAACCACGAACCCGGAATTAATGAATATGACAGAACTAAAACATAGTACTAATTTAAAATTTGTTAAGAGCAACAGTGCCTTAACATAAATATTGATCAATTACACTTTTAGAATAATACAGGCGTATATAAATTTTCTAAGGACTAACTAATGAGCCATAGTGGCGATTTAAAGCCAGATAATAATGACTCGTATACTTATACTTATTATACAACTTCTATGGCTCTTACCGTAATCACGGAACACTTGCCTACATACATACCCTAATAAAAGCCAAATCGCCGTATAAAAAATATCATTTAATCCGTAGTTGGTTTGCCTTGAGGCTGTTCGTAAACTCTACATTGTTACAACTGTCATTGTTAGTATGACGTATGTGCTTAACAATGATTTTGTTACAAATGTCAATGATTTTAAAGATGATTGACAATGATCAATAAAAAAACCTATAATAAAACGCAAAATAGAAAACTAATTTCTATTCCCTTCAATATGAAAATAATTTTTAAACCAGATATCCGTAAACTTAGAGTATTAAAATTATGATTTTTAAATAATACTCAATTAGATGCATAGTAACGGGTGATTTTTTTGTGGTTAGGATTTTCATGCATTAGTATTTGACAGATCACGCGGGATTTCAGACAAGGTGTCAAAGAGAAAGATGCTCAGTATGCTTTGACATTTCATAATGAATAGACTTACTAACGAGCAACGCTTGCAAATAATTGAATTATATTACAAAAATCAGTGTTCGGTTCGAAAAGTGTTTCGCGATTTACGTCCGATTTATGGTCTACATAATCGACCAAGTGAGCAAACAATTAATACGATTGTGACCAAGTTTCGCACTCAGTTTACTTTATTGGACATTAAACCAACCACACGAATGCGTACAGTGCGTACAGAAGAGAATATTGCGTCTGTTTCTGAGAGTGTTGCTGAAGACCGTGAAATGTCGATTCGTCGCCGTTCGCAGCAATTGGGTTTGTGTTATTCGACGACATGGAAGATTTTACGCAAAGATCTTGGTGTAAAACCGTATAAAATACAGCTCCTGCAAGAACTGAAGCCGAACGATCTGCCACAACGTCGAATTTTCAGTGAATGGGCCCTAGAAAAGTTGGCAGAAAATCCGCTTTTTTATCGACAAATTTTGTTCAGCGATGAGGCTCATTTCTGGTTGAATGGCTACGTAAATAAGCAAAATTGCCGCATTTGGAGTGAAGAGCAACCAGAAGCCGTTCAAGAACTGCCCATGCATCCCGAAAAATGCACTGTTTGGTGTGGTTTGTACGCTGGTGGAATCATTGGACCGTATTTTTTCAAAGATGCTGTTGGACGCAACGTTACGGTGAATGGCGATCGCTATCGTTCGATGCTAACAAACTTTTTGTTGCCAAAAATGGAAGAACTGAACTTAGTTGACATGTGGTTTCAACAAGATGGCGCTACATGCCACACAGCTCGCGATTCTATGGCCATTTTGAGGGAAAACTTCGGAGAACAATTCATCTCAAGAAATGGCCCGGTAAGTTGGCCACCAAGATCATGCGATTTGACGCCTTTAGACTATTTTTTGTGGGGCTACGTCAAGTCTAAAGTCTACAGAAATAAGCCAGCAACTATTCCAGTTTTGGAAGACAACATTTCCGAAGAAATTCGGGCTATTCCGGCCGAAATGCTCGAAAAAGTTGCCCAAAATTGGACTTTCCGAATGGACCACCTAAGACGCAGCCGCGGTCAACATTTAAATGAAATTATCTTCAAAAAGTAAATGTCATGGACCAATCTAACGTTTCAAATAAAGAACCGATGAGATTTTGCAAATTTTATGCGTTTTTTTTAAAAAAAAGTTCTCAAGCTCTTAAAAAATCACCCGTTACTTTTATCAAACACATTGACCACATAAAAAATTTCATTCAAAAATTATTTTGTTTAGGTATTGATGTGAAAGAATATTTTTTCGCTTGATTGTAGCATATTTAGTACTTTGACAGCTGGAAAGGCAGTCTCAAGTAGAGTTGAGAATGACATTTGTAACAATGTTAAAACGAGTTTACGAACGACAAAAAGCACGTGGTTGTTGTTACAATGTTAGTTTCCGAACGATTTCCACGGATGGATTTCAAGCTGTCATTGTTAACAATATCGTAACAATGTAGAGTTTACGAACAGCCTCCTTGCCATATTCTAGTGTCATTGAAATCGATCTCTCTCTCTCTAAGATGTACACATGCGATAAAATAACCCAGGGTTTCAAAGATAATAGGCGTTATATAGAAGCAATTACCAAGAAGCAATTTATTTAGTTAGCTTGTTTTATGCAAGTTTCATATGGAACCAATATTATAAATTTTGCGGAAAATGCGGTATTCTACAGTAAGGTAACTTGGAAGATCCTTCTTTCTAGAAGACATAAGAATTTATTCAACTAAATTTGCGTTATTAGGATTTTAACGCAAATTATATACATATATGTATATATTATATGATTCGCTTAGGTATTAACCCTAATGTGGACTCTCAATAAAATTTTTACATTTTATGAGAACTTCTTGTTCAATTGGTATAGATTACGAACATACTTAAAAATGAGAAATGTTACAACTTGGACGAACGTGAAAAAAATAAGTTAATCACTCAAATTAAGATATTTTTTCTTCACTCACATGAGGGTTAATGCCTCAACCAGTCAGACTTAAGAGCTTAAGTTACACGCCGATTGCACCACTTCGGTTAGTGCTACAATCACCAAAATTTTATAGGCTTCACGTCATAAATAAACAACTGACCTCTAAAAATTTGGTGGTCGTACCGCTCTCCTAAGTGGTCCAAAACGGAGCACAACTTAAGAACTTGTCTGACTGGTTGAGGCATAACGCATAGGTACGTATATTTTTAAGGTTTTAAAATATACTTATGGTATGGTAAACATTAATGAGTCACTATCCTACCACATGCATATTTTATTACATGTATGCGTTGCAAAAACTCTTTGCATAAACATTCGATCAGGAAATATACCTAACCTCACAAGTTGTGTTCTAAAATTGGCAGCAGTTGCCATAAAAAATAGAAACCATTTTGGATTAATTTCTTAACTTTTCCAAAAATCGATTAAAGTTTTTTATTCTAGAAAATTGTTCACTTACTTTAAAATAACCCCCTTGATACATTGTATCTGGTGGTCCAAATATTGCAACTTCCCATTCAAATAAGTTGTCTTCATTTATTAACTTAACACGGAAACCTTCAACGGGTTCCTCTTGCAGACTTTTATATTCTAACGCAAGTGCCCTTACAGCGGAACTCGTAGGTACAGACATTATTTTATTGTTTATATGGTTTTAATTGAAATTTATTATTAACTAAATTAAGTCAATAAAAAGCCCGTGATAGGGCACACAAATTGAATTTACAATAAAAATAGAAAGTTTTTTGTTTCGTCGTATTTTGGAAACAAAGAAATTTCGTTTTAATTTTATTTTTATTGAGTCACCGAAAATTCACCAAAAAATTATATATTTTTAATAAGATCACACAATATAATTCTCATTTGTATTGTCGAACGAAAATTAGTTTTTAATTTGTTTTATAAATTGCACTGGTACATAAATTGAATTGTAATCGAACAGAAAAATAAAAATAAAAAAAATTCAAGATTTTAATGATGGCGGTCCCACAGAAATATTATGAAAAGTAAAAAACAAAATACACTTAAAATTTCGAGAAAATTGACCTTTTCACTTCAACAAAAATTATTTTTGCTATTTTGTTTTTCGTAATTATTTATTATATCACACAAGCAAATGTAGTTTACTTATTTTTTTCCTTTTATAACAAATTAATTACAGAAATTTTTAAAAATAATTTAATGTTTTTCTGTGATTAATCAAAACAATAATTTTTGGGAGATTTCCAATCGAACTAAAAATTGCTTTGATTTTAGAAAAAACAAAACAGCTGTTTCTTTGTGTTGAGGAAAAATGTGTGTTGTTTAAACAATTGGGGGATACGGGCTGCCAGATCAAATGTATTTATTGAACTCAACTAATCAATCACAGATGGCAGTAATATTGTTTAAAACGATTGTGGTCTTTCTTTGGTGTAAGCAATTCCCATTCTGAATAGGAATAAATATTGTGCTCAAAGTAACAACCAACGATTTTTTTAAATTTATTTTTTTAGTTGGTAACAATTACATTTTGTCTTTCAAAATAACTTAAAAATGCAACTAAATATATTCAATTATATTTAATTGAATGTATTTAGTTGAATTTTTAAGTTATTTTGATGTGTTGTTATTTTGACTATTGTAATGTGCTAGAACATTATTACAAATCGTAACTAATTTCTCATATTGTTTAGAAAAATGCAATGTCAAAATAACAAAATTCACTTTTACATTTCTATTGCCAACAATTAAAAATAAAATTATTTACTTAAGGACTAGACACACCAAGCGTCGACGGCGAGCGGCGAATTTAAATATGCCTTAATTTATGTATGTCTTGTATAGAAACGATAGTACAAACAATTATATACCAATTTTTTATAAAAAATATTACAAATTTTGGATTTTTAATATAAAAATTGTAATTTTAAGAAATTATATCGAATGAAGTTGCATCCGCCGTCGCGAAATTATGTCCCACACCAAGCGGCCAAAAAAATTCGTCCATCGCCGTCGAACATAACCTAAAAATAATGTTATTTCAATTGTGGTCCATACATTTCGAATTCGTGATTCACGTATGCTCTCATATTATTTACCAATAATAAAGATTTATAAAACAAAAATTGAAAATTCTCAAAATTATTGAAAACAACAAAGGCGCCGCGCCGCTCTTGGTGTGAACGGATATGCGCGTCGAGTTGTATGGATCATTTGGAATTTGACGCGCCGCGCTTGGTGTGTCTAGTCCTTTAAACTGCCTTGGTGGTAAACATCAAAACTACAGATAGCAATTGTAGAATAGAATTATGCCCGGTTTACATAAGGCCAACATTTTTCTTCTGCAAAATGAATAAGATATAACATTAATTGTTAACGAAATAATTGTTTTTCTTGTTAATTTTAAAAATGTTGCCATAAAAATACTCGGATCGAATATATTTTATGGCAACATTTTCATTTTTATGGTGATTTCGCTCAAAAATTCTTCTGCAAAATTTTGTTGGGATATATTGCTTTTCTTGTCTCTCATGTGCAAAAAGTCAATGTTATATCTTATTCATTTTGCAGAAGAAAAATGTTGGTCTTATGTAAACCGGGCTTAACATGAAAAAAAATTATTCCGTATTTATAAATGTCGAGAATTCATAATAAAAGCAAACGCCATAGATAAAAATGTAAATTTCGCATTTTAATTCATTAAAAATAAATTAATAATGATCCTATAAAAAAAATTACGCCATTACTATATATGTTTATTTCTTTCTGGCATATTGAATATTTTTATATAGCGGATTCTTTCTATTTACCAGCAAAAATTTGTAGAAGAAAACAAGTTTATACATGTAAACCGGGCATAAAGGATGAAACACAGCAAGCAGCAGCGAGCAGCAAACTTTAATTTTGGCTTAAGGATGAAACACACCAAGCAGCAGCAGCGAGCAGCAAATTTAAATTTTGGCTTATTCGCTTATTTAATGATACAAAATCATAGTTTGCGTATAAATGTAGGTATTTCCATTAAAGGACATTAAGTATTTTGTAATTATAATTGAAAAATTTAAATTTAAAGAAATTGTATTGAATGAAGTTGCATCTGTCGCGGCATCCATAGGTTCCACACCCAGCAGCTTCAATTTGCTGCTCTTTGCTGCTACTCATAACCTCGATAAAATTTGCACAATTCAATTTTACTACTAAAACAAAACAATCTGCTGCGCTGCTTGGTGTGCACGCCCATAAGCAGCCGTTAGTGTGGATTGCTTGGAATATGTTGCGCTGCTCTTGGTGTGTTTCATCCTTTATTCGCTTATTTAATGATACGAAATCATAGTTTGCTTATAAATATAGGTATTTCCATTAAAGGACATTAGTATTTTGTAATTATAATTGAAAAATTTAAATTTAAAGAAATTGTATTGAATGAAGTTGCATCTGTCGCGGCATCAATAGGTTCCACACCCAGCAGCTTCCATTTGCTGCTCTTTGCTGCTACTCATAAAGGATGAAACACACCAAGAGCAGCGCAACATATTCCAAGCAATCCACACTAACGGCTGCTTATGGGCGTGCACACCAAGCAGCGCAGCAGATTGTTTTGTTTTAGTAGTAAAATTGAATTGTGCAAATTTTATCGAGGTTATGAGTAGCAGCAAAGAGCTGCAAATTGAAGCTGCTGGGTGTGGAACCTATTGATGCCGCGACAGATGCAACTTCATTCAATACAATTTCTATAAATTTAAATTTTTCAATTATAATTACTAAATACTTATACCTCAAACAGAATAGCGGCGCACATCGCCGATCTTCGGCGCTCAAAGTTCAAATCTTTTTTGTCAAACAGATAGACGCCGTTTTATTTGACATTTCTGTCATTTGTAAACAGACTTAAAATACTAATAAACATACCAGCAAAATAGAAGAAATGGGTAATTGTAATAACACAACACAATAATGCCACTGAAAATGGCAATGGTATTATTCACAATGGGCAATTTATTGAAAGATTAATTTCTCATTAAATATATCCTGAAAATTGTAAAAATCAATTGAGTATTCAAAACAAATCACTTCTTTATTACAACAAAATTTAGTTATGTATTATCACTTCATCATCCATTTCATTAAAAAATATGTTTTGTTTGTTTTTAACTAAATGTCACTCATCGTCCAAAAAAATATAAACTTTTATATTTTGACGTCGATTGTCGACGCTCTATCTGTCCATTCTTATGGAAATGCATGTATTTTAAATTTAGCGCCGATGTTTTCGACGTCAATCTGTTTGAGATGTCCTTTAATAGAAATACCCATATTTATACGCAAACTATGATTTTGTATCATTAAATAAGCGAATAAACCAAAATTTAAATTTTCTGCTCGCTGCTGCTGCTTGGTGTGTTTCATCCTTAACCTCGATCAAATTTGCACAATCCAATTTTACTACTAAAACAAAACAATCTGCTGCGCTGCTTGGTGTGCACGCCCATAAGCAGCCGTTAGTGTGGATTGCTTGGAATATGTTGTGCTGCTCTTAGTGTGTTTCATTTATATATGTTTTACTAGATGCTTGTCATTGTATTAAATTAATTAGAAATACACTAGCAAAAAACAGATATTTTATGATGATAAGCTGGAAAAAATTGAATGGAGGTACATCGAAAAATTAGTGGAGTATCAAGAAACGGCTGGCATGCATCTTGCAAATAAGCTAACACAGAAACATGTTATGTGGAATAGGAATGTAATGAACATCAAGATAGCTGCTCAAACGTTGAGCGAAAGTACTGCAATTTCTTTACAACAGCTTTCAAGTGATCAACATCCAAATTTTCAAGCTTCACAACCTACAATAAACTTTATATTAAAAATTAACAATATATTTGATTGCTTGAACTCGCGAAGTTTATGCTCACGGGTTTAAGAAATCAATAAACACGCTATATAAATAAAAATTGTCATCAATTAATAGTTTTAAATAGCTTTAATAATTTAAATTGTAACCTAATATTTCAATCATTCGATCATCATGTGATGGAATGTGAAATATTAGAAAATTATAAATATTTTATTATAAGATTAATCGTAGATTTATACGCCAAAGTTAGTTTATACCACCTAGGAAAACAATTCACATTATATGAACACAAAAATTATGTAAGAGAAAAATTGTCAAAATACATCCATTTTTTGGGACAATAAAATTTTAAATATTCTTTTAATAAATATTTCATAATGTTTTTTATTCTAAACTAATTTCAAATATTTAAGAAAAAAATAACGACCTCTTTAGTGCACTCATTCGCCGTTCAGGTAAGCGACAGCGGTAGTGTATATGTTGGCTACACCTATGAAGTTAGGAATTATCAGTCCATATAAATGTATAGTCAAAGATTTTCACAGACTCACAATTTTCAATATTATTTTAGTAAAGCAGGCGCATGTTCAATTTTTATTCATTTTCTTATGTTTACAAACAACTTTACATTTCACAATGACATTTCAATTTGTTTATATTTGCTCGTGTACTAATTATTATTGATACAAAATAATA
This sequence comes from Nephrotoma flavescens, assembly GCA_932526605.1. Classification (NCBI taxonomy): domain Eukaryota; kingdom Metazoa; phylum Arthropoda; class Insecta; order Diptera; family Tipulidae; genus Nephrotoma; species Nephrotoma flavescens. The sequence continues at coordinate 110,857,449 of OW052222.1, forward strand.
ATAAATTAAATAAAACTTTTTTAAGTACTAAGGCTGTTTTCGAAACGAGTACTTATTTCAAACTTATTTACTTATTTGCCGCCATCTTAAATAAGTAAGCAAAGCCGTTCGAAATGAGTTTGCTTACTTATTTTGACAGCAACATGAAAACGCATTACTGTTTTCAATGAAAAAATCTCAACCAATATTTTATTCGATATTTTTATTAATTTAATGTATACAATTAAATAAAATAACGAATATAAATAATATTTTTACCAATTAAAATGCTTAACGGCAATTTAGAATCATAAAAAAGAAATATTCTTTAAATATTTATTTTGATGTGAATTTTGGTTGATCTCAGATTTTTATTACATATTTAAAATTGTACAAAGCGACCAAGAAAGATCTAGTTGGATTCTTAATTAATAGCGGAATAAATAATAATTTTATTTGTAATCAGTTTTCAAACTATGTACCGTCTGTTTATATTATCTACCTTAGAAATCTAGCCTCTACCCGAGAATTGTGTGTGTAAATTAAAACATTTTAATTTACGAAATATATAATTGGGTTCTTGTACATCTTTATTTTAATCGTTTTATATATTTTGCTATCCACAAAGACCCATTTGTTTTCTAGATATATCATCCTAAATCTAAAATAATAAAATATTGACATGAAAATATCAACAAAAATGACAATTAAATTAGATTTTTATGGAAGAAAGAGACAGAAAATAAGTCACCTCGCCAGCTTACTTATTTGAATAAGTTAGGTTCCACAAATAAGTATTCGATTCGAAAACAGCCTAAGGCCCTTTTTCAATTACTTACTTATTTGTGTAGACGTACTTATTCAAATAAGTAACCTCGCGAGGTGACTTATTTGAATAAGTACGTCTACACAGTAATGTCTCCAAAATGTTGTCTTGACTAAATGTAATAAATGCCGTTTTTATTTTCAAATCTAGTGACAACGACATGTCAAGAAATTTTTTTCTTCCGTAAAAATTATAAATTGAATGGCAACAATACGTTATTTTCAGAAAACGTCAAAATATGTAAAAAAAAAATTGTATTTTTTGATGAAATTTATTATAGATAAATATAGATGTTGGTATGTTGAATGAAGCTACGATAAGATGCTGCTAACCAAAACAATATAACCGTCAGTTCAATTTGAGCATGTCGCTCAATTGGAAAAAATTCTAATAATTTTTGGAAAGCCTCTACCGATAAATTAGCATGTTTTTTGATCAGTTTAGTGCATCTCGATTTTTAATAGCAGGTATCAAGAAGCTGCTTTTGGTGGAAAAATATTTTATACCCTGCAATAATTTGTAATTACATACATTAAATATATATATTTGAAAGTTTATCCTAAAGGAATAAAACATGCCTATCACATTTCACGTTCTTCTAACAAATGAATTAAATATTCATCAATAATCACCTTTGATTAATTTTAGAGATATCTTCATATTTTTATTTATGAAGTAGTTTAGAAGTAAGACATTTCTTTTGTCCATTTTTAAAATTATTTTACAATTTATAAAATTTTTGGGTCAGCAAGAGTTTGTTTATACTTTCATAAACAAGCTGTCAAAATAAGTAAGTACATGAATTGGAACGGCTTCACTTACTTATTTAAGATGGCGAATAAGTCAATAAGTTTCCAATAAGTAAGTAAAGGCGGTGATACATGTACAGAGTTTGCCTTTAAAGCAAAAAAATTTACCTTATACAAAATTGAGAAATTTTCAATTTAAAATTTTTGCCTATAAGGCGATTCAAGATGGCGGAATTTTAACCAATCAGCGCGCATAATTTTTATGCCTTAAAGGCAAAATCTGTACATGTATCACCGCCTTAATTGGAAAAGAGCTGTTTTCCAATTACCGACTTATTTCAGACTTATTGTCTTATTTGACGCCATCTTGAATAAGTCAGTCAATTTGTTCCAATTAATTGTACCGACTTATTTGTGACGTAATAACAAGAAAACAAGACGACATTTCTATTATTATTTTTTTTTTATTTCATTATTTATGAGCTGATTGTTTAAAATCAATTTGCTCTAAATATTAACAATTATTAATTATAAAGAAATATACAAAGTATAACTAAATATTTAATTGAAATAATTTTTTCTTCCATAAACTGTCAGTTTTCTACCCTTTCTGTATCTTCATGTTTAATGTTGATTGTTGATGTAAACTTTTTTCATTTTTTTTGTTGGTAGATGTCACTTAAGTCTTTCTTTCTTTGTAATTTTATCATTTATCCTTATATCATTTAATGTATTTATGATTTTAGTATTCTATGTTTTCTTTTGTATTATTTTAAAATTCTATTTCAGTTTTAATATAAAATTTGGCTAATTCTTTTAGTTCAGCATTATTATTATTTATCAATATATTTAATAATTTTTTGTTTTTAATTCTCTTAAATTTTTCCCTCAAATTTTTATATTTTGAACAGTTATCAATTATATGTATATTAGTTTCTTTTGTGTTACATACTAGGCATTGATCGTTGTCTGTCATTTTTAATATATATTTAAAAGTTTTGTTGTATGTGTGTCCTGTTCTTAACCTATTAATCACTTTAATATATTTTGATTTCATCTTTACTCTTTTAAACCAAGTATATTTCGGAGGTTTAGTTTGGTTTACCACTCTATTAAATATGCCTTTATTTCTTGTATAATATTCATAGCTATCATTCCAATCTTCATATATTTTGTGTTTTATTTGTTTGTTTATATCCTCTACCGGTTTTTTTTGTTATCTATTTTGTTGATGTTATCTATTTCTGTTGCGATTTTGGCCAATATGTCTGCATTTTCATTTCCTTTTATCCCTATATGTGATGGAATCCATTGAATTATAATTTCTGTTTCATCATTCTCATTTGCTAATTCTATTATTTTTTCTTCATAAAATTTGTTGTTGAGCTTTATTAATGCAGTTTATGAGAGACGTACAGCAACATACAATATTACAATCTTTTTATGATTATCGCTTATTTGTTTGATAAGAGCGAGATAAATTCCTATCATCTCAGTTGTTTTTATACTTGCTTCATACCTAAGTTTGATTGATATATTTATGTTTTCCTTTGAATATATTCCTATTCCACATATTTTCTCCTTCTTTGAACCATCTGTATAAATGCATTTATGTTTTTCGTATTTCTTCTCTATTTGCAAGAATTCTGTTTTCATCTCTATATTATTATAATTTTTTCTGTTTCTGATTCACTCCACATTTTGTTTAATAATTCTTTATATTTAATTATATGATTAATTTGTAACGATTTAAATAATTCATTGGATATTTTATTAATTCCTGGAGTGGTATTTTTATTTTTATTAATTATATTTATTATTTCGAAAGTATTAAATTCTTCATTTTTTATTCTGGGTTGAGGATTTATAAATGGAATTACAATGTTTTCTATTGATTCTGGAAAATTTATATCTAAAAATTTGTTTCTGTTATTGTTTTCTTGAAGTATGTTGAATCCAATATTTTTTTTCGATTGATACTATTGATTGTATTCCAAACTTTTTTATTACTCATATTGATATTAATTGTTTCCGTAAATTCTTGCCATTATTTTTGTTTAGCTTTTTTAATTTCCCGTTTTAGCAATGCTGACGTTTTTTTAATTGTATAGCTGTGATTAAATCTTTTTCTCGATTGTAGTTAGTTAAATTTCGGTTTTTCTCTTTCCATAGTTTATTTATTTTATCATTCCACCAATTCTTATTTCTGTTTTCTTTTCTTTTACCGCTAAGAAAGTATGTGTTGTTTTCTATAATTTCCTCCATATGCTTTTCATAATCTTCAATATTATTTACATTATTTAGATTGATTTTATTTATTTCATCTACAATTTTTTTTTATTTGTTTTTATAATCTTGCCTTCATTGTCATATGTTGATTTAATTGTGATTTTTATTTCTATTACATGGAAGAAAAAATTTTCTTGAGATATTGGTCGTTGCTACTAGATTTGAAAAAAAACTGCATGTATTACATTTAGTCAAGACACATTTTTGGAGACATTTCTGTGTAGACATACTTATTCAAATAAGTCTCTTCGCGAGGTGACTTATTTGATCATAAAGCAAAATATATATAAGAGGACTCATGTAGACTTTCCGAGTTTAATCTATCTTACTTTTGGCAACCTGTATAAGCCTAACAAGAGCAATAAACTATAAAATAACTATGCCGATATGTTTTTACGATACATATATATGGATTAAATATAGAAAAAAATTAAATATGTGTATATAATTATATTAAAACTATAAAATAAGATTAACCTCGGAAAAACCTGCTTATGAAATTTGCACTACTTGATTTCTCTTATATATTTATTGCTTGATGATTTGATTAAGTCGATGTCCACAAATAGGTCGGTAATTGGAAAAGGGCCTAAATAAGGATGCTGTATAAGATAGCAGAAAATTTCCAGCAGAAAAAATGTGTTTTGCTATTCACCGCTAGAGGCATCATGATCACAAAAAAGAAATTTTTTCTGCTGATATTTTTCGAAACCAGCAGAAAATTTTTCGAATTTTTATGAAAATTAATAATTATCAGCAGAAAGTTTTATGAAAAATCAAAGAATTTATGAAAAAGAAGAGAAAATTTTTGTTTAAACGTTTTGAAGCAAAGAACGTTAATTTTCTTTGAAAAACGATTTGCGTATGTATAGTGTAAGGACTCTCAAAATATACAAAAAATACCATAATCATCATTATGCAAATACAGGGCAACATAAAAAAAACGACATCATTGATAGCACTCCTTACATTTTTGAAGTCATTTTAAAGTGAAATGTTTTCAGTTTTTTAACAAAAATGTTAGAAAAACCTCCCTGTAACTACCCTGGGTGTATGTTTTTATGGTAGTCTACATCATAATCTATATGCATGAGCAACATAAGATTCACACTTGCGGTCAGTAACCTTCCATACATTTATGAAGTCATTTTATTGTGAAATGTTTTCAGTTTTTTAACAAAAGTGTTAGAAAAACCGCCCTGTAACTACCCTGGGTGTATGTTTTTATGGTAGTCTAGATCATAATCTATATGCATGAGCAACATAAGATTCACACTTGCCGTCAGTAACCTTCCATACATTTTTGAAGTCATTTTATTGTAAAATGTTTTCAGTTTTTTAACAAAAGTGTTAGAAAAACCCCCCTGTAACTACCCTGGGTGTATGTTTTTATGATAGTCTAGATCATAATCTATATGCATGAGCAACATAAGATTCACACCTGCCGTCAGTAACCTTACATACATTTTTGAAGTCATTTTATTGTAAAATGTTTTCAGTTTTTTAACAAAAGTGTTAGAAAAACCCCCCTGTAACTACCCTGGGTGTATGTTTTTATGGTAGCCTAGATCATAATCTATATACATGAGCAACATAAGATTCACACCTGCCGTCAGTAACCTTCTATACATTTTTGAAGTCATTTTAATGTGAAATGTTTTCAGTTTTTTAACAAAAGTGTTAGAAAAACCCCCCTGTAACTACCCTGGGTGTATGTTTTTATGGTAGCCTAGATCATAATCTATATGCATGAGCAACATAAGATTCACACCTGGCGTCAGTAACCTTCCATACATTTTTGAAGTCATTTTATTGTAAAATGTTTTCAGTTTTTTAACAAAAGTGTTAAAAAACCCCCCTGTAACTACCCTGGGTGTATGTTTTTATGGTAGCCTAGATCATAATCTATATGCATGAGCAACATAAGATTCACACTTGCGGTCAGTAACCTTCCATACATTTATGAAGTCATTTTATTGTAAAATGTTTTCAGTTTTTTAACAAAAGTGTTAGAAAAACCCCCCTGTAACTACCCTGGGTGTATGTTTTTATGGTAGCCTAGATCATAATCTATATGCATGAGCAACATAAGATTCACACTTGCCGTCAGTAACCTTCCATACATTTTTGAAGTCATTTTATTGTAAAATGTTTTCAGGTTTTTAACAAAAGTGTTAAAAAAACCCCCCTGTAACTACCCTGGGTGTATGTTTTTATGGTAGCCTAGATCATAATCTATATGCATGAGCAACATAAGATTCACACCTGCCGTCAGTAACCTTCCATACATTTTTGAAGTCATTTTATTGTAAAATGTTTTCAGTTTTTTAACAAAAGTGTTAGAAAAACCCCCCTGTAACTACCCTAGGTGTATGTTATTATGGTAGCCTAAATCATAATCTATATGCATGAGCAACATAAGATTCACACTTGCCGTCAGTAACCTTCCATACATTTTTGAAGTCATTTTAATGTGAAATGTTTTCAGTTTTTTAACAAAAGTGTTAGAAAAACCCCCCTGTAACTACCCTGGGTGTATGTTTTTATGGTAGCCTAGATCATATTCTCTATACATGAGCAACATAAGATTCACACCTGGCGTCAGTAGCCTTCCATACATTTTTGAAGTCATTTTAATGTGAAATGTTTTCAGTTTTTTAACAAAAGTGTTAGAAAAACCCCCTGTAACTACCCTGGGTGTATGTTTTTATGGTAGCCTAGATCATATTCTATATACATGAGCAACATAAGATTCACACCTGGCGTCAGTAGCCTTCCATACATTTTTGAAGTCATTTTAATGTGAAATGTTTTCAGTTTTTTAACAAAAGTGTTAGAAAAACCCCCTGTAACTACCCTGGGTGTATGTTTTTATGGTAGCCTAGATCATAATCTATATGCATGAGCAACATAAGATTCACACTTGCCGTCAGTAACCTTCCATACATTTTTGAGGTTATTTTAATGTGAAATGTTTTCAGTTTTTTAACAGAAGTGTTAGAAAAACCCCCCTGTAACTACCCTGGGTGTATGTTTTTGTGGTAGCCTAGATCATAATCTATATGCATGAGCAACATAAGATTCACACTTGCCGTCAGTAACCTTCCATACATTTTTGAAGTCATTTTATTGTAAAATGTTTTCAGTTTTTTAACAAAAGTGTTAAAAAAACCCCCCTGTAACTACCCTGGGTGTATGTTTTTATGGTAGCCTAGATCATAATCTATATGCATGAGCAACATAAGATTCACACCTGCCGTCAGTAACCTTCCATACATTTTTGAAGTCATTTTATTGTAAAATGTTTTCAGTTTTTTAACAAAAGTGTTAGAAAAACCCCCCTGTAACTACCCTAGGTGTATGTTATTATGGTAGCCTAAATCATAATCTATATGCATGAGCAACATAAGATTCACACTTGCCGTCAGTAACCTTCCATACATTTTTGAAGTCATTTTAATGTGAAATGTTTTCAGTTTTTTAACAAAAGTGTTAGAAAAACCCCCCTGTAACTACCCTGGGTGTATGTTTTTATGGTAGCCTAGATCATATTCTATATACATGCGCAACATAAGATTCACACCTGGCGTCAGTAGCCTTCCATACATTTTTGAAGTCATTTTAATGTGAAATGTTTTCAGTTTTTTAACAAAAGTGTTAGAAAAACCCCCTGTAACTACCCTGGGTGTATGTTTTTATGGTAGCCTAGATCATAATCTATATGCATGAGCAACATAAGATTCACACTTGCCGTCAGTAACTTTCCATACATTTTTGAGGTTATTTTAATGTGAAATGTTTTCAGTTTTTTAACAGAAGTGTTAGAAAAACCCCCCTGTAACTACCCTGGGTGTATGTTTTTATGGTAGCCTAGATCATAATCTATATGCATGAGCAACATTAGATTCACACTTGCCGTCAGTAACCTTCCATACAGTTTTGAAGTCATTTTATTGTAAAATGTTTTCAGTTTTTTAGCAGAAGTGTTAGAAAAACCCCCCTGTAACTACCCTGGGTGTATGTTTTTATGGTACCCTAAATCATAATCTATATACATGAGCAACATAAGATTCACACCTGCCGTCAGTAACCTTCTATACATTTTTGAAGTCATTTTAATGTGAAATGTTTTCAGTTTTTTAACAAAAGTGTTAGAAAAACCCCCCTGTAACTACCCTGGGTGTATGTTTTTATGGTAGCCTAGATCATAATCTATATGCATGAGCAACATAAGATTCACACTTGCCGTCAGTAACCTTCCATACATTTTTGAGGTTATTTTAATGTGAAATGTTTTCAGTTTTTTAACAGAAGTGTTAGAAAAACCCCCCTGTAACTACCCTGGGTGTATGTTTTTATGGTAGCCTAGATCATAATCTATATGCATGAGCAACATAAGATTCACACCTGCCGTCAGTAACCTTCCATACATTTTTGAAGTCATTTTATTGTAAAATGTTTTCAGTTTTTTAACAAAAGTGTTAGAAAAACCCCCCTGTAACTACCCTGGGTGTATGTTATTATGGTAGCCTAAATCATAATCTATATGCATGAGCAACATAAGATTCACACTTGCCGTCAGTAACCTTCCATACATTTTTGAAGTCATTTTAATGTGAAATGTTTTCAGTTTTTTAACAAAAGTGTTAGAAAAACCCCCCTGTAACTACCCTGGGTGTATGTTTTTATGGTAGCCTAGATCATATTCTATATACATGAGCAACATAAGATTCACACCTGGCGTCAGTAGCCTTCCATACATTTTTGAAGTCATTTTAATGTGAAATTTTTTCAGTTTTTTAACAAAAGTGTTAGAAAAACCCCCTGTAACTACCCTGGGTGTATGTTTTTATGGTAGCCTAGATCATAATCTATATGCATGAGCAACATAAGATTCACACTTGCCGTCAGTAACTTTCCATACATTTTTGAGGTTATTTTAATGTGAAATGTTTTCAGTTTTTTAACAGAAGTGTTAGAAAAACCCCCCTGTAACTACCCTGGGTGTATGTTTTTATGGTAGCCTAGATCATAATCTATATGCATGAGCAACATTAGATTCACACTTGCCGTCAGTAACCTTCCATACAGTTTTGAAGTCATTTTATTGTAAAATGTTTTCAGTTTTTTAGCAGAAGTGTTAGAAAACCCCCCTGTAACTACCCTGGGTGTATGTTTTTATGGTACCCTAAATCATAATCTATATACATGAGCAACATAAGATTCACACCTGCCGTCAGTAACCTTCTATACATTTTTGAAGTCATTTTAATGTGAAATGTTTTCAGTTTTTTAACAAAAGTGTTAGAAAAACCCCCCTGTAACTACCCTGGGTGTATGTTTTTATGGTAGCCTAGATCATAATCTATATGCATGAGCAACATAAGATTCACACTTGCCGTCAGTAACCTTCCATACATTTTTGAGGTTATTTTAATGTGAAATGTTTTCAGTTTTTTAACAAAAGTGTTAGAAAAACCCCCCTGTAACTACCCTGGGTGTATGTTTTTATGGTAGCCTAGATCATAATCTATATGCATGAGCAACATAAGATTCACACCTGCCGTCAGTAACCTTCCATACATTTTTGAAGTCATTTTATTGTAAAATGTTTTCAGTTTTTTAACAAAAGTGTTAGAAAAACCCCCCTGTAACTACCCTGGGTGTATGTTATTATGGTAGCCTAAATCATAATCTATATGCATGAGCAACATAAGATTCACACTTGCCGTCAGTAACTTTCCATACATTTTTGAGGTTATTTTAATGTGAAATGTTTTCAGTTTTTTAACAGAAGTGTTCGAAAAACCCCCCTGTAACTACCCTGGGTGAATGTTTTTATGGTAGCCTAGATCATAATCTATATGCATGAGCAACATAAGATTCACACTTGCCGTCAGTAACCTTCCATACATTTTTGAAGTCATTTTATTGTAAAATGTTTTCAGTTTTTTAACAAAAGTGTTAAAAATTCCCCCTGTAACTACCCTGGGTGTATGTTTTTATGGTAGCCTAGATCATAATCTATATGCATGAGCAACATAAGATTCACACCTGCCGTCAGTAACCTTCCATACATTTTTGAAGTCATTTTATTGTAAAATGTTTTCAGTTTTTTAACAAAAGTGTTAGAAAAACCCCCCTGTAACTACCCTGGGTGTATGTTATTATGGTAGCCTAAATCATAATCTATATGCATGAGCAACATAAGATTCACACTTGCCGTCAGTAACCTTCCATACATTTTTGAAGTCATTTTAATGTGAAATGTTTTCAGTTTTTTAACAAAAGTGTTAGAAAAACCCCCCTGTAACTACCCTGAGTGTATGTTTTTATGGTAGCCTAGATCATATTCTATATACATGCGCAACATAAGATTCACACCTGGCGTCAGTAGCCTTCCATACATTTTTGAAGTTATTTTAATGTGAAATGTTTTCAGTTTTTTAACAAAAGTGTTAGAAAAACCCCCTGTAACTACCCTGGGTGTATGTTTTTATGGTAGCCTAGATCATAATCTATATGCATGAGCAACATAAGATTCACACTTGCCGTCAGTAACCTTCCATACATTTTTGAGGTTATTTTAATGTGAAATGTTTTCAGTTTTTTAACAGAAGTGTTAGAAAAACCCCCTTGTAACTACCCTGGGTGTATGTTTTTATGGTAGCCTAGATCATAATCTATATGCATGAGCAACATTAGATTCACACTTGCCGTCAGTAACCTTCCATACATTTTTGAAGTCATTTTATTGTAAAATGTTTTCAGTTTTTTAACAGAAGTGTTAGAAAAACCCCCCTGTAACTACCCTGGGTGTATGTTTTTATGGTACCCTAAATCATAATCTATATACATGAGCAACATAAGATTCACACCTGCCGTCAGTAACCTTCCATACTGTTTTGAAGTCATTTTAATGTGAAATGTTTTCAGTTTTTTAACAAAAGTGTTAGAAAAACCCCCCTGTAACTACCCTGGGTGTATGTTTTTATGGTAGCCTAGATCATAATCTATATGCATGAGCAACATAAGATTCACACCTGGCGTCAGTAGCCTTCCATACGTTTTTGAAGTCATTTTAATGAAAAGGTTTTCAGTTTTTTAACAAAAGTAATATAAAAGTAATAGTAACATCAAAATGAATTCAAAAATGTATGGAAGGTTACTGACGGCAAGTGTGAATCTTATGTTGCTCATGCATATAGATTATGATTTAGGCTACCATAAAAACATACACCCAGGGTAGTTACAGGGGGGTTTTTCTAACACTTTTGTTAAAAAACTGAAAACATTTCACATTAAAATGACTTCAAAAATGTATGGAAGGTTACTGACGCCAGGTGTGAATCTTATGTTGCTCATGTATGTAGAATATGATCTAGGCTACCATAAAAACATACACCCAGGGTAGTTACAGGGGGGTTTTTCTAACACTTTTGTTAAAAAACTGAAAACATTTTACAATAAAATGACTTCAAAAATGTATGGAAGGTTACTGACGGCAAGTGTGAATCTTATGTTGCTCATGCATATAGATTATGATCTAGGCTACCATAAAAACATACACCTAGGGTAGTTACAGGGGGGTTTTTCGAACACTTTTGTTAAAAAACTGAAAACATTTCACATTAAAATGACTTCAAAAACGTATGGAAGGCTACTGACGCCAGGTGTGAATCTTATGTTGCTCATGCATATAGATTATGATCTAGGCTACCATAAAAACATACACCCAGGGTAGTTACAGGGGGGTTTTTCTAACACTTTTGTTAAAAAACTGAAAACATTTCACATTAAAATGACTTCAAAAATGTATGGAAGGTTACTGACGGCAGGTGTGTATCTTATGTTGCTCATGCATATAGATTATGATCTAGGCTAACATAAAAACATACACCTAGGGTAGTTACAGGGGGATTTTTCTAACACTTTTGTTAAAAAACTGAAAACATTTCACATTAAAATGTCTTCAAAAACGTATGGAAGGCTACTGACGCCAGGTGTGAATCTTATGTTGCTCATGCATATAGAATATGATCTAGGCTACCATAAAAACATACACCCAGGGTAGTTACAGGGGGGTTTTTCTAACACTTTTGTTAAAAAACTGAAAACATTTCACATTAAAATGACTTCAAAAATGTATGGAAGGTTACTGACGCCAGGTGTGAATCTTATGTTGCTCATGCATATAGATTATGATCTAGACTACCATAAAAACATACACCCAGGGTAGTTACAGGGGGGTTTTTCTAACACTTTTGTTAAAAAACTGAAAACATTTCACTTTAAAATGACTTCAAAAATGTAAGGAGTGCTATCAATGATGTCGTTTTTTTTATGTTGCCCTGTATTTGCATAATGATGATTATGGTAATTTTTGTATATTTTGAGAGTCCTTACACTATACATACGCAAATCGTTTTTCAAAGAAAATTAACGTTCTTTGCTTCAAAACGTTTAAACAAAAATTTTCTCTTCTTTTTCATAAATTCTTTGATTTTTCATAAAACTTTCTGCTGATAATTATTAATTTTCATAAAAATTCGAAAAATTTTCTGCTGGTTTCGAAAAATATCAGCAGAAAAAATTTCTTTTTTGTGATCATGATGCCTCTAGCGGTGAATAGCAAAACACGTTTTATCTGCTGGAAATTTTCTGCTATCTTATACAGCATTAAATAAGGCAACATTTTAGTTAATAAATGTATTAATATAATATATTTAATATATTTTGGTTTTTACAACTATGTATTATATATTTATATAGTTAATTAATAAAATGAATGCTGTGGTGTCGATTATGTATTATGTATTTTATGCAATGTAATATTATTTTCTAAGTTGAATTTTTGTTTTTGCGAAACAACAATAAAAATCGAAAAAAAACGTTTATTTCTTTTAGATAAAAAATTGTTTATTTCAAAATAACGAACTTTTTTTTATATGTATCCTTCATATACCGGGTGTTTCTTTTAAACTGAGACGATCAAATATCTCGAAAAATAGTCACTCTACGGAAAAAATGTCCATAATCAAAATTTAATCATACCGCGGGGGAAATACATTAGTGCAAAAAAATAGTCCCCCACCCCCCGCTTTGTAGCTGGGGCAGATACGGATTCTACGACTAAAAGTACGTATGATTTGAATGAAATATTTTGCTCGGTTCACGATAGATGGCGTTGTAATCGACGAAATTTAATTTTTTCAATTTCTTCTTCTTAGAACACACGCATTCGATTCTGTAATACGTTTGAAATAAAAAACATCACGTTTTCATTGGAAATACTCGAAATTCGCCATCAAAACAATTTATTAATGTAAATGGCAGGTGAATAAAATAATTTTAGCTTAAATTAAGTGTTCAAAATGATGGCCTGCGAATTCAATGCAATTATTAATACGCATTTCCAATGATTGTACACAACTGAGAAGTGTGTTTGGTTGAATTTCAGCACACGCATTTCTGATTCGCTCAATCATGTTCTCACGTGTTGTTGGTTCTTGTTTGTAAACTTTGCCTTTGAGATAGCCCCACAAAAAGAAATCTGGCGAAGTAAGATCTGGTGATCTGGCGGGCCAATTTATCGGACCAGCTCTACCGATCCAGCGACCATTGAAATCACGATCAAGTATTTCACGTGCCACCACCGAATAGTGTGCAGGACAACCATCATGTTGAAACGACATGTTCCGTCTCACTTCTAAGTTCAAATTTTCAAGTAATATTGGCAGTTCATTTTCCAAAAAGTTTCGGTACATTTGACCATTCAAGTTGAGCGTAAATAGCAACAGCATTTTCAAGATTTCTGCCAGCTTCTCCATAAACCAGAACCATTTCAATTTTCTCTGGAACAGTTAAACGCTCCATTCTAAAGTATTTTATCGTTTATTTTGCAATTACGAAAAAAATGAAGACAAGAAATAACACAAACGTTAAATGTCATTTACAAACTGAATAAATTGTTTTGATGACGAATTTCGGGTATTTCCAATGAAAACGTGATGTTTTTTATTTCAAACGTATTGCAGAATCAAATGCGTGTGTTCTAAGAAGAAGAAATTGAAAAAATTGAATTTCGTCGATTACAACGCCATCTATCATGAACCGAACAAAAAATTTCATGCAAATCATACGTACTTTTAGTCGTAGAATCCGTATCTGCAATAAAAAATATGGCTTCCTATCTTAGTTTAAAAGTTACCCCCCACCCCACCTACAAAGCGGGGGGTGGGGGGACTATTTTTTGCACTAATGTATTTCCCCCGTGGTATGATTAAATTTTGATTATGGACATTTTTTCCGTAGAGTGACTATTTTTCGAGATATTTGATCGTCTCAGTTTAAAAGAAACACACGGTATACTGATAAAATTTTGTCTAAATTTATTGAGTTTTTTTTTGATTTTGATTGCATGCACAAAATTTGTATAGTAGTTTGGTTGCATTCATTTAGTTTTATTCGAAATCGAAAAAACATAATTATATCTAGTTTTTTTTCACTAAAATCTGCACATGGTTCCTATACTGGTCAAACTGTTACAGCTGAACGTTGCCTGACCCAATTGATATAATTAAGTGATGCTTTGGAGAAAAAAATGATATTTTTCGGGTCAAGGAAGGCGGAAGGTGACATTGCTGTATGACAACGCTCGTCCACATACATCAAAGTCAACCCAGGAACTCATCTTCCCCTTAGGCTGGGAAGTTTTACAGCATGCGGCGTATTCTCTTAATCTGATTACTACTTATTCAGATCGATTTCATCATATTTGAAACACCAACGGTCCATTTGTAACAATTATACTTTCAATCAACTTGAATTTGCCCAAAAATAGCACATTTATACTTGTACACGTAATACTTGAAAAAATTGAAGTGTTTTCTCGAATATTAAAATCTATACCAATGCTTTCAAGATAACCAGGGCTCAAAAAATTAAAATGGATTATAAAATCTTGGCAGTGTACAATTAAAATTTCCTCTCAATTGGCTCTCTCAATTTCAAATGCCACTTTGACTGGCTGCATCAATTGTATTTATTTTTGGTAAAAAACTTCTTTGTTATTGGTAAAATTAATACGACATTGCTAAAGATTTAAACTGATGAGACTATCGTGGAGTTCTATCGTGCAAAGAGATTTGGTCTAAATCAATATTTTACGTTCTATGCAACACAAAAATGACAGATAGATTTGATCTATATCAAATCTATATTTTTTGAGAGATTTGATCTTCTTTCGAATTGATCTGCACTACCGCCACCAAACATTATTATCAATTATTAAGAAGTAACAAGACACGAAAGTGCGCCATTTTTATAATTTGTTTTTATGATTTTGTTTTTTGCTGTGTTCAAATGTGTTTTGTGTAAATTAATATATATTAAACAAATTATTAACCAGATTTAGTATTATTTATTATATATATCACCAATAGATTTGATTTAGATCAAATCTTTTTGTTGGATATAGAACTCCACGTTATATCATCATTTTGTTTATATTTAGTGTCACCCAATTAATGGAAGTTGTACGACGCATTTTTCTCTATTTTACATGATATTCGTACTTTTTTGCTATTTTTTTATTAAACCAACGTACCAATTACAACAATTTCGAATTAGATGATATTAAAAATCGACTTAAGTTGGACAAAAATGACAAAAAAAAATATAAAAATCTAAAATTAAAATGTACATGCATTACAAAAAAATTAAAAAAGGAATATCCTTCGGCTTCAACAGTTTGCTCGACACTGACAAAATTACAAAACAAACCGAGAAAGAAATAATATTTTTATTATTTTGTAATTTTGTATGACCCAATTTATTTTAGGTTTAAGAGAACGAGGTGGACTAGAAAAAACTACGAAAATAAAAGATGAATAACCTAGACATTCTATTTCGATGTAATAACAACCTAATTTTCCTTTTAAAATTTATCTGCCATCTGGATAATATACGTTGAACCGTCGATGCTGTGTGCCTGGCGCCGATTTTTTTGCCTATTCGCCTTTAAAGCTCCGCTAGAGGCGTCGTAGTCGCCCGAGCCAATGGTGGTGTAAATTCATTTATATGTCAAATCGTATGGGAAAATGGTTCAAGCTAAGTTTTAATTTGAATTTATTATTATTTCGCAATATATTACACCGCAGAAGAATATAATAAATTAATAATAATAGAACATAAAATATAAATATATATTAATTTTAGGAAATCAATCCAGAATTAATTACGAAAATCAGCTTGAAAGTGCCCATTTGTTTTTATAAACGTAAATGTTGTTCTATGATGGCTGATGAAAAATTTGATATTTCAATATCAGTCATTATTTATTACTGCGGTGGCGGAAGGTTTACCAGGCTAGAAACATAATATTGTGTGATGTTGAAGGAATTACTCAAAACATGTTCAAAACTGCGAATATTTGATTGCAATCGTCAAACCCCGAAAACCAGCCATGGGAAGTAAATCTTTTCATCCATTTAAACAAGCAATGGATAAATACTGCCACTTGCAAATACCCAGGAGGTCGTGGGAGTAAATGAAAACACATTGTTGGAAGCTTTCTATATTTAAATCATTAAATTCATATATTATTTATAACAAACAATACACGATCACGTTTGAAGACTTATACTGGAAAAGTTTCATTCGGTACCACGGATAGAAAAACACAAAATCTTTAATGAATATTTAAAAAACTTGGTCGAAATATTTTATGTTTGTACTATTTGGGCTGTAATGCGACTAACACTAACTGTTTTGGTAAATACATTTTTATCAAATTAATTTAATTCGCAAATTACTGATGTAAGGCATTATTTTACTATGCAGTTTGACATATAAATAAATTTATACCACCATTGGCTCTAGTTAAAAAAATATCCGGCAGATATGTCAGCTACTTTGCTTTAAAAAGCGAATAGATTTCCGGCTAACTAAATTGATCGTTACTTCACCCAGGTTTTGTTAGATGTCTCTAGTATTCATAAACCAAAATCTACCCGAATTCATTTCTAAACTGCAAACTTAGTTTCGATTTATCAATTACTGATTAGAAAAGTTTTGTAGAATGTTAAATTCAAGTTTATGTAGCAAGTTTTAATTAAACATCAGCTGCGGTTTGTTTTGTGCCATCTTTGAACGAGTGGTATGAACTAACCACCAATTTAGTTAGTTGGCAATTTAGAGAAAAAAATCGACATGAGGGACACAGCATAAGCGTGTCGTCATCAGTTGTTGTAAGCGGCCAGTAGTTAAGAAGGCATTGATATAACACAGCATACATTGCAGATAATAATTCGCTCAATTTAAAGAATATACTGAAGAATATCGTCGAATGTATTAGTGGTGATACATCACAACCACTTCGAATCAATCTGTATGCTTCATTTTTAAATTATATGCATATTATAAAGGGAAAGTGACAAAATTACAACAAATGATGATGTTCCAGTACAGAAGTGACTTAATAAATTATTACGAAGGAATTAAATATTCTAATATTGTTTTATTTCCAATTATGTATCCCGTTTTAACGGAAGTATTCGACAAATCGGTAATTCGTATGATAAATCAGCGAACTGGCAGCGGAAGTATTTGTGGGGATTTGATCCTCTCATTCTATCGCTTTCACTTTTTTTGTAATCACGATACGCCTTCTTATTTCAGACGTCGAATGACGAATTGAAATAATTGGGTTGTCTAGGCTGAATTGCCCACGATGGACTGCCGGTGTGGTAGATTCTGACCACGTAATCCGTGGAAAAAGGCGACACTATTTTTTACTCGATCTGGGCATATTCGATCAAAAATAGTTGATACCCGTGCAACATAATACATATAGTATATTGCCCGTGCTAAATTTGTAACCTCAATCAAATCATTTTCATTAATCCTTTGAGTGTCAAGAAGTGCAATCGCGCTCCTCAATACACTGGCTGAAATCATGTTGGCACTCAAAGGGTTAATAAAACTACTCACTGTTTGACAAGTGCCCACGAACAATTTGACAAATAGTCGAAGCGAGCGAATTTATTTTTACACTTCTAAAAACAGTTCATGTTTACAAAATGATTGTTTTTTTTAAATTTTGCATGGATATAGTTCTTTTCTTGTCTCTCATGTGCAAAAATTCAATATTATATCTTTTTCATTTTGCAGAAGAAAGATGTGCGTCACATGTATCTAAATGCTCTATAGTTCAGTGTAAATTGGTTTATTTTTTTTTTTGTGAAATTAGTGACATCTAGGTTTAAGTAGTGGCATTACCCATCATGGAATTTTTCCACTGTGTGGAAAAAATAGTACCAAATTCCATACTACAAAATATCAAAGACACAAGAATATTGGTTTTGGAGAGAAATTATTTTGTTTCTCTTTCTATTTCACGGTTTTGTTTTATTTGTATAAGTTTTTATTTTGTATCTCCTCTCCTCTCCACTTGCATATGCATTTTTCCAAGTTGGTGGATAACTACGCGCACAGCTGTGTGTGCAAATTTTTGAACAATATATTAATTTTTATTGTTGTTTCTATAATGTTTTTAATTATTAAAAGAAATTTTTATAAACTGCTTTATAATAATAATAGTGCTTTATAAGTATTTCATCAACGATGTACTGTACTAGAAAGGTAATAAAAATCTCTTTTAATATGGCGTCGCCATATACAATGCACCTAGAAGACAAGGCAATACTGCTTGTTACGTCATCAAATTTATGTCGAAATAAATACATAACATTTAAGGGTTTAACGAAATGTTTAATGCATATTTTGATAATAATATAATATGTAAATTATTTTTTGTCAAATATAAAAAACTCGGATCATTTATTTGATTTTAATGCCATACCAAAGATTGAAATCGTCGACATAAAATGACGTCATATAGCAAAATTTTTAAAGCAATGAGTGCACTGCCATATACATATAAAATGTAAATATATTTGAGATGACGTAAATTGTTGATGAAATTGTTTCTTCTTACTTTTTTAAGATGTTCAATATACGGGAGTTGAAGATATCAAATCGGGAGGCGGATAAAAAAAAATATAATAAACAAATATTTCCTGTACTGAATATTAAAATAAAATATATTTACAAAAAATGCAAAAAAATTCTTTAATTTCCAAATAAAACCTCAATGTGAACTGTAGAAATCTCTGTATCTGCTCTCTCTATCGGCTCTCTCCAATTTATTTTTTCTCTTTTTAGTCGGGATTCACACCGACACTGGAATTGTTGTGACACTTTACTTTGGCGGATAGTACGAATTTCCGTGTACTCAACATGGTCCTTTCCATAGAAAGAGTGTGGTTTTAGAACGCGAATGTAAATGGGATTCCGTCGGCATTACATATTGGGTAGAACTTGTTTTATAGCAATTCAGTGTTATTGCAGATTGTAGCAGTTTGGTTAAAAAAATATTTGAAAAAAATATTGCGGTTGTTCACCGACAATCTGGAAAATAGTCAGCGTTGGTATTTGGTGAGTTTTAATTAAGATGCAACGTACGCGATAGTTTAAGCGAAAATGAGTAGCGGTGTTTACGTGGTGTAAAAGTGAAATTAGTGGTGTGATTAAATTTAATTGTAAACAGTAAATAGCGAATTAATAAATAATTGTGAGGGTGTGATGGATTATTTTCGACATTTTAAAGAATATTTAGGATGGTGCAAAATTACAGGAATTATTATTGTAACCGTCAAATTTATAAGTGTATTCACCATACGAAGCGGTTTGACAGAGCAAAAATCCCGCGGTTTGACAGCGACAATTGCTTATCGGATAGTGAATATCAGAAGAATTAAGTGGAGCAGAAGGTGGAGCATTCAGATCATGATAGGAAGCAGATATTGAAAATGTCTGTCGGTAATAAGGTTGAAACAGATGATGGAGAATATGGAGTGGAAGCCATTGGTCGGGAGGAGCCATTGAGCTTTGTGGAATCGTCTACAGTGGTGAGAAGATAGAAAATAAGGAGAATCAGCTGAGCCAGCTCCAAAAATGATGAGCATTTTAGCCAGGATATTGCCCCAGTTCAAGAATATAGAATCGAACTACTCGGGATTTTGGATGCTCGCTTGGAGACGGTAGTTTGGATCTTCTTTAGGGCGAATAGACAGATGGATGGTAATATCATGATGTCGCCTATTGGGCGTAATTCATCGCTCCCTTATGTAAAAAGGTAAGTTCGTAAAATTTCTTGCTACGGATATTTTTAGGCCATTTGCTTGTAATTTTTTGTTTTAGTCTTAAGTATTTTAGGACTTTGGCCCTGTTCTGAAAATTTGGAATGAAACTGCCACACTACGTATACATTCGAAGCGAATCTAAATTCTCCCCACATCGCCAGAATTCAAATCAAACCTCAGTCAGATATTCTAATTAGGTCACTATCAGTTTAGTTTAGTACTCTCTCAGTAGATGAGAATGAAATGAAACCATTCGCATTTTTTATTTTCTTATAAAATTGTGTATATTTATATTTTTATTTAATTTTATAAATTTATTATAAGGCACATATTTTTGATGAAATTCAAATTATTTTCTTTGAAAGCATATAAAATAGTAACAAAATAAAATAATATAATAATATAGTAATAAAATGTAATAATAATAATCATTGTAAAAAAATGTTAGTTTTATGTGTATTTTTACTTCAAGCATCATTGAAAATTGCTTATCGGTTGGTTTAAGAGGATTAGTAAAAATGTATAATGTGTTTATGTATTGTCTTTTTTATAATATGCGTTGATTAGTTATAAAGTATTAGTTTTCTTTAAAATTTATGAGATTTTGTTTCGCTAACTTGTTTCACAGTATGTGACGCTTTACCCGCAGCTGGATAACTTCCTTCGTGAACTTTTACATACTCTCGTCGATAACCTATTTGCGTTGGATTACTATCACCAAGGCTTATGCTAGATGTGTTTGCAGTGCGCCGCGTTACTTGTTTTTCGATACGATGTTGTGATGCACCAGAAAAGTTACCATAGCTACGAGATTCTGAATTGCCAAACCATTCACCTCCAATCTTTAAATTATCTTGTCGAATAACTCGCTTTGGTTGTTCCACGGACGATATCATATTTGAAGACCAGTTTGAACCTCGTACATCTGATGTGTGAGTGTCTTTACCTTGTCGATGAAGAGAGCTGTAGCTTTTACGATCACTTGATTGTGGTGCACTGTATATTGTTGAATCGTGCAAATTGGAAATACTTTTCCGTTGTTGTGCGGCAGTGGTGCTCATACTATTCGAGAGTATTGCCTCATTGGAATGGGTTTGAGCACCTTTACGATGGAAAACTTGATTTGAAACGTCAGCCGAACTAGATAACATGTTACGGCGATGATGTTGTGTTTCGCCACTCGTTCCGGAAGACACATAATCTCGATGAGTTGTTTCGGTCGAGCTGGTAATATTGTTTACCGTTCGCTTAACATGATGCTGGTTGGATGTGTTCGCCGTATGATGGGTTGATGACTGATTTAATATATTGCTTGAGTTTCTTAAATTGCTGTTTACACTACCTAGGTTTGCCTCATGATTTCTTAGATTTAACTGTTGGTTTATCACATCTGCTTGCCGATTGGATGTTCTACTAGTTTGGCTATTGATATTCGAATCTCCGCTACCAATTGTATTCAAAATATCAGTTGGGCGTTGATTTACATTACGAGTAACTGTTTCGGCTCGGCCAGTTGTATTCGAGTCATCATGAATGACTTCGTTGTTTTTTACAACTCTATGTTTTGTGTTCAAATTTTCTTGCCGATGTGTAGTTTCCTTTCCGTTTATTATATTCGACTGAGTTGAAGTATTCGATACTCTAGATATATTTTGTTGGAAATTATTTTGAGTATTATTTTGATTCAAAATATCGGTGGAACGAAGGTTAACATTTCTTTGATTTGAAACATTTCGTTGGTCAGCAGAATCCGAAGATACAATGGTCTCCCGAGTCCCGCCACTTCTAATTATCCTTGTAGAACCATCTAGGGTCTCATGCGATCCACCTGTACGAATAACGCGAGTTGTACCTTCAACACTTTCCTGTGTTGTGCCATCTTGGATGACTCTAGATGTTCCTTCGACAACGTGAGTTGTGCCGCCTTTAACAATTCGAGTTGATCCCTCGCTTGTTATTTGCTTATTAATAACATTCTTCTGGTTTACGATGTTCTCTTGATTTACCACATTTGTTACTGTATGTTTCTGATTCACAACGTTCGTTTTATTTACCACATTTTGTTGGTTGGTTACGTTACTAGTCTGATTAATGACATTCTGGCGATTAACCACATTACTGGACTGATTAACTACATTTTGTTGATTAATCACGTTACTACTTTGATTTACAACATTGTGCTGATTATGTTGATTAACAACATTAGTTGATTTATTAACCAGATCACTTTGATTGGTAACGTTTGTAACCGAGTGCTTTTCATTAACAATATTCGTTTGATTGAGCACGTTTTTCTTGTTAACGACATTTGTAGACGATGATGATCGAATAACCTCCTCATTGACTCGAGTTTCTTTTGGACGACGAATTTCAATAATTTCCTGTTCAGGTTGCTTATTTGCATTGAGTACAGTAGTGACTTTCTTTGTCGTTACAATGATCATACCATCTTGTGCTTTCTTTGTGTCTTGTGTGGTTACAGTATTTGTTTTTTCTTCGACAATCTTTTCACTTGCTTTCCGAGTAACGGTATTGTAGTTAATTTGATTGGTGGTTCGCATAATGTTGGTGTCAGAACCAAGGTTGATACTAGATTCCATGAATTTTTTCTTGGTGGTTTGATTAGTTGGACCATCAGGTTCTCTTCTGGCTGGAGTTTGTGGTTTGAATGTTGAGTTTGATGTTGTTGTTGTTTCCATGACACCATTTTGTATTTTTATTTGATCCTCATGCTTACGAATTTCAGCTCTTTCGCCCTTGACGACAGTAAACTCAGTCTTTTGCAAGGATTTGGTATCCTTATAATCCCCACTCGTGATTTTAAGATTATCTTGTGGTTTTTTAGCTAGTGGCCGTTCAACCGGTTGATATTTTGGTGCATCAGGACGATCGAAATCGCCTTCTGGTTTAAGATTGTCTTGTGGTCTCTTGGCAGTTGGACGTTCACCTGGTTGATATTTCGTTTTCTCAGGTGAATAAAATGTTCCTTCGACTTTAAGATTATCAACAGGTTTCTTCGGTTTCGATCTCTCCCCAGGTTGGTATTCAACAGGTTTGCGACCTTCAAATGTACCTTCTGGTTTAAGGTTATCTGGATGTTTAACTATTTCAACACGTTCACCACGAACAACTGTGTAATCATTACGACGGCGATGGTCTTCAAAAGTGCCTTCCATTTTAAGATTATCCTCATGCTTAATAATTTCTGTACGTTCCGTACGATATCCTTTATAAATATCAGACGATCTCGTATCGGTGAATTCACCGGTGATTTTGAGATTATCTTCACGTCGGACCACCTCACATCTATCTCCTTTAACCACCTTATAATCATCCCTCTTGGTATAATCGGTTTTACCTTCTGGGCGCAAATTATCTTGTGGTTTTACTTGTTTTGGTCGTTCACCAGGGCTATAGCCAGGTTTCTCTGGTCTCTCGAAAGTACCTTCAGGGCGAAGATTATCATCATGTTTAATTGGAGTACGTTTTTCAACTGGGCCATATGTCGTTGTTGTTCGTTTCTCGAAATCACCTTCTGGTTTAAGATTATCTTCTGGCTTAACAGCTTTTGGTCGTTCACCTGGGCGATATCCATTTTTCTCCGGTCGCTCAAATTCACCTTCTGGTCGGAGATTGTCTTCGGGTTTGACTTGTTTTGGACGCTCAGCTGGTCTAAATCCTGGTTTTTCAGGGCGTTCAAACGCTCCTTCGGGTCGCAAGTTGTCTTCTGGTTTGACTTGTTTTGGTCTTTCACCTGGCTTATAACCAGTTTTCTCAGGTTTGTAGAATTCACCTTCTGGACGCAGATTATCTTCAGGTTTAACCTGCTTTGGGCGTTCCGAAGGTCGATATCCTGGTTTTTCGGGACGTTCAAATGCTCCTTCAGGTCGAAGATTGTCTTCAGGTTTAACTTGTTTTTGTCTTTCTGCTGGTCGATATCCTTGTTTTTCTGGCCTCTCAAATTCACCTTCAGGCTTAAGATTGTCATCGTGTCTAACGGGTTTAACTCTTTCTCCAGGTTTATAACCTTGTTTCTCAGGGCTGTAAAATTCTCCTTCAGGTCGGAGATTATCTTCAGGTTTAACCTGTTTTGGGCGTTCTCCAGGACGATAACCTGGTTTTTCTGGGCTATAAAATTCTCCTTCAGGCCTAAGATTATCTTCTGGTTTAACTTGTTTCGGTCTTTCACTTGGACGATATCCTGGTTTCTCAGGTCTTTCAAACTGACCCTCTGGCCTTAAGTTATCTTCGGGTTTAACCTGTTTGGGTCTATCTGCTGGCGTAAAACCTTGTTTTTCTGGACGCTCAAAAGCTCCTTCGGGCCGAAGGTTGTCCTCTGGTCTTACTTGTTTTGGGCGTTCTCCAGGGCGATAACCAGGTTTTTCTGGACTGTAAAATTCTCCTTCAGGACGGAGGTTGTCCTCTGGTTTAACTTGTTTTGGCCGCTCGCTTGGTCTGTATCCTTGTTTTTCAGGTCTTTCAAATTGACCTTCAGGGCGAAGATTATCTTCTGGTTTGATTTGTTTTGGCCTTTCCACAGATTTAAATTCAACCTTTTCTGGTCTTTGGAAGTCCCCTTCTGGTCTGAGGTTATCTTCTGGTCTCACTTGTTTTGGTCTTTCTCCGGGACGATAACCTGGTTTTTCAGGACTGTAAAACTCGCCTTCGGGTCTCAGATTGTCCTCGGGTTTTACTTGTGTAACTCTTTCGGCTGGTCTAAAGCCCTGTTTCTCTGGCCTCTCAAATTCGCCTTCAGGCCGAAGATTGTCTTCTGGTCTAACCTGTTTCGGTCGTTCACCAGGTCTATAAGTTGGCTTATCAGGACTATAAAATTCGCCTTCTGATTTAAGATTGTCTTCTGGTTTAACCTGTTTTGGTCTTTCAGCAGGTCGATATCCTTGTTTCTCTGGTCTTTCGAAATTTCCTTCAGGGCGAAGATTATCATCATGTTTGATGGGTTGTCGTTTCTCGGCCGGTCCAACCTTTGTAGGAGTACGTTTTTCAAAATCACCTTCTGGTCGTAAATTATCTTCTGGCCTAACTGCTTTTGGTCTTTCACCTGGTCTGTAGCTTTGTTTTTCTGGACGCTCAAATTCTCCTTCAGGGCGCAGATTATCCTCAGGTCTAACTTGTTTTGGCCGTTCTCCTGGTCGATAACCAGGTTTCTCAGGACTATAAAACTCACCCTCTGGTCGGAGGTTATCTTCCGGTCTAACTTGCTTCGGTCGTTCAGCCGGTCTATACCCTTGCTTTTCAGGCCTTTCAAAGTTCCCTTCGGGGCGTAAATTATCTTCAGGCCGAACTTGTTTTGGTCTTTCGCCTGGTCGATAGTCTTGTTTCTCGGGACTGTAAAATTCACCTTCTGGTCTGAGGTTGTCCTCGGGTCTAACTTGTTTTGCTCTTTCAGCAGGTTTAAATCCTTGCTTTTCTGGTCTTTCAAATTCACCCTCTGGACGTAAATTATCTTCTGGTCTAACTTGTTTCGGCCTCTCCCCAGGTCTGTAACCGGGTTTCTCTGGCCGTTCAAAATCTCCTTCAGGTCGTAGATTATCATCGTGTTTGATTGGCTGTCTTTTTTCAGCAGGTCCAACTTTTGTTGGTGTGCGTTTCTCAAACTCTCCTTCTGGCCGAAGGTTATCTTCGGGCCTAACAGCTTTCGGGCGTTCTACTGACCGGTACCCTTGTTTCTCGGGTCTTTCAAAGTCCCCTTCTGGTTTGAGATTATCTTCCGGACGAATTTGTTTAGGCCGTTCAGCTGGACGATAACCTGGTTTATCTGGTGTATAGAAAGCTCCTTCTGGTTTAAGGTTATCTTCTGGTCGAACCTGTTGGGGTCTTTCTCCGGGTCTATATCCTTGTTTCTCTGGCCTTTCAAAATCTCCTTCCGGTTTCAAATTATCTTCATGTCTAATGGGTTGACGTTTTTCCGCTGGCCCAACTTTAATTGTGGTTCGTTTTTCAAATTCTCCTTCTGGTCGTAAGTTATCTTCTGGACGGATTTGTTTTGGCCGCTCACTAGGGCGATATCCAGGTTTCTCTGGAGTGTAAAATTCACCTTCTGGTTTCAAATTATCTTCGGGTCGCACCTGCTGTGGTCTTTCACCTGGTCTATATCCTTGTTTTTCTGGTCTTTGGAATTCTCCTTCGGGTCGAAGGTTATCTTCAGGTCGAACTTGTTTTGGCCGTTCGGCTGGTCTGTAGCCCGGTTTTTCTGGAGTGTAAAATTCTCCTTCTGGTCGAAGATTATCTTCCGGGCGTACTTGTTGTGGCCTTTCAGCGGGACGATATCCTGGTTTATCTGGCCTTTCAAAATCGCCTTCAGGTCGAAGATTATCATCAGGTCTCACTGCTTTTGGACGCTCAGCGGGGCGGTATCCTTGTTTTTCTGGTGTGTAAAACTGTCCTTCTGGTCGCAGGTTATCTTCGGGTTTAACTTGTTGTGCACGTTCGACTGGGCGGAATTCTTGCTTTTCTGGGCGTTCAAATTCACCTTCCGGTCTCAAGTTATCTTCAGGTCGAACTTGTTTAGGCCTTTCCGCAGGACGATATCCAGTTTTTTCGGGCCTTTCAAATTCTCCTTCCGGCTTTAGATTATCGTCGTGTCTAATTGGTTGTCGTTTCTCAGCAGGGCCAACTTTAGTTGGTGTGCGTTTCTCAAATTCTCCTTCCGGGCGCAAATTATCTGCAGGCCTTACAGCTTTAGGCCGTTCTGCAGGTCGATAACCAGGTTTATCTGGTGTATAGAATTCTCCTTCAGGGCGAAGATTATCCTCTGGCCGTACTTGTTGGGGCCTTTCAACAGATCGATATCCTTGTTTTTCTGGCCTTTCAAACTCTCCTTCTGGGCGTAAATTATCTTCTGGTCTAACTTGTTTTGGACGTTCTGTTGGGCGATAACCTTGTTTTTCAGGTCTTTCAAAATCACCTTCTGGTCGTAAATTATCTTCCGGTCGGACTTGTTTCGGACGTTCGGCTGGACGATACCCTTCTTTTTCGGGTGTATAGAATTGACCTTCTGGTCGTAAATTATCCTCAGGTCGTACCTGTTGTGGCCTTTCACCTGGTTTATATAATTGTTTTTCTGGTCGTTGGAAATCACCTTCTGGACGAAGATTATCTTCAGGTTTTACTTGTTTTACGCGTTCAGCTGGGCGGAACCCTGGTTTGTCTGGTGTATAAAATTCACCTTCTGGTCGAAGATTGTCTTCTGGTCGTATTTGTTGTGCTTTCTCAGCCGGCCTATACCCAGGTTTTTCTGGCCTATCAAATCCACCTTCTGGACGCAAATTGTCTTCAGGTTTTATTTGTTTTGGTCGTTCTGCTGGTCGGTACCCTGTTTTTTCTGGCCGTTCAAAATCACCTTCTGGTTTTAAATTATCATCATGTCTGATTGGTGTTCGCTTCTCTGCAGGGCCAACTTTCGTTGGTGTTCGTTTTTCAAATTCACCTTCCGGTTTCAAATTGTCCTCCGGTTTAATGGCTTTGGGTCTTTCAGCTGGTTTAAATTGTGGTTTCTTTTCTGGCGTATAGAACTCACCCTCAGGTTTTAAATTATCGACGGGCTTCTTTCCTTGTTCTCTTGGTGTTAATTGGGATTTTTTAAATGCTTCCGTTGTTGTGGTTTCAGTAATCTGTTCAGTCTGTGAGTAAAATTTCTCTACATCATCTTTAGTCCATGTTCGCTTTCTTGGGCGTTGGTATACAACTTCCTTATCATCGAAATCTACTTTGTTTGTTGTTGTAAAATCTATTTCACCAACTGTTGTCAAATTATCGTCTCGTTTTCGTATGATTGTGGTTCGTTGGAAATTGTCTGTATAGTCGACATATTCACTGCTCGTTGTTGTATCGGTTATGAATTCACCATCAACTTTCGTCCAGGTATTTCGACGTATTGGTGATGGCCGCTCGACTGGTTGACCTTTGAATTCGGTTCGTGATGTGGTGATGTCTGTAAAGTAGATAGTAAATTATTAGTTTTAATCAAAATATAAATACTTTAGTATTTTACCTGAAAATTCACCCTCCGGACGGAGATTGTCCTCGGGTTTTTTCTGTATGGGGCGTTCAGCTGGTCGGTAAGCTGTTTTTTCGGGCCGTTCAAAATCTCCTTCTGGTTTAAGATTATCTTCTGGTTTCTTCTGCGTTGCTCTTTCGGCTGGTTTGAAATCTTTCTTTTCTGGTCTTTCAAATTCACCTTCTGGTCGAAGATTATCTTCGGGTCTGATTTGTTTTGGGCGTTCAGCTGGTTTGAAACCTGTTTTTTCTGGAGTGTAGAAATCACCTTCGGGCTTAAGATTATCCTCTGGTCGTTTTTGTTGTGGCCGCTCACCTGGCCTGTAACCTTGTTTTTCTGGACGTTCGAATTCACCTTCAGGACGTAAATTATCTTCTGGGCGTTTCTGCTGTGGCCGTTCTGCAGGACGATAGCCAGGTTTTTCGGGAGTGTAAAATTCACCTTCAGGGCGAAGGTTGTCTTCAGGTTTCTTTTGAGTTGGTCGTTCAGATGGACGATAGCCTGGTTTCTCTGGTCTCTCGAATTCTCCTTCGGGACGAAGGTTATCTTCAGGCCGTTTTTGTACTGGACGTTCAGCTGGACGATATCCAGGCTTATCAGGGCGATCAAATTCACCTTCTGGTCGAAGATTGTCTTCTGGTCTTATAGCGGTTGGCCGTTCGCCTGGTCGGTAGCCTACTTTTTCTGGCGTGTAAAAATCTCCTTCTGGTTTCAAATTATCTTCAGGTCTTTTCTGTACTGGTCTTTCTGCGGGACGATAGCCCGGTTTATCCGGACGTTCAAATTCACCTTCTGGTCTTAGGTTGTCTTCCGGTTTCTTCTGTACTGGACGTTCGCTAGGTCGGTAACCAGGTTTTTCTGGCCGTTCAAAATCGCCTTCCGGACGAAGATTATCTTCGGGTCTTTTTGGAGTAGCTCGTTCCGCCGGTTTAAATCCAGATTTCTCAGGAGTGTAAAAATCACCCTCCGGTTTTAAATTATCTTCGGGTCTTTTTTGTACTGGTCTCTCAGCTGGGCGATATCCAGGTTTATCTGGGCGCTCAAAATCACCTTCAGGCCTTAAATTATCCTCAGGTTTCTTTTGGGTTGGTCGTTCACCGGGCTGGTAACCAGGTTTTTCAGGTTTATAAAATTCTCCTTCAGGTTTCAGATTATCTTCTGGTCTCTTTTGTTGGGGCCGTTCGGCTGGTTTATAACCTGGTTTGTCTGGTCGTTCAAAATCACCCTCGGGTTTAAGATTATCTTCTGGCCTTTTCTGTGTAGGTCTTTCAGCTGGACGGAAACCAGGTTTATCTGGTCGTTCGAAATCACCTTCAGGCCGCAAATTGTCTTTAGGTTTTTTCTGTGTTGGTCGCTCGGCTGGTTTATAACCCGGCTTTTCAGGAGTATAAAACTCACCTTCGGGTTTCAGATTATCTTTCGGCCTTCTGATTTCTGATCGTAGTTGATTGTAATCGGTATAACTGAAATGGTAAATTGTAAAAATGATGTTATGATGTCAGTAAATGCATATTAATACTTTAATTTCAAAGACATTAAGATTTCAATGCCAATTTCTATACTTAATGCCGTTGTTCAATAAATTTTGCTATAGTTCTATAAGCTCAAGCTTCAAATTAACACCTGAGTCATATACTTAATAATAATCGTCCTTGAAATGATTTAGTTGTGTGCAGTATATCAAATCAAATTCAAAAATAATATTTTCGTATATGAATATGATTAATTCAATTAAAGCTCGAGCACATCATTGAGATGATCTCTTTTCGTGGAAGTCATATAACATACCATCACAGAAAATAACACACTAATGCGTTTTGTACAGAAATATATATTTACAGAAAATTAAAATTGATAGTGTCTTAGAGGTTTTTGGATTTATTTTAAATATGTATTTATAGAAGTGACATCATTTGTTTTATACGTACGAGATAATTAAAAAATGTTCGTTTAGCTTTCCAAAATACAGAAAAAATAAAATACATAAAAAAATGTATGTCTGTCAGCTTTTCTTACACTTTGTAAGTTTATTTATTTAAAACAAAACAATTCGCGATTTTAAAAGTGTTGTCGTGTTCATTTTGTTGCTAGTTTTGTAATTAAAGTTTAACCGGTTCTGACTTATTACTTTTTTCATTTATTTTAATGTGACGCAATAAGCTGCTACGACTGTTGAGGCCATATTGACTTTACGATTCTTAAATGATCTTCATATTTAAAGTGATCACATTTAATGTGGAAATCTATTGAAAATGTAGTATTGCCTAATAGTAAATCTGGCGCCATTAATTAGATTGTTGTTGTTTGAAATTATGGTACCTTAAGAGTCTCCGATTTTTTTGTTTTAAATTAAATTACTCAGACGTTGAAAAATGGATTGAAATTGAGTAACGCTTTAATACTACTCAAAGTATCTATTGGTTTCATGACGATTTCAAACGAATGCTTTAATGAAAATTGTAACTGGCTGCAACAATTTGCTCTTGAAATTTGGAATGCCGCATTCAATCTCTACGAAATTGCTATATGAATCGGTTTGAGCTTTACAACAAATTTTTAAAGTTTATGAACTGTTATTATCAGCGAGTTTTCTAGAATAAAATTACCATAAAAAGTTTATTATTGGTTGAACAAATAAAATATATAATTAATAAGAAAGTGAACTTTGATTGTGATAATAAACTGTTCAATCACTGCTGGCAGGCAACATAAATTTGGTTTAGGTTTAATAATTCGGTTGATAGTTGTAGTACTGCCTTAAAAAAATTGTGCGTACCAACGTTCGAGGGCCGGTTACTTTTAAAGCTGGCGAATAAGATATAAAAATGACTCAAAACAATAAACAAATACGGTGTTTCAGATGCATTAGATGGAATGCATGAATTACCAATAATCAACCCGAAAACGACATAGCAAACAACATGAATTTATGCTACCCAAAAGTTAGGGCAGGAAGTTTTCATAGACTTTTGTAAAACTCAATGGCCAATGGCGGTCGATGTCCACCTTCAGTACACAATTATGTAATACATATATCGTTGTTTTTATAGGTATACAAAAGAATAAACCAATTGTCAAAGCAATTTTCAATAAAGTTTTCGGATATATTTAAAATAAGTTACCAAAATCTAATTTTATTATTACAGTGACATGGAGATGGGTCTGCACTTCAACAGAGGATTACAGTTGTGTTTATTAACATCACCCATTATAATCAGGTGAAGTATTTTGACATACAAAGTGATCAAGGGTAGGAAAAACTTCAATTAAAATACTAAATTATAATAACTCTTTCTTTTTGGAACAGTGGCAGTTGGATAAAAATTACAACGTGCATTTATGTTTAATAGAAAAACTAAAAAGATGTTATGGGAACCTCTGGAGCTGGGCAGTTTGTTTTAGAAGAAAGTACTATAAAATGAGTAACCAATAGGTTACTCATCTTAACCCGAGAACTTAATTTAAGAAAGATAAATTACTAGATGATCTCTGAATCAGTTGTAATATTGTATAAATAAATAAATTTATTAAATAAAAAAAAAAAAAAAAAAAAAAAAAAGCATAACAGTACCTACCTAGGTGAATATGTCAGTAACTAGTTATACTGTATGATGCGAGGCCCCAACAATTTTATTGGTGCCTTTAGAATCGCCTCTGAAATCAATTGGGATTGAAATTAGGATTGTGCAGCAAGGTCTCACAATTCTTAAAAAAATCAAAATTTTTTTCAGAACAATATGTATTTTTAATTGAAACATTTTGTATTCGTGTTGGCTTCACGCGCGTTATTTTCTTCATATTTATGAATAAAGGTACTTTTGAATTCTGGGTCCAGTAATGCCTCTTAGTGATTTTGACGAAAAACGTTGATTAAATGTTGATTAATGACATCAAAAGCAAATACAATTTTTGTTGAAATGATTCACGAAATAATTATTTGTTTGCTCGATAAATTCGCTTTGAGTAAATTACTGCAAAATCAATTTTGGAATGACGAATTTTCATTAAAATTCAACGAAAGTGGTTCGTCAATATCTCGTTCAGTGAAGAACTCAATGTTTTCTGAGCCTGTTAAAACCAAAATAGTAATTCTTCCGATCTTTGACCGAAGGCTTGAATGATGCAATTAAACTACTTTCTTTTCTTTCTATATTTATCAATTTAAAAGCAAGGGCCAAATTGCAAAATTTATTAACTAAAAGAATAACACTTGTGGAGAAAACTTCAATTTTTAGTAATTTTTTGTTTTGAGTGTACGCTATCTAAGTGAGAAATACTGGATGACTCCGATTTCCTCCATCTTACTTTTACCCATTGGATGTAAAGATTCTTTCTTTAATATTTATCATTTATCAAACCAATATTTTTGTAAAGTAAAGTTATAAAGATTTAGTTAGGATCGAGAAAAAGAACTGTATAAGGTAAACTATAAGTATACTTCAGTTCAAAAGCTGCTCGAAATTTGTCTTTATATAGTACGCTATTCCGCCCGCAATAGAAGAACATCAATTTTAAAATTTTCAGTTCCTTAAAAAGTATAGTGTTCACGAGAGACCGGCCGAGAATTAAAATAGTATAATTAATTAGACTATTAGTTAGGTTTCTGAAATTTAAAACAAGCCTATTTTAATTAAATAAGACTGTTAGAAACTAATTCTAATTCATAAATTAAAACCAAACTCTGCTTTGTTTTATTTCTCGCTTTAGAAATCTAATCTCGCTCTGTTTAAAAATGTTTACGTTTTTTATTTAGAAAGCTGCACTAAAATCTACGGTTGCCTGAAGTAAACCACTGTCACATATATACATCCGTGGTAAAATAATGTCGGGCGTTGACCACACATGCATATGCTGCATTTTTTATATTGTTGCATTATCATCAAAACGACTAATTTGAGGTTATTGTTTAAGTTTCCGTTCAGCCATTAAATGAACAAAGTGATAGTGTTTTTCGGACTTTCATACTTTTTGACATCTTCAACTTAAAGGTTGTTACGAAACGAAAACTATAAATAGTTTTTAAAAACTATAAAAAAAGTGTGAGTGGTCGGTTTGGTTTATAAATAAAAATACACGGCAAATAAGTGTAACTTTTGATGTAGTTATGATACCGCGATGCTTCTTGAAGGATAATTCATTACAAATTAATTTAAATCCCTATGATTTATCTAATGATTATTATCAATATACTCGTTGAAATTTATTGATTGTTAAATGGTTAAAACATAAAATATGTGTTGAAAACAAACATTATATACATTTTAACAACATAGAATGTTCTTTCTTGTCCGAAAATTATCAACTAAATATAGATAAAATTCCAAATAAGATTCTAGCAGGCCTTTGGTTTTACTGGGTGACCAAAAATATAAATAATATTTCTTGATGGTTATGATTCACTTTAATACCAAAATAAGTCTAGCACCCTTTGCTTTCTCCAGTTTCTCCTAAAAAATTATTTTTTAAGTTGACATTTTTTTATCAATGAATTCTGTGGAATTAAACAAAAACAGGATATCTGCAGATAACCAATTTTTCAGTTTTTATAGCTAATCGATGCAGAATTTGTAATTCTATTTAATATCCAGAACAATTCTTTAAACTGCTCATTATTTTCTTAGAAAATCAACAAAAAAGGCGAATAAAGACTTAAAACGATAATACGATACTCCAACATTTATGTTTTTGGAGTTATCCTAAAATTTTCTGACCTATTCGAATATATGAAAGAGATCATGTGAACATTTCTGGTACATGGGATATAAATTTAAACGTAAAAATGTCTCTGGGCAAGTTAAAAAATATCATAATTAGATTCCATTCACCATACTCATATGGTTTTGACTGATCAATCTGACCATGTGGGAACATCTCTAAGATCGGTGAAATAAAATTTGAAAATTTATTAAAATTCATGGAACTCCTAAGTGGCCTGTATGGCACAGTAAATAATCATAAATTAACCATGTTCATTTCAGTGTTAGAACATTGTCTACGCTATCCTAAAATACACTTAAAAAACTCTTTAGGAGTGGAAATAGAAACATTTGAAATTGATTAATCAGAAATCAAAAACCATAATTGTTTAAAAGTACGCTGGATTAGTTAAAAATCATCTTGTTAAAGTGGGGTCTTGTTTTGATTTAACTATTCGGTCATATAGGTTAGACCCAGTGAACATCTCTAGAATCGGAGATATAAAAGTAGAAACATTGCCTAAAATAGCCTTCTTTAGAATTAAAAAAGACTTTAGTAAACCTTGTTAAAGTTAGCCGAAAGTTGCCAGCCGAAAGATAATGCAGATAGTGTCTTGACTATTTTTAAAATCTCTTTATAATCTCGCTCTTATCGATTTTTAAATTCCTATAAACAGAAATAATTTCTCCTTCACCCGAATGATGTAACCCGATCCTAAAATCGAGTTCATCACTGTTTTTTGCTGTATTCAAGACACTATCTGCATTATCTTTCGGCTGAAAACTTTCGGCTAACTTTAACAGTATCTTTAGTAAATCGTTTTACGATTTTCTCGTGTTTACCTTAAATTGTTAGAAAAATATTTGATCTTTTTATTCTATACTATTAGGAACTCAGGGACTTCTCTAATATAAATGATAAAGATTATCTAAACATGTTTCAATTTCACTACAATATTTTTAAATTTAACAGTGTAAAATTTTGGTATTATTTTTGTTATGTATTTCACAATCAATGGGGCTACAAAGTTACCTAGAATCCATCAACTGGCAAATAACTCTCCAATCTAATGGTATAATAGAAAATATTGATAAAATTTATGGCATTATGCTGTAAGGCTTCGAACTTTACGAAACCGAGAACAGAATTTGCCTAACAAATAATATAAATGGCATGGGCACTGTTTTATGAATGTTGATTCCGAATAAATGTTTAGTGAAAACCGAAATTAGTCACCCCTATTTGCAACTTAAAACTTTATCTTTATCTGCAACTTAAAACTTTACCAGTTGATCGTCACTTCTTGTAGATGATTATTAAAGTCACGGCTAGAAGCTCTAAGACCTCATTTTAATTTTAAAAAATTTAAATAAGTTCGATATTTTTGCACTTTTACGACAATCATGACCGAAATGTAATATTAAATTAATCGTACGCGATCCCATCTAGTAGTCCGAGTCCCATCTAGATTTCAGATAATTTGTGTAAACTCATGTTTATGAATAATATTATAAATGGATATTGACGTCTGGAAAAATGTACATTCTAAATCTATTTTTTTATAAAATAAGATTAAATTATTTACTTTCGTTGGTTACCCAATATGGTACTGATAAATGGAAATAAAAAATTATAATCGTCATCAATTAACAACATTTTGCATAAAAATGACGAACAAAAAATATTTCGCAGATTTTCGATTTTTTGTTGTTGTAGTAAACAACACCAACACTAAAAACAAATAATAATAATCATTCATAAATTTAAATGATGAATCAGTGAAATAATAAAATTTCAAAATTGATGAATGGGATACCATTAAAGAAAAGTTATGCGGTTACGATTAGTAATTATATAAAAACATAAAAATTGCAATTATGCATATGTCTGGTACAGTTTTAAATTTAACTCATACGTTTGAGTAATGGTTATTCTGTGCAATCAAACTAACTGTTATTAAAATTAACTACTATAAATTATCTGCTTTTGTTCCATTGTCTGGTTGCATCTTAATTAATCCGAATTTAAAACAATTGACTAATAAAGCCTTTACGATTAATCAGACAATTTTTGAAGTGTACATCATAATTTCATGTACAATTAGATTAATATCCGATCAAGTGTGGGTGGATCTCTTTCTTTCAATGAATACCCAATTATACTTGCCATTATGCTATTTATGTGCAAATGTTAACCTACTCATTAAACCATAATAAGAAATCGTGCGCTCATGCTTTACACAATTCGTTCTAATGAAATAATCAATTAGCAATTATCATTAATTGGTGAGTTAAAAATAATAAGAAAACTTGTCATAAAAATTTATGTATAAAATCTTTATTAATGTTTTGTTTGAGACTGAAAATTATTAACCGAACGTGCATGTATGTGGTTTGTGCCTATATTTACTTGGAAGCAGTGTTGTGCATTTACGCGTAAAAAATAATTAATTACATTTTTTACGTAAATAATGTAAAAAATTAGTAATTAATGTAAAAAATTGTAATAAATGTAAAAAATGTAATTAATTGCGACATCTACCTGAAAATAATTAGACTAGTAAAAAATTTATTATTTTCTAGTCGATAATACAACCATTACATGCAGCCACATCTATTGAAAATTTTAAAATTAATAAATTACAACTGATTATTCTGAGCCTGACATCTGCTAATTAATGGCGCTACTACAATAATTTAAGGTGGAAATTATTACGTAAATATTTATTTGTATCGATAATTTTAATAAATATCAACGTACTTTTCTAACGTTGCATACTGTATAAAAGCGTAATTCACTTCACGTATAGATCTGAAAATGTAATTCATTTTTTCTCTTCCATAGTTTGTTGAAGTTACTGCTCATTTTTTGATCTCGCACCACTACAAAAGTCAAACAAACGTCAAACTGATGAAATAAAAGCAGAACAACAAAATAATACCGAAAATCGGGTTAAATGCCGTGTTTTACAGAAACAGATACAGTATTACACCACTCGCCAACAATGACACTGGTTTTAGGATTGTTATCGCATTTGTTCAAGTTGGGCATTTGTTATGATGGTTGGGGTTGCTTCCTCGATGTATCCGATCAATAACTTCGAGACATAGTAAAGTAACAGTATAAGTGAACCGCAAATTGTAGTCGATGCTGTATTTTAACTTTTACTCTTGCTAAGTAAAAAAGCTACACGGCCTATTCTAATTGTTAAGCAGCGATATTTTTTCATAGCCACATCAAATAATGCAACAACGAAGAAGGCGTCAAATTCATCGGGAAGTGGGAGAGATTTAATAAATTTTGCTCCATTCTGTACAATTACGCCGGTAATCCAACCGCGCAGCCAGCAGTTGTATTAATATAAGTACCAATCGCCGTGCCCGAAGTCCCCCCTATTCCCTAATACGATACGAAAATGCAAAATTCATATTTGAATTGAATCAGATTCGTACGATTCTTATTTAAAATTGAATAGGAATCTTATACTTTCGTTTTAGTATCGTATTCAGGAATAGGGACCGCCTGTTCATATTTATTCTATCCTAATCAATCGCATGTCGATCTTACAACAACCCTGCCTTCGGCAGTTTTATTACACGAGATGCATCTCTAACCTCATTTATCGACACTAGCAACATGTGCCTCTGCGGTTGCTATAGAAATCGTTAAGGATATAAATTTGGGACCGGTACCGATCTGTCAACCGTTATCAACCGGTGGTATGACTTGTATCAACCTGAAATTGCGACTAGTATAGTGATTCGACTATATCGACCTTGCGATAGTTCTAACACTGGACTAACTCAAATCTCGATCCTGGGCACAACCACATTCGGAGACTATTATAATATGATTCCGTCTAAAAGTACGACGGTTGGCGAATTTTCAAATGAAGACGAATCTATAGCTAAATCAAGTCTAGGATGGTTACGTATTTTTGCGCAATGTTTTAGTGTCGCAACCTATAAATCGAAGAAGGATGAGCTTTCCAATAAAGTGATACAATCGGCAGCAGATGTGCTGGGATTTTTTAAAGCATGCTGCTCTTTATTAAACGTTACACATTGTTATTCTAATACAACTTAGGAAAATTTAGAGGCGATACTTTTAAAATTGGGACTCCATAATCCTGATCGATCGGTTTGGAACTAATCGAGAATTAACTTTTAAACTGTGCAACGAACCGGTATCCGATTTATTGTATGATTTGTGTATTACCAATCATAATTATACTCGAGATCGTATTCAGGCTATGATCGAATGGCTCAAGAATTTATACAACAAGCGCCTTGAAAATTTACATTAGGTATACAACAAACCCTTATAACGGATATAATATATAACATATTATGTTTAGCTTCGATAAGGACTGCCTACTCAACTAGGTTTGATAACCGATTTATCGAATATGATCACTAAAAATCTATTCGATGCGGTATACCAATGGACGTTGGTGCTAGAAAAGGATGAACCTTTGAAACTCGCAATCTATGCACTGGTGTGCTCGATTTGTTGTATTCGGCCGGAAATGTTGAAAATTGATGTGCTAGCTCATAATTTATCCTCCGATGTTGATGCGTCCATATCAAACGATCCGGACAGTATGACGGATGATGTAAAGCAAGAGGAATCCGACACCGCAGAATGGTAGTCATTTAGTGATACATGACATCGAAATTAACCCTTAATTCGTCAGAGCTGCGTACTATAGCAATGGCGTGCGATTTAGTGCACTGCCAATCTCCATTAGCAGCACAACAATTACTCAAAACTGGATTACCGCAATTACTATATCTCGGCGATTTTAGATTTTATTAGCTATTATTTCGCGCGAACAGAACGAGGCGAATTCCAATGCTGAAAATAATTCAGCAAAATCTGAACAGCTGAAAGTAATTCAGCAAAATCTAACCGATTCGGATAAAGCTTCCGAAAAGCACAAGAATATATATTATACATTAGTTAATGTTAAGATGATCGCAGAAATTTTGGAATCCTTTTCGGAAATATGTTTCAGGATATACTTGAAAACTGTGTCTTGTAAGATTTTCTTGATATGTTTAAGTTTGGTTGTTCTAACGTGAATTAATTTCAGCTTATATAGGTAATGAGCAAACAAATCGTTATGCGCATTCAGAACTCCTTGACATGGAAGCTGGAATCTGTTTTGAAATAGAGTTAAGTGTTGCTACAGGAGTAACAACTAAAAATAAACGCTTCAAACAGGTGAAAAATCGAATGAAGGCAAAAGATATTATTTCGAAATTCCGAATGAAACTCGACGTCGACGAGCACGACACACATACAATGTCCCAAAATTCGGATGTTTCCAATTAACTGCCCCTGCTTGTCCTGGGGCGATTTTAACGAGTGATACATTGCTCAAATTAACTCTAATAAAATAAATAACTGCCCCTGCTTGTCCTGGGGCGATTTTAACGAGTGATACATTGCTCAAATTAACTCTAATAAAATAAATAACCCGAACTCTGAAAAGGAGAAAAGTCCGACAGTTGGGGAATTGGTTAAAGTAGAACAGAATCACGATATAGGATGTTGATGACTCCTTTACCTATATACCTTGGATGAGGTGCAGGTTGAGATAATAGACCTCGAACAAGGTAATTTACTCGAAAACCAAGTACTTAATAAGGAACTATAGCCAGATCATCGTGCGCCTCTGAAACTGCAACACTAGTTACACCAACACTTAGCATCGAAAGTGAAATGTCAGCCGTTTCTACTAGTACATCATCATCATCACGTTTCGGCGTGGCAGACGCTGGTACTTCATCAAGCCGTAAATTGTAGATGTAGTCACCGCTCAAGAAAAAGCAGATATTACCAGCGTTGTGCCGTATTGTCTACATGGCGTAATTAATACATTGTCTACACATGCAGACAATGTATGTCGAAAATTAAAAAACTGACGTCGACAATGTCGAAAATTAATCATAATCATTAGATATTAACAAAATAACAATATTTATTAATGATTCTTTGGTTTTCTTTTTTATTCTTTAAATATAAATAATGCCTAATTAAAAATAATAGTAGCTTTCCAATCCAATTTTGATTCAAAATGTGTTTAGATTTAATTTCAAGCGCCAGATTATGAAAGTTGTAAAGGATGCTTCGT
Source organism: Nephrotoma flavescens (assembly GCA_932526605.1). Taxonomy (NCBI): domain Eukaryota; kingdom Metazoa; phylum Arthropoda; class Insecta; order Diptera; family Tipulidae; genus Nephrotoma; species Nephrotoma flavescens. The sequence continues at coordinate 110,897,350 of OW052222.1, forward strand.
CCTGTTCAGATCACTTTACAGAATGTCTTAATTGCATTTAGAACGGAAGTTATGATGATTTCTGGTGATTTCAAGTAATAACAATACTCTGTAGGAATAAACGCAAAATTGACTCGTAATAGAAACACCTACATAACTAGATCGGATCGACACGTATGGAAGTTGTAAATAGTTTGAATCTTCTCTGAACATCATATATATAACAGTTAAATTTCATTAGCATTTATCACATAGGTAAAATAAATTCTAACTTCTTTATATTCAACGATTTCAGATTTTCCGTATACATATAGGTCAATGCTCTATTTATTTCATAATATCCAAATTTAGGTCACAAGGCATCAGCTGATTGAAATAAACATTATTCTATTTTCCATTGTGTATAGTCTCTTTTCTCTGACTAATGGCATGCGCACCAGTTCATCCTTTTCTATTAGAACATTTTTTATATAGCACACACACACACACACACACATATATATATTAGCTTAAATAGTAAAAACTTCATATAGAAAATAATTTGATTTTTTCAGCATTGTTGTTGAAATCTAGCACGTGCATTTAATAAAAAAAATAAAAACTAGCCGATCTTCTATTTAAAATCTTACGATTCCGATACGATTCGATTTTAATGAAATTAGACATGCACATAAAAACATACATAAATATGTACATATATAATATTTTATTTCATTAGCGTCGTCTAGCGCATGCGCTTTGTATTTTTGCGTGTGTATGGGATAAAAAAAATAACGTGGGCTTATGTATTGTTATTATTATTTTTTTTTACATGTTGGCGCGCAAACGACTGCTGCAAAAAATTGTGCATAATATTTTTCTTTTGTTGTTGTTTTGTTTACGAAAACAAAAATAATCAAATGTTTTTGGTTTTGCGTGGTTTACGAATTCCAAATACATACGTGAAGCAAAAATGTTACATATGTACATAATTATGTAATTTTTTCTTTGATATGATTTAAAGTGCATTAAAGTTATGATGATTTCTGGTGTTTTTCTAGAAACACTTACATAACTCAGATCGGGTCGACACTTATGAAAGTTGTAAAGGAAGCATTGACAAGTTCAAATTACTTTACAGAATGTCTTAATTGCATTTAGAACGGAAGTTATGATGATTTCTGGTGATTTCAAGTAATAACAATACTTTGTAGGAATAAACGCAAAATTGACTCGTAATAGAAACACTTAATAACTCAGATCGGGTCGACACTTATGAAAGTTGTAAAGGATGCATTGACAAGTTCAAATTACTTTACAGAATGTCTTAATTGCATTTAGAACGGAAGTTATAATGATTTCTGGTGATTTCAAGTAATAACAATACTCTGTAGGAATAAACGCAAAATTGACTCGTAATAGAAACACTTACATAACTCAGATCGGGTCGACACTTATGAAAGTTGTAAAGGATGCATTGACAAGTTCAAATTACTTTACAGAATGTCTTAATTGCATTTAGAACGGAAGTTATGATGATTTCTGGTGATTTCAAGTAATAACAATACTCTGTAGGAATAAACGCAAAATTGACTCGTAATAGAAACACTTACATGACTCAGATCAGATCGACACTTATGGAAGTTGTAAAGGATGCATTGACAAGTTCAAATTACTTTACAGAATGTCTTAATTGCATTTAGAATGGAAGTTATGATGATTTCTGGTGATTTCAAGTAATAACAATACTCTGTAGGAATAAACGCAAAATTGACTCGTAATAGAAACACTTACATAACTCAGATCGGGTCGACACTTATGAAAGTTGTAAAGGATGCATTGACAAGTTCAAATTACTTTACAGAATGTCTTAATTGCATTTAGAATGGAAGTTATGATGATTTCTGGTGATTTCAAGTAATAACAATACTCTGTAGGAATAAACGCAAAATTGACTCGTAATAGAAACACTTACATAACTCAGATCGGGTCGACACTTATGAAAGTTGTAAAGGATGCATTGACAAGTTCAAATTACTTTACAGAATGTCTTAATTGCATTTAGAACGGAAGTTATGATGATTTCTGGTGATTTCAAGTAATAACAATACTCTGTAGGAATAAACGCAAAATTGACTCGTAATAGAAACACTTACATAACTCAGATCGGATCGACACTTATGAAAGTTGTAAAGGATGCATTGACAAGTTCAAATTACTTTACAGAATGTCTTAATTGCATTTAGAATGGAAGTTATGATGATTTCTGGTGATTTCAAGTAATAACAATACTCTGTAGGAATAAACGCAAAATTGACTCGTAATAGAAACACCTACATAACTAGATCGGATCGACACGTATGGAAGTTGTAAATAGTTTGAATCTTCTCTGAACATCATATATATAACAGTTAAATTTCATTAGCATTTATCACATAGGTAAAATAAATTCTAACTTCTTTATATTCAACGATTTCAGATTTTCCGTATACATATAGGTCAATGCTCTATTTATTTCATAATATCCAAATTTAGGTCACAAGGCATCAGCTGATTGAAATAAACATTATTCTATTTTCCATTGTGTATAGTCTCTTTTCTCTGACTAATGGCATGCGCACCAGTTCATCCTTTTCTATTAGAACATTTTTTATATAGCACACACACACACACACATATATATTAGCTTAAATAGTAAAAACTTCATATAGAAAATAATTTGATTTTTTCAGCATTGTTGTTGTAATCTAGCACGTGCATTTAATAAAAAAAATAAAAACTAGCCGATCTTCTATTTAAAATCTTACGATTCCGATACGATTCGATTTTAATGAAATTAGACATGCACATAAAAACATACATAAATATGTACATATATAATATTTTATTTCATTAGCGTCGTCTAGCGCATGCGCTTTGTATTTTTGCGTGTGTATGGGATAAAAAAAATAACGTGGGCTTATGTATTGTTATTATTATTTTTTTTTTACATGTTGGCGCGCAAACGACTGCTGCAAAAAATTGTGCATAATATTTTTCTTTTGTTGTTGTTTTGTTTACGAAAACAAAAATAATCAAATGTTTTTGGTTTTGCGTGGTTTACGAATTCCAAATACATACGTGAAGCAAAAATGTTACATATGTACATAATTATGTCATTTTTTCTTTGATATGATTTAAAGTGCATTAAAGTTATGATGATTTCTGGTGTTTTTCTAGAAACACTTACATAACTCAGATCGGGTCGACACTTATGAAAGTTGTAAAGGAAGCATTGACAAGTTCAAATTACTTTACAGAATGTGCTAATTGCATTTAGAACGGAAGTTATGATGATTTCTGGTGATTTCAAGTAATAACAATACTCTGTAGGAATAAACGCAAAATTGACTCGTAATAGAAACACTTACATAACTCAGATCGGGTCGACACTTATGAAAGTTGTAAAGGATGCATTGACAAGTTCAAATTACTTTACAGAATGTCTTAATTGCATTTAGAATGGAAGTTATGATGATTTCTGGTGATTTCAAGTAATAACAATACTCTGTAGGAATAAAGGCAAAATTGACTCAAAATTGACAATCGCAGTTAAAGTAAGGCTAAGAACAAGAAGGCTGTACTCGTTAGAGCAGTTGGACAAATTTGTAGATCGAAAAGATCAGATCCATCTTACGATGAATTCCCTAATTCAGCACTCTTGTTATTCGAAAGAGGAACATTGTAGAACAGTATTTTTGGCTATATTTTTCATTCGTCATGAACAAGTTAAGTTTGATGAATTGAAAGTGGCAGCGATGTGCCTTATCTTCAAGAAGGAAGACCGCTTGAAATGTGAACTATCGCACTATCGATATGGGTGGCTCAAGCTGAAGTAAAAATGTTCACGGCGTCTCTATTTATTTATTGCAGAACGTACTTTTTAGCAACAGTATAGATTTGTAGGCCTAGGGCATCGTATCGTAATTTGATTGTGCTTGAGGCATACAGGAAACTCAGGTTGAATTTGTAATGTATTAGTGGACCCTAATGCTTAATAGCCAAACAATCATCAATTTGGTTTATTCCGAATTCAACAACAATTTAACTTGGTATTAAGTATTAAAATTAATACGGGCAATGCTAGTGCATTATCATTGTCATACGGCCAACTTATAACAAACGCCATTCCTTATTTTAATGTACAATAATACTAATGTATGTACTTGTATTATAAAATACATGTACAAACATAAACCAATATAATATTCTACAATTATCTACCAATTATCGACATTCTCGACATATTCTACGCCAATTGTCTACATTGTCGACGCCAAAAGCTACAATTCGTTTGCTTGTTTAATATTCCTTCAGTGTTAATTTCAATCAATGACTCAATGTTACTCTTAGTGGTTTGCTTAGCTTTGCCAATTGCATATCCGTAATATCCGCACAAGAAACCCGAAGGTTCGAGCATATAATATAGAGCTCAACTCCTTGAGCCGACCACGATGATGACATAACGGAAGCACCGGTCGAACAGCACTGAATAAACGATCATTCAGCGACGTCGACTAAAGCACGGCCATTGGATATAACCTCGGCAAAAGTCTAATATAAAAAATTAAATTAAATTAATTAAAGCATTGATTAATGCGTGGGATTTGAGCGGAGAATCTGAAACGGCTGACAAACTCACAGAAATTGTCATAGAATCCATAGAATTAGCCCAGGAATTATATAATACGGAAATATATGCAGTTGTATCGAACAATGCAGCAACGATGGTCAAAATGGGTAAGAATCTTAATCACTGTCTATGGCACAGTACATGTCACAGTCATATTGGAAACCTTTTAGTTAAGGATATTATAGATGTGAAGTTAACGGAAAATGTGAATACGGTTTTGAAAGAATTTAAAAATGCTGATTTTGAAAAGACAATTGTTAATAAAGGCGGATCTAAAATGAAACTAGAGTGTGAGACTAGATGGTGCTCTCATCGAAATGCTTATCAAAATTTAATTTCCAATCTGCAATTCATGAAGGAGGTTATGATTAACGAGCACCCGCGAAAAATAAAACCGAATGTATCGAACTTAATTTTTAACGAACAATTTATTGAACAAATTAAAGCAGATATAATCCTTCTAGACCCGATTTGTAAGCTAATTAATTTTTGTCAGAAATCGGATGCTTCACTTGCGGATGCGGTTAACTTGTGGCTGTCGCTTAATTTTGAATCTACATCTCATCAAAGGTCAGTACAATATCGTCTCACAATGGCATTGAATGTATTTGCACTAATCGCTTATTATTTACATCCGAGATATGACAATAATAAATTAAATGACGATTACCAGGGTCAAGTTAATTGTTTCTTAATGCAGAAATTGTGTGGTGAAGGATTAGAAGAACTTGATCAGTTTAACAACAAAACCGGAGTTTTCCACATTCTGTTCGGGAAAGATATTGAAAACCCGGGTACATTTTGGAGAACAGCTGCAATCCATTATCCTCTATTGTCGAAAATTGCTTTGAAGGTTCTAAATTTACCAGCTTCATCTGGACAGATAGAAAGAGTTTTCTCCAATTGGGGCATAGTACATACTCCAATAAGAAATCGTTTAACATTCGAACGCTCAAAAAAACTGCTCCACATTTATTTCTCGCTGAATAATAAAGAACTGTTGAACTATTACTCAGTCGATAGTGATCATGACGAAGAAGATGAAAACTGAAAATATATTTTTTTTAGCTACCTATGGTCGGAACTGCAAGAGCAACTGAATTAAAACAAATCGAATTATTTGTAACAATTGTTTATTGTATTATAAAAATAAAAATAATATTAAAACAAATAAATGTACCACTTTGAGTTTTAATTTGCAATACAATCACGATGTGCGAGAAGTAAATATTAACGGCGAATCACACAAAATTTGTGTCAGTCATTCCAACAGTTACACCCTTTCTATATAAATTTTCTGGAAACTTTCCTATATTTGGAATGAAGTACCATACCGATTACTGAGTATATTCTCCAGAGCCGTGTCGTTCAATTCAGTCAAGAGGGGTTACCGCCAACTTGGAATTGAATTTTATTTCTGTTCAATACTCAATAACGCAGCATATTGACCTAATAGCACAATAGCACGAAGTAATTTTAAAATGGTACGATACAAGGGAATCGGAATGTGTCGTTATATCGAGAACCGAATCGTTCTGTAGTAAATATAAGAAGATGGCAAATTGGCAATTTAAGTGATTCGTCATTAATTTCAATATAAACAATTTCTTCCATATTCATATTGGACGGAATTTTATCACCCGGATTTAAATGTTTGATATTGCTCGAGCTGAAATGTTCATCTTCACTTTTTTTGTCGCAGAAGTGCATGTTCAACATTCCATGATTGTTGAATGGAGCCTGTTCAAAAACCAGTACCTTTTGCCCAATATACATGACATTTATCGTACGATATTATTTGCTTCCCGGGGCCGTTCGTTGTAGATTTTAAAGTCGCTGGAAGCTCGTTCTATAATCCGCTCATTTGTGTAGTTTGAGAATGATGTGTGAACACGCTCAAATAATTCAGAACTAGATGTATTGCACCGACTTCAATCACCCACCAGTCTTCTTAATAAGACACCAGTATCCGCCGTCAGCGGTGAATAATCCAATAATTATCGAAAAATTTCAAATGGCAGCGTTGAGAGCGACGAGGCTAACGATAAACTATAAATTTCATTACCTTCTCCATCTCCAGTAACTCCCAGTACTAAGCGCAACAAACATTGTGTCTTAATCTTATCCCGTAGCAGGATATCTGAATACGCAGGCAGTCTCAAAAATAATCCAAATGCTAAGGAATGTGGTGGCCGTGGCACCGAGGTCCTATTTATTGTATTAGGATAAGAATGTGTAACACTAACGTCTAATAAAGAGCAGCATGCTTCAAAAATCCCGGCACATCTGTTGCCGATTGTATCACTTTATTGGAAACCGCTCATCCTTCTTCGATTTATAGGTGGCGTGGCGACACTAAAACATTGTGCCAAAATACGTAACCACCCTAGACTTGATTTAGCTATAGAATCGTCTGCATTCGAAAATTCACCAACCGTTGTACTTTTAGACGGAATTATATTATAATTATTGTCTCCGGATGTGGTTGTGCCCAGAATAGGGATATTTCAGTCAGTCCAATGTTAGAACTATCGAAAGGTCGATATGGTCGAATCACTATACTAGTCGCAATTTCAGGTAGGGCGAATTTTTATTTGATGCAAGTCATACCAACGGTTGATGTGGCTAAGAAGAAATATAGAGGCTGCGTGGCAATTCATCTAGGCGATTAATGTATCGAGTGCACATACTCGTACAAGTGGTATTTCGTCTTCGGCTAGCAATAACTAGAAAAACAAAAACAAAACTAATAAATTTGTGAGAGGACATTTAATCAAAGACACTTTTACAATGCACGGTGGGATTCGATCAAAGAATTATATCGGCGGTTCTGAATTCAGCCAACTGCAATAAAATTTATAAACTAAACAACTCGAGCTACAGAAATGGAATCCGCGGATCGAATACATGAAGAAATATGTGTAATCGGCCGGATTATCTTCGGCTTCGGGCAGATTGGTCGGTTTGAGAATGACGCAAAATCAGATGATGCTCTGTCGTGCCCGCTTACAAGTAATGAGGATATATTTGATTATCCATACTCAAAACATAAGCCCATTTGTTGAGCTCTCGTTTTAATTCGTTTAGTCTGTTGGTTTTGCGGCAGTGCTGAATTAGAATGACGTGAATCCAGAATGTCTACTTACAAACACTTTCTATAATACTGATAGCAGCTATCCTAAATCAGTCTTTTCATATTGAAACGTTATCAGCTCTTTAACTTGTCTCTGAGCATCGCAATGCAATACACATACAAAATACAACTTGGAGCAAAATTTCATTTAACTTTTACTTTACGTAATCACATCACATGTCACATCGCATTTAATTTCTAACCAGATAAATAATTCGTGTACTAATTTGCAAATCAGCGTCGCATATCGATTTACATCCACATACGCTGCATTCATATCTGTCCCGGAAAAGAATCGAAGAAGCATTTTCTCAAAATGAACCAATTTTCCCCAAACTAAACAAATTGACAGCCACCAGCCACCACACATACATAAAGAAAGTATATGTGCTACTAGTGCACGCGAAATCAAAAAATGAGCAGAAACTTCAAACTGTGGAAGAGAAAAAATGAATTACATTTTCAGATTTATACGTGAAGTGAATTACGCTTTTTTATCATACAGTATGCAACGTTAGAAAAGTACATTGATATTTATTTAAATTATCGATACAAATAAATATTTACGTAATAATTTCCACCTTAAAATATTGTAGTAGCGCCATTAATTAGCAGATGTCAGGCTCACAAAACAATCTGTTGTAATACATTAGTTTTAAAAAATTTCAATAGATGTATAAGCATGTAATGGTTGTATTATCGACTAGAAAATAATGTATTTTAAATTTTTTACTAATTTAATTTTTTTCAGGTAGATGTCGCAATTAATTACATTTTTTACGTTACGTAACGTAAAAAATTCGCGTAATTAATACAATTATTTACGCGTAAATAATAGCGTATGTAATGTAACGTAATGTATCTGCACAACACTGCTTGGAAGTATAATATTTTAAAAATTAATAATAATAAAACACAAATCTGTGAATATATAGAAATTACGAGTCGACCGTAGCTATATAGAAAAAATCCAAGAACGGTTGTGAATTTGTGATCGCGTATTATTATTATTAAATAAGTAAATTGACCAAGATGCATGACATCACCACCGTCATCTTATAAAAGTTGATACTTGTGTTGCTTTTATATACGGTTTTAGAGCTGTTTACAGATCGTTTTGAAGTACTATGCAATATAAAGAATATGTTTAACCTTGTTTGACTGAATATAATACTGAAATAGTGCAAATAATATACAATACAACAAAAATCATAAATTAATTAGATTGTTAAAGAGGTTAATTTATTATTTGAGTGAGCGACACTTTATAGTTTACAGAGGGGGAGATATTCAAGCGATTTTGTGTCTAGGGCATCATCATTTTTTCACTAATTTCTTAATCGCGTAAAATCCTAAACCTTCTTTAGATTTCTTTAAAATAATAATTCAATCAATCTTAAAAACAACTGTGTGATTTACGATTATATTTTACTGGTGGCTATAAAATATATAAGCATTGATAAGTCAGAATCTTTCTGTTATTTAAGGTGTGCCAATTTCAATAGCAGTATCTATGAAAAAATAAAATTAAACGATCGATGGCGGTTGATAAAATATATGAACTTGATAATATGTACTGCGTGTGTTTTTGCGGCTAAATAGTTTAATAAACGATTAACGGTGGAATCGTTTATACGAAGGAACGGTAAATAGCCTTGGGCAAAACCATTGTAATTAAACCGGTGGCCGCTCCGGTGGCAAAGTGGTCAGCATGCTTGCTCCAGCGATCGGAGGTCCCGGGTTCGATTCCCGGTGGTGAAAAATTTCACGGCTGGTTTAGGATCAATGAATTAATCACTCATTATCCGAAATGAAAATATGATTATGAAACCTCATTTGAGGCGGCCAAATTCCTTGATGGGATATAGTGCCAGAGAGAGAGAGAGAGAGAGAGAGAGAGTGAGTGAGAGAGAGAGAGAGAGAGAGAGAGAGAGAGAGAGAGAGAGAGAGAGAGAGTGAGAGCGAAAAACCATTGTAAACTTTAAATCGTTTACACATAACACATTAAAAACGCCCAGTCGTAACTTTTTGTCACCACCAGGAATCAACCCCAGGACCCCGGAATTACATAGCAAGCGCTCTACTTACTATGCTGTCGAGGGCGACAAATAAGGTACACTCATTTAAAGGTTAGAAAAAATATATGACATTGAAAATACCTTGAGCAGTTGCTTCAATTCGTTATCGATAAAATTAAATTGAAGGAATTGCTTGAACAGCAAATTGCAGAAATTGATTTCACACGCTCTCCGAAATTTTGTGTGCGATTTCCACAGGAAAAAATCGACATTCTGACCTGTTGATATGCGACCGATAACCCTCCAAACAAGGCTAATCAAATTGCTTCGAAATGCTTATTGCTAATTTAAAATATGAAAAAACAAATGTATATTTGTTCTATAAATAAGGCTCTCAACTCAAAAAAAAAAATCTTTTACGGTTCAGGTTTATAAAATGAAAGATGTATTTTCCTATTATAAAATAATTTTTAATCAAAGGAAATGAGTTTTTATGCATTTTACACACATTTTTTGTCAATATTATATTATTTTGACAAGTAATTGGCGGTTGCTCAATTTTCTCACCTTGTACTTTTATCTAATTGTGCTAACTCGAAAATCTACTAATAAAACTCGCTTCACGCTTTTGTGCAAAATGGAGGCCCTGAGTTCGAGTAAATTTGTTCCCTCTATAACAAGAAATCAAAGTAAAAAATAATTCACAAAATATAAATAACACAATGGAAGTACTTTTGCTACTGTCGTTGGTTAACAACCTATTCGAATATCAAAAATTTCAACCCATTAAAATTTTTATTTATATCTCGGATTGAGACTATATATATACAGATTTAGGAATGGGTATGCAAGCAGCTTATTTATAAAAAAATCAAGATGATTGGTATGTTGCAACTTGCCGAAATACGGGCCGAAATCTGAGCTGGGTACTCCTAAGCATTTTCGAGAATTAAATCAGTTTTTCTTCCCGTATGTCGAAACTAGAAATCTCTCGGATTGAAGCTATACGGCGTGGTAACATACAAACACAACGACCCCAATAAACGAAGATAAATCATGACATATATCATCTGCGTAATCCAGGTCATTAAGTTTCTCCTTTAATCCCCACTGGGATCTGCGATGTGAGCGCGTTATCTAATTTTCTCATGCGGACACGTTTTAATACTATTAGGAACAGAAGTGGCGGGAGTACTCTTTCTTATCTTACTTCTTGTCCGATATAGTATGATTCGCTTAGTAAGCCTTCGTGTTGTACTTGATTATCGGTAAGTTCCATTAATTTTTTTGGGATGCCCCTCTCACAAAGTGTCTTCCAGATTGAGTTCGTGTGTATTGTGTCGAATGCACGTTACGGAGAGCAGGTATTGTGGTAAATTCCACTCGTTAGACTGCTCAATGATGATGTGATGCAACCTCGTCCTGGTCTGAGGCCAGCTTATTCCTTTGTTAATTTCGAGCCGATTGTCAATGACATTCTATCTAGGATGATCATTGCTACTACTATTATTATTGTTTTGAGGAGGGGTATAACCCATCCATTACTGCATTCTCTCGAGCCACCCTTCTTAAAACTATATCAAGTCAATATTCCTCGCTTCTGTTATTACTATCGTTAGAGATCTTGCAGTTTGGGATGAGTCTCATTTGAATATTTTAGGTGGTATATTGTCCGTTCCAGAGGCCAGTTTTAAAAACATAAATATTCAAAATTCCTAATTGCAAGCCGATTTTACTTCCAAGTTCCAACCATTAGGTTTTACAACACATTTTGAATACCAAAACTTTTATATTTAAACCGTTATATTTAAAACCGAAAATATTGGAGCTTTTAAATAAGCAACAAACAATATATACCACGTTAAAGAAACCAGGTGCAACTTTCATCGGGTTACTGCCGGAAATGGGACCCGTACATATTATATGGCGTACGGCTCAAAATGCACCTTATGGCAAAGTATTACAAAAATCATAGTTTTTGGCTTATAAGGTATTGTAAATTAACCAAACAGAGCTCAGAATTATTATGTCTTGAAAGGCAAAAACTGCATGTGTGCATCGCCTTAAAAATATTAAAATATGCCATAGTGCCATCCGGATGTGGGTTAATGCATAAGAGAAATATTAATACTATTTCATGAGCAAACTTGTTTGCTAAAAGATTTTCGAAATCCAATTTTTACCGTTAAAACATTTCCGTTCAAAATTGCTCGATTTTTAAATAGTTGTAAAATACAATTTTGAAGTTAAATTTTCATTTATTTGTGTTTTTATACAAAATATCAAAGCCAACATTGATCATTTTTTGAACATTTTGTGTTTGTTCATTAAAATATTTTGGTTGGAAATTGATTTTTCCGCTCGGACATTGTTCTGGCTCCGGGTAAATTACTGTTGTAATAAACAAGCTAATCACACAAACACTAAGTTTGATCTTACTACTTAATTTGTTTAGATATTGTACTAATTAAGTTGTCATAACGCTGAAAATATCTACAAAATAACAAATATTTTGATATTTTTTTTACAAATATTAATTTTTTAACAAACAATTTAAACGTCAAATGCAGAAGAGAATTAACTCAAGTCGGTTTCACACTTATGAATAAAATATCGGATTTTTCATCCCGTGTTTTAACTAACTTAATCAAATAAATTATACAAAATACACACCCCTTTTCATCAAAAGAGTTAAACAAAACTGAAAAAAATCCCGGATGCGGGCTTTTGGGATTTTATATCCATAGTTTTTTAACCGTGATGCTCCATCCAATTGTCAATAATTGCCGTGTTACATGACACCCATTGATCCGGATCAGTTCAAATTTTATATGGGAAAACCTGATCCAAATTTTGTTTTAGATCACAAATTTTGATTTGAAATCTAGTAAGCACCTTTGCGTTGTTTCATGCAACATCAACTGAACTGGATAAGTCAAGAAACACAGCTATAATACATTATTGTCTACCGAAACAATGAAAATAGCACCAAAAATATTACCCATGGATGGCATTCTCCAATAAAAAAATTAAATTTGTTGTAAATAATCAATATGCAGGGGTGAACAATTTGATTAAACATTTCTGCAGGGTACTGTTTTACAAGAAATACAAAGAAAAGTTTGCCTCGTGCTTAAATTTTACTGTATGCGGTACCTGTAGTAGAATAAAATATACACTATGTAACGAAAGTCATCATACACTCTGATTTTTGAGAAAAATTTACAAAATATAAGGATTATAGAACTTATTTTGCAGTTTTTAATTAGATTAAATTATTTTACAAATTAACAAATCAAAAAATACAAAATAAAATAATATATATAATAATATTGTCCGTTTATAATAAAAAAAAAAAAATAAAAAATCAAGAATTTTTTGCAACGAAAATGATCATACACTTATAGAATGAGCCTTGATTTTTTTCAAATCATTTAAATAAATTATGTTTCATAATTACTTTAATATCGAATTGGTCCTTCTTTTATATTTAAAACCTCTTTCATATTGAATACAGGCGTATGCAAATTAAAATGAAACGATTGCGATGCGTTCGGCTGGTGTTGGAAAGGAAACTACGCACGAAGAACGCCAAATAATAATTAATATGGAACTTACTGGAAAATCTGTGCGCGAAATTGGAAAAATAGTTGGCCGAAATCATTCTACAGTGTTGTAAATAGTATCCAGATTCAACGTCACACAATCGGTCGAAAACGGGCAGCGAACAGGGCGAAAAGCAACATTTTCCAATTGGGACGAGCGAGAGAATTTGGATTTGGTGAGAGAAAATCCAAAAACAAACGCTCCAAAACTAGCTTCAGAAGTAGAGAAGATACCTAATAAAGCTACCCACCCCCAAAATATTAGAAGGGTTTTATGGAAACTTGGATATCATAGCCGTGTGTCACGCAAGAAGCCGGTAATTTCGGATGTTAATTCCAAAAAAAGAATTGAATGTACAGAAAAATTTAAAACAAAAGACTTCAACTTCTGAAAGACGGTTGTTTTTACGGATGAAAGTAAATTCAAGATTTTCGTAGTCGATATGGGAGAGGTAAAATTTGGAAGAACCCTGTAGCAGCGCTGGAGCCAAAACACATCATCAACTATTAAACATAATGGTGGTTCGGTTATAATATGAGGTTCAATGTCGGCGAGTGGAGTAGGTAAACTTGTCTTTATAAATTGAAACTTGGATCGCTGGAAATAACTAGGTATTCTAAAGAACAATTGAGACCCGTGTTATCATGGACCTTCCAGCAAGGTAACGATCCTAAGCATACGGTACAAATTGTGTAAGAATGGATTCTGAATAACGTCCCAAACCGGTCACATTAGCCGCCCCAATCGCCTGACCTCAACCCCAATGAACATTTATGGGATCACCTGGAACGCCAAATTAGAAAATACAGGATTACCAGCAAAAAAAACGTTGCAAGAAGCAATAATGAAAGAATGGGATAAAATTTCATCGGAAGTTACCAAGTAGTTAGTAGAATCAATACCTAGAAGACTGAAAGAGGTAATAAAAAATATAGGAGGACCAACTCGATATTAAAATAATTACGAAACATAATTTATGTAAATGATTTATAAAAAATCAAGGATCATTCTGTAAGTGTACGATCAATTTCGTTGCAAAAAACTCTTGATTTTTTTTATTATAAACAGTAAATTAATTTTTATTTTGTATTTTTTGATTTGTTAATTTGTAAAATAATTTAATCTAATTAAAAACTGCAAAATAAGTTCTATAATCCTTATATTTTTTAAATTTTTCTCAAAAATCAGAGTGTATGATGACTTTCGTTACATAGTGTATTTAATCAAGTTTGCATTGAGTTTTTTCTAATTGCGAAAATAGATTTCGCACCATGCGTGCAACAAAACGATAACTCAAAAACAAACATTTTCAGGAAAACGATTTTTCACTAAAACTTTTGGTGTAAGCCCATAGTGAAATTTATTTTCAAAGCTTAATAATTACTGCAGGAGGATTCGGAAGAAAAAACTGAATTGGCACATCTATAGGGCCTATTGCCAATATTCTAAAAATGCAATCATGCAATAACGCGATAAGTAGTACTTATCGTTTTATTGCACGCATGGTTTATTGGAAATTTTCATATAAAACATTTAACTGGCGCACAACTATAACCGGCCGTTAGTCATTTTTCTAGCGGTTTAAATAATTTAATCAAGTTAAGGAAGCATATATCTAAGTATCTAAAACTCTTAGATAGAAGGATTGCAATTTAAAAGGAATATACATTTGCCTGGGGAAAATATATAAAATGAAATAGTAACGCACTCGTAAGTTACGAATCCCAGAATGGAGGATTTAAGTTACTGCTTCGAAAATGAGATTTAATTTTCGAATTATGTTTGGGTTTTATAATTTTGCAGTACTCATTGCGTTGCAGTCCTGTCAAAATCTAACTCTGATAATTTGACGAAAGTTACAGCGCACCTGTTACCTTTGACATGAGTTTGGTTTCAGTGAAAACAAAACAATAGCCGGTTTAGTTATATTTAAGTTACTGTCACATTTGTTAGTAACATTACACTTTACATGTGGAGACATACAATCTTAATTTGATCTAGCACATACGTTTAATTACAAGACAATTCTTAACATTATACGACATAATTCTTTCATATTAAAATAAATTTTAATATTTCCTGGGATCGAAGTCCAGGAATGCCCGGAGAGGCCTCCTCTCCAATTGTAAATTCTATCGTAAATCATTACTAAATAAACTTAAGATCACTAAAATGTAATTTAAACATAAAATTTAAATTAGTGAATCCCACTCAAAATTGTATAATGACCAATCTAAAAATTATATGTACTTGATTGTGAATACTATTTGGTTATGTATACAGTGGTTGGTCAGTTTGTTTGAAATAGATACGTTTACTAACAAATAATAATAACAATAACAAAAATTTGCAATTGCATCATTGCAAATGTTTTCTGTGTCAAAAGAAATGCAACGCCACTGCCTAATCTACATTAAACTTTCCTAAGCGCGCGAACATTTGAAAACATTATTCATTATTGTTATCACTAATATCATTTAATTTAATTTAATACACTTAAATAATTTCTATATTCGTACAAAAATTATATCTTATCTGAATAAATTATGAGATAGAATTAGAAAAAAAAATTTATTAGGTTTGTGTACTTGTTACATAAGAATTAGAAAAAACAACATTCTTTAGATCGAGCTATATTGGCGCACGTGCGTGCTTTTCGAAGGTTGACATTATTTATCGAAATACGATAATATAAATCTTTAAAATGCACTTTGATATTATGGACGATAATATAAAAAAGGCCAAAATCAAAAACTTTGATCAACTATGGCTAAAATAGCGGCGTGTTAATTGATTTTATCATTGCAAAATATTAAAAGAACAAACATTATTCTTATATACATTGTATATCTATGTATGTGCCGTGTAAGTACATGTGAGTGTTATCTTTGGTTCGTGATCAAAATCGTAAATTTATTTGTATGTTTAGACAAATATAATGTGGGAATATAGCGATCGCTAAATTTTTATATAATGTGACTTTAGCGGGCGATGCATTATGGTTTGTCGCACCTATAGTATTTCATAAATATTTGTATACATTGTTGATCTAAGATGATCTCATCATTATTTAAAAGGAATATAGGCTATAGGTATACCTGAAATGGCATTCGTATTACCAGGTATGTGCCAGATCAGATTTCACTATAGTTTGTTCGGTTACAAAGGAAATCGGTACTCAATAGGTGCTCAATAAAAAGAACCCATTGAAATTTTATTAACCATGAACATTTTACTTTCAAATCTTAAATATAAATGTATCAATAAATATCCGGTAAAAGCAAAATGCTTGGTAAAGCAAATTCTTTAATTGTTTTTAAAAGTTTGTTTTATATTATTCAGTCAGATGTACCCAAAGTAGTAATCACAAGTAATTTCAAATCACATTTTTAAATTTAAGAAAATTCACAAAATAAAATTAAGTAGTAGCGTTCGAAAATTACGTTCTTTTCGATTTCTTGTCAATTTAGTCATTGCATAAAATTAAATATAAATGTAGAACAAATTCCGGGAGTCAAGACTTAAGCTAAGGCTAACCCTAATCTATGTATATGATTAAGTCATCTCATTCAAATAAATTGAATTATCATCACACTATTGTGATCGTTAATAAATACACCGGTCTATAAATAATTTTTTTTTAATTCTACTTCTACGAGTACATACTTCATAATTATAAAGATACAAGTCTGTTTTCAAATCACGTCTGATTATTCTGTTAACCTTTTGCCTCAGTCTGATGTAACTGAATTTGTAGAGCCATGATATATTCTTAAGAAATCTGAACATCCAGTATGTCTAATACAATATTTAGAAATGTGACCGAGTGGATGAACGGTTTATATGGATCATTACTATAAAGTCAATAGAACTACACTATCTATACATTCTACACGTAGGCAATGGACATAAAAATGTATAATATATTTCGAATAAAATTAATAGTGCATGCATGTAAGTTTTTGCTTACTATTTTCTGTAAACATATGACGTAATTCCGCGTATATTTTGTACTGTATACGTTTTTGTGTTTTTTTGTTATTTCATGTGGCATTGAAATATATTTTGTCATTTGGTTCATTATAAATTAAAATTTACTTACTCAGGAATGGATTCATTTGGTCTTGGTTTATCCTCTCGTGGTTTATCCGGTTTAGGACCTTCCTTGAAAGGTTGTTTATCTATCATCTCCACCGTTTTACTTGTAATAGACGTATGATCCCGTACATCTTTCTGAAATTACAACAACAACATTATGTCTTAATTAACCATTCAAGCAAAAAAAAAAACAATTTTAAAAAATGTCGGTCCGACAACAACTGATCAAACAACAAATTTGCATTCCATTTTTGTAAAATATAAATGAATGTTGTATCCATATACAAACGATGTTAATTCCATTTACATTTTGTATATGAATAAATTTCTTTATATTTAAAACAATTAAATCATCTTTGTAAAAATGATTATAGATAAATAATTTAAGATAAGTCATGTTGCATTAGATCACAATTTGAATTTAAAATGATAATCGTAAATAGTTTGTTTTTGTTGTATAAATAGCGTGATCATTATAATGTGTTTCAGAAGGAGTTTTATGAAACTTAAGGCTACACCCAAGCCCGACTGTAGGAACTTAAGATGTACTAGTTTGAAGTTTATCCCCACTATTTACAGAATTCAAAAAAAGGAATCTGTAAACTCTGTTATCCTTACGGTGGAGAGGAAAGTAAGAATAGTAAAAGTAGCGAAAAGTAAGATTGATGATCAATTAAGGTTTTTGCCGATTCGTCACAGTTAGTTCACTATGGACTGTGTATCTCCAAAATACTTTACAACGTTCATAACGATCTATGTATTTAAGAAAGCAATTGAATATAATATTTTCGAAAGTTTAATATTTGTCTAGATAAATCTCAGGATAATACCAATACAATTATTGACGGATTAGTCAAAATGTTTCGGCAATTTTACTGAAATTGTGTTCATATAATAATATCCGATGTAATCCCAATTTATATAACATACATAATGCTATGATATATTAAATCATATAGTTGAATAATATTCAATACAAAATAAAGGGCTTTGTGATAAAATGATACTTTAGGTACAGTGATGTCCAGCCTTGACTCAATTTGCTCATCATATCCCAACAATTTTTATTATGTAAAATATCTAGAAACGAATATATGTACATCAAAAAATGCTTTCTTTCATCAATATGTTACATAGAAATAAAAATTCAATGCGCAAACGCAATATTTTGTTAATTTGTATTTTGTTGCTTACTACCTTTGTGGTTTTTTGCATAAAATTAGTTTTATTCTTCAAGTGGTCAAGCAGGCAAAAACGTTTTGCTATTGTTCCATAAATACTTTTAAAAGTCAGTTGAATATTGTCGATCATATCATATTCTTATTTCTTATTTGAAATTTAAAATACGTACGTGGTAAAATGAAACGAGCAAATTCCGTTTTTGATTGGGAATCTGAATAATTTTGTATTTTAAATAAAAACAAAGAAATTGAATGTCTTATTTGTGATTTTGCTTGCAACAGAAAATTTAATTTCGAACGGCATTATCGGACAAAACATAGCACTGATTTTAATAAAGAGAATACTACGCAGAGAATTGTCGGACAACATGAAAATAAATTTTACTACGCCGTCTCATGCGACGTCTGATGAAATCAACATGCAGCATTCGACTTTGGAAGTATCTTACATAATATCGTACAATATTGCCAAATCCAAAAAACCCTTTGTTGAAGGTGAATTCCTCAAAAGAAATTTCGAAGCAGCCTTAAAATGCTTTGGCCATAATTATGAGGAAAGCTAGGAATGCATAAACTCCATAAACTCTTCTCGCAGTACAGTAAATAGGAGAACCATAAATTTAAGTTTATATGTGTCTAGCAAACTGAAAGATTTGCTTGCAGATTGCAAATATTTTTCAATAGCATTAGATGAGTCCACAGATTTATCTGATACAAGCCAATTGCTAATTTTTGCCAGAATTGTTTTTGAAAATCTCACCACGCATGACGAAATATTGAGTTGTGTACCTTTGCACAGAACTACCAAAGGCATTGATATCTTTAGGGATGTCGAGAAAAAATTATTGAGCCTGGATATATTACTAAATTATCGGCAGTATGCACTGACGGAGCAGCTGCAATGGTCTGAAAATTTAATGGACTTAAGGGTATTATGAAAAAAAATAAATAATAATAATATTGCCATGCCCTTCTACCACTGTGCAATTCACCAGGAAAGTTATGTGCAAAATCGTTCAATATTAAATCTACCAGGGATACCGTAATTAAAATAGTAAATAAATTGAAATGAGAGCAAAATTCCTTAACACACAGAGAATTAAAGAATTTTTTAAAAGAATCCGAATCAACAAATGAAGATGTAATTCACCCGTTCCACACGGAATGTCAAATGAAGCACTGCTTCATGCTTCAAAATAAGCTGTAATAGATTTTTTATTGCTAATTTAAAACGTTATTTTATATTTAAAAACAAATTTTTTTTGTATTGTTTTATTCTGGGGCAGTATGTTGTACTATCACTTCGAATCGAAAAAAGTCGAAATTCGAAAAAAGTCGAATCGAAAAAGTGAAAGTTGTATCATTTTTATTACTTTTATTCGTTTTTTAATCTTGCAATACTTTTGCTAGAATGAAATTTTAGCTACATTTATTATTATTTTGGTTTTAAATGATGGAACTTTATCATTTATCGCGATTCGAAAATGATACAACATACCGCCATTCGACTTTTTACGTATTTCAATTCGACATGATGGTACAACATACCGCCCTACTCTCTCGAAAATAAAATTTAAACTTAAATCTACATCTCAAAAATGTCCTTAAATTTTTTTATTTCATTTCTATTTGTGTTAGAGCTGCTTCACCGAAAAATTTTTTGTTGAAAAAAACCTGCTTCTTTGACATCCCGTGTAGAATATTTGATTGTATTCACTCAAGTTCGCTGGCTAAGCAAAGGAAATTTCCTGAATCGTCTTTTTATTTTACGAAAGGATATTTTAGAATTTATGGAAACCCGAATATCGAAAACGTCAAATTGATAATTAGCAGATTAAAATGTAAATAATTCATTACATCTTTGGAATTTATGAATGATATGTTAACACATTTGAATTCATTAAACTTAAATTTACAAGCGGAATGATTCTTCCGTTTTCCATGATTTAGGAAATATTGATGGTTTTAAGTTAAAACTTGAAATTTTTAAAACCAGTTTAGAAAATAATAATTTGGCTTATTTTAAATCTTGCTTTGCTGTATTAGAAGAATTTCCTGATTTCAACTTTTCAAAATTCAATATATTGTCGACAAGCCAAATTATTGTGGCTTATTTATATGAAGTAAAATTGAGAGTGCTGTCTTACCAAATAACCAAAAGCTTTCTATTAGGATTTGGATGTAATATTTTTTCATAGTAACTACATTTACCTGGATCGTTTTTAAAGCGTATCAATGTTTTTTTGGAATGACATGACACTCAACATCCTCCATAGCGCCGAATGATTTAGACTGGTTTCGTAAACAAAACCACTTTTGACGATTTTTAAACAAATACTCGTTTTATACCACACATTTTTGTTGGCTAAACCAATGCCTTCTAAACTACTGGCCGCTTACACCAAATGATGACGACACGCTAAGTCGACGTTGTTGTTGCTTTCTCTAGTTGCTTTGTTAGTGTAAATAACCTAAAATTATTATTGCGCAGTCTCGGTATAGACTTAAATTGACGTCATGTGTGAAAAATGAGAGTAGTAAAAGGCCAGTAGTATAGAAGGCATTGGCTAAACGCATTAAATTCTTCCAAAAAGCTTTGCATTTCAATATGTTCAAGTTTTTATATTCTTTTGAGAATGTATTGTTTGACAATATCCCACATAAGTATTTTTCGAATAATTACAGGTAAGTTAGTATACTTTCCAACATACATATTTCTAGGGCTTATGTGCTCTACATAACAAATTCGATCGTTGAGATCTTTAACCCTCGTCAGGCGGCATAGGTACAATTGTACCTTTTCTGTTTTTAAATACTAATAAGTCTTCTTGTAGAAGCCGGAGAAAGTTAAAGCTTTGTGAGATCTCCACATTTTAAATGTGTAAATTCCAAATATTATCTATTTACAAAAATTATGACTACAGTGACGATTTTCATATAAAATATATGAAAATACAATTAGCGTAGTAAAATTATGCCGCCGGACGAGGGTTAAATGATGCTTGGCTGGATCTAAAACATCCTTGTTCTCGCCCAAATTCAATTTGTGCACAAAGATGGCTTACCTCAAATGCAAATAAACTATCGGTAATTTGATAAAATATTTTCATATTTTAATTTATTCTGATTTTTTCAAATCATTCACCCTATTGCGATTTGTTTAAAAGCAACACACATTTAAATTGCGAATTGATTAATATCGTGTATCAGCTCTTGTTAAACCCAACGTGCTAAGCGTATTAATAAAATTAATAAGTTATAGTTCTGTAAAGTTGGATTTCCTATAATTTATCATTGGGACTTCGCTTAAATTAAGTTGTCAGTCGTAATGTGATTTACAATTTTCTATTCAGAATTAATAATTTTGATCACAATCGTGCAGTAAAAATTGTTATTATTGTAAAATAGAAAATTATACAACAGATCACGCTTGTTTAATGATTAAAACTGACAATATGAATAAATTGTTCATGACATTTTTACGAGTATAACCAGCTTCTTTGCAGTGACAGTGTCATTTTTAAGTGGGTGTTATTTTTGCTTTTGGGGACAGTTCCATTCAACAGATTAGTATTTTAAATCATTTTAATCAAAGATTTCTATATTATCTTATAATTATCAACTTCTTGAAATTGTTGACATTAAGTACCTACATAGACACATTATAAGTATTAATTTAAGATAACAGTAATTGTTGATAAAATGATTGATTGATGTGCAATTGCAGTTTGTGCAACGACCAAAGAATTGTTTTTAAATATAGAAATCTGTTTTGGTTCCGAATCACGCGACTATTTTTACGACATTTTTCCTGGAAATATATTTTGCTAGTAATTTTCAAATCACATGGTAAAATATCGAGAACAGGGGCGGTATGTTGTACCATCACTTCGATCGAAAAAAATCGAAATTCGAAAAAAATCGAAACGAAAAAGTGAAAGTTGTATCATTTTTGCTTTTCGAAAATGATATAACATACCGCCATTCGACTTTTTTCGAATTTCGATTCGAAGTGATGGTACAACATACCTCCCCAGTTTGATTTGTGAGTGCGAAAAACGTGGGAGTGTGTAAATTTTCAGTGTTTTTATGTCACAGGCTCTCCGTTTGGTTGGTATGTATTAAATTATGTATATCGATTGTTACTACCTCTTTGTATATTTTATTCCCCACGCTTTGTGTTTTTGCTTAACCGGTCGCGGGTGGTTTGTGTCTTTGTTTTCCGGTAGTGAGTGTTTTGGTTTTGGTACACCCTTTTTGTTTTGTAATAATACGACGATAAGAAGAAATAAAAATTGAGAGCGAGACCAATATGCATCGAGTGTGTGCAAAGTAAAACGCTCTAGGAGAATGTTTTTTCTTATATGCTTCTCGTTTACATCAATGCGAATTGACAGAGAAGGAAGAAAATTCTTCTAGAACGTTTTGCGCGTCGTTATTTCGGTGCGAGAATTTTTGTTTTGGTTCAGTCTTGTTTTGGAATTTTGAGAAGTCGGTTAGAAATTTTGTAAAAAAAAGTCGAGTAATCAATTTTTGAAAAAAAGCCTCGTTGTTGATTATTGAAAAGATAATTCTAGTTGGTGTATTATGACAGACAGTCTAATTTTAAAATTTTATAAAATTAGTTAATCATTTTGATAGTTGTTAAAACTTTTAAAAGTGTAATTATATTAATAATATATACGAGTGTTTCGAAAATAGAGAAAACACTTTGCAACTACACATTCATTATTATGGATGTACCATTAGTGTATGTTGCGCTTATTTTTTTTTTTTATTTTGCTAAATTTAAAAGTTTAAATAAAACAACTGCAAATATCTGTGTGATTGAATGTTTATTATTTAAAATGCTCTCACATGTGGGTGATATGGCAATGACACCGAAAACCCTAGCCATATAAAAATATTGCAACGATATAGACGGGTTCGTCGAGGTTCGTCAATTACATTTTACGGTAGGCGATCCGTGACCGCTTAAATTATTGGTAGTCGGTGACAATTCAACCTGTGTACGGGTAGCAAACAACAACATCGAGGCCATTCATAATTTTTTATACATATACCGGCGGAAGGGCCGCAACGGTGGACGAGATTTGGACGGCCTATCGAGGCGGAAATATCGAGGCAGGAATAACGCCCAACACAATTATTTACGGTGGCCAGTTAGGGTCAAATTTATTCGGCGGTATAACGCTCAACATTTTGAAGGTTAACGGCGGAAGGGCCACAATTGAACGGGTAACCAACCAAACGGTTTCCCGACTTTTTGGTATCGGGGAAAGGCCCCGCAACGTAACGGGTAGCAAACCAAACGGTTGCCCGACTTTTTTATGGTATCGGGGAGAGGCCCCGCAACCACAACGGCACCAAGGCCGCAACAGTGCAATTTTTTTTTTGCTGGGTTTAAGGTACCATTTTATTTTATTTTTATATATACATATTATAAATTTTTTAAATTTTGAAAATTTTTGTAATCGAGCGATAAAAAATTAAATTTTGAAAATTTTTGTAATAATTGCTGTTCGTTCCTCAGGTTCCGGCCGACAAATTTCGGCGGAGTTCGGGTTTATTATTATTATTATTATTTGCGTTTTTTTTTATTTTTATCTAAAATCTCTGTACACGGTGTAAGCCAGGAGTTATGCAAGCCTCAAACCCCACGACCCATAGCACTTTTCCCTGAGTTGTAGCCGGCGAAAATCACCATGGAGGCCTCCATGCGCTTAGTGAAATCTGCAGGATGGCAGTAGCCATCCTGTAACACGATTTTTGAGATACCTGTTTTGCGGAGATAAGCTAATATGAAAGAAATATTGTAAAATGTTTGATTATTTATCAGGTACTCTGAACAATTTTGATAAATTGAACTGCAAATTGTGAAACGTATTTCACATAAAAGCTTTAGGGCCCACATTAGCCTAAAAACTGAGCTCAATTGACTCCTTTTACCTTGTAAGGCAAAGCGATCCCTTTGCTTTTTTAATATGACTTGAAACATATAATGCCACGACATCATCATCATCGTTCAGCAATCAGTGCTTAGGTTAATACAAATTAGGGTAACCGCTAGAAAATTGCACGTACATTTAGTTATTTTTAGTTTCTGGGCCATATTTCAAAAACATACGTGTTAGAATTCCAATTCAGTGATATAAACCAATTGTGTTGGAATCCTAATACAAACCTACGATCCAAATTCATCGTCTTCGGTTCGAAATAGGCTGAATGAATTCTCTATACCATGATCAGATTCTAGGATTGCATATAAAACTAATGTTATAGAATCACAATCAAACATTACAAACAAAATTTCATCACAATTGTTTAAGAATGAAGTTCCGTCTAGCAGAAACAGATTCCGGGAATTTGTCCAATAGTCACTTTACAAACCTCTATTCAATTTCACAACTTATGGAAAAAAATTTGAAATTTTAATTCTCTTAAATGTTGTGAAAGGAGAGGAACGGGAATTCTAAAAACTGGATTAGAAAATTCCGACGGTTATAAAATACCAGAAACAATTTTCTTTTGCGATCGTGTTGCTACTTGTGGGGAGTAGCGTAAACTGATTTTTTGCCTATCTTTGATATGTTTTATATACATATGTTTGGATAAATCTACCAATTATGGGTTTAGCTCACTTAAAATACTAGCGCTAATGGCAATTTGATTTGTTGTTTTTATTTTCTTTGAATGTCAGTGGCCATGTTTGTTTATAAGACTTTTAGTTAAAGTTTACAAAAAACAACATATTTATGTATGTCCTAATAAAAATAACAGTTTGTGTCCTTTAAAATAGCCAGAATAGGCATTATTTTAAATACAATAAAAATTAACTGAGGCAAACACCGATTGCACTAATAGTGTGTACACCTTATAAAAAAGTGTCTATACGACATCTGAGAGTAGTATAAGAATTAGGATTTCCGTATTCAATTATTAATAAGCAAAATTGTACCAAACGGTCTAAAATATATAAAATATTGTTAAAAAAAAAATTAAATAACTTTACTGCAAAACTTTACTGCAAAAATATCGAAAGCTATCGAAAATATAAAAAAAAATCACTTCAACACTTATTGACGTTTGGCCCACGGACTCCAAGTAGCGATTTTTTTGATAACTGCAAAACATCTTGTTTTAAAATCTTTGTTATTAAATTGTTTAGGATTTTAATTTGCTACATTATAAAAAATTATAATAATTTTGAATTATTCTTAAGAAATTTGAACCGTTACACTGTTTGTTTGTATTTACGAGTACATATTTGCTTTCCATGAGTGGCGCTTAAATCTTATTGATCCTAATCGGTACCAATATCAATATTATGGCGTGATGTGACCAATAATTAGATTACCAGTAGAAATCATGACAGCTAGATTAAAAGTACGTGTATGATGTAGTCACTCCTTATGGCATTACATTAGCGCGTTGTATTACATCTTAAATGATGGTAATAGAATGCAATCAATTGTTTTTTAAGGCTAACGAATATGTTACTGGGGGATATTTTATTAAAAAAATTGTACACAAGCTTTTTCTTGTGATCATTGTCCAAAGACCAACATTTAAATATTGATTATTATGAATGGTCGCCAGGTAATGTGTACGAGGTTTGTAAAATTAACAAATGTATTACTGATACAAGCAAATTAAAATAACGAGTTCTGTTAGTTGGAAATCGATTTCTATTATATAAAAAAATCTTTTGTGTTTCAAAAGTTAATTTAAGTTTTATTACTTGACATGGCTTACCGAGTAACAGTACAGAAGTAATTCGCTTTATCAAATTTATTAACTAACGACAGTGGACCTTTTACAAAAAGGACAGAAGTATTACTGACACACAGTTTTTTTTTAGGTTTCAGTGGGGCCATTTTGGCCCATTGTGATACCACGCATTCACGCCACATCATTAACCCATTCACCTATTCACCTACTCACACAACTACAGTATACCACCAGCACATTGCAAGGTCCATGTAAACCTGCACATTGACATGGACGATGGGTCGGTGCTGAATTCTGCACTCCATCAGAGGGTCTTAGTTGTGTTTATTAACATCACCGATTGTAATCGATGATGAAAATTCTATTTGCATCTAGCCTCTGATGGGATTCAAACCCAGTACCTCCCGATTCAAGTGCCGAAGCTTTAACTACTGCACCACTTGTCCGATTGACACACAGTTAAAATAGAGGATTGTATTTTATAACAGAGGACATCTAAATGGTAGCCCAAAATTGAAAGTACCTATAATGCAGATCTCGAAATTCCCTAACGAATTAATAATAGCGAATTCTTTTAAGTTTTTGATGTAAATCATATTTCCGATAGTTAAAAAGAATACGAAAAAAAATTTGATGTGTTTTTATCGAAGTGTGCATAAACCCGAAAATGATGCCGAAAACAATAACAAACCATTAAAAAAAAAAATTCAAATTTTTTTGCTATTTTTTCCGCTAAAAGAACGCGAAAATTTGATGTACATCAAAGTTTTTTGTAAAAAGAAAACGCCATAAGAGTGATGGTCTGGTTTAAGGCATTTTTAAATTATTATTTCGAGTTATCTCTCATTAAGTCGTTTAATTTTTCAAAATGTATTCGAAAATGGCATATGCAAGAGTAAATCGGAAGATCATCATTATTTCTTAAAGAAACCACAGAAACCGCGGAAACTGTAAGAGTTAACGAAATTCACTACGATTTTCTGGATCTTACCAACCAAATGCTTCTTACAAAAAATATGTACATTCGTTTTACCTACTCAGTCTTCCACCTTTCCCAACAACCTTTAAATTGGTGCTTATATAATTTGTCATAATACCTAATCGATATTAAATAAATATTTGAATCTAAAGTTTAAGTAGTACCAGTGTACCACTTTAATATTGTATATTTAATTTTGAATTTTACGATCGATCGTTCATTACCGCACCGCTATGTGGGACAGTATGGAGCTAATTATACATATTATGCAACAGATATTCAAACAACTGGGGATAGAATTGTTAGTTGAATATTTCAGGTCAGAATATTTTAGTAATGAATAATAAATGGAAAAAATATTTTTCAAAAACACGCTTTTATTTAAAACTCAACTTTTTTCAAATAAAATACAAATTCACTAATGAATTGTTGTGTGTAAACACAGTTTGATTATCAAATTTGATTACTGTCAATTATATCAACAGCCAAAAATAAAACCGTGAGACGGTTTAGTTAATAATTTAACTGTGCGCATATAATTCATTAGTGAATTATTGTATTTCATTCTAAAAAAATTATTAAAAAATCATTTCTTTAAGTTCATTGTAGTCATAACTGCGAACAAATCAATCCAAGTTTTCTCGTAGTAAAGCAGCAAAAGTTGAAAAGGATTCAGCAAATTTCGCTCTTAACGTGTTTGGAATGCTGGCTTTCTTTATTATTTCTGACATAATCAATCGCGCTACGACTATGTACTGTATCGTCTCCACGGTAAGAAAGCCTATTCTCGGATCGTCCACCGTTTAACTTTTCATTATCGGGAGTGTTAATGAATAACACACTTCTCAACTTTACCACACTAAATTCTATACACTACATTGGTTGATGAAGGTTTTATAGTTCGGATCTGAATTATATAACCTCACATCGATTCGGGATTTCCAATTTTTATAAAGTACATTATTACGACAACTACATTATGAAAAGTAAACCATTTTCTTTTATGAATATTCATATTTTAATATCGAAGCAGTTAATATTTAACCTTAAATCCCGCCTCCGATTAGCCAGTATCAATAGGTGCTTTCAGGTTCGCCAACATGATATCGCTACCTATCAATATCACATCTTATTGTTTATGTTGCCCCACGTAACACAACCTGAATGTATCTGATTGCCCATTATTGTATATTTGTTTTAAGAACGAAATTTTTTTTGCATATAACACAAAATGACTCTCCATTACGTTAATTTGACCCCCGATTCTGACGATAAGACTACTAAGACTATCTTAGCTAAGACTTTCTTGTGATGACATTTTTTTTTAAGTCTAAAGTCTTCATTGAAATTCTGAAGACAGTAGTCTTAAATAATATATTAGAAACTCTCCAAAGACTTTTGTAGAGCTGTCGAAACCAAATTTTTACCATATTGTTTCAAATTTATGAACGAAAACCGACAGTTAAATTCGAAATTGTTAAAAAAACTCAAATTTATGTTATATATATGCTGAGAGAGTACATAATATTTTATTTTGAATAATTTTTCCGGTTTTTATAGTCAAATACGTATACATAAAATTATTGTTTTTGTTTAAATGTCAAAATTATGATCCTAAGACCACCTATTTCGCTGATATTAACGAAGACAATTTTTTAAGACTACTGACAGATAAAACTAAGTGCAGAATACGAATCTAGTCTTCGTTAAGACAAAAGTTTTCGCTAAGACTGAAAATACGTCTGTGACTGTACGTTAGAATCGGGGGGTTGACTACACATTTTTTTAATTGAATAGCCTACTGTATGAAAATTATGATACCTAAATGTATCGACATGAAATGAAACACCGATGGAAAAAATGACATGAACACATGTTGATGTTAGTAACATGTTTCCAACAGTTGGCGGACCTGAAAACGCCCAATGTCGTACGAAAAATGTAAAAAGTTTTTTGTATCCTGACTCAATATTGAATAATTTGAACCTAAGGAAAGTGAAAAGAAAGTACAAATTAATTTGCCCAGTTCGTAAGATAAAAAATTTCAAATTTTAATTAACAATAAACAATCTACATATTTTAAATGCAGATATGACTTTTACAAAAATTAGATGTTAATGCTTACCAAAAAAATTCACCCAAATATACACAAAACAAAATTTATTTATGTTTCTCATAATACAATTTTTCTAATTAAAATATGTAGCAAGCTATGATTTTAATTCGCCTAATTGTATGCAGTCCCCTTAAAAGTTATGAATAACTAAATGAGTTTTGAAATTTTCAAGTTCTAAAATTAACGTTAATCTTCCGACGATAATGGTAAAGATAAAACAGGTTTTCAAGAAAAGCGATGAAGTTCACTAAACGAAAAATCATATTAGTGACGTTAACCCAAACATTATGGTTATATAAAATTTACTCACGTTTTCACAACAAATTTGGTCGAAATTGTGAAATTATTATTTATTTATTTATTTAATTATAGTTCATAATAACAATTTTTAATAACTTTAAATCCACTCAAAATCTAACACACATCATTTTGAGCAATAGTTGCTCATTCATAATGAAATATGCAGGTCGGAATGGACTGTACAATTTTAACATAGAACTCAGTACATGTTGCTTCTGCATAATTTTGGAATAATATTGTTCGTGTATCTTTTTTATCTTATTTATTACGGAGAATACATCCGTAATACACGATTTACTTATGTGAAGTCCATTTAAATAGGTAAACCCGTATTTGATAATTTGTATTTGGCCCCATTTTGGTGTATTATGTGGCTCACATCCTCTGATGCTCTGGTAAACGGTAGTAAATACGCTGTGAGGCCTTTCAACAGTGGTCTTTTAATCCTTATATCAGCGATGGAATGTTTTATTTTGTGCATTTGGATTTTCCTCGAGAATGCTTACATTGCCAATTCCAATTTACAATTTAAAAAAAAATTTGAAATAAAAAAAAATCGTAAAATATAAACTGTTTGACTCGAAAGTCGAAGGCAACTCAATTACAGCAGGATACAGATGATATCGAGAAAAAATTTAAGCAATAGGCCACTTTTTGAAATATTAATTGAAGGTAGCGGGTAGCACAATCTGAAAGTGGCATGATGACGGACGAGTGCACCGCGTGTACGAAACACATCGATCAAATGATGCACTTGAATTCATTGGTGTTTTGTCATGGAGAGGACGGCTACCACTTCCAGATAAAGCTGGTCAATCCGCTGAACGGGTAGTTATTGGGCTGTCGACTATACAAATAACATATTCAATTTGCAGGTGAAGAAACGGATAAAAAGGTTAAACAAAAATTCAGGACGCTAATGAACTTCATCGGTAAGCAGATGGTTTTCGGACAGCCACACATATGAGTGGCAGCTATTTGTCGAAATTAGGCATGCCATCACCAATTCGTTCGATGCACGATGCATTTAATGCGTGAACTGCAACGAGAGCAAGTGTACGATCGAGATTAAATAAGCCAAATAGTACGAACGAATGTACCGCTTTAGAATTATCAGCAAAAGAACGTGTATTACGCATTGATGAAGGCGCAGTCGGCGAAGGAAACTGCGGAATATTCTTCCTCGATGCTTCCTGTGCAATATAGGCAAAACCTTCCTAATTGCATTGCTTTTGGCCACAATTCGCTTGAGATCTCAAATAGCGTTAGCTGTTGCAGTATCGGGAATTGCACTCACATTGCTTGACGGCGGCCAGTCGGTACATTCTGCATTAAAGTTGCCAATGAATGCATGCGAATGACAAGCCAGTGTGCTCAATTGACAAGAACTCAGCGATACCCAAGGAATTGCAAGAATACAAAATCAGTATCTGGGACGAGTGCACAATGGTACACAAATGATCATTGGATTTTCGTTTCCCACGAACTTTTACATGTTCACGACGTCGACAGAAGAGCTTATCACGAAAGTGTTTCCGGACATCAGCCAAAATTATATGAATCACGATTGGCTCAGCGAACGAGCGATTTTGGTAGTGAAGAACAAGGATGTCGACAGTCTGAATTACTTGATTCAAAACCAAACCGCTGGGGAAACGCATTGTAACAAATCCGTTGATTGTGTGACCAATCAAGATGAGGCAACCAACTATCTGACCGAGTTTTTGAATGCGCTTGATTTGCCGGGAATACCACCGCGAATACTTGATGCTCAAGGTCGGATCTACGCAATCTGAACCATCCGAGATTGTGTAACAGAATGCGATTGACAGTGAAGAAACTGATGAACAACGTGATTCAAGCGACGATCATCGAGGGTAAATTCAAAGGAGAGGATGTTCTAATTCCGTGAATTCCTCTGATTCCAACAGACATTCCGTTCTTCAAGTGCATTCAATTCCCCGTTCGTTTGGCGTTCGCTATATGACGGTTAACAAATTGCAAGGTCAATTGTTGGACGTGTGCTGAATAAATCTGTAATTTCCGTGTTTTTCTCATCATTGTCAGTTGTACGTAGCGTGTTCGAGAGTTGGCCACCAGACCATCATCGTTGTTCATTTAAGCAACGGAAAACAAAACGAAACATATTGTTACTCCACAATGCATTGTATTGATTTGCATCTGTGTTCAATTTAATTCCACTCGAATAAAATACATTGGATTCTTTTGAATTCCAACTGACTCCAATACATTTCCACACTGAGAGAAAAAATCCAAAATCAACTCAATTTTCGATAGATGCTTGAGTTTGAATCGACATTAGTGTTGAATTCGATGAAAAAGCGAATGGAATGTCCACTCAACTCAATCGTCTATTGAGAAATGAGTTGTGTTGTTTGATTTTTCTCTCATCAAAATCAATTTTCGTGAAGGACAAAAATGTTTGCTCGGAACGGAGAAATTTGGGGCGGAACAATGTTCACAATATTTGTAGCACGCGCTGCAAACTTTCATAATTTCGGCTAAATAAAAATAAAAATTCGGTAAGTTTACCTTCTCTAAATTTATTTCTCAGGTAAATGGCATCGAACTAATATAATCTTTCATTTAGTGAAGATGAATCTTGTTTCAGGTGATAATGATTCAATTAAATGAATAAATCAAATAAAAAGTTGAATTAAAACTTTTAAAAATCGTACAATACTGAGCTCATTAACAAAATTCAGTATTGTCAGTATTTATTGAAAATAATCATTCATAAATCCATTTAAGTTTCAAGTTTCATGTCAATTTTGTATTTATGCTGGGCTGGTACTTTTTCCCTCCGTTGTGCCTCATGGCATTCTGTTAACTTAAGGGAAGAATATTTTATTGTTGCCTTGGTGCTTGTTTAAATGCAAATTTTATCGAAACACCAAATTTAGTGGAACATTTTAGAATTGTATTGCACCAACAATATTGAAACAAAGTATAAACAAAGAATAAAAATATAAAAAGACTAGAGCAGTCATTGTGTAGATTTCACTTTTAAATATGAATATTTAAACTTACAATAGCCCATTTTATCTCAAATAGTGTTTTTTGTCAAATTAGACTGTTGAAACTTCATTATGAATCCGTAATTCAAAAACAACGATTTTTTTCTACCTTCGGCGAACCATGGTCGAAAAAAATTAGTTCAAATTTTTCTATACAAAAAGAGCGTTATGTCGCTTCAGAAATTTGTCTGTGGTATAAACAGAGACAATCTTAAAAAGATACTTCATACTTTGCAATACGTTGTCTGAAAATTATTAGTATTTTGCACACAATCAAAAATACATGTTTAGTACTCGTACGTATTCGCAGTTTTACGAAAAATCACAGAACTAGAATATCATTGCGGAATTATCAGAAATAATTTTGTTTTACTTAGATCAAATGAAAAATCTTATGAACTGTTACAGGCAATCTTATTAGATCGCTTAAACCAAATTCTTAAAATGAATTTACTGTCAGTATTGGTAAATTTAGTGTAAATCTAGAGTAACTGATGCTTTTTAAAGTGTATGGTCTTGTTTTCGTTTGCTAATCCATGAAATTATAGCGGCCATGCATCTAACATTTTTTTATTCACACACCGCTTCCCAATTTTATCGGAAACATAAAAATGCGCTTGCATTATTTTTTAACCCTAACGTGAGTGACGTGGTTACCCGGATACCTTTAGCACTTTTAGACGTCTATTTTTGTATGTTTTACTCCCAATAAAAATTTTAAATTTTATGATGACCGTGTTTGGTCAGTCATAAACATATAATTTTTCGACAATAGTTCCTATGTACCGGTATTTGTATATTCCTATAAACCATTTGATCTGACCCTTTAGCGACCTCACTGTTTACCTAAATTTATTTACGTATAATTTGAAAGTAATTTGCGCTAAAATTTTAATTTACCTTCGTAAATTATTTACCGGAGAATTGATTGGTCCACAACCAATCCATTAGAAAGAATGGGATATCTCTTTCAGGCTGCCTCTAATTGACCCAACCAAATTAAACGATTTATCAGTTGACCATAAATCATATCTGATTTCTAGAAAAATTGAAAACTATATAGAGTAGTTCTAATTTTAGAGTAGAGATTTGCGCTAGTTCTGAGAAACTTAATCTTACTTTATCGGTCCTTCAACTACACTAGCTTTTTTTATAGGCGATTTTAGTAACACGAAATGAACATATCTGTGAATCAAGCTCCAAGAATCTGAACTCATAAAAACGCGATAGCGCGAAAATTTTAAAAATCAATTCAAATAAACCTTATTAATTATTCAATTCAGCAAATTTACGTTTATATAAAAAAAAAATTGCCAAACAGACAAATAAAAACGTTTTGTTTTGTGTTTGTTAAATTTCGAAAATTTCTTGTCTACGAAACAAACTTTTTATTGTCATTATATTCTGATGATCTTGAACAGCCCAAGGTGTATTTGAAAGCATAATTCTATTGTTTTATGTTTCAAGAATTCTTAATTAGCATTGTATGTGTTCCTGCCTTGAATTTATAACACAATAATAATTTTTGCTGTACGTATAAATTTGAAATTTTTTGCATCATTTTAAAAGTCTTAAAGTTACGAAAATTCTTTTTAAGACAAGACGAAAACAGAATGAGAAACAGCAAAATTAAAACTGGTTTAAAGATAATAAAACCAAAGCCAAAAAGCAGTTTTGAATTTCTCAACCATATACAGACTTTTAAGACAAAATTTTGTGTGGCTTTCTATAATATTTACCTATTTTCAATTGCCGCGCAACAAGTACAATCAATTTTTAGGCCGGAAATGAAGTATCGTGATGGCGTTTGCTAGTATCCATCACACCTGTCTTTTATACTTGCTAAAATTACTCGTAATCAACAATCGTAACATATCACGTTTCTGTAAACGTTTTGAATACAATGAAATTTTTCAAAACAGAATAATTCAAGCGCTATCTGGTTAACAAAACACGGTAAAAACAATACTCAGATGTAGGTCATACGTAAGTCATTTAGTTATGCCATCATAGATCAGCTATTTATTTATGGAAGATTCAAGGTTCTTGTGGCATTTTTACTATTGTGTCTATATGAATGAATTCATTGTATAAAATACTGATAATTTGAATTAAATTACCGGATGGTTTGTACCAACATATAATTAGGCTGGTCTGGATGTTGTCAGGGACATAATGCAAAATTATGATTACTTACCAAGTCTGTATAATCTTCTCGTATAATATTAGTAATATTACGAACATCGGTAATATTCGTTCGTTCATCGTAAATATTTGTTATGTCACTAATATCGGTAATATTTGTTGTATGATCCTTGATATGTCTTATATTTGTGATATCTTCAATGTCATCGGTGTATATGTATTTTGGTGGTAACTCTGTAATTCTTTCTAGTACATCGGTATGAGTGCGCTCATCTATAACCTTCCATGTATTCGTTGATGCATCAAAAATCTGCAAATAAGAAAGCAGAATAATTTATTATCATATTTTATTAATCATAACGATGATGATGAGTGATCGTATATCACCCACAAATTATATTTCGCATCACCCTATTTTCATTTCAATTTCTTAAGAAATATGATCGTAGGTTGTGTGTATATGCAAGTATGAAATATAATAATAAATTTACTTTATTGTATGTAACAATCTCTTAAATGGAAATCATTTTTCAGTTTTATAAGACGAAAAAATTACTGTATGTGATTAATATTATATTTTTAATGCCTTTTTGTAAAAATATAAAAAAAAATTGTATGTGGTTTTTTATTTTTGGGGGCTAACACACAATAGTAATTTAATAAAATTTATACGTGTGGGAGATAGTGTGCGAGGTTTGTTGGTTAAGTGAACTAGAATTAAACACAAATTAAATAATATCCCACAGAATTTCTACTTTAAATTATAAAAACGATGGTTAAAGATGTGAATCAAAAAAAAAAAAAAACAATAATAAAAATATTACTTTGGAGACGAACCTAAATCACCTGATCACATCATAATATAAAGTTTTATTCTATTTGATCAGCCAACCGCAGCGAAATTTCAATAAGCTCAATTGTGCATATCGGCAATAAGTTAATCGCGTTAAAATTGTCATTAACAAGGGTATAATATAACTGTCGCAATTGATCGCTGTCACGACAGTTAATCGATCGGAAAACTTTCAATATGCCTCTAACGCACACAGTAAAATCAAAATGACCTTTCATAATAATAATTGATCTTTATTTACCCAAAAACATTTAAATCTAAAATATAAATTGATCAGACGACATCTTATATTATTGCACAACGGTATTCAATGATTGTTATAAAAAGACAGTACAAAATGAAATGAAATACGATCGTATATGTGTACACACATAAATTTTAAACAAAATTCGTTGGCGTCGATGACGAATTTTTAATTTAACTTAAAATCTCAAATAAGGCGATCTTATAATATTCTCTCAATATTTTAACAACACAAAACAAAAAAAATATTTATTTTATTACCTTTGTGATCTCTGTTGTGGTTGTAATATTTGCAACATCAGGTCGATCCTTTTCGAGTTCTTCCACGATATCATTTGGTACATACGTTTGAGTATCAACAAAATGCTTTTGATCCACCACTTTCCATGTCCCAGTTTTCGTATCGAAAATTTTCGTTTCGTACGTGGTTGTGGTTGTATTTGAAATATCATCGATCATTTCGAGTAACTCTGGTATCGGTTCGTTGGGAAATTGATTTTTTATGATTTTTTCATCGACCACACGCCATTTACCTGTTCGTTGATCGTATACTTTACGCTTGTAAATCGTTGTTGTAGTACCATCAATTTCTTGACTTACGTAACGTAACAGCGATGGTCGTCGGGTTTTGATAGTTTTTTCATCAACTTCACGCCATGTCTTGGTCTTTTCATCGTACATCTGTTGAATTTGTTTTGTTGTTTTCGTATCGGTTAAAGTCGATTTTGATGTAAGATTTTTGATATCAGTCTTTGACATACGATCAATTGTTGTTGTTGAATCGTTTTCGACGATTTTCCATGTTTTGGTTTTTTGGTCGTAAACCTTTTTTGGTTCTAAAGGTTGGTGCGGTTGCTTTGGTCCTTTTGGTCCACCAACACGATCCTCTGGTTTATTTTTATCATTTGGTCCACTGGGACCACCAATTGGTCGTGGTTTCTCACCAGATGTTGTGAAACGTATATCGTTTTCATTAACTATACTTTCGTCGACAATTTTCCATGTTTTTGTTACATCATCGTAGACTTTTGTTGTGTAGGTGGTGGTAGCGTGGGCAACGTTTTTTATATTTTTCGATGTAGTGGATTGAACGTCTGAAGTCTCGTAAACAACAGACGTGTTATCGTATGGTCTGAGTGGTTGATTTTCATCTTGAGGATGTTTGGAAGGTGACATAGATTGTTCTTGTATTGTTTTGTCTTTTGGCTGTTTTGATGGACGACCGGCTGCCGGACGATCTTCATAATCTTCGACTGGTTTTTTATCGCCTGGTCTTGATGGTTTCTTATCCCCAGGTCTGGATGGATCACTGTCCACTGGCTTTGCTTCCCTGGGTTTAGATGGTTTACCGGCAGCTGGCATATAATGCACTTCAGTTGATTCATTTGTAATAAATTCAGAAGTTGACGTAATATCAGTCGATTCAACGGTCGAGGATTTATCGTTCACAATTTTACTCGGTCTACCCGGTTCATTTGGCTGTTTTGATGGTCTGCCGGCCGCTGGTCGAATTTCATAATCTTCAACTGGTTTTTTCTCTCCAGGTTTTGATGGTCGACCAGCAGCTGGTCGATCATCAGTATCATCAGACGGTTTTTTATCACCGAATTTTGATGGTCTTCCAGCCGCAGGACGGTTATCATACTCATCATGCGGTTTTTTGTCTCCAGGACGAGATGGTCTTCCAGGTTGATCCTCAGCTTCAGGTTTTTTATCTCCAGGTTTTAGAGGTGTAAATTTGTCAACAGGCTTTGATGGTCTGCCAGCAGCTGGCATATAACGCACTTCAGTTGATTCATTTGTAATAAATTCAGAAGTTGACGTAATATCTGTCGATTCAACGGTCGAGGATTTATCGTTCACAATTTTACTCGGTCTACCCGGCTCATTTGGTTGTTTTGATGGTCTGCCGGCCGCTGGTCGATTTTCATAATCATCAACTGGTTTTTTCTGTCCAGGTTTTAATGGTCGACCAGCAGCTGGTCGATCATCAGTATCATTTGACGGTTTTTTATCACCGAGTGTTGATGGTCTTCCAGCCGCAGGACGATTATCATACTCATTAAGTGTTTTTTTGTCTCCAGGACGAGATGGTCTTCCAGGTTGATCCTCAGCTACAGGTTTTTTATCTTCAGGTTTTATATGTGTAAATTTGTCAACAGGCCTTGATGGTGTCCCAGCAGCTGGCATGTAATGAATATTAGTTGACTCATTTGTAATATATTCAGTTGTTGAAGTAACATCCGTTGATTCAATAGTTGAATACTGATCTTGAGTATTTTTATTCGATTTTGATGGCCGGCCGGCAGCTGGTCGATTATCATCATCAGACGGTTTCTTATCACCAGGTTTATCTCCAGTTCGAGAGGGTCTTCCTGCTGCGGGTCGTTCTTCATACACATCATTAGGTTTTTTATCTCCAGGTTTTGATGGTGTTTTATCTTCAGGTCTGGATGGTTCACTGTCTACTGGCTTTGCATCTCTGGGTTTAGATGGCTTACCGGCAGCTGGCATATAATGAACTTCAGTCGATTCGTTTGTTATAAACTCCGTGGTTGATGATTTATCAGTTGATTCGACAGTTGTTGTTTTATTGGGTTTTCCAGGCTCATTTGACTTTGATGGTCGCCCTGCTGCTGGACGAATTTCATAATTGTCCGTTGGTCGTCTATCACCTGGCCTTGATGGTGTTCCAGCAGCTGGCATGTAATGAATATTGGTTGACTCATTTGTAATATATTCAGTTGTTGAAGTAACATCCGTTGATTCAATAGTTGAATACTGATCTTGAGTATTTTTATTCGATTTTGATGGCCGGCCTGCAGCTGGTCGATTATCATCATCAGACGGTTTCTTATCACCAGGTTTATCTCCAGTTCGAGAGGGTCTTCCTGCTGCAGGTCGTTCTTCATACACATCATTAGGTTTATTATCTCCAGGTTTTGAAGGACGGCCAGCTGCTGGTCGATTATCTTGATCAATAGGGGTTTTCCGATCAGGCCTCGACGGTGTTCCAGCGGTTTGTGTATAATATACGCCCGTTGACTCGTTGGTCACGTACTCGGTAGTTGATGACGAGATGTCTGTGGAATCCGTTGTGTATGTGTTTAATTTATCGATTGTAGTACTTAAAGTTTTCGAAGGCATTCCGGCTGCCGGTAAATTTTCATATCGTTTAGGCTTTTTATCATCTGGTCTAGTAGGTGTAACAATTGGTTGATCATCTGTTGGTTTTCTACCACCTGGTCGGGAGGGCATTCCGGCCGCCGGTAAATAATGAATTTCGGTTGTTTCCGATATGAATTCATTAGTTGATTTTGAATCAGTAGATTCAACTATTGAATCCATTGTACTTCTATTATTTTTATCGGCAGGTTTTGATGGTCGCCCTGCTGCTGGTCGCTTATCATAATCATCACCAATTGGAAGCCTTTCACCAGGTTTTAGAGGCTTTCCATCCACTGTCAAATATCGAATTTCGCCGGTGTCAGTAATAACATACTCAGTAGTAGATGTTATATTGCTAGACTCTATAGTTGAATATTGATCTTTCGTTATTGTGGAATGTTCATCTGGTTTCTTACGCTCAGGCTGTGAAGGTCTACCAGCTCCTGGCCGAATATCGATTGGTTGTTTATCTCCCGGCCTTAGTGGTGTACCACTTTGAATATATTTTACATCAGTCGATTCGGTTGTCATAAATTGTGATGTGCTTGATGTAGTATCCGATGTTTCTTGGTTGGTTGTTGATGAATATTTCGATTGAGTAGTGTTTGATGGTCGACCAGCAGCAGGCACCGGTGTTCTGCTGCTTAGTTTCGATGGTCGTCCGGCTGCTGGTAAATATGCAGGATCAGTCGATTCACTATGGATAAATTCTGTGGTTGACGTAACATGACTTGATTCAGCAGTGTCGACATTTGAATATTTAGCTCGAGGAGTTATTGATGGTCTACCAGCTGCAGGTAGATTTTCATATTGTTCTGGTTCGTTTGGTTTACGGTCTTGTGTTTTCGATGGCGGCTTACTTGCCATTGGCACATTTTCATAGTTATCGGAAGATATTTTAATTGATTTTGAAGGTTTTCCGGCTGCCTGTAAATATGGGATTTCAATTGATTCCGATGTCATGGATTGAACAGTAGAGCTAGTTTGAATAGTTTCTGAAGTATGTTGCGTTGTGGAGCTTACTTGATTCGTTTCTGTTGAATGCACACTTGACGTTGTTTTATCATTCAACGATTTTTCTGGAGTTCGAGTCTGGACCTTTGAAGGTTTTCCAGCGGCGGGCATGTATGCAACATCTATTATTTCAGTGGTCTGGCGATTATCGTATGGTTGGTTGTCTAAAGGTTTCGATGTTTTACCAGTCTGAGGCCCATCTTGGTTAGAATAGACATCATGTGATTTTGTTGAATATCCACTA
Organism: Nephrotoma flavescens; assembly: GCA_932526605.1. NCBI lineage: Eukaryota > Metazoa > Arthropoda > Insecta > Diptera > Tipulidae > Nephrotoma > Nephrotoma flavescens. The sequence continues at coordinate 110,937,847 of OW052222.1, forward strand.
GTTTGCTCAACGCCATCGATAATTTCTGTTTTGCTGTATTCACTAGATGTGCTGTGCGATCCAGAAACTGTTGATGTTTCGTATGTTGTAGGCAGTTGAGTAACAGATGTTCGATCCATTGGCGCATTTGATGTTCTACCAGCTGTTGGCGTTGTTTCAACATATCCAGTTGGGTGATTTCCCCGTGAAGGCTTGCCAGCTGCAGGCATTTCGCCTTCTTTTATATATTTTTCATGCGTTTGATTTGAAATATCGACCACCTGTTGCGCTACACCATCAATTATTACAGTTTTGTAAACATGATTTTTTGAATTGATTGAACTTGTGACCGAGGAAGTTTCCCGAGTAGTTGGCTCACTATGAATAGTAGTCTTTTCAATTGCGGTGTAAGATGGTTCGCCAATAAATTGGGTCGTTTGATTATTTTTTATTGACGAACTTTTCGAAAAATCCGTCACATCCTGTGATGAATGAACGGTCGACGTTACGGCTGATGTTGAATTTTCTGCAACTGATGATGACGACTGAAATGTCGATGACGATGTCGTGGCTTGATTTTGATTTTTCAAATGATTTCGTCTATTACTATTAAATTGATCAATTGCATGAATTGGATGCACTAAATTATCTCCACTGTTGGTTAAATCAACTTGTTGTAGAGAACTCGAATCGATTACGCGGGAATTCTCAATTGATGAATTTGAGGTTACCATTTTTTTAAGCTTATCATCCCAAACTTTATGTTCGCCAACTTCTTTGCTATATTCAATCGGTTTCGATTTATCACCAAATTGTTCCACTGCACGTTCCGCCATTTTTGTTGAGCTTTCAAATTTTGGCTTCTCCCCGTTATTTCCCGTGTCATAAACCTCTTGATTTTGGCCTAATTTCTCATTATATTTAATTTCGGTTTCGATTCCGGTGCCGGCTTTTGCATGGAATTTTTCCTCTGATGTTTTTTGGTCACTGGAACCCCATTCACGAGTGTTCGAGTCAATAATCCGTTCTTTACCATCGGGTCCAATCTCAATCACATAACTGGAAGCAGTCGATTTTTGCTTGGAAGACGACGTGGCGGAGCTGGTTGATTTTGTTTCGGTAAAGTACGTTGTTTTCGGTTCTGATACAATAGTCGTTGTTATTACAGTTTGACCAGGTTTGCCGGTATATCCAGACGTTGAAGCTTCTTGCTGAATAAAATCATTACTTGATTTACCGATTTTCGAATCAACCTCAACAATTTGAGTGCCTCCGAATATGATATGTTCCTTGCCACGCTGGGCTGCATATGGATCAGGTGTGGTCACAATGTATTGCGGAGCGATGGAACCGGCCGATCCGGATGTTGAGAGTCCGGCCGAAGTTACTTCTGAAATATTCACTCCACTTAAGATCGACGTTTGACTACCACTTCGCTGGGTACGTGAAGTCGATGTTGTGCTCGAAGTAGATCCATGTTGCTGATCTTGTTTCGAAGAGCTCGATTTTTTTGTTGATTTCTTATTACTCACAACCATTTCGACTACTGATTAAAGGCACTGTATTTAGTATAAAAAAAAATTATATCACTTAAGGAACTTTCACTTTTCTCGGATTATTTATAATGCACATATGCGGTAATCGCATAAATCACTAACAATTTTTAATTTTTTACAAAAATATTAAAACCAAAAATTTAATTATTTTAAATAAAAATCAGTCTAAAAATTTTCAATTTTTCCCAAAAATCGCAAAAAATTATTTTGTGGAATGCTCTAAGCTTCAATTTCGTATAAAAACGATCACAATCACTTCACTTCGCACTTGAATATTAATAATCTTAAATTAGGCACTTCGATCTCAAAGATCACAACTTTGTTCACTAAAATCACTTATTTCTTTTAATTTTTTTGTTTCTTCTTCTTTATTTCTTGCTTATTTTGTTCCACTAGAACTTTTCTTATTGCACGACCGCTTTTGGCGGCTTCATAACACGAACTAAAAATTTTCTATAAACTGAAATTGAAGTCATTTAAGAAATGTAATGAAATAAAAAAAAAATGTTGGGGAATTTAATTTTTGGAGTCAAAAGTTGCTTGATGTAGTGATAGTGGGGATAACACCTACAGAATAGTATGCGCGCATACTTTTATAATAATATTTATAAGTAAGTATGTATGTGTAAATTTTATATAAAATTATCACCTACATATTAATTATTCTGTTTTTAAACTCGTATCAGTAATAGTAGTAGTATCTATTCGTATACATAACATAGTAGTTTATATAAAGTGCTTTTATATTTCGTTTTTTTTTTCGTTATTCTGTTCACCATACAGCAACAAAAGCTTTTTTATTTTTAGTTTCGGTTTTGCTATAAAAAAATACTTGTTTGGGTGTTGCGTAACAGCAAAAGCGGTTAGTAAAAGCTGTCAATTCAATATTTTATTAGCAGCGAACTAATGTCGTTGTTGTTGGTGTAGGTATTTAAATTGGTGGAGTAGTGTGCGCTGCGCGTGATTGGGATTGGATGTAAATACAATGCAGTTTCATCAGAAAGCGTCACTTTATAAATATTTTAGGCCTCTTAGTTATTTCGTTACCATCTATATATAGTGTAAAATATGTTATAATAAAATTATTTGTTTGTTGATTCAGCTGACAAGCTATTACATTGTGGTTATGAGTCAAGAGTATAGTTTATTGGAATTTAAAATAATTTGTTGAATCTTGTGCTCATTTCTTCATATTTTTATCCTTAAAGTTCTCTTGAGTAATTCGCCTTCGCAAAAATAATCGTACTGGTACGGAAAGTTATCCGCATACACCGGAAAGTCTATTATTTTCAAAACTCAATAAATAATTAAGATACAAAATAACGTAATATCGGGTCTTCTAGTGCCATCAGAATCAGTATTTTATATTTTCTATGTTGTACTTTTTGATCATAAAATTTCCAATAAAAATTTAAGAAAGAATGTTAGAACTTGTCTTTTTATAACTAATTGATAAATATTTATCAATTCATAGATTTAAGTAGATAAAACTGTTAGCTCAGGAGTTTTAGCTCATTTCGCTTTTAATTTCGGAACCAAATATATGTTCACAAAGTTGTTCTAATTAAGAAAAAATTACTCATTTACCACTTTACCAGGAATCAAAAAATCATTTAAATACATGAGTAACATGAGTACATGAGTAACATTATCAGCTACGTAATTGAACTTTTTTGAAACTAAACGCTAAGCTTAAAATGAAATATAACTCACATTGTTCAGTTTCAAATATTGTTGTATACCATTGTACTATAAATATGTACCGCTCTGAAAAAACCGTTATTTTCAAAATTCATTCACCATTTTTGTGAAACTCGACTAATGATAAAATCAATTTTTATATAAAATTCACCAATGCTCTTTAATCTGATATGTTTGTACAAGAAATTATATTTTACCTATATTTTGTGATTTTTATAATAATAGTTCCTAAATTAAATTAATAAACGATCTTTTACATCACAATAAAAGTAATTCAAAAGTGTTGAGTAAACTTGAAAACCAAAACCTTCACCAAACACGGTTAAAACTGTTATAATTTCATGAGCACCACATGGAAACGCGTGACTATACCGTAAAGACGTAAGAAAAAATCTTAAAATTTGCTTTTTTCATGTCTATCGGACACTCAGAGTTTTGTATAGAGTTTTGAATATTTTTGTTGTTTTAGTTTGGTCACGGCAGTCTGTAGTTTGTCTGAAGTTTGGTTTCATTAGTTTAAAACTAAACTTCCTAGGTCTTGGTTACCTCACTTCGATGAGTTTTGTAAATTCAGCAAAAAATTTCATAAATTTAGTTATACCTTCGGATACCTCTCAACCAATTGGAAATATTTAACGTCCTTTATAGCCAATTGAGGTTCCAACAAAATAGATGATTTGCAAACTCCCTCCTCGTATTTTGTGTAAAATTCTAGTTCTGAATACGACTGTAGTTTCCTAAATTGTAGGCCACCACGAGATGAATCTCAACTAATCGAAAAGCGAATAATTTTATTTTAAATGTAACACTATGTACAATTTTTTTCACCTCTATATTCTACCCTTTTCATACAGATCAAGGATAAAAAAAACGATCGAAATTATCCCATACAAAACAAAATAATAATAAAAAAAAGATTAATGATATGATCAACCTGTATGATATGTTGTTTTGGAACCGAGATTCATACCTCCGAGATTCATACTTCCTTGCGGTTCTCCCTGTGTAACTTTAAATGAATCAGGCCGTGTAGTGGAGACAACAGGGGAAATCCTGTTTATAGTATAAACCAATACCAAATCAGCGTCTGTTCTCCAGATTAGGTGCGGCTGAAGCGGGCATCTGTCTTATATCTAGCGGCTCGCTATATAAATGTGTTCAAGGTAGGACTGTATGCCTTAAGATTCTCACCACTACGTAACCCACACACGTAATAAGCGGGTTGAGCGGCAGGCCAACATCCTTCCCTCATAAAAACAACTAAGTTGTGAACCTTAATCAAAGGCCTCGGTAGGAGGACCATAGTGCGGGCGGTAAAATCCCTTCAAGAGATGTGAAAGCTAGAGAGAGAGAAAGAGAGTCAAAATTGTTGATGTTTGTCAAAATTTATCGTGTAAAATTCTGTCGTATTCGTAATGCTCTAATGATGCGACTAATGGGTTTTACTCGAATTTTACGAATGAGTCGCTTCTTAAAAATCCTTTAAAACCATAATTATTTAAATTGTGATCTTACCGACTGCCAATTTTGTTAGTATTGCAATGCAATGCATAACATAAAATGACGTTAAAGTACCCACTTTATATCATAAAGAGGTGCTGTATTATGACGACAGATTTATTTTATTGTATATTTCTCAATTTATCGGAAAATTTATGGAATGTAATTCTGACTAGGTGCAACTCAATAATTTTGTAACGTATATTAACAAATAATTTGTACAATTAGTTTTATTTTATGTTATAATTTTACGATCGGAACGACCCTCTTTTCATAGAAAACACTCGTCGATAACGTTTTTTTGTATCCAAACAGGTCAGGAATTTCTTTGGTCCTGATCTAATCGTTCTGAAAAATTAAAAAAAAAGAAAAGTTAGCTCTCTGCTCGCTCCGACACTGGCATAGATTTCGGTTCAATAACGACAATGAGAACGATTTTGTATTTTTCTGGTTCAGTTTGTTTAAATTTTCAAAATTTTTCCATTTTCAGTCCTTCAGGTCAGTTTCAATAAGTTCTAGAAATAAAACCGAAAATAAATTGATAATGAAGGCAGAAGAGGCCTTTGAGAATTGAAATTGTTACTCGCTGCCATTTGTCATTGAACCGGAATATGGGCCCAGGATAGCCTAGGTTTTTCTCACTTCAAATGCGAAATAAAAACTGAGTAAGGTATCTTTTAACATATTAACTTTCCAAACAATCTCAAACTAGTTTCAGTTTGACTTTATCATTTAATCACTAAGGTTCTTCTCCAAATATCAAATTGTTTGTTGACATAGACTTATTTAAATAGGATATCTATTTAAATAAGTACATCTATAAATTTAATGCATGCAGTGTTAGTGCATGGCTCATGATAACAAGAACGAAAATTTCGTCGGATAGTTTTTCCATTTTCGAATAAATTGCTGAATTAGTATAAAATATTAACTAATACAAATTGTTGGAACCTGGAAAAAGAAAGGAAAGGACCTAGTGCAGCTTAGATATCCATGTTGGATTGTAAGCCCTAAAGCCATCTAAACAACTCTATGTGATAACGATGATAATTTTTTCGTTATGCATTCTTTTGAGATGAAGTGTGGGTCTGGTCACCGTCGAAAATACAATTGTATTTTAGTATAACAAAACATGTTTATCAAATATTTAATATCTCTCCAACTTTTATTCCACCGCTCTCTATTGTGCTCCACCTACACAATTCATAATTTTCACCACCTCATTCCACCTTTCATGTTTTTATTTCCATCCATCTGTTCTAAACTAATCTAACTAAAAATTTAGTAGTAAACTAATTAATTATAAAGGGTTAGGGAAAAAAGTTCGTGGTCTTTTTTGGGTGACATTGAAACAAAGAATTTTCTTATTTCAAATGAACTTTATTAAGCCAAATATGTGCCATTTTGATCGATGACTTTTTGCCATTTTTCTGGTAGAGTCATGATGCCATCACTGTAGAACTTTTGTGGTTTAGAGGCGAAAAATCGAGATAACTCATTTTCGCAGGCCGCTTTTCAATTTAATGTAAAAACATTAAGATGGTTCTGCATGGGCCGGATCAAATGATAGTCCTATGGTAGAAGGTCAGGACTATATGGTGGGTGCATCAGAACTTCCCAGCGCTCTCTCAGTTTCTGGCGGGTCATCAATGATTTGTGTTTTCTAGCGTTATCATGATGGAACACAACGCCTTTTCTGGTGATCAATTCTGGACGATTTAACTGAATTGTTTGTCTTAAACGCGTTAGTTGGTAACAGTAAAGGTTAGAATCGATCGTTTGGTCCGGTGGCAGCACCTCATAATGCACAATTCCTTTCCAATCCCACCAAACATACAGCATTACCTATCATGGCGTCAATCCTGGCTTTGATACCGTTTGGGAAGCTTCACCTCGTTTCGTCCATGATCTTTTTCACACATCGTTGTCGTAATCTTATCCACTTTTCATCACCAGTAATCTTCGTTTAAAAAATTGCTCGATTTCGTTCCGTTCCAGTAGCGTTTCGCAGATAGAAATCTAATTCATTAAATTTTTAACAGTTAATTCATGGGGTACCCAAACGTCAAGCTATTTTTTTGTATCCAGCCAAATGGTTTAAAACTGTTTTGTGATCAATATTTAGTTCTTTAACAATTGCATGGCTGCTTATATGCCGGTCTACTTCAATTTTCTGCATGATTTCATCGACTTTTCCAGTGGTTGGTCGACCAGAGCGAGGTGCATCTTTGACATATATATTCCCAGAACGAAAGCGCGCGAACTATTGCTTTGCTGCTTATTTTGAAAAAGCACCTTCTCCATAAACAGCACAAATTTTTTCGCAAGCCTGAGCCGCGTTTTTACGTTTGTCGTAATAAAATTGTAAAACATTTTCACAGATTTTAATGTTTTGTATGTCAAAGTGCAAGTTAAAATGCCACATAAACACACATAATGGGCTACCTAGTTATATAACCGACATTAATTTACTGTCGTGAGGTTCGGACGTAAAGTAAAACAAACGAAAAGTGCAGTGTTAGTGCTTTTTAACTTGTTATATCTTTTTTTCAATTGTGTGAATGGTTTTATAATTAAATACACACGGTGCAAAAAAACTAACATAAAATTGTAACTTAATAAGTGATGATGTAAGCGTGATGGGGCTTTTTTCCCCAAAAAAGACTTCTTCAAACATCGAACGCCAAACAAAATCTACAACAAACTTGAACCAGTTTCATGTAGAAAGTATAAATATGGCAAGTGCAAGTGTAAAACAAGTGGGCAAAGTTCAGCACAGCCCAAAGAAAACACCTATGCCAATGATTAAAAGTGCTTCTTCGACAGAATTAATTATACCGCAGTTTAAAAACCAAAATCAAAACCGCGATGAAAAAATTAATTCATCAGCAAATTTAACAATGCAATACGAAAATAATAGTAATGAACTCAGTGCGACGAACTCTAGTGACCGTGGTCAGTGCGAAAATAACCTAGTGCAAACGGGAATGGATAGGTATATCACTGTTCAATCTAAAAGAAAACGTAGCCCGAGATCGGCCCAGTTTGCTGGCAGGAGCAAAGTGACACGGACTGAAGCAGGTGTTAACCAAATACCTCTTAACAATCGATTCTCTAGTCTAGAGGTCATTGACCCCAATGCAGTGCCAAATTCGAAAACTGAGAAACCGCCTCCAATTTATTTAAGAGAAGCATCTAACAATGAATTGGTTAACAACATCGCAAAATTAACAGATTCTAAATTTTATATTGCCCCACTCAAACGAGGTAATATAAACGAAACAAAGATTCAAACTTTCGAAATCGATGGCTTCAGAGCCCTAGTTAAACATTTCGACGAAGTTGGTAAAAAATACTACACATACCAGCTAAAAAGCCAAAAAGGGCTGACTGTTGTGCTAAAAGGAATTGAAAGCTGCGTAGATGTTAGCGACATACAAGCTGCACTTGCTGCGGAAGGTTTCCATACCAAATCCATTGGTAATATAGTAAACCGTGAGAAGGTACCTCAACCAATGTTCCGTTTGGAACTAGAGCCAGAGGAAGAAAAGTCGAAAGGAGTTCATAAGATTTACAACTTAAAATATTTGTTACATCGCAAAATCGTAATTGAAGAACCTAAGAAGAGGTCTGGACCAGTTCAATGCATAAAGTGCCAAGAATACGGACACACGAAAGCATACTGCGCCTTAAATGAAGTTTGCGTTATTTGTGGTGAACTCCACGACTCCAAACAGTGCGAAAAGTCTCGCAATGACCCATCTGTGAGACGTTGTAATAACTGCGGTGAAAATCATACTGCAAACTACAGGGGTTGCGCAGTGTATCTGGACTTAAAACGCAAAATAAACCCTAAAATGAGAGCTGAGCAACGAATGCTGAATATGCAATTTAATCAGAGGGCCATGTTACCAAAAAATACAATAGTCACCAAACCAACGAGTGCAAACACACAAAACGATAACTTGGAGACATTTGCCAGCAGTTTTGCACAGCCAGGTGTTTCGTACGCAAATATCCTAAAAGGTAACAAACCGAAACCAAAAGTTCATTCTAATGAGGAGGACCTAAACATTCACACCATGATAAATAATTTAACCGAGACCATCCAAAGTTTCATGATGATGATGGAAAGACAAATGAGCATGATGATGCAAAATATGAATACGCTTATGCAAATTATAGTCAAAAATCAAAAATGACAATTCTAAAAATAGCCATTTGGAATGCGAACGGGCTCTCGCAACATAAAGCTGAGGTACAAACATTTCTTATCGAACAAAATATAGACATCATGTTAATATCTGAAACACACTTCACAAAACAAAATTTTTTTAATATTACCGGCTATTCCGTTTATGACACCAAACATCCGGATGGAAAAGCACACGGCGGCACTGCAGTCTTAATAAAAAGAAGATTAAAGCACTACGAGCTCCAGAAATATGCTAAAGATCACATCCAGGCTACAACTGTCAGTTTGGAAGAATGGTCTGGGAAATTATTAATATCGGCCGTCTACTGTCCACCGAAACACGCAATTAAAAAACAGCAATTTATCGATTACTTTAACCAGTTGGGAATCAAATTTCTAGCAGGGGGTGATTACAACGCTAAACATGTGCAATGGGGTTCGAGGTTGACGTCACCGAAAGGAAAGCAACTCTACGAAGCAATAAACGAGAAAAACCTTGATTATTTATCATCTGGACATCCCACATATTGGCCTACAGATAGAAAAAAAATTCCTGATTTAATAGATTTCTGTGTAATACGAGGAATAGCACGCACCAATGCTCAAGTCGTTGACTGTTATGATTTATCATCAGATCACTCACCAATAATAGTAACAATAAGTACCCAAGCATTAAAAACTGAACCACCACAACGTTTAACAAACAAACTAACGAAATGGGTTCTCTATAGAAACATAGTAGATGTAAATTGTCATCTTGATGTTCCACTTCGCACACCAGAAGACATTGATGCCGCGATAGAAAACTTAAGTCAAATAATGGAAATGGCTGCAAAAAAAGCTACTCCGGAGAACAAAAATTCCGAAAAAAATATAAGGCTTTCAAGTAACATTCAAAAGTTATTAGCAGAGAAGCGGACAATTCGGCGGCTATGGCAGCTTCACCAATCTCCTTTGCATAAATGGAAATTAAATAGAGCTATTAAAGCTTTGAGAGAAGCAATACGGGAAGAACAAAATTTAGGAATACAGAATTACCTAAGTGAGCTCACAGCAACAGAAACAACAGATTACTCACTGTGGAAGGCAACAAGAAATTTAAAAAGACCAGAGGTATCGAACCCACCGATAAGGAAACCAGATGGTCACTGGGCCAGAAGTGACTTAGAAAAGGCTATCGCTTTCTCTAACCATCTACAAAAAGTGTTCACCCCAAACGAACAAAATAATGATTGCGTACTACCACAGCTTACGAGGGACGAGTCGAACCCAAACCCAGTAAAATTTAAATGGAAATGCGTCAAAAAAGTTATCAAAAACAGTATAAATCCCAAAAAAGCGCCAGGTCATGACCTAATAACTGGAAAAATGATCAAAGAATTACCAGATAGATGCATAAAATATATAACATATATTTTTAACGCGATTATGAGATGTGGATACTTTCCCCAAAAATGGAAAATATCTCAAATTATCATGATTGCTAAGCCAGGTAAAGACGAAACCCAAGTCTCGTCGTACAGACCAATAAGTCTACTTCCGATAATTTCAAAGCTTTTTGAAAAGATGCTACTACAAGAACTAATACCTATATTATCTGAAGGTCGCATTATACCAGATCACCAATTTGGATTTAGAGAGCAACACGGCACAATAGAACAAGTGCACAGAATTGTAAATACAATTAAGGTTTCCTTAGAAGAAAAGAAATATTGCTCGGCAGTTTTCTTGGATATTGCGCAAGCTTTCGACAAAGTATGGCATGAAGGATTAAATTACAAAATTAAAACTCTTTTGCCTAAACAATTTCATGCAGTTCTTGAAAACTACTTAGCCCAAAGGATGTTCCAGGTAAAACAAAATACGGCCACTACTGATCTAACCGAGATAAAGGCAGGAGTACCGCAAGGTAGTGTATTGGGACCTGTGCTATACTTGTTATTCACAGCTGACCTACCAATAACTGAAAAAATCGTCACTTCAACTTTTGCTGATGACACAGCTATATTATTTTCACACAAAAATCCTCAAACAGCATCGAGAGAATTACAAGAACATCTACACAAAATAGGAGATTGGTTAAAAACTTGGCGGATAAGGACGAATGAATGTAAATCAACACATGTAACATTCACATTAAATAAACGTACATGTCCAGCAGTAAAATTAAACAATATCACAATTCCTCAACAAACAAACGTCAAATATCTCGGTCTTCATCTCGATAGAAGATTGACATGGAAAAAGCACATTGAAACAAAGCGCAATCAATTAAAAATAAAATTTTCTAAAATGTACTGGATGATCGGAAGAAAATCGAAACTCTCTCTAGACTGCAAGGTTCTACTATACAAAGCGATCCTAATCCCCATATGGACATATGGTATCCAACTATGGGGCTCAACTAGTGCATCAAATATAGATATCGTACAAAGAACGCAAGCAAAGATACTTCGTAGCATTACAAATGCCCCATGGTATATTCGAAACAGCAACATCCATAGAGACCTAGGAATCAAAACTGTTAAAGAGACAATTAAATCTTGCAGTCTAAAATACCAACTGAAACTGGAATCACACCCTAACGAATTAGCTAGAGATCTACTAAGGCAACCGAAATATGGACGGCTTCGCAGAACAGATCCTCTAGATTTAATTAACTGAGAAATATAATCTAATAATTTCGTGCATGTTGAAATGAAATTAAGTAATTAATAATAATTTAATAATAATAATGCATAATGATATTAAGTATTAACATAGGTTAAGGCTTATAAGTTAAAATTTTTTTTTAGTTTTTAAGATTTTCACACTTCTTGTTAGTTTCGTATAAAGAAAGATTCAAGAATAAAGCATTTGGCAATAGTTACAAAAAAAAAAAAAAAAAAATATAACCGAAAACGAAACGAACTGAAACGAAACGAAAGGATTGATTGCATGAAAACATACCAAGCTAGTTATGTAGAAAAAACAAAACCAAAAAGAACGGATGAATTGATTCAATTCAAATGCCTTTCGTTTCGGCTCCTGCGGTAATTCACAATAATTGTAAATTTGTATCGTAATTTCCTTGAATTGTGAATATTTTATCGGTTTTTTTATTTTGCTTGCGACGTCAAAACAATAAATTTACAACTGGAAAATATTAATGGAAATCCATAAAAAATCTCATAAATTAAATCTGTTTTGGGATTTTAGTGGCCAAAATTAATTTGTATGTGCTGATATATGATTTTAATAATTTATTTATTTACTATAATTTACAGTAATTTTGTAAACTGCACGCCCTGTTTTGAGCATACCAGCTTATTTATAACGAAGCGTGCAGTTTATATGGGGAATTTCGAAATCTGTTTTTCTTGTTTGTGGTTTTTATTTATCTTCATCCGCGACTAGATAGTTTTTCATCAAGAGACGTTAATCCTCTTGTGGTTGGTGGTGATTTTATAACTTTATAAGCGGCACCTCAACAAAACGGCTTTCTTAGAACCTCCTCTAATATTTTGTGTTTTAAAGTTGTGCAGTCCTTTGTGGGTAAACCAGACTGTAGTGAAATTAGATAATTCTCATGCACGACATCAGAAAACTCTTTATCCGTAATTATGGAATAACATATTAATTTAGAAATTTAAAACGAGAAAAATAATGGAAATTTGTACTATATTTTCCAATTAGAATACAATTTGATTGGAGATTTCTTGTTTTCTAAAAGATTAGTTAAATGCTCACTATTTTTAAATCCTTCACAAATTTCATTTAATTTTGCAACCTCTATTTTACAAAGAAAGAAATTTTTCATTCATTTAAAGACGTCAAAATAAAAGATCGAAACGTCAAAACTTTATCGATTCGTCTTATAATCATTTCGCCTTCCGTTTCGTTTCCGTTTCAGTCCGTTTTGTTTTCGGTTATACATATAACTAGCCCATACGAATTGTCCGATACGATCAATGGTTACTGTAAATGTAATATGAATGTAAAACCATCTATCGGAAAAAAGGCCACGAACTATTGTCCCTACCTAATAATAGGTCGTTTACATTTAAGTTATAATGGTCCGAGATTAAATGTTTAAAAGCGAATTAATAAATTACTTAGTTACAGCAAATTAATTCAAAGTTTTCCATTTTATTAAAATTGTAAAGTTAAAATTTCACCACTTCGTTTCAGCATCTATTTCCGTGACGAGATAATTTTACGTTTGATTCCGCCTTAATAGAATTTATTTTTTTTATTCCTGATCTTCCTGAGTTGGTTCGAGAAATTGAAAAGTCACTGCATTATCAAGAACAACGTGAAGGTGGAGGCAATTAAGGATGGATTGTCGCCACTTAGAGATTGAATACTCAGTAACCAGGCTAATTAAACACGTGATAGGAAGCAGAAGGGTCATATCAGAGATGGGAAAAATCTCCGTCAGAAAACTGGTTAATCGGAGAACACCTCAGGGAGGGGTTCTCTCTCCCCTTCTTTGAAATGTAGTTATAAATGGACTACTATTGGAACGGGAGGGGGAAGGAATAGGTTTTGTTGCTTATGCAGATTACGTAGCGATAGCTGTCTCGGGAAAGCATCTGGGTAAAATCAGGGATGTGATGCAGAACGCGTTGTCAATCACTACAGGCTAGGCCAGCAGATGTGGATTGGAGATTAACCCATCTAAAACTAAGCTGGTCCTTTTCACTAGGAAGTATAAAATTCCGGTAGTGGTTCCACCAAGTTTGAATGGCACCATGCTGGTCTTTACTGATAAGGTGAGATTTCTAGGGCTTCTTCTGGACAGTAAGCTCAATTGGAAACTAAATACGATGGAAAGACTGAAGAAAGCCACTGTGGCACTCTACTCTAGTAAAAATGCCATCGGAAGGAAATGGGGTTTGAAACCGAAGCTGGTGCACTGGCTTTACTCGGCAGTTGTAAGGCCCGTATTGCTGTATGATGTGAGTGTCTGGTGGCCAGCTTTGAAGAAATTATCATATAGGAACATGATGGCGAAGGTGCAGAAGGCAGCATGTTTGCTCATTAGTTGGGTGCTGAAAACGACAGCCACTAGTGCCTTAGAGGTCATGCTGTACCTTCTCCTTTGGATATTATCAGTAAGCAAATGGAGGTCAATACGGCCGGTTGGCCAGGTGAACTAGGTGAATTTTGATTATATAACACACTTATTGTGTTTTTACAAGCGTGTTAAGGTGATTCTCCCCTCTACGGAAGATTGGAAGAGTGGTCGCATCGTAAAGGCGGGGTAGTTAAATTCTTCACCGGTTGCTCCAAGCTCGATGGGAGAGTAGGAGCTGGTGGGTTTTGCGGGGAATTAAATGTGATTCTATCTTTTCGTCTACGTGATTACTGCAGTTTGTACCAGGCTGAAGTTATAGCGATTGAAGGGGTCATAAACTGGTTAAAGCATCGTGTAATATCGTTTACTGATATCACTATTTATGTGGATAGTCGGGCGGCCATTCTTTCGCTAGATTCAGTTTCCCTTGCGTCAAGGGTGGCGCTGGATTCCACGCATCTGTTAACGAGATGAGTGAACACTTCTATCTCCAGTTGGTCTGGGTTCTGGGACATTCTGATGTTGAAGAAAATTGCAAGGCAGACAGATTAGCAAGGTGCGGTATGATTCTCCAACTGGAAGTAGGAAGAGAATGTGTAGAAAGGCATATGTATGTGCTGAAAGCAGCAAGCCATAAATACAGCAGCACACAATTTTGTAGTATTCTTTAAGAGATATTACACTTGTACTCTAAATACTATTCAACGACTTGCACCAATTATGTCAGTAGCCTTCCTCAAGGTCCTATCTTAAGTTGATGCCACCACCTCACGTAAACCTTGATCTTTTTTGATTGACTGAGATGTGCGGAATTGTCACGTAATCTATTTCTAATCAGTATACGACAGAAGATACATAAAATAATTTTTGGGTACGAATTGGGCTGAATCGCAATTCTAGCGAATTAAAGTTTTGGTGAAGCTGGGTTTGACTAGGTCATCTCTTAGTGGGTTGAGGCCAGGTTTGGTTCAGCTATAGCGAGTGACAAATCCGGAACTTCATTCAGGATTTACATTGGAATCCCGGTTCAGCTTATTATACCAGATTCGAGTTAAGAAATTGCCTAGCACGGCCGAATTTCGGAACTTCTCTAAAATCTATTTTTAAAACCACCCGAGCCTGCATACCTGATTTGACAATAGTTGGTTGAGATATGCCCAAGTTCCATTCTGAATTGGTCGAATTGTAGAACTTCATCGAAGAGACACGTTAAAATCCCAATTCAAATTGACCATAGTTTAATTGAATACTATAGTCCAGCTCTATAAACTAAGTTGGAAGATTATCGGTTGGGAAACGGACTTGTTCCATTCATTATAGCCGAATCCCAAAATTTTGCCAAATTCGGCTTTGTGCACCGAATTTGACCATCATTTGTTGGGAGATGGCCTAATTCAATTGAGCAGTATGCTAGAATGCCAATCCAATTATGCATTCCATATTTGACAGTAATTTTTTTGAGGAATGGTAGAGTCACATTGAGCATTGCATAAATATGTCCTGTGCAGTATGTTTATAGTTGGTGATTAAACGAATGTTCTTTGGTGACCAAAATTAATAAAACATTTGTAATATCCAATCCGGTAGATAATTTGGCATTGAATAACATTGATAGAAATCCATTGTAAGTTGTGGAGTTGCAGGAGGATTAAATTAAAAAATTTTAAATTATTATAAATTTAGGAAGCCAGGAACTACTAATTTAGAATTGAATTTCAGGAAATTTCCAGATGCACGGACATATTTTTTCATAGGTTGCTGATTTACTGATGCAATTGTTGCACCTAGTAAACTTTTATCCTTGCCCTAGTAGATTAGTATTGTGTTGTCTTTGTGTTACTTGGTTATGGAACCGGCGTCACTCGGGAGCTCATGTGTAAGAACGTGGTCGGAAAAATAGCGAACGTTGCAATAAAATATTCAAGGAAACTTATTGGTATCGCGGTGCATGTTGAAAATAGCATTCTACATGTCAGTCGTAAGTAAATTTAAATTTTCAGTATTTAACTAAAAGGTGATCATGAGCATAAATCGTAATCTCTAATCGGATGTTTTCGTTAATAAACTTCAAACCCTTATACCCTTGAAATTAATGGTTGGTATGTAAGTTTAAAAGACTAATAAGAAGCTTGACTTCAAATTTAACAACGGGGTTAAGGGTTTAGTTTTATGAACACAAAGTTTTCAAACAACCCCGTTCTTCCAATTGACTAATTTTAACGAAAATACGCAGTTCTAATCTTCGTATAACGTATTTCTGTTAACTATAAATGTTCGCAACATTAATATTATTCATTATTAAACCAAGAAAAATCAGCTAAAGCCAAAAGAAGTCTCCAAACCAAAACATAGAAGATTATAAATTTATTTGGGTGTGTAACGAAATCTCGGTTTGTCAAAATCTCGATTTTTTTTTCTAAATCTCGGTTATCAAAATCTGGGTTTTCAAAACCCCGGTTTTCAAAATCCCGTGTTTCCAAAATCTCGGTTTTCAAAATCTCGGTTTTCAAAATCCCGGTTTTCAAAATCTCGGTTTTGTATAAAAAAAAACCCAATTTTTAGGTAATCCCGGTTTGAATTTTTAAAATTTGGCATGTGGGAAAATGGGATTCTTAAATGATTTTTTGACACAATTCAAAAATGAGTTTGCGATAAAATTCTAGAAAATGGCTAATAGCGATGGAATTTGGATGGAGGGCTAAGTGCCCGTGAGAGTTATCGAAGGGATTTTAAAAACCGAGATTTTGAAAACCGGGATTTTTAAAACCGAGATTTAGTAGTACACCCAAAAAATTAGAAGAAATTTTTTCATTTGTAGTTCAATTCAGTAAAATCGGATGAAAATTTCATGTGACGTCGATTTAAGTTCTAGCAAAGAATATGTATTTTGAATTAGAGTTTAGTTACTCTCACAAAAGAAATAATTTCATCAAAAAACAGGTGACACTAAATTTGTTAATTTAAATGGGTGCAATACACTTACGCTTTAAGATTAGATGACCTGCCCCCATTTTCAATTATTGTTTTTCTCATTCTTGTTTCCCGGAATGCTGATTATGATTTCTTATTCTTTAACGTTAGTGTAGTGTTATTATAAGGTAATATTGTACAAAACCCAACATTTTGTAGATCGCAACCGTTTCCAAGTGGCTTCAATGTGGGCTACGTTATTTGTAGCTTTTGGTTTGCGTAAATTTTAATTTCAATGTATTAGGGATAACATAAACGGAAACCGGCATACAAACGTGAGGAATGTGATAAATATTATATGTTGTACATGAGTTTAGTTTAAAAAAGTAAATCATTTTTTCCTAAAATTCCAAAACATGGTCGTGGTACATTAAATTTCAAAATTTTTTGTTTATTATGCACGTAAATTTTCATAAAGACCATTCCGTTTTATCACTAACAACAGCCTTAAAATTATTATATCATGCTAAAAATTGCCTACACTTGATGCTTCTTCACATAAATGTATTTTCGTTTTAAGTAGTGAAGTTTATAGGCAATCCGCGGGTTTTTTCGATCATCAAATTACATTTTCAGTCAGACCAATTTGTGTATAGTAGAGTTGTAGCTCTACAGACAATAACACCATTTTTACAATTTTCTACTCATTATTACAAAGTTTTTCATGTTTCTTATATAAGAGATAGCGCTAAATTTGATGCGTTTCGTAAATTGGTCGACTTTCTGTGATGGATACCGCGTCCCTGATTTCGAGAATCATAACCATAATATCAGTTGCAAAACTGTATGAAAATTGCTTACAATAATTGAGTACTATTTGGTTGGTTGAGCCGTTTACAATTTATAGCTAGCAATGTAAACATACGTTTGCCTGTTATATATGAAGATGAGTGCGTTTTGTGCCTGACCTGTCTTAAGGGATGAGTAATTTATTTATATCTTTCACACCCAACCGAATTAAACGTTTGCCTTCAAGGCGTTTCAATTTATTGATTCAATAAGTAATCAGGTTGAATAAGTCATTAATTTTGTAGCTACCAATATATATTTAAAGCGAGTAAAAGCGAAATGTTAAAGAAAAAAATATTATTTGGCTATTATAACTTAGTTCTAGAATACTAAAACAAAAGAACAATATGAAAAAATCGTGATCATTGGAAGAAAGAATTAAGATCTTTCTACTTTCATTTATCATGTGAGCTAACGAGCTGTATGAATAGTCCTATAGTGTTTTTATCAACTTTTGGCATAAAACGCACTCATTTAACACAAAAAACAAGAATATTTTTGATTCTGGCTGTCAAAATTTGTGTACATTTTATTTCTACTGTTTTTGCGTTATGATTTAACATGGACAGGAACTACATTTTGTTCAACTTTAATGTTATATTTTCGTATTAAACAGTATTTATTTATTTTTATTTATTTATTTACTTTATTTATTTTTTATTTAGTAATACATTAATGTAGTTCAAATCAGTGTCTAGGGTAAAATCAACACCAATATTGTTTGTATATAATTTGTGTGTGTGTGGGTGTGTGTAGTTTCTTTTCTGTGTTGTTGCACAATGTCCTTTTCGTTTCCTCTGACCTAGAGTCTACACTATGCAAATTCACTCATATTTTTTCATCTGGGTATCGATGTATGTGTGGGTATTTTATATAAATTTTGACACTATCAGCAAATTATCAGGATGTTATTTCATTATAAATTATCATGAAATTATTACGAAATGTCATCCTTTTGAGGTTATGTTTCATCATTAAAAATTTAATTCAAAGGTTGAAGACATCAGTCTGTGTTAAATTCGTGTGTCGATTCGTGAAAAAAATAATGCACAGACGTTCACAACTACCCAGTTGTACTTTGCATGAGCGACCGATGAATTTTGTTTGAAAATGCATACAAACGATGAAATAGACCGTATACGTATACTTAAAAGTATAAAACAAATGTATTCGGTTTTCTATTTGCGTGAGTATACATAGCAATTCCCATAATATCGGCTTTTATTCGTAACGTTTACGCGAAATATGGTGTAAAATGATGCTCACGGTGATTTAAAATGGAGCGATCACCGTGATCAATTAAGTAGCGCTATCAAAGCGCCCAATCGTACAACTGGGTACTTATTACGAATTACGAAAATCACAGATTTCGATATAGTAACACCGAATACATAGTTAAATAAATATGCTTAACAAAAGTTTATGTCCTCACTCTGAAAATTAAATTTATAATAATGAAACATAACCTCAAAAGGATAACATTTTGTAATAATTTCATGATTATCGTGAAATAGCCTCCTGATAATTTGCTGATAGTGTCAACATTTATATAAAATACCCACACAGACATAAGCTGATAGAAAATATCAGCGAATTTACATAGTGTAGACTCTAGGTTAATCGTTGATTAGGTGACGTTGTGTGGTTATTATTATTCGTACATTCACGAATTGAACGAGAATGTGATTTCACATATAAATGTCACCTAAAAACGATTTGTGAAAGTTTTTAGCGCAATCAATTATCTACAAATCTCTGCTTCGTGAATTATAATTGAATGAATGTTTAAATGAGTTATATGTACTGCGAGGGATTGTTTTATTATCTAAGAAAAAATGTGAAGTATTAAACTATTGTGAAAGACATGATATTTTAGTAAATAGTAAATGTTTGTTATGACAGGGTCAACAATTTTTTGACGTACAGAATCAATTTATAATTATTTTTTCGATTTTGTGGTTCACTCAGGTTTGACATAAAATTATACGGAATGAAGTTAGGGTCACAAAAAGTATGTATCATGATAATTTATCATTTTGGTCGAACTGAACACGCCGAGTGTTGCTAGACACAGAAATATATAACAACTGAATACAATTTTGTTCTAAAAGTACACGATGATCTAAATTAAATCGTATAAAATAGGCCAGCTTACAATTCAATTCCTATAATATAACATTTGTGTAACATTTTGTTATGATCGGTTTCTAATTGTATAGCGAACAATAACGAAAACATACCTTTAACTTTTATATTCATTTTATATGTAGATGAGTGCGTCTTGTGACTCACCTGTCATTAGGGAAAACGGTTTTTCTCTTTTTCATCAATCAGAAATTATTTCTGTTTTAAGTATTAATTTAAAAAGTATATTCAATGTTACTTTCTTATTTAAATTTATTGTAAGTTTTCAGTAAATCAACAAGTCTTGTAGCTGGCTAATCTAGATTCTAGATAGACTAGAAGCAAATACATTTGAATTGAAAAAACGTGGTCTTTTGAAGAAACATTTTTTTGAATTTAAAAATAAAAAAATTGAACGGAAAAGATATCCTTCTCAATACATATTTCAATAAGCTCGCCGACATGATCAACAAAATGTTCCAGGTTACGATTAGGTATACTTCTACTATTACTCTTTAAAAGCAGGTACAATAATTGAAATCAACGCTTAACACAGTTGAAGAGCATTATAAATGGACGGAAAATATTATTGTAAAGTGTAAAATAAATTAGAATCGAACTACTCGTTTACCTATAGTTCACGTCATAAAATGTTAGCGTTGAAGTTATCTTAAAAATGGATGAGCAAACATAGGTATAACAAGCCTGTAAAGTAAACTGAAGTTTTCTATTGAACTGTGGCTGTTGATGTACTACTTTTCGCATAGGTGTTCTATAGTAATTTTTAAGGGCATGCAAACATTAACCGCAAATTTATCCGATATGTTAAAACAGGAGTTATTCTACTATACCAACCCCATTCGATTTCTCAAATTCAAACAAACAACTGAAATTAATTTTTGTAATTCGTTTCGGTCGCAAAACTTGTTTGTAAGGGAATTAAAATTACCTATACCCCAGTCATATGGTGATTTTCACGGCATTGAATTATTCGATTTTTCCATTCGTACATGGAGGCAACACATTCCAAATTACGTACTATTGAAATTCGATTCAAAGTTTTTCCTATATATACCTACATACATAGTTGTTTAGTTTAGAATATCATGTCAATAATAAAATTTAACCTTAAACACGATTGTGATTAAAAAATTGTGGGTATGTGGTGCCATACATTGGAGAAATTATAAGTCTTAAATTATATGGAGGCACGAACATGCTGGTTTCTCAGATGCCAGAAAAACAACATCCTATATAGGCTGTAATCGTAAACTATCTATGTATACATTTTAGAAACGTTATTCTAGATTGTATTATTAATAATACAACTATTTCTAGTAAACGGGTGACGTTTCGTTAAGTCCAAAAATCTAACCAAATTTCGTTCGATTTTTCTGTAGAAAATCGAAACAACTAGTTAATTAATTGAAAGATAAAAAAAAATACTCAAAGTGTGTGTGCGATGGTCGTTATGTCGTGTAACATAGTTGTTATTTATAGAAAACTATAATAAGAAAATTTAAACCCGATTTTGTTTTACTTCCAATTCATCCCACACTATTCTGTGAAATCATAATCCATAATAAGACAAAAATACAAAAACCAGGTTTCAGCTATAAGGGGAATCATTGAATATGTGTGCAATCGTAGAGTAGTATTATAGTTATGGTTGTCGTCTTTATAACACAGAGTTTCTAAGAAGGCTTTCTACACATTCACATTTATAATAATAAATGAAACTATTTGTATGTTTTAATATAACGATGACGTAATCGATTTGGTCATTTTGCAATGCCACACCAATTCATATATGGTACGTCGAACTACTAACCAAACTAATGATTTATGCCTTTGAAAGTTATTTTATACGGTTTGTTATTTAGTTTAGCTTCATGGATCATTTTGTTGCATTTCACATCGATTTATGTTCTCCATCATATTAATAATTAGAATATTTTAGGTTGATTTAAAACATTTTTATGTGTGGCGGTAGTTTTGTTTGTATGTAATTTGTGCGATGACGATAAAACACTTGTTGCTTTAGCGTACTCTCTTATATCATAATAATATGGGAAAAATGAAATTCGATCTTTTTTTAATGTGGTTTAAATTTTATTTTTGAATTATATTTCAGACATAATAAATAATTTTGGTTAATTTTATTATGGTTCTGGATTTTGTCTGGTGCGAATTGAGATATTTATTCTTTAGATTATTTCGAAAGACTTACCTAATTCATAGACAAGTAAATATACTCGTAATGGGTTGAAAGCCTTACTGTGATAGATTTTGACCAATGTGACAATTTCAAAACGAAATCAGTTTAAAAATTTTCGAAAATACTAATTGAATTTAGAACACCTGTTTCTATTAAATTTGGATCTAAATCGGTATAAAAATTATGTTCTAGCAGAACCCAGAATTTGTTGCTATTGCCGAGAAATAGAATCTAACCATAGCAAAAATTAAACAAGTTTTAGAAATTTTTCAACGCGTTTATTGATGATTTATTTATTTTTTTATGATGAACTTAGAAACGAATATACATAACATACATTAGCGTATATTTTTATTTAACTTCCCCATATGGCCCCCAAATGAGAAATATAAAACGGCTCATGGTATAAACACTGACTAACATAAAACCCTTTAAGTACGGAAATTCATTTCTTAACTAAACATCTGCTTGTAAGCTGACCTTTTTACTTCGACACCACGACAAATTCATAAACCCGCAAAGGGCTACTCCGCGACGTTGGTATAAGAAAAACTACCGACTATTTTTAACAAGTGTCGTATCATCGCCTCTTTCGCCACTTTTCCGTCATTTTGTTTACAAAATAGCTTAAAGATTTGAACATAAGATTGAATGATACACGATTTGTCAAAAATCAAATTTTTGATCAACAAAAACTAACCATTTAACTTGCTTTAGGGAGAAGTTAATGTTAGGTTGTCTATGGTTAAGGTTGCAAACTTGATCGTATTGTTACGATCTCGCCTATTGATTTGATGGGCATGAATTTATTGCCCATCAAATCAATAAGCGAAATCGTAACAATACGATCAAGTTCACATGGGCGAGACATTTATTCAACAAACATTGCTCTAAACCAGGCATATCAAAGTCGGGGCCCACCGCATGATTTTTTGAGGCCCACAATATTTTTTTCCACAACTAGCTGTTTTCATTAAAAAATTCAAAAAAATAAAAATCAAAAATTAAAATTATTTAACAAAATTACAAAAAAAAATATCAAAGTAAAAATAAGTTTCAAAACAACCAAATAATTTTCCATATATTCATAAACAATTCGAATTAAACGAGTTAAAGGCAGTTCTTGGTAAGCAAAAAAGCATTTTCGCTAAACCAGTTGCAGTAAATGTGGCCGCTGTAATTATCGGTTATCGCATGTAACCTGCAAAAAAATCAAAACCAGTTATAGAAAGCGAATTCATTAGTGAATGTTTAATAATAGCAGCTGAAGAGTTATGCCCCGATATATGATAAATAAATTTAAAAGCATAAGTTTATCCCGAAATATAGTTGCGAATAGAGTGACTGACATTGCTTCAAATTTAAGAGACCAACTTCGCTCAGTTGCGTTAAATTTTGAAGTGTTTTCAATTGCAATCGATGAGAATACTGATTTAACAGATACAGTTAGCCGTATTCGAAGATGTGACAGGAATATGACAATAACTGAAGAGCTATTAGAAGTAATTCCAATGCATTTTCGATGTACTTATGATTGCTATTAAAGAATAACTTGGTATCTTTGGCAACTGATGGGGCCCCTTATATGGCGGGAGCTACACACGGTGTCATTGGTAGACTAAAAGCTTATGTTAAAACCCAACATAATGAATCTGTTCAACAGTTCCATTACATTTTCCCCCATTCCGTGTCTTATGTTCAAAAGTAATTAAAATTGATAATGTATTTAAGAAAGTTGGTAAAATTGTTAATTTTGTTCGAGCACGCGAATTAAACCATCGGTAATTTACGTCATTGCTGAAAGATGTGGAGTCTGATTACAAAGATTTGCCATATTATACTGAAGTTCATTGGCTTTCGAGTCAAAGCTTTAAGAAGATTTTTACAACTGTTGGACGAAATCGCACTTTACAACTGTTGGACGAAATCGTAACTGAAAGATGTTAATTGGATACAAGATTTGGCTTTCTCAGTTGACATTACTGGTCATCTCAGTCAACTCAATATTAACCTTCAGGTTAGAAACATGCTCATAACTTCATTGTATGACCAAATAAATGCATTCTAACAAAAATTTATCAAATTTTTCTAGTTGTAAGACTCTTTTGCTTAAATATCGAGAATTAAAATTTGAAAGATATGAGAAACAACTAAGAATGTTGAAAGAAGATTTCAAAAAGAGGTTTTCGGATTTTCAAAGTAAAATCTCATTTAAATATGTTTTGGTCTCCGATGTCGGTTAACATTGGAAATATTGATAAAAATTTGCAAATGGAGTTTATAGAACTACGATGCGACACCATATTGAAACAGAAATAAAGGAAATTGGTACGAGGGTTGCCTTTTATATTTCGGGATTGGACAACCCTAGTGTTGCAATCTGGCAACTGACAGCTCTATCGTAAAGTTTGACATTTTTGAGAGTATACGTACTCACAACGTTTTGACATTCGATCGCTATTTGTGTTGTTTACAGTACTCATTAACTCAACATCTCGGCGAAAAAATGGAATAAAATCGTGAACATTTTCGTGCGATTATTTTTTACAACTTTCGACGTGGATTAAGGCAGCAAGATTGCATGGATGAACTTAATTCAATTTTTGGCGATGAAGCTCCATCAAGGACTAGTGTTTATCGAAGGTATGGTGAATTCAATCGAGGTCGTAGTTCACTCCAAGACGAATTTCGTGAAGGTCGTCCAGAATCAGTGGTTGTTCCGGAAACCATTGATGCTGTGCGCGAACTGATATTGCAAGATCGTCATGTGGCCTATCGTGAGATTGAGACAACCTTAGGCATTAGTGGGACCAGCATACATTCAATATTGCATAAACATTTGAATGTCAAACAAATTTGTTCGCGTTGGATCCCACACAATTTGTCAATCGCTCAAAAAAAGGCTCGTGTCGATTGGTCGAAAGAAAAGCTCAAAAAATACGATCGCAGTGCTTCATAACACGTTTATGACATAGTGACAGGCGATGAATCGTGGATTTACGCATATGAGCCCGAAAGTAAACAGCAGTCGACTGTATGGGTGTTTCAAGATGAGCCGAATCCAACAAAAGTTGTTCGCGCACGAAGCACTTGCAAGCAAATGATCGAATGTACAACCGTACCACTAGAACAACGCAGAACAGTCAATTTTGAGTGGTAAACAATCATTTGTTTGCCAGTTGTCTTCCAAGAAGTCAGGAAAACCAACTGCCGAAGACGGATCACCACGACAATGCGAGCTCTCACACATCGGCTCAAACAACTGCATTTTTGAGCACTCAAAACATCGATTTGATGAGTCATCCGCCGTATAGTCCTGACTTGTCACCAAATGACTTCTTTTTATTCCCGTACGTAAAAACAAACTGAGAGATCAACGTTTTTCGACACCTGGGCGCGTATTCTTGAAATCGGTTGAAATTTCCACATGTGGAATATAATTTGCTTTAAAATTCTTTATATTATTCGAATTTTTCACCGGCTACTTTAATCGTTTTTTTAAATTTGTTTTCAAGTTTTCTATTATTTATTTCCCTACTAAGGGAAAAATCCCGACTGGGTAAATCGATGCGGAATATTATTCCCTTAGTAGGGAAATAAACAATAGAAAATTTGCATATAAATTTGAAAAAACAATTAAAGTATTCGGCGAAAAATTATAATAATATAAAGAATTTTAAAGCAAATTATATTCCACATGTGGAAATTTCAACCGATTTCAAGAATACGCGCCCTGAAGAAGCGGTTGCTGCGTTCAGAATGCATGTTTTGGAGATACCCCAATCAGAGTGGAAAAAGTGCTTCGACAATTGGTTCGCGCACGCAAAAGTGTATAGATCTTCATGGGGAATATGTTGAAAAAGAATAAAGCGATTTTCGATGGTTAATATTTGTTTTTATTCTCTAATCCCGAAATATAAAAGGCAGCTATCGTATTCCAAAATATTACGCGTACTTAAATGCAGATCGTTTTCCAGGAATTCGATATTTTGTAATACGCATATTATCCATGTTCTGCAGCACATATATTTGTGAACAGCTTTTTTCACAAGTGAAGATGAATAAAACAGCGCAGCGAACCAGATTAACTGAGGAACATTTAGCTTCGATATTAAAAATTACATCAAGCCAAAATTTAATACCAGATTTTGATGATTTGAAAAATGAGAAGTGGTGCATTACTTCGAGCAAAAAATAATTTATATTCTTTTTATTATTAAATATACTATAAATTTTTTGTTTATTTTTTTTATGATAAATTTATATTCAATTTACACTCAAAATTTTAATTTTTAATAAAACTAAGTAGACGTGGCCCGCAAAAGGATTTGGAATACAATTTTCAAAGAATTTGGCCCGTACACTGAAATGAGTTTGACATGCCTGCTCTAAACCTTAAAATAATTCCTTACATTTATTTGTGAGATTAGTGACATTTAGGTTAAAGTAGTAGCGTTAGAGATAGTTTTATACCAGTTGTGTATTTCGGATTATAGTAGTCTAGAACAGTATAGGGACTATATTATTTCTGTATAGATCAAGGCGAGTCTAGAATATTCGATCGCTTCCTAAATAGGAGAGCAACGACCCAGTATGTAATTTTTCTACTGTGTGGAAACAAATGTTTTGATTTCATACTAAATTCCGTACTACAAAATATCAAAGACACAAAATATCGATTTTGGAAAAAAATAATTTTGTTTCTCTTTCGGTTTCGCGGTAATATTATTTATTTTTTATACGTTTTCTTCGAATTGTGCATATCCATACTACGGTAACTCTAATCCGGTAACTTCTTCCTTTCTTACCCTTTTATCTATATTTTTTTAATTTTTTTAGGTAAAGCGGAAAGAAACGAAGAAGTTACCTGATTCAAGTTACCGTAGTATGAATATGCAGATTGGCCCGTTTCACACTGCATTTCTTTTGAAATTTCTTTCTTTCATCAAACTAAGTCGTAATAGATTTTTTATTGCTAATTTAAACCGCTATTTTATATAAAACACCATTTTTTGTATTGTTTTATTCTGCTCTCTCGAAAATAAAATTTAAACTAAAATCTACATCTCAAAAATGTCCTTAATTTTTTTTTATTTCATTTCTATTTATGTTATAGCTACGTCACCAAAAAAATTTTGTTGAAAAATTAGTCACAATTAAAACCGGTATCGTAGGCAAACGGGGAAAGAAACGAAAAAGAAATATTTTTTTGATATGCCGTGTGGAACGGCTGATTGAATCTTTTATTCTCTTCTCAGTTTCATGTGACAAGTCGGCGGGTGAATACGCACAGGATTGTGTATGCGTGTGATTTTTTTTCTTGTGTTGTGTTTCATTTTAATGATTTTTAATTATTGCAGTAACATTAATTTTATTTAGTTTAATTATAAAATGGTTGCGATTGGATTGTGCTAGAGGTAATAAAAAATAGTTTTGCAATGGCGTCGCCATTTACATATCTACGCAATTTTTTTACATAAAGTGGTTTTGTTTTTTTTTAGGATGCTGTGCGAAAATCTAACAGGTATCCAATATGCAATGCCGACGGAATTCCGTTTATATTCGTAAAAACCACACTCTTTCTATGGAATGAACCATGTTATGTACACGGAAATCCATACTACTCGCCAAAGAAAAGTGTCACAAAAATTCCAGTAGGGTATGAATCCCGACTAAAAAGAGAGAAAATGAAAGTGGAAATAAGGTGGACTCGGGTATATTCCATATACATACTCTTCCATACTAATTTAACACACTTTGTCGCATGAAAATAGAACAGCTTTCCATAGCACTTTTACATGGGATTAATAATAATTTTCTATTATTATTCCGTACTACAAAATATATGTAAAGTGCTATGGGAAGCTGCTCTATTTGCCTGCGATAAAATGTGTCAAATTAATACGGAAATATATAGGGAATATGCCCGAGTTTCCGACGAAATTCCACCTTATTTCCACTTTGATTTTTTCTATTTTTAGTCGAGAATTTTTGTAACATTTTGTTTAGAGTATGTATTTCCCTGTACTTTACATGGTTCTTTCCATAGAAAAAGTGTGGTTTTTGCATCAGAATGTAAACGGAATTCCGTTGGCACTGCATATTGGGAAGTGATATCTTGCCGGTTCTCTGACAGACTAGTATAATCTGCTACACAAGAAAACTTTTATAAAACTTCCTTTAGTGCTACTACGATGTCACCAATCTCATAAAAAATGATATTAACTTTTTAACGTAAATAGGACATATATATACGTCCCACATTTGTTTTCCTTGTTCATTACCATATTTTTGCTATATCTCTTTAAATCTTTTTTAATGTATTTTTAAAGTTTTTAAAATAGGATTCAATTGTGTTTTATAATAAATAGTTTTATATTTTTTTGTGTCAATCTGGTATAATAATACTGAAATATGGTAAGTATACATTTTATATTGCTAATTTTGGAGTACTTGATAAAATATGGGCTTTTGCTAAAATTGGGTCACTTTGCTAAAATCGGGACACTTGAATTACTAAAATTTGGACATGTGTCCCCTAAATTTTCTCGAATTCGAGAACTAAAACTAATGGCTGGCCATGAAATTCACTTTTTTATGTCTAAATAAATCTATTAAGCTGACCATAACTTTTATTTTGTGCCTGGGTAAGTTTTGTGCGTTTAAGGGGTTAAAGTTTTAAACCTTGAATAAGCAAATTTCTCTGATGCCCGGTTGCACAGAAAAATGACTAACGGCCGGTTAGTTGTGCGGCAGTTAAATATTTTATATGAAATCTGGTTTCGCAATCAGAAAAAATGCAACGCAAACTTGATTAAATATATTTTATTCCATGGAAATATTTAACGATTAGTTAAAAAATTATTCAATCAAAATTGGCCGTTTAAAAATGTATACACAAGCTAAATATTTGTACGGAATAAAATATATGTAATCAAGTTTGCGTTAATTTTTTTCTGCTTACGAAACCAGATTTGATATAAAACATTTAACTGGCGCACAACTAACCGGCCGTTAGTAATTTTTCTGTGCAACCGGGCATGAATAAATGTCTCGCCTACTCAGAATTGTTTCTAATAAGTGAGATTGTAACAATAATGTATGATCATTAAGTAGTGGTGATAAATATTTGCTTACCAAGTGGCTGGATCATTATAATGATAGAACAATAAATTTATTTTAAATACAATAATTGCTTTTGATCTCCACCAGCGATTATGGTTTGAGTTTTAAGTTTAGTTGGGCCATCGCGTGAAATGATCTACACAGGTGTAATATGTGTGTATTAATTAGAGGGTTGAAGTGATCGAACAATATCTTGATTGGTATATTCAAATTTTTCTGGTGGAATATGGAAATTCCCATCAGGTGATTTCGGTCGGCGTTGCACTTTGCATTATTTACAAGATAAACAAGATTTTGCCAACTGAGCTACAATTTGTTCAGACCGGGCTAAAACAATCTTGAAGAGACTAGTTTTTGAGTTGCTCGTACAATTGGATGTGAAATGTTTTACAGAGTATCGAAGATAGTTCAACGTAATGACTCTGGAATGTACGGGCTGTTGCCTGTAGACATTTCACAGCAAATTGCTAAATGTAAACTTTTTTAATTCCCATTTAGAAAGGCGCCGCTGTATAACTAGTGAATAAGTCTTTTAGTTCTAAATCGCATTCTTGTGCCTTTGCGATGGTTGTGATATCGAAACGATTTTCGGCAGGTACGAGCTCGTCATCGGAAGTCCGAGACAGTGAGTCGGCGACCACATTGTAAATTGAGACACAAAATCTAAATGGCGTGATTGCCTAGCGTTAGGACTATCATTAGGTGCAATTGCTGTAGTGAGTTGTTTGTGGTCTATGAAAATAGTGAATTCCCGAAAATTGCAAGCAGTTATGCAAATGCGGGATTAATCATTTCAGCTTCTTATACATAACGTATTGGAGAAAAGAAAGCCCTAGGGCTCCCAAATTTCTTCATTTCATTATTGTAAGGCCGCGCCTACAGCTGAGTTTAATGCATCAGAAGAAACTTTGTGTAGTTTTGTGATTGCAAAAGTCAAGATTGACTTCCCATACACGCATTTAACTGTGTTAATATAAACGCCAAAGTTACATAAGTTTTGGAAGAGTTGTTAATTGCAGTAAAACAAAAGATGCGATAATTTCTGTTGTATGAACATCGTCGGGTGCGACTGGGACTAGATTATATGCTCTCATGAAATTAATTTTTGAGAATACCGGGCATCTTTGTATATACGCTTTGCATTTTTTTTATGCATTACCAGAGAGTTACACCAAACAGCTGTTAAAGATGGAAATTTATTTAACAGGGCACCAAAGAAATTGTTAATTACGTAAAAGAAAGGAGATGATGGTTTATCAATTTTCGATTATCAAGATCCACTAGTAGACCGAATTTTGACATTGGCAAGGATGAAGGTGTGTATAAATGAATGCCTTAATCCAACTCAACGTTTAATAATTTGGTGTGGTAAGTAATGATTATAAAACCGTTTGCTGCTGTCAGAATTAAATCGGGATTGAGATTTGTTCTTTCTGAAGCTAAAGAATTTGTGATACGGGATTACGCTTAAGTGCTGGTATCTATTAGGAATGTGATATCGTTTGCCAAATTTCGAAAATAAACAGCTATATTATAGTTATTTATTGGTTTGGGGAATCAGTATTTGCTAATTCATTTGGCTTGGTAGCAATATTGCATGGTTTGATGCAATGTTGTGCATTGGTACCAAATTTCCCATGATACCAATACCAGTTTTGTGTAAATTTATATCTTGTCGATTGTGGATTGTTTTCGTTATTTACTTCGATATTTACTTCTCTGAGATTATTCGCGTGTGATTTTCTCAAAGGAGATTATGGTGATTTTCTTCAGGGTGATTGTGGATGCGAGGATCTTCACTTCATTTGTGAAAGATTCTCTATAGCCTTGCTGAGCTATCGTTAATTTGTTTGAGCATCTTTCCGCGATGGCTATTTTGCTAGTGCTTAGCGTGTCTATCTCCGAGGTTGTTGTAGTCGGTCTCTCGAAACTAGCTCAAACAAATCGAGTGGTGGCGTACTGATAGCAGTACATTCTAAACTCTGGAGTGCTCCTGTAACTTTAGTCTCATTGAGAGTCGAACAAATTGGTGTAAAAATCAAAATCAACCAAACAAATCTAATCATCTACGCCACATATATACCACCTCAATCAAATAGTGATCATTACGCAACTTGCATCGATTCTGTTGATGAAGTTATTAATACAACAAACTCGCCAGATTTAGTCCTTGTGCTTGGTGATTTTAATCTTCCAAATATAACTTGGCTTTTAGACCTGGAACTAAATTGTATTTTACTATGCAATATAACAACAGATGCGGAATCTTTATCTGTGGACGCCATGCTTGGCTATAGTTTGAGCAAATAAACACAATTGCTAATAATCGTGATAGATTATAGGATCTTGTCTTCAGCAACGACATTGATACTTTCAAAATTTCAGAATCCGTGTTACCTTTTGTCATAAATGATATTAATAACAAATTTTTGGATATTGCATTTGACTTGTATATATATATATATATATATATATACAATATATATATATATATATATATATATATATATATATATATATATATATATATATATATATATATATATATATATATATATATATATATATATATATATATATATATATATATATATATATATATATATATATATATATATATATATATATATATATATATATATATATATATATATATATATATATATATATATATATATATATATATATATATATATATATATATATATATATATATATATATATATATATATATATATATATATATATATATATATATATATATATATATATATATATATATATATATATATATATATATATATATATATATATATATATATATATATATATATATATATATATATATATATATATATATATATATATATATGTATATATATATATATATATATATATATATATATATATATATATATATATATATATATATATATATATATATATATATATATATATATATATATATATATATATATATATATATATATATATATATATATATATATATATATATATATATATATATATATATATATATATATATATATATATATATATATATATATATATATATATATATATATATATATATATATATATATATATATATATATATATATATATATATATATATATATATATATATATATATATATATATATATATATATATATATATATATATATATATATATATATATATATATATATATATATATATATATATATATATATATATATATATATATATATATATATATATATATATATATATATATATATATATATATATATATATATATATATATATATATATATATATTCCACTAAGGGATTTGGCCGCCTCAAATGAGGTTTCATAATCATATATTGGTACCTCCGGTCGCTGGAAATTATTTACTCCCAACTGCTTCTCAAATCGTAAAATTTTTGGAGTAAAAATGTTATCCATTTTTGTACGAGCTTTTATAAACATAACAGTTTCATCGTACGTCCCTAAAATTAAACATTTGTTAAAATTGATTGCGTTCCTGAATCCTGCATTTGTCGCACTCTGTGCTCCATAATGAACACGTCGCGCAAACTATATATAAATTAAATTAGTTTGTTTTACATAAAACATAATCTGAAATTGCTTATAACCACACACGATATAGAATTACCTTTGGTTTTACGTTTATAGGTACGTACATCTAGCGGAATATTGCCAATTACTCATTTTAAATAAAATCATTATTAAAATCACAATTGCAAGCAATTTTTCTATTTTCAAAATAATATGTAATCGAATCGCATTACAATCGTTGCTTTTGACAACTAAATTGAAAAGCAACCTCGCGAGTAGACTTTTCGTTGTCCGCCTGGCGGTTCATAGCATAAGGTACAAACCGACAAGAAGTCGGCAATTTAGTCGAAATAAATCGTGTCAGGCACACAGCATTAATCTTACAACAAAAATTTAAAACGCAGCAAAATGGCCCGTTCCACACTTACTTCTTTTGAAGTTACTCCTTTTTCGTCTCTTTCCTCGATTACCTATGAAACCGGTTTTAATTGCGACCCATGTTTCAACATATTTTTTTCGGTGAAGTTGCTTTAAAATAAATAGAAATAAATAAAAAAAAAATAAGACAATTTTTGAGATGTAGATTTTAGTTTAAATTTTATTTTCGAGAAAGCAGAATAAATCAATACAAAACAATTTGCTGTTTAAATATAAAATAAGGTTTTAAATTAGCAATAAAAAATCTATTACGACTTAGTTTAAAAAAGAAGTAACTTCGAAAAGAAGTTAGTGTGAAACGGGCCAATGAATTCTTGTTCTTATTTCATGCCGATAAATGATTGTTTCATGGATTTATTTTTCATTTTTATGGTATAGCGACACCAGTGAAAAATAGCTGCAGTTTCAGTAGAAATTTCCCATTCGGCGCCGGATAGTGCTCGAATAATAAAACACGGCTATTGTTTCTGTTTATTATTGGGGGTACAAATTGAAAATGCGGGATTGATAACAGATGGCGTTACTAACGCTATACGCATCAGGCAGTACTGTGACTATGTTCATGTCAAAGCTACGTCTTATAGCTTTAATTTTCAGTATGTGTCAATTTGTCGCAGTGTCAAATTCATAGTTTTTTTGAGCTCTCAATATGTCGAGTTTCGTGCCAACAAAACAGCATTTGCGGGAAGTTTTAATTTACTTCTTTAATTTGAAGAAAAGTGCTGCTGAAGCACATCGATTGGTCTCCGAGGCTTATCCGAGTCATGTTCCATCGGTTTCAACGTGCGAGAGATGGTTTGTGCGGTTTAGAAGTGGTGATTTTGACGTTGAGGACAAAGAGCGGCCGTTCCAAGTGAAAAAGTTTGAGAATGCTGAATTGGAGGCAATACTCAATGAAGACTCGTGTCAAACTCAACAAGAGCTCGCAGATTCATTGGGAGTGACACAACAAGCCATTTCCCATCGTATAAAAGCCCTCGGAATGATCCAAAAGCAAGGACATTGGGTGCCGTATGAGCTGAAGCCGAGAGACGTCGAGCGCCGTTTTTTGCATGCGAACTGCTGCTCGAACGGCAAAAACGGAAGGGTTTTTTGCATCGCATTGTCACTGGTGATGAAAAGTGGATCCATTACGATAACCCGAAGCGCAAAAAATCATATGGTTACCCCGGCCATGCATCATCATCGACGGCCAAACCAAATATTCACGGCGCCAAGCTCATGCTCTGTATTTGGTGGGACCAGCTGGGTGTGGTGTATTATGAGCTATTGAAATCGAACGAAACCATCACAGGAGCACTATACCGAACTCAATTGATGCGTTTGAGCCGCGCACTCAAAGAAAAACGGCCACAATACGAGCAAAGACACGACAAAGTAATTTTGCAACATGACAACGCTCGGCCACATGTTGCAGCGCCGGTCAAAACATACCTACAAACGCTGAAATGGGAAGTCTTACCCCACCCGCCGTATAGCCCAGATATTGCTCCTTCCGATTACCACCTTTTCCGATCGATGACACATGGCCTAGCTGACCAGCGCTTACATTCTTACGAAGAAGCCCAAAAATGGGTCGATGACTGGATAGCAGCCAAGCCGGCCGAATTTTTTCGCGACGGTATCCGTAAATTGCCAGAAAGATGGGAAAAAGTTGTGGCTAGCGATGGACAATATTTTGAATAACTCATTTGTTACCATTTTTTCAGAATAAACGTTCAAAAATAGAAAAAAATCCCGCATTTTCAATTTGTACCCCCAATACTATAACATTTAAAATTAAATTCCTCCATAAAACAAACATTTAACGACCTGAAATATACCAATTCACATTTATTTTGACACGACGTTATAAACAAGAATTCATCTTGCTGCGTTTTTAGTTTTTATTGTAAGAATAAGTTTCTAATGGTGAAGTGGATAGCGCTTCCGATAGCGGCTCCCGAAAAATACTTATAGAGCGAAATATTTTTATATCGATTTTTAACTAAAAAGTTGAATACAAAATCTTAGTTTGGAGTAAATCTAAGTTTTGACATAAAAAATTGGTTGCTCCGGATAAATATATCGGGTGCTAATAAAGAAACACGGCTGATGGCTCCGTCTTATGGGCATTTCATAAGATGAAATAAACCACAACCATATGGTGATTTTACGATCTACACTACCCAGTTACATCAGCCCAAAAGGCTTAGTTCTCTATGTTTGGTATATACCAAAAGTTTAATACCTTAAGTTAAACTTAGGTATAGTTGCAATATTTATTTTTAAAGAAGGGCGTATGCATGTTGCAATTGAGAATCAAGTGGCGATCTTTACAAAAAATTTTATTGAAAGATTTAAAGGGAACTATTATACAAGTGCGACTATGCATTAGTCATTGCTCCCAGAACTTCAATCGCGTGTCTCGGTTTGCCATTCCCTTGAAGTGGAGAATTTATTGCCAGAAGTTTTGAAATAAATCACAGGAAATGTTATGCCAGAACGTAGATCAAAGCTAGGTCTCTTCCCGACAATATTATCGTAACAGAATCATCCCAACAGATAGAGAAAAAATTTAAATGTTTACCGTGTTTAAGAGTGTTCTTTTCTAAAGTAAGGTTAAGTTGCGCAGGTTCTATCAGCATTCGTGTGAATATTTTCTTCTAGAGTTTTTTGATATTCAATAGCTATCATGGAAAACTCGTGCTTACTTTTTCCTTTTCTCGAAATTTTCTTTTAATATTTTGTTATTATATCTCTCACACTTGCAAAAGTTGTGCAAGTTCGAACCGAATATACAACAACAATAGAATTAAAATTTATTCGTAATAATAAAGTTAAATCCATAATGTATGGTATGATTTGGAACTATTTGATTTTTAGATAAATAATTAGGAAATCTTTAAATTGTATCCCTTGTAGGTATCTTGTAAACAACTTCTCAAGATTGGAGAAAAATTAAAATTGTACAATACTTGGATAAGCAAAATCTAAATGCGAATTGGTTAATAAATACAACTTTCATAGCGCACAATTATGGGCATTGAATAAACTCCTACACCGATAGGTGCACTATATGATTACCTCTTATTATACTATGTGCCAATTATACGAGTACTGAAAAAAACTACCGGCCATACGGTGAAACGATAACGTTGTGATCACGCCTCAACTTTTTAGTTAGATCATCAATTATGTGGTCGTGTCAATTGTTTAATAAAATAATCTTTTGAAATTTAAATTTTAATTCTAATATAATATTGTACAAATCTTACTATATTTATAAAACCTCTCTAAAATTTTCGTTTCTTGCAAATTATACTGGCTGGTGCCCACATCTACTCACAGATTTTTCATAGATTTGTATGTATCGTTTGTCTTTGTACACTTTACATTAAGGTCATTACACACGTATACTTATTACTTGTATAATTACATCACAACCTACCTGAATTTTAGCGTCGTATCTTTCTTGATTATTCTAATAATTTTTCAATATTAACCGATAATGTATTAGAAAATGGAATTTTCTAAACAGCTCGCGCTTATAGATTTCAATAACAAAACCCAAGATCAAGATTCGTGAGATTAGTCATCATTATTTTTTTCGCTATCTGTTGTTGTTTATTATTTCATCGACTTTTTTGGTATTTTATACATAAGTAGGTGTCTCATATAGCATTCGCATTACCCGCTCCTCCATACCTTATATTGAATGTGTTTATATGCCGCACATACTCGTACAAACAATAAAAACTTTAAGGTTACCAAATATTTAAAGAGTTAAGTATTTCAGTTGTATTTTAAATCTGGTCGTAATCAGTCCAACAAAGAAAAAGAAACAATTTAAAAATCTGTTGTGTTTAATAATATTTTAAAATAAATTTTCAAAAAGTGCTCAAAGTGTGTAAAAATGCCAAGAAAATCACGAGATGATATTCCCATAAAAATTGGAATGGGTGGTTGGGATGGAAAATTTGTAATTGAGAAATCTAACTCGAATTCGGCACAACCAGTTCAAAGTAAAAACCGAAATCAATCAGATATTCTAAATCAATGCCAACCACAATACAAAGCACCATCGTCACAAGCACCAGCTGGCGAACGTAAAATCGATGTAATTGTTGAAAATCGGGCAACACCAAACAACACAATTCGTCAGCCGTCATCGAATCAAAACTACGCAACAGGAAATCAATTTCATGGATACAACACCGAAACAGAAGTGTTACCAGTACAATGGGATGGAAAATTTGCAACAAATCCAAATGATGTAAGGTATAAACCAGATCAAAATCGGTCCAATGAGACAAACTTTTTCGGTTATAATACAGAAACGGAAATTTTACCACCCAAATGGGATGGGACCTTTGTATCAAATCCATCGGATGTGCGCTACAAACCCGACCAAAACCGATCGAACGAAACGAATTTTTTCGGGTACAATACTGAAACCGAAGTTTTACCCGTACAGTGGGATGGCAAATTTGCTTCAAATCCATCAAATGTGCGCTACAAGCCAGATCAAAATCATTCCAATGAAACCAACTTCTTTGGCTACGCTACCGAACCAGAAATTCTACCACCTAAATGGGATGGTACGTTTGTGCCTAGCTCAAATCCAAACGATGTACGTTATCTTCCGGATCGTAATCGTTCAGATGATTCAAAATTTTTTGCGTACAATACGGAAACTGAAATACTGCCGACACAGTGGAGTGGCAAATTTGAAATGGATCCGAATGATGTGCGTATTAAACCAGAACGCAATGAATCGGATGTACGCGATTACGCGGATCATAGGAATTTCCGAGTTCGTGAAAATTGAACCGTCAATTAAAACTAACAGTTAAAGTGAATTTTTTTATTGTTTATAATTTTTGTGTTGACTAATAAATAAAAATATTATGTGGACCATAAAGGATCACAGAGTTTTTATTGCGTTATTGGAAAATATTGCTGGACAATTTTTCACTGTTATAAATCTACATTTTTATATTATAATTTATTGGTGTGTTATGTTTAACATACATTTTGAAAACAAAACCAAAACTACTGTCTTGTCACGTTAGTCTAGATTAGATTGGGGATGTGGGGTAAAGGTAAAATTAAAATCGATATGTTTTTCTCTTTGCTTTTCATGTTTATTCCTGCTGTGCTATTCTAATGTTATAACAGAGTGATGCGGGGGCATTTATATGCTTTTTATGAGTTGCCTTATGCATACACATACCTACATAATATGTGGGAAATGCAAATATTTGAATCAATTTTAAAATGTTAATGTTGTACATTGCTGTGTATGCGTTTAATTGTTTAACACTAAATAAGGCAGGAAACTTTAATTGAGGTCACAATAAAAATAAGAGAATTCAAATCTCCAACAAATTACTAGTGTTAAACTACTAGTATTCCCTATTAGTATCTTAACTTCGGCTCGATCATATATACGAGTAGTAAAATAATTAACTATTGACAAGGCTATTCAAGTAGGAATAATAATATTTAGATGCAAACTGATACACGACTAGCGAAAGAATGGTAAGGAAAGAGCATTACAGTGTACCAGCATAGTTTAAAAAATAATAAAAGTGTTTTCATCAAACAAAATATGTATTACAATAAATGAAGGCTGTATTCACTCTGCATCTGAAGGTACCAATAACGATGACAACACTTTTTATTGTATACTGTACACTATTTTTCCGGACATTGATTCTGTATTATATGATTCAAACAGGTTTTAGCAACCAACCGTTTCATTGACATAATATTCATAGACAGCAAACAAAACACCGGTTTCGATCGTTTGCTGCATTCAGAAATGCAATCTCACAAGTGCGTATTTTTGTAACTTGGCTGAAAAAATTAAACTTTGTCATTTTTCGCTTTTTATAAGTGTAAATTACCCTTAATTTGTGCACTGGATTCAATGTTTACGCAATTTTTCCGAATTATTTTCTAGTAATTTAAATTTTAGCATTTTCTGAAGCATTACAGTAAAACCATCAACGAGCTAACATTTCAGATCGCATCAAATCATCCACACTCTGAACTATGAGAGAATGGGGCTTTCTCCAGGAACTTTTAGTAAACCTCAGTGGTCGCTTGTACAAGTTTTATAGTAAAATTAGCCAATTTTATTCATAAGCAAAGAGAGCATGTACTTAATCAACATTTTATCAATATTTTGAAAGCATTCTCTATGATTTTAGATCATAGAGACTTGCTTGGAAATCACCGAGTTTTAAATTGAAAATAATTCAGTTTTAAGCTAACTTATTGATAATTCAAACATGAAAAAGTCGAAATTGGTCCCATTTTGTATACATAAATGTATTTAGATAACAGTTTTTAATTGAATGGTAGATTGGAAGTGTACGTATGGCTGTTTTAATAATGTAGAAGGTTTCAGTTATTCTAAAGTTTTCCTTAAACCACTCCGTATCATAATATTATCCATTCTTTTATCAATAATTATACGACACACCCGCAGAATAAACATAACCCAAAAGGTTTAGGATTTAACTGAGCAACTTTCAATCCAAAACATTCCTAACAAACCCCTGCTGGTTACCAAACTTCTAATCACTATATCACAGATCAACAAGTATCCTGTTATACAGAGCCATGATAAGTTCGTGATAGCTCCTAAGTTCAGTGGCCCTAACAAATTCCACAATTATAGCGAACATCATTACGCCTTAAATACGAAAACGTGTTGGTGAAATGAGACCACAAAATTAGTACAAAAGCTAATTGAAGGAAGAGCAACCACATTTCAACCCAAAGATATAGTGAAAAGATATAGTTTGTCGCCCTCGTAGCGTAGTAAGTAGAGCGCTTGCTATTTAATTTGGGGGTCCCGGGTTCGATTCCTGGTGATGACAAAAAAAGTTACGACTGGGCGTTTTTAATGTGTTATGTGTTACATTGTGCATTGTCTTATATATCTCAAGCAATAGTTATCGGCTTCTCTCCATAAATATTTTTTTTTTTAAATTAATAGTAACAATTATTAATCAAAATAAAACTCAAAATGCAAATACATATTGCGGGCCTTAGTTATATTACCATATTCATGCTATCATTAACAAAAAATCACAGAAATCACTAATTCACCTAGAGTAACACAGCCACGCCGTCAGCCTACACTCCACTCGATCACAATTAGTAGCAGAGTCCCTATATATAAGAGCCGTAAAATTCCGCCATTTTTTCATGAGCTTTTTGTTACTGTTTCATGTAACGCATACAAAAGTGCTGTGCAACGCCTAAGATTTAATACTAAGCATGATGATTAGTCACAATCAAAGGAATTGTAACAGTAACCTACTAATCGCCCACCTCAATATGCAGGGTGCCAAGATAGTCGGATCCGAAATATGTGAAAGCATTTCCACCCACGACATAGATATTCTGTGTATGCAAGAGCCACACTCTGTCAATGGTCAAATCAGCGGCATGCCTTCTACTGCCAGAGTAGCAACAGGATGCTCTGAGAATCCCAAGATTGCAATTAGCATTTATAGTGTCGGCATGGACATGATGAAGCTAACTCTGGCTTGTGATAGCCACTGCACATGTGTTGAAATATCAACGGAAGCTGGTTCATTGTATACCTACTTTCAATATACGCCCAATATAGTGAACCGATCGAGTACCATCTGTGCAAAATCGAAACGATCCTAGGCTCTTTGTCGGGTCAACCAAAAAAGGTAATGATCGTCGGAGACTTCAATGCCAGAATTAAAATGTGGCATGACCGTTTAACCGATGAAAACGGAAGAAAAGTAGAGGACTTCGTGTCTAGAAATGACCTCTTCATAATGAACTTGCAGGGACACCCAACGATGTTCTCGTCTAATGGGAACTCCAACATTGACCTAACAATAGTCAACGGAGCCTTGCTGGGCTCGATAGTTGGGTGGTGTGTAAGAGAAAATTGTACCTCTAGTGACCATAGAGTCATCACGTTTGAACTATCAAACGCGCCACAGAATTGTTCTCTTGCAAGTAGCAAAACTCCGAGATTTGCCATAAAGATAGCTGATTGGGGTCTATTTGCTAGACACCTGGTCGGCTCTTGGGACAGTGTAGAAGCACTTCCTGAAATTAACTCGATTGTCGAAATTGATGATCGTGTGGAGCTGATCACAACGTAGTTAACCAGTGTTTGCAACAACTCAATTCCAAAGAAGAGAGTGGCAAAGAGACGAAATAGTTGGTGGAACTCTAATCTAAGGAAACTTAGATCCTCGATGCACAAGCTCAGATGAGCATACCAGAAGGAAAGGAACCAAATAGCAAAAGAGATGAAATTGTCTCTCTTTAGAGCGGCAAGGAATAAATACTTCCATGAAGTATTTATAGCTAAGCAAAGTAGTTTCCAAAGGTACGTCACGGAATATGGCAACAATGACCCATGGGGACTTGTATATAAATTTGCCGCCGGCAAAGCAAGACCACCTGAAGTCTTAAAAACCATCAGGAAGACAAATGGAGTCATCACTGATACGTGGCATAACACACGCTTGGAGTTACTAAACTCGCTTCTGCCGGACGAAACACCTGACGTTACTGGGCCTCAAGCAGAAATGCGCGAGATCGCCACCAACAATAGTTGGATATCTGATGCTGAAGACCCCCCATTTACGTGGGAGGAGGTCAACAGTGCCCTTACTTGCTTTAAGCGTAACAAGTCTCCCGGACTTGACAACTTTAACGCTGAAATAATCCAACTGGCTTGGCCCATAATAGGGACTTCCATAGTAAAATTATTAAACAGCTGCCTAAAATTTGGCTACTTCCCGAAGGTGTGGAAAAAGGGTGAAATGATTATAATCAGGAAACCTGGGGATAGAGATCCACTTTCTCCGAAGTCTTATAGACCAATCATGCTGCTACCTGTCATGGGGAAACTCTTAGAAAGGCTACTAGCGGTTCGTATCTCTCCAAGAATCGAACAGAGCGGACTATTCTCGGACAAACAATTCGGCTTCCGACGTAGCATGTCTACTGAGGACACGATAGTCCGCCTAACAAACACTGTCAAAACCCAAAGTTCAAAATATGTTATGGGTATTTTCTTGTATATAGCTGGAGCATTTGATAACTTAACGTGGCCTAATGTCATTGCAAGTTTATCAGTTTACAATCTACCTTGAAACATCATGAATGTTTTTAAGAGTTACTTCAGCAACCGAACCGCAGAAATTAGAGACAAATATAGTTCAGTAACAAAACAAGTTACAAAAGGATGACCACAGGGCTCAATCCTAGGACCCCTAATCTGGAATATCGTGTTTAATACGAGTATGATGAATAACCAGGACGAAATAGCATTCGCAGATGACAAAGTCATCCTGGTGCACGGCAACTCGAGGCTTGAACTTCAACGCCAGACAGTATGACAGGTTAAACTGTCACCACATCAGATCACTAGAAAGTGCTCAGAGGAATATACTGCTAGGAGTAACAAAGGCCTACCGAACGGTATCT
The DNA here is from genome assembly GCA_932526605.1 of Nephrotoma flavescens. Lineage (NCBI taxonomy): Eukaryota > Metazoa > Arthropoda > Insecta > Diptera > Tipulidae > Nephrotoma > Nephrotoma flavescens. The sequence goes on from OW052222.1 coordinate 110,980,551, forward strand.
AATGACGCTGTTGTAGTTCTGGCCGGCGTGCTCCCAGTGGATATTCTAATCAAAAAGCGAGCGCTCATGTATCACCTTAGAAGAAGCGCCATGAATGAATCAGGTGACCATATACATGTCGCAGATAGTGAACAAATTCAATATAGCAACAAAAATGAAATCGAGCAAATGGCGATTGACCTGTGGCAAAGAAGATGGAATGAATCAGCAAATGGAAGGCATACATTTGCATTCATTCCAGACGTAAAAGATCGTCTAAAAATGAAACTACAACTAACGAGCTCGTTTAGTCAAGTAATCTCTGGGCATGGTAAGTTTAAGGCCTACCTCCAGAGATTTAAAATAATAAACCATTGTCGATGTCTATGCGGTTCGGAAGTAGAAGATGTAAACCACCTACTTTTCGATTGTAACGAGGTGACGGTCAAGTCATTAAAACAAAAGTGGCTTGGTAACTCAAACATACATGAATTATCACTGCCAAAATTACTGAGTGCCGAAGTAGTCCCACAGTTTCGGGCTTATTGCGCCGTACTGATCAACGTCTTAAAAGAACGTAACAGTTCGCTAGAGTAGACCAGGTAAGCGGACGGTACATGTCTCCAAGCGACTAGGGATGGTAACGATACAATTTTTGAATTGTACGGCTAAACTGTACCTAGCACTATTATCAGCGAACTTGCTAATTTATTAACAATGCAATTACTGCAAAATGAGGCTTGTGACCTGATATATATTTAAAAATTCTTAGTTTAAGGTTATACCTAGGTATAAGAATTGATGTAAATTTTACGGGAATGTTAACCACGACGGATAATGAATTTTTTTTAATGTCATGTCTCGTTTAAGTGCGATCTTTGGGTTTTCAATAAAAAATTTTGTAAATAAACACAAGCCAATTAAATTGATTGGCTTTTGGAAAATGCCAAATTTTACCGGCAAAATGCCGAGCACATTTTCAACAACGTGCCTAGTGCGAGATAGACGGTAGATGAAAATCCGTTTCTCCTCGTCTAAACTATAAGAGTAAAAGAGAAACCACAATAAATTTTTTTATAAAACTGATGAATTATTTTCCGACGTCCTATATTTTTTCACAAGAAAACAAGTACTTTTTTCACTACTTTTGAACTAGTTCTGGAAGTACTTCTAGGTTTGCTGGGTGGTAGACTATAACAGAGCCGTCTATGATTTTAAAGAGCCGTAATATTAAAATGAGAGCTTTAAATAGAGGTTAAGCTTTTATTGAGTTACTATAAGCAACCGTGGTAATTGGAAAATTTTTGAACATAAATTTATAATAAAAAAATTAAACAAATCATCTAAATTTTAATTTTATATTTTTAATAAAATATTCAAAAAACACATATTTGAAAATCAGCCATCACAGTGTAGTATTTAATTTTTAAATTTTAACTAAAGCGGAGCATAAATTTATTAATTTTCTACTAAAATGAGCATTCCGTTTAGTTGTGTAGGTTAGTAAAGTAAGTTAATAAAGGGTGCTGCCACAGATTCCTCTTACATCCAATTTAAAATTTAGTTTTATAAAAATTTAACTTGTTTAGTAAATTCTGGTGTCCCATGCACATCAGAATTTTCGAGATGAACGATGGATTTAATAGCAATCTAAACGATCACATTTATAACAAAATTAACACAAAAAATCACTTAAAAAGAGAATTGGAGAAATTATAACGGAATATTTTTACTGCACTGTTTAAATAAAAACCCTTTCGAAAAATTTTTTAGTATTGTTTATGTTTTGCAATCGCAGCGGTGCACAGGTGAATTATTCAAATACCATAATTTTACAGAACACATTTACAATTATATTTTGTTACACAATTGCAAGGACTTTGAAGGTTTAGTTGGTTTTTTTCCATTTTTCGTACCAGTTACCTAACTGTTGTTCTCTATTTTTGGTTTTCTAACTTCATCATTCGAAATATTTACTAAGTAGTTTATCTTTTTTACAAAGAAAATTAATTTGGGCTAATATGGGTTAAAGAGAAAACGTGAGCAGAAACGAGATTTTATGAATCACGGAAATGTACACAAACAACATTGTTGACATCGTTGGTTTTCTTAATTAAATATTATTTAAAAAAACAACAAAACGCAGAAAACTTCAATTTTATGCTATTGCCAAATCGAGCATTCTGTAATTCTAAAATCCGTTTACAGATGTCTCTATAATAAATTTAATTTACTTGAAATTACAGAAAAGAATAAAATAGTTAAACAACTATTTATGAAAATAAACTAAAACGAAAATGAATTATTAAGTTAAGCACGAAATCTTTAATGTAATAAGTTAACATAATTAATAAAACTCAAAACAATTATAATTTATATTTATAATACGGTTGGCTTAATAAATAAAATAAAATAAAACTTTTCGTCGTAAAATTTTCACCATCATAGTTGCTGCGCGCTGTAAAACAATAATGGAAAAATGTCACAATTTTTCCAATATTTTTTTTTTATTTCAATCCAATTCGCTCCTGTTGCATTATTCCCAGTTCCAGGAGATCTCCATAATCTATTAAACCAGGCAGTATATATTTATACAAATTGTTAAACAAACAATTGGGTTTTAAAATGGAGGATGAAATAATAGGCGTTTTCGGAAATATCCCATGGTAATTTTTGGGTAACTTGCTGACAAAAAATTACCAAATCTATTCGTACAAACTTTCAAAGCATAAAAAAATTCATAAAAAAATGTACATATTTGTTAAAATACGTAAATAAATTTTGCTGAATATAAATATTACCATGCGAAATGTAAACTTACTTTTTGTATAGCCGGGTAAATTGAGTAACTTTTTTTACCAACATTAGGCGTTTTCGGAAATATCCCATGGTAACTTTTGGGTAACTTGCTGACATAAAGTTACCAAATCTATTTCCGAACATGTAGAGTAAATTTAGGGTAATTTACTTTGAGTTGTTTTTTAATTTCTGTCGTTCTGTCAATTTGTATTAAATTAGAAGTGTCAGAAAAATTAAAGTACAAACTTTCAAAGAATAAACTATTATAAAAAGTACAACAAAAATGTACATATTTATTAAAATACGTAATAATTTTGCTGAATATAAATATTACCACGCGGAATGTAAACTTACTTTTTGTATAGCCAGGGTAACTTGGGTAACTTTTGTTACCAACATTAAAAAAATTAAAATTACTTTAAAGTTACCATGGGATATTTCCGAAAACGCCTATTAAAAAAATTAAAATTACTCAAAAGTTACAATGGGATATTTCCGAAAACGCCTAATCTAGCCTGCTAATTTGATACGATGAAAAATCAAATTTTTTACAAGTAACGAAAAAAAAACGGTTTTCGAAGTTTGTTCATCAACAATGTTGAAATAGAATCCAAACCGCAATAACCCCCATATTACATTGTTACTCCAAAAGCATTTTTTAACGAACGTTTGTTTTGGAAAAGTAATGCTGAAGTTTTTGATGGAACACTCTATACTAATTTATTTTCTTTACATACACATATAAACAAATTCTTGTGTCTACAAAAAAAATGTGTTAAGGTGGGCTTACACGTACAAGTATATTGCACAATTAAATTGCACAAGCAAATAGAAGCAAATTAATTGCGCAATTTATATGTACACATGATAAATTTTATTGTGCAATATTATTTTTTAGTTGTTCGTTTGTTATTTAAAATTTAGAAGCGCGGTAAAATACAATAAATTTAATTAGTTAAGCATGGTCGAAAAAAGGCATTAGCTTTTTATGATGATTGGAATGGTCTTACGCAAAAAGAATAAAAAAGCAAGAAAATTGTGGTCCAAAAGTTGGTATTTAAAAAGAAGCAATATCTGAGTGATATGCAATTTTTAAGAGAGCTAAATGCCGATATCGATCGAGACAGACTACAAAAATTACATGAGAATATATGAAAAAACATTTGCAATACTTTTTGATAAAGTCTCCAAAAATTAAAAACAAAATGCGGCAATGATACAGGCTATTTCGCCAGCGCAAACATTAGCCACACGCTTAGATTTTTGGCAACTGAAAGAAATTTCAGAGATTTGAGATTTTCAATGAGAATATCCCATCAATGCATTGAAGAACCTGGTTATTGAAACATGCAAGGCAATAATTTCTAGTTTAAAAGAATATATTCAGGTAAATCTTTATTTATTAGATAAGTTTTTAACAAGATAAATAAAATAATAACAATAACAAGATAAATAAAATAATTATGAAAAATCGTTATATTCAGTAATAAATATTTGCACTGCACTAGTAGAAGCTAATTCTGAATCACTGTGACACCTATATACTCATCTGGAGAAATAGCTGGAATCAATATCAAACGCTCATGTTGTTGTACTGTGTACGCCTTGAACAGACACAGTATTAGCTCCAGAAAGCCGATTCAATTGGCCTTCTAATAAAACTTCATGAATTAACTGATCGGCATACAAACGTTGTTGTTCCTCCATTTTTTTTAAATTTGATGGCATAAGCCTTTGCCATAATCACATATTCATCGTTTTCCTTATTTAATTCTCTAAGTGCAATTTTAAACATTTCTTCCGATGTGTCGGTTTGGTTACGACGCTTTGGCTTCGGAGTCCGATCATCATCAATTGTTTCTGACGTGTCCAATTCGGTGGTCTAAAAATAAATTTTCTTTAATCACGTCGATTATAGAATCCGCAGGAGAGCGAATCGATTGACGGTTGGAAAATGCATACAAAAAAACACAAAACAAAATTTTAAAGCATGGTATCATAGAAATTCCTATATGGATTTTCATAATATATTATACAATTTCATATGAAATTGTATATTATACAATTAGTATAGTAAAATTTGTTTTAGATCCGCAAGTTTTTTATTGCGTTTGTACGGGGAGTCATAAAAAATTATTTGTATGGGAATTAATACAAATTTTGTTGGCTACTTTGATTGAAAGCAATTGTTTCCCATTTTATTTTTATGCATTTTCCAATCTATAATCGACGTGATTATTGTTATAAGCAAACCACTTGGGACTTGTTCGCGATACTATAATTATAAAGATATTCATAACATCGTTTTACTATGTATAGCAAATGGAAATTATGGCTTCATTTATGCTGATATTGGCACAAATCGAAGAGTTTCCGTTGGAGGTGTTATAAATAATACCGAATTCTACCACCGGTTTAGACAGAATAAACTAATACCCCTATTCCCCTAGTAGCATCACTTCCAGTGACGTGACTACTCATTTTCCTGATTACTAGATCATTATATCAAAATTTACAAAATAATTGTTCAATAAAGTCGTTCTGGCTGTTTTTTAAATCTTAGTATGCTGCTTTATAATAATTTCCTATCGACTGCTATCACTTCAAATGACAATTTCTATCACTTGAAATTTTGACGTGACAAATAAATAAAAAAAATTTCAAACTAATGTAACTGCGCCCTTTGTATTTGTTGGAGACGAGGCGTTTCAATTAAATGAAAGTTTTATGAAACCGTAGTATAAAAAAATTTATAGTGGTTTCTCTTTTACTCTTATTACCTAAGAAACGATGCTGCCTCTTTTACTCTATTCGCCTATTCCGTATATAAAAAGTACTTTAAAACTACTTCTTAAGACACTACTTTAAAAGTAGTTTTTTATAGTTATTTAAAAGTACTAATGCGTAAGCATGTTTAAAGTATGTATTTTTAAAAACAAGGTTTGTTCCTTCAATAAATAAAACGCAATAAATTTGTTAAATAAATTATATTTTAATTATATATTTGTTAGAATGTACAGTTTAACCTCCTAATGAGACCATCTAGTATTGTAAAAATGTTTAATATTGTAAAAAAAACACATACATCATCTGCTTATACATACACCACTTTTAATATTATGCACAACTACATATTTTTATTAATATTATACACCAAATAACACAAATTTAAAATTTAAATATTCAAAAATCGAAAATGGCGACCAAACTTGCTCACACAAAAACAATTGAAATAGACACACGATGTTTAGTACAGTTATCTGTGGGCTTACTTTGGGAAATATTATTCCTATTCTCGAATAGGAATGAAATTTGTGCCCAAAGTAAGAGCCAATCGATTTTTTTTTATAATTTTATCGGTTGGTACAAAAATCTAATAAAATCAAACGAAGCATGCGTTTTACTTTTATGTCATAACAAATATTTATGAAAATATAAAATGCGTTTTCGTCGTAAATGTGTCTTATTTTTCAGATTAATTTAGCATCGGAGTTAATTTTTTGTATCGTTGATTTATATCGTTTGGTTCTTTATGTGATAACAAAAAAAAATCTAATTTATTTTATTGTTGACAAATTTAAAATTGACTTTTCTTGTCAAGACACCAACCCATAAAACAATAATTTTTGGAAAAGTTGTACTAGTGGTCAATAGGTTAACTTTGCGTAGAATAATTTTATTCCTATTCCAACATAAAGTTGGAATGAAACTATTCTGGTTGGAATGAAATGTATGGCATTGTTGTTGTAAAATTCCCAAAGTAAGACGCTTGCATTACCAAAAAGGTGCGATAGAAAGAGGAAAGAGATGCAACTTCACTTTTTTAAAAATACTATTTTTGTTTCATTCTTTTTGTAATTTTACATGAAAAATACTTGCAAGTTTATTGACAATGTTTTGTATTTAGTTAAAACTAATGAAATCACGTTTGCTGGGCACTGCACCGGGGCCCGCTCGAAACTCGATATTTCAAAACGGTGTTTCAAATGGGACCCCACTGGACTATCTATCTGGATTCTTAATTCAAACAAACAAAAGCAGGCCAGTGTAGAAAAACAATTCAACTGTTCCCGCTAAAAAAACAGAGCAGAAGACACCATTTGGTTCTGACGGGGTACCGAATTAAAAAAGTCTGAATTAAAAAAGTTTTTTAAAAATGAATTAAAAAAGTTGATTTTTGTATGAACATCTGCGACTTATTTTAATTCATATTTTTAACATAAAATTATGAATTAAAAAAAGCGATTTAGAAAAATGAAAAAACTCAAAACTGAATTAACAAAGGCTTATGCTATTTCATTTTTATAACACCTACCTTAATTCATTTTCAAAATGAATTAAAAAAAGCACATTTTATTTAATTTTAGTTTTAATAATAAATAATAAAAATGAATTTAAATGTAATATAATATATTATTTGTTTTCTATAGATTTCTATTTTTATAATTGTTGCCTCGTTTATTTATTATTTAATATTTAATTAATTTTATTAAATATCTTCATTAATGAAAATAAGATATTCTAATGTCTGATTTTCAGGAATGAAAATGTCTCTGGAAATCAACAGTTTTATTTGCTTTTTCATTAATGAAAATACAAATCAAATATTTTCCAAATTTTTACGTGCCAAAGTTAAATTTAAATTCCAAAAAATTTTCATTAATGAAAATAATAGTTGCATGGATTTACATTGCCTAAGAGATTATTAATGATTCAAAAAATTTAAATGTAAGGATCGGAAGGATTCAGTAAAGAAAATTATTTCGTATTTCGTAATTCCTAACAGTTTAAATTTATATTTATTTTACAAAAAATATTTTAATTCGTGTATAAAACGAAATAAAAAACGCTTATATTATTTCATTTTATGAACATTTATAAAGGGTGATTTTTTAAGAGCTTGAGAACTTTTTTTTAAAAAAAAACGCATAAAATTTGCAAAATCTCATCGGTTCTTTATTTGAAACGTTAGATTGGTCCATGACATTTACTTTTTGAAGATAATTTCATTTAAATGTTGACCGCGGCTGCGTCTTAGGTGGTCCATTCGGAAAGTCCAATTTTGGGCAACTTTTTCGAGCATTTCGGCCGGAATAGCCCGAATTTCTTCGGAAATGTTGTCTTCCAAAACTGGAATAGTTGCTGGCTTATTTCTGTAGACTTTAGACTTGACGTAGCCCCACAAAAAATAGTCTAAAGGCGTCAAATCGCATGATCTTGGTGGCCAACTTACCGGGCCATTTCTTGAGATGAATTGTTCTCCGAAGTTTTCCCTCAAAATGGCCATAGAATCGCGAGCTGTGTGGCATGTAGCGCCATCTTGTTGAAACCACATGTCAACTAAGTTCAGTTCTTCCATTTTTGGCAACAAAAAGTTTGTTAGTATCGAACGATAGCGATCGCCATTCACCGTAACGTTGCGTCCAACAGCATCTTTGAAAAAATACGGTCCAATGATTCCACCAGCGTACAAACCACACCAAACAGTGCATTTTTCGGGATGCATGGGCAGTTCTTGAACGGCTTCTGGTTGCTCTTCACTCCAAATGCGGCAATTTTGCTTATTTACGTAGCCATTCAACCAGAAATGAGCCTCATCGCTGAACAAAATTTGTCGATAAAAAAGCGGATTTTCTGCCAACTTTTCTAGGGCCCATTCACTGAAAATTCGACGTTGTGGCAGATCGTTCGGCTTCAGTTCTTGCAGGAGCTGTATTTTATACGGTTTTACACCAAGATCTTTGCGTAAAATCTTCCATGTCGTCGAATAACACAAACCCAATTGCTGCGAACGGCGACGAATCGACATTTCACGGTCTTCAGCAACACTCTCAGAAACAGACGCAATATTCTCTTCTGTACGCACTGTACGCATTCGTGTGGTTGGTTTAATGTCCAATAAAGTAAACTGAGTGCGAAACTTGGTCACAATCGCATTAATTGTTTGCTCACTTGGTCGATTATGTAGACCATAAATCGGACGTAAATCGCGAAACACTTTTCGAACCGAACACTGATTTTTGTAATATAATTCAATTATTTGCAAGCGTTGCTCGTTAGTAAGTCTATTCATTATGAAATGTCAAAGCATACTGAGCATCTTTCTCTTTGACACCTTGTCTGAAATCCCGCGTGATCTGTCAAATACTAATGCATGAAAATCCTAACCACAAAAAATCACCCTTTATATAAATTTACTTTTATACTATAAATCTATTTTCTGTACTGTTATAACTATTATCAGCGGAGAGGGGACTAATGGTAATGGGAGTATTAAACTGCGTAGGCAAAACAGCTGTAGTCGAAACATGTCTCATCATGGCCAGAATATAAAATTTGCTGTACGTCTTTGATATTCCATATTTTATGTCTGGCGTAGGAGGTAAACCTAAATTCTGTTGTCTTGGCAGGCTTTTAACTATGAGTCAGAACCGGCTACATGAATTAAAAAAGTCTGAATTAAAAAAGTTTTTTTTTCTGAATTAAAATAAGTGTTTTTAATTCATTTTAAAAATGAATTAAAATCAGAGTTGAAAAAGAAATAAAAAAGTTGAATAAAATGAATTTAAAAAGGCATTTCTTAATTCATTTTTAAAATGAATTAATAAAGGGTGATTTTTTTGTGGTTAGGATTTTCATGCATTAGTATTTGACAGATCACGCGGGATTTCAGACAAGGTGTCAAAGAGAAAGATGCTCAGTATGCTTTGACATTTCATAATGAATAGACTTACTAACGAGCAACGCTTGCAAATAATTGAATTATATTACAAAAATCAGTGTTCGGTTCGAAAAGTGTTTCGCGATTTACGTCCGATTTATGGTCTACATAATCGACCAAGTGAGCAAACAATTAATGCGATTGTGACCAAGTTTCGCACTCAGTTTACTTTATTGGACATTAAACCAACCACACGAATGCGTACAGTGCGTACAGAAGAGAATATTGCGTCTGTTTCTGAGAGTGTTGCTGAAGACCGTGAAATGTCGATTCGTCGCCGTTCGCAGCAATTGGGTTTGTGTTATTCGACGACATGGAAGATTTTACGCAAAGATCTTGGTGTAAAACCGTATAAAATACAGCTCCTGCAAGAACTGAAGCCGAACGATCTGCCACAACGTCGAATTTTCAGTGAATGGGCCCTAGAAAAGTTGGCAGAAAATCCGCTTTTTTATCGACAAATTTTGTTCAGCGATGAGGCTCATTTCTGGTTGAATGGCTACGTAAATAAGCAAAATTGCCGCATTTGGAGTGAAGAGCAACCAGAAGCCGTTCAAGAACTGCCCATGCATCCCGAAAAATGCACTGTTTGGTGTGGTTTGTACGCTGGTGGAATCATTGGACCGTATTTTTTCAAAGATGCTGTTGGACGCAACGTTACGGTGAATGGCGATCGCTATCGTTCGATACTAACAAACTTTTTGTTGCCAAAAATGGAAGAACTGAACTTAGTTGACATGTGGTTTCAACAAGATGGCGCTACATGCCACACAGCTCGCGATTCTATGGCCATTTTGAGGGAAAACTTCGGAGAACAATTCATCTCAAGAAATGGCCCGGTAAGTTGGCCACCAAGATCATGCGATTTGACGCCTTTAGACTATTTTTTGTGGGGCTACGTCAAGTCTAAAGTCTACAGAAATAAGCCAGCAACTATTCCAGTTTTGGAAGACAACATTTCCGAAGAAATTCGGGCTATTCCGGCCGAAATGCTCGAAAAAGTTGCCCAAAATTGGACTTTCCGAATGGACCACCTAAGACGCAGCCGCGGTCAACATTTAAATGAAATTATCTTCAAAAAGTAAATGTCATGGACCAATCTAACGTTTCAAATAAAGAACCGATGAGATTTTGCAAATTTTATGCGTTTTTTTTTAAAAAAAAGTTCTCAAGCTCTTAAAAAATCACCCTTTAGTATTCTTTGTGATAACAGTAAAATAGCATTACATATTTAATATAATTCTCTTTTACTGTTATCACAGAGAATACTATACAAATTTCCTTTTTATAAATTTATTTTCTGTGCTGCTATATAAAAAGCGTGTTCCATCTGTTGGTTTTTTTAAACTCAAAAAACGAACCCGAAAATTTTTTGACAAACACAGCTGTTCGTGAAATTTTTTTGTTATTTTAATTTCTTATTGGTTTTTATTGTCAAGTTGTTAAGTGCTAGTTGAAAAATGTGACAGGCTGGGCACCCGGGGGGTAAACATAATTCGAGTACGCTGAATTCAATGGTGCTAGCCCCATTTCAAAGTTAGTCCCCATTTTTGAGATATCGCTATCGACATGTTTTGGCTCTGAGTCAAAACATACCCTCATTTTCACGTTGATAGCTCCTGAACCATTAAGATTTTCGTTATGCGTTCTTCAGCAAAGTTGTTGCGCACGTCAAGACCAACAACTTTACTGAACATATCAAGACCAAAAACGACATCTACATTCACATTTTTGTGTTATTTTTCCATATATGTGTGTTTTACTTAGGCCAAGGTTAGCTTGGAGTGGCACTTCCGCACACTTAGACCAGGAGTGCCCCGTTGTGATACCACAGGAACCTATTTCCCCTTTACCCCTATTCAAAACCGAGATCAGAAAGGCTGGTCACACTGGACACGCCCAAATACCTATGCCTTCTGTATAACAGTGCCGGACACGAGCATAGGAAGTTATCTAAAGTCTCTTCTTCCTTTTCGTCCATGCAACTTCTACAAAGTCATTCGTCTGTAAACCCAGCCTTCCCGCATGTTCCCCAAAAATTCAGGTTCTTTTCAGTTTTGGCAAAAGCTTCTCACAAAAGACTCCGGCTGCTACCTTGCCGTCTCGAAAAACATAACCCAAGCAACATTTTTAGTTATAGTTACAGGTGAATTGTGAATGGGAACTTTAATTTCGTAAATACCTCGTAATATTTTCTAAATATCTAACCGCATTATCATTTCAACTTTACTGACAATTTATTAGTAGGTTTTCGGTAATTACTACATAATTTATTAACCATGGTGGGACATTGGTTTTGTTGAGATTTCTCAAGTAACAAAAACGTTACAAAAACCATAAGATTTCATCATTAAAGTAAATAAAACTATTCGGTGAACTTTGCAGTAGCGAAACCGTAAGTAATACCTTTCATAGTTACCAATTAAATACTTAAAAATTTAAAGTGAAATTAACTACAATTGCACGTTACAAAAACTTTTAAAATAACTAATACTATAGACTTTGCATAGTTATTAATAAAGTAATATTGTACTTCTTGTCACTACCAAGAGCTGCTACCTTGTAGTCTCCATTTTCATAATTACAGAATATAGTCGTGAACGTAGTTTTATGTAGTCATTTTTACGAATCTTAAACCTTCAAATTGACTAAAAATTTGGATGACATTTTTAGTGGCTAAAAGAGTAACTCTTATGTATTTACAAACCTAAAATTTAATTTTAAAGTAATTTTTATCAAATTTGTAAATCTTTATCACTTTCAAGTAATAAAACCTTAAGTTTACAACTACAAACATTCTATAACTTTACGGTAGAAAATATAAACTTACTTCAAAGTAAAATTATCCGAATTTAGTTGAAAAAGTAATTTAAGTCAAAACGTCACCGAATTTATTAGTTAGAATCAAATACTCAAAAAACAAGTGTGATAAAACCTATAAAATTTAATTTAATAATATTTATTTAATTTAAGTCAAAACGTCACCGAATTTATTAGTTAGAATCAAATACTCAAAAAACAAGTGTGATAAAACCTATAAAATTTAATTTAATAACTTAAATTAATCTAATACAAATTAAAATGTCGAAAATATTAAATAAAAAAAACAATTCAAACATTCGACCACTTTTTATAGAAGAGTTAAGCAACAAATAAATCCGATTGGAAACGCATCAAGCGTAAACGCAATCAATCTTGTATCGAATGAAATTTTAAAATATAAATCTATTGATCATGATTTTCAATGTTCTGGTCAAATAGCTAATCTGAGTTGCAGTACTGAGGAAGAAATTGATGATGACGTAAACTCAGTGAACGAGACTGAATATGATAACCAAGTATCTCTAGAAATAAAACTACGGGTATGGGCAATCACTTTTAATGTACCTCATGCTACGATAAATGGTTTACTTAATATTTTAAATGATCAACCACATATTAATTTACCAATCGATAGTAGAACTCTGTTGCATACACCCAAGAGTGTTAATATCGTCCCAATGGGACGAGGTCAGTTTTGGTACAATGGTATAAAAGCCATTCTGGAATGCATTTATCACGATTTACGGGAACCTATATCGATTGGTCTTATATTTAACATGGATGGTATTCCACCATTTAAAAGCTCTGGTATAGAACTGTAGCCAATTTTAGTAAAAATATCAGAAAAGCAAGATATTAATCCACAAGTAGTAGCGATTTACTGTGGTAAAGGTAAACCACCGTTAAAAGAGTACTTGACCTTATTCGTCGACGAGTTAAGCGAGCTTGTGGAAAATGGAATAATCGTTAATAAAAAAAAAATTTGTATTACAATAAATTCGTATGAAAAGTATTTTTCGTGTTTGCCTTTTTTAGCCCTTTTCCGATACACACCGAATTTTTTTTTTTTGCCTTCGGGTTGGCCTTATTTTATAAACGAAATTACTTTTCAAAATGTAACAAATTTCTTGAAAGTTATTTTGTTGGTGTTTTATACTTTAAAGTTTTTAGAGCATTTCGGCCATTTAAGCAAATAATTTTAATGGAGGATCAAATTTTGTGACAAGGAAAAAATATTTTTCAATAAAAAAAAAAAAAAAAAAAGGCGATTATATTTTTAGGTAATTCAAAGGGGCATTAAATTTTAATTCCTATAATTAAAATATTCACGAAAAAATTTGTCTGCCAATAATTTTAACTGTAATAACTATAAATATAAATTATTTCAAGACAAAATAGAAAAATAGAAGAATACTCTAAAATATTATTATTTGTTAAAGAATATGCATTATGTTATTTTTTGATATTTAGATAGACGAGATATTTTAAAGAACTTAAAATAATTTTTAAAATTGTATTATCTGTTTTCCTGATGCACCAGGAATTTATATTTTTCGCAAGTAGTAAAGATCACCGGGTAATTGGATAAATAACTCAACACAAATTCACACTTTTATATAAACTGATTTTAATTTATTATAATAATTATTTGCTTATAAAAATGCTGGTGTTGTCTAGTTTGCGGTCGATGAAAAAGTGACCGAGCTATATTTATTTTTTCAATACTAAAGTTATTTACGCTAACTGCTAACTGTATTTGAAATTAAAATTATTAAGCTATATTAAATTATAAAATTACAAATTTAAGTACTAAAAGGTTAATAAATATGATAAATGAACTTATGACTCACAGATGGCATTATACAAAACATTAAATAATAATCGATATTGCAGTTTGAAATTATATAATGCAAATGTCAGTTTATGTAAACACTACCGGATTATCAGTACATTATAAAGCTAAGTAACTTTTATATTTTACATTAATAATTGATTAATCAAATTTGTTTATTTCAGATATTAGCTCGTATCTTGAATGGAATTAAAGATAAGTAACAATGATATACTATAAATATTTATAATAATAATACATGTTTAATACAGAGTTTTGCTTCGTTTCAGATGTTTGTTTTGATTATGCATAGTTACCAAAACATTCCGCCGGCATTAAAACGTTGTTTTAACATACTGGAAGGATGCATAGCTTATGAACTGGACGTTTGTAGATTCCGCTTGCTGTCTTTATCGTAGCTACTCGAACGATACCATCATTACCGGGATGCACTTCTATAACACGGCCAATTGTCCATCGCGTACAAGGTAGGTTTTCATCCTTTATTATGGCAATGTCATTGACCTTGACATTTACACATTTGCTGATCCATTTACTTCTTCTTTGTAGGCTGGTTAGGTAATCGCGATGCCAACGGACCCATATGTGTCGCTTGAGTTTCTTAACTAGCTCCCATCTAGCATTAGTTGACATGGGTTTATTTAGTAGATCATCTTCTGGTAATGTATGCAGTGGTCGCCCAATAATGAAGTGTGCTGGTGTTAGTATCATCTCGTCAATATCGTCGGATGCTGAATCTGCTGCACATAACGGACGTGAATTCAGAATGCTTTCGATGCCGGTCATCAGTGTAGTGAACTCTTCCAGTGATAAAATGGAATCGCCAACAACCCGTTTAAGATGCGTTTTGGCCGATTTCACAGCTGCTTCCCATAGCCCATTCATGTGAGGAGCGCCTGGTGGATTGAAATGCCATATGATTTCTTGCCTTAAAAGATAAGAATTGATATTAGATTGATTTGTTTTTAAAAATTGATACAATTCTTTCAGTAGTTTATTAGCTCCCACAAAATTTGAACCATTATCGCTAAACATTGCTCTACAGAGACCACGCCTTGCAGTCATACGACTTAGAGCCGCCAGAAAACTTGAAGTGGATAATTCTCCAACAACCTCTATATGCACGGCTTTTGTACTTAGACACACAAATATGCATATGTATGCTTTGACTGATTGCTGTCCTCTTCGTCTAATGGGAGTAATTTTAAATGGCCCAGCGTAATCGACTCCAACATTGACAAATGACTCAGCGTACGTGACTCTTTCTGCTGGTAAATCACCCATCAACTGAGACTCTAAGGTTGGTTTTTGTTTTATACATTGCAGGCACTTGTGGACAATTTCCCGTACGACATCTTTGGCGTGTAAAATCCAATATTTATCACGCAATAGGTTGCTTGTTAAGAGGATGCCAGCATGATAATATTTGACATGATAATCTCGTACAATTGCCTTAGATATGCTGGAATTGTTTGCTAAAATCATTGGATGCTTTATTGTGTAGGGTACATTCGAATTTTTAAGTCTACCGCCGACTCGTAAAACTCCGTTCTTATCTATAAATGGATTTAATGATTTTAGTTTGCTGGATTTGCTGATTGGCACACCTTTCTCCAAATTTCTCATGTCTTCTCCAAACGATAATGATTGCTGAAATCGCACTATGATCCCAGCTGCTTCTTCGATGTTCATTGGTAGTAATATATTTATGCTTCTCTGTGCCTTTGGAACTTGACAGTTTCGCGAAAATCGTAACATGAGTGCTAATATTTTGCACATTTTATAAAAGCTGGAGTATTTTCCGATGATGTGTTGGATGACATGATTCTCTACAGCTACTTTAAATGTTAATGTCTCACGAATTTTTAACTCTTCATTGGTTCCATATGATACAAGTTGAGGTGGCCAAAATTCACTCGGCTTCGCTAACCAATACGGACCATTCCACCACTGTTGATTTTCAATCAACTCATTGGAGCTCATTCCGCGAGACGCAAAATCGGCAGGATTGTCGGCTGAGCTTACATGTTTCCATTGGTCTCTGCTAAAAGATGTCAAAATTTCTGATGTCCGATTGGCGATGAATGTTGACCATTTTCGGGGATGGGATGACAACCAGTCAAGCACGATTTTCGAATCTGTCCATAACGTAGTTTTCTGGATGTTCAGGTTCAAAGCATTTTGCACTACCAACATTAATTTTGTGAGCAAAAATGCACCATTAAGCTCCAATCGAGGTATACTAATCTGATTAATTGGTGCTACTTTGGTTTTTGCTGCTATGAGACTCGTTACGATTTTGTCACCGGAATTACTACGACAATATACGGCTGCTGCATATGCCCACTGACTTGCGTCGCAAAACCCATGCAATTCGATGTTCGTACGTGATCCAAACCACCGCGGAATTTGTACGTGCTGTAAATTTTTCAAATCGCTGCGTATGTTTACCCAGTGTTCTCGCGTTGCTGCTGGCAATTCGTCATCCCAATCAATATTTTGCAACCAAGTACTTTGGAATAATATTTTCACACGTACGATCGTAGGCGCCAACCATCCCAAGGGGTCGAAAATTTTGCTCGATTCCGATAACATCGATCGTTTGGTATGTCTCACTCGCTCCTCAAAATTAGTGGCAAAGTAAAAGCGATCGGTTTTAGGGCTCCACTCTAAACCCAACAGCTTGGTTTCCTCTGGATATACCGCGATTTGTAGGCTGCTTGCTGTGTCTCGATTTCCACATATTATTCTTCGAATTTCCTCATCATTTGATGCCCACTTTCGCATATTGAATTTAGCTGATTTGAGAATTTTGGAAATCTCGGTTTTTAATTTGATAACCTCTTTCTTTGAATCAGCTCCTGTCATCAAATCATCTACGTAGATGTCTCGATCTATTGCTAATGCTGCTGCACCGTGCTGCTCTCTGTTTAATATGGCTAATTCTTTAAGACATCTCGTGGCCAGGAAGGATGCTGATGCTGTGCCGTAAGTTACTGTTTTCAGTCGATAGTGTCGATATGGTGTTTCCTTGTTGCTTCTCCAGACAATGTTTTGGGACTTAGCGCTTTCCGAATCGACCAACACTTGACGGTACATTTTCTCTATGTCACCGGTCAAAACAAATTGATGTTGGCGAAAGCGCAAAACTATATCCATCAACGATGACTGTACTACCGGACCCACTCGTAATATGTTGTTTAGTGATTTTCCAGTATTTGATTTGGCTGATGCGTCAAATACGACCCGTAACTTCGAGGTTGAGCTGGAAGCTTTAAGGACACCATGATGTGGTAGATAATACATCTGCTTTGTTAATTGGTCGCTTGCTATTTCTTCCATATGACCCAATTCTTCATATTCCTTCATGAAGTCAATATAAAGATCTTTGAATGTATTGTCTCGCTCAAATCTTCGTTCCATTGCTTTGAGTCGACATTGGGCTAAATGAAATGATGATCCAACTGCGACTGGAGATTCGGAGAATGGCAGCTTCACTATAAATCTACCGTCTGTGTTTCTTGTAGTGGTCTTGGAGAATAATTCCTCACACTTTTGCTCATCAGGAAATAACTTTGCTATGGACGGAACTGATTCGACTTCCCAAAATGCTCGTAGGGATGCATCGATATCGAGGAGGATGTTGAAACATGTGGCAAAATTAGCCTCTTGCTCTACAAATCTGCCTGCCAAAACCCAGCCCAACAATGTTTCCTCTGCTACTAAATGGTTATTTAGCTGTAGTCTCTTACCTCCCGTTACGCTATAATATATTTCGGTGCCAAGCAAAACATCGACTGAACCTCTTTTATTAAATTTTGGATCCGCTAGTACCAAACCATTCAGTTGCTCGCAGTTAAAAGGATCGAAGTCGTTAGACGGAATTAATGATGCTATTTTTGGCACGACGTATGCTTCAGTTTCGAACTGCGGATACTGGTTATTGATTGGGCGCACTGAAAGTACGACTTTTCCGCGAGAATGCCCAAGTTTTGTATCGCCAAGACCTCTCATTAACATTCGACCATTTGCTCGTTGTAGTCCTAATTTCTGTGCACATTCTTCCGTGATGAATGACTCTTGTGATGAGGAATCTAACAAAGACCTACATTCGGTTTCGTTCCCATCGCTGCACCTCAATTTTACCATCGCTGTGGGTAGTACGACTTGAGACGATGTAGTTACCTGATAAACCTTTGTGGATGTAGTCGCTTTTGACTCGGTAGACCCACTTTGCTGTGCTGAGTTGCTGTTTGCTTTTTGTTCTTCGTGCAGCAAAGTGTGATGTTTACGCTGGCATTGGCGACATCTGCCTCGGGATTTACACATGTAAACGCTATGATTATGATTGAGACAATTAAAGCACCGTTTCTCTTCTTTGATGGTTTCTGCTCGTTGCTCCACAGTCATTGCTTTGAATTTATCACAATCAAAAAGTTTATGATCATCTGTTTTGCACAACGGACATGATGGTGGTGTAGATTTGCTAACAGCTGTCGTAGAAAATGTATTTGCTTTAACGGCTTTCGTCGGTGGAGCTGATGTGGACTTCTTCGTTGTATACGCCTTCAAAGATTCTAATGCATCTGTTCGATTTTCTAAAAATTCAAAAAATTCGGTTAGTGTGGGAAAATCTTTGTCTTCGATATTTTGTTGCGACCACAAAGCCTGAGTTTCAGTATCAAGCTTGTTCAGCAGAATATATATCAGCCAAGGATCTCGACGTTCTGCTTTCGTGCCTAAGCATTTGAGGCCACGAAGTGCTTCATCCGATATATCAAGCAAAGAACGAATGTTAGCTGCGGTTGGGACACTAATTGACGGCTGCTTTAAAAACGCTTCGATATGCGACATAATTGTGTGACGTTTTTTGTCGTACCGCTTGATCAGCTTTGCTAAGGCTTCATTATAATTCGATTCCGTTACATTCGTATTGCGCAAGAATCGTTCCGCGTCACCCCGTAAAAAGCTTTTAAGGTACTGAAATTTTTGTGACGAAGTTAAATATTCCTTTTCATGTATGGTTGATGAAAACAAGTCAAAAAATGTCTGCCACTCTTTGTATTCACCAGTGAAGACAGGAATATTTATTTTTGGTAACTTTACATCTGCTCCAAAATTTTGTGATTGATTCATCGTATCATTAGACACCGTTACTCTCTCCGAAATGCTCCTTTTCTTAATCCACGAGTTGAGGCCGGACAAAACTGTATAGTAGTTTTCCTCAAACGGACCAAGGTCAGATGGTTCCGTTGCATTGCACCGAATTATTTGCTCTTCGATATTCATGAATGTGTCGAATATTTCTTGAGCGCGCTTTGCTCTAGTTTTGAGCTGTTCTATATCCGGAACACTATCACTATTTAACTCACTCACATAATTTAATAATTTCGTCATGCTGCCTTTGGCATTGGCTCGTAGCCTTTTCAAACTGTCTAATTCGGACATCACGTTTTTCACTTTTAGTCTTCAAACACGTATAAAGTTCCTTATTATACTACACTTTTATCACTGTCCACTTAATTCACTTTTGTATGTTTTTGTGTAAATATTAAGTAAATGCACTGAAACGATTTTAATAAGAGTTAATTTTCACGTTTCAGGCACTAAAAGTTCACAAATAGCAGTTACTAGGAATAACTGTGCTTAAAAGTTCAACGCCTAAAACAATTTAAATTTACACCAAAGGCGGATAGTACAAATAATGCTGATATATTTAATTTAATGTAAAGAAATATAGTAATAAAAAACGTGTTTTGAAATATATTTGGCTTTATTGATAGTGAAAAAACGTGTGTACTTAGCTGTTTTGTCCGCGTGCTTCTTAATTTTCCGTTTACCGCTATTTCCACCGTTGTTAAATCTCGAAATTATCCCGTGAATTGCTGCTTTATGGCTCCTTTAAATTGCTGCTTTGTGGATTGCTGCTTTGCTGCTGTATAATTCCGTATAGCTAAATCCGCTGCTGTTATTCTGCTGCGCCGGGCGATCCGGCTCGAAGGACCAATGTTTTCCTGATGCACCAGGAATTTATATTTTTCGCAAGTAGTAAAGATCACCGGGTAATTGGATAAATAACTCAACACAAATTCACACTTTTATATAAACTGATTTTAATTTATTATAATAATTATTTGCTTATAAAAATGCTGGTGTTGTCTAGTTTGCGGTCGATGAAAAAGTGACCGAGCTATATTTATTTTTTCAATACTAAAGTTATTTACGCTAACTGCTAACTGTATTTGAAATTAAAATTATTAAGCTATATTAAATTATAAAATTACAAATTTAAGTACTAAAAGGTTAATAAATATGATAAATGAACTTATGACTCACAGATGGCATTATACAAAACATTAAATAATAATCGATATTGCAGTTTGAAATTATATAATGCAAATGTCAGTTTATGTAAACACTACCGGATTATCAGTACATTATAAAGCTAAGTAACTTTTATATTTTACATTAATAATTGATTAATCAAATTTGTTTATTTCAGATATTAGCTCGTATCTTGAATGGAATTAAAGATAAGTAACAATGATATACTATAAATATTTATAATAATAATACATGTTTAATACAGAGTTTTGCTTCGTTTCAGATGTTTGTTTTGATTATGCATAGTTACCAAAACATTATCTCTTTCTATTTTGCTGTTCCAGCTCTTCATTAAGTTCTGTTTAGAGATAAATTTTAGGTTAATATTACGTTGAAATCTCGAGACATCGACGTCATAGATACTATAATGGAACGTCGGTGGAACTCAATAAATATTCCCCATTTAGGTAGAAAACATGGTGCCCGCACACCATTTTACGACCGTCGCAAACATTTTTTATCGGTGACAAGAACTACTTGATAACTTAAAATGTTGCTTGGGAAGTACACAGGTAAGGCTAAACACAACTGGAATTCGGCATACTTAGGCCAAACAAGACGCTCATCTCAGATAAGATACAACGAAGACATCACAAGTACATAAAATCAAGTTTCGTACAACACATAAAAACTGAAAACCATAAAACTAAATTTAATAAAAATAAAAATGTAACCATTTTGCACAGAATCAAAAAAGAACTGAAATTAGACAGGTGTACCAATTTGACTCATGAGTCATGAGACGTATACGAATTTCTCATGAGTCATGAGTCAAATTACGGCCAAAATTCACACCCTGAAAATATACAAAAACAAAAACACCCACAATTTACTTCGCGACAAAATCAACACAAAACCCAAATAAAATTTACGACCTCCATAACTTAAAAACAACGGAGGTACCAAACAGCAGCGCCTAGCTACAGTATATAAAGAGCTTCAACATAAATTATGTAACAGAAGCAAAAAATAAACCCAAGAAGAGATTATTCTCGAAATCGATTTTCTAACAAAATTAAAAAATTGGCACAATAAGTAAAAACTAAAAACTGTAATATAAAATTAAAAATAAAAAGTTTTTCATCTAAATATATAAAGTGACAAAAGAATACAAAAAATAAAGTGAAAATCGTCTTGTGAAATCTGGTGAAATAAATAATATGGATAGGTGTTTTAAACTCAAGTGCTTTTGTTATATGTGTGGAAAATTTTCAATTATGAGCAATCGCCGCAAAATAAGTGATGAAACCGCTGATTTATATCGACAAATAGTTATTAGTGGTGTAAATTGGACGCCGTCTTTTGTTTGTACAACATGCATTTTCCATCTGCATAGATGGCAAAACACTGGAGCCGCAATGCCATTTGGTGTCCCGATGATATGGGTCGATCCACAAGGACATAATGCAGTGCAATGTTATGGGTGCATGAATTATATTCTCGGTACAAACAGAAACAAAATTGGTTCTTTGGCATACACTGCAACGAGAAATACTCATCTACCGCTGCCGCATTCAGATGAAATACCTGTTCCGGAAAGATCAAACCCAACTGAGGATTATTTACCAACAACATTTGAATCAGGTGAAAGGATTTAAAACAAGTGAACATTTTGTTCGGATATATGTAGCAATAAATTGTCATCGTCATTTTACGAACTTTTTCAAATCAATTGAGAATAATTCACTCGCTTTTTGCACTGATATCCGTGGTTTGGTATCCACAATGCACAATGCATATAATCCTGAAGATTGGCGATTGTTCATCGATTCCTCTAAAAGCAGCTTGAAGGCAGTTCTCCTTCACGTTACCAACTCAAAGAATTCCATTCCAATTGCACGCAGCACAAACACAAAGGAAACCTATGCATCAATGAAAAAAATCATCGATTTGATTAAATACAATGACCATCAATGGAAAGCTTGTGCAGATTTGAAAAGTGATAGCTCTTTTAAGTGGCATGCAATTGGGTTACACTAAAAACATGTGTTTTATGTGCTTATGGGATACTTGTTTTAAAGGCGACCAATACAACGAACGGTACTGGGTGACATTTGTTGGAATTTGCAAGAGGAAGAAGAACCCGAAGACGACATGAGCAAATCAGAAAATTAAAATTGAAAGTTAAAAAAAATGTTAATTTTTTAGGAAAAAATTGAGAAAAATCACAATAAAATCAACTGAATCAATTTAGTTTTCTTTTAAATAGCTTCTATTGTATCTATATTTGCCGATGAGATGTTTATTCGATCGATTTAAATTCAATAAATGGGCAAAAAATGATAAAAAACGTGTTTTTCGTCGAAATGAAAAGCAAAAAATAAAATAACACAAAAATGTGATTGTAGATGTCGTTTTTCGGCCTTGATATGTTCGGCAAAGTTGTATGTCTTGGCTTGCGCAACAACTTTGCTGAAGAACGCATAACGAAAATCTTAATGGTTCAGGAGCTATCAACGTGAATATGAGTGTATATTTTGACAAATTTTTGACTCAGAGGCAAAATATGTCGAAAGCGATATCTCAAAAATGGGGACTAACTTTGAAATGGGACTAGCACCATTGAATTCAGCATACTCGAATTAGGTTTACCCCCCAGGTGCCCAGCTTGTCACGCAAAAAAAGTTTAAAATTCGAGCACAGTGATTAAAGGAAATTTTTATAAATTGTATTGCCGCTCCGGTGGCAAAGTGGTTAGCATGCTTGCTCCAGCGACCGGAGGTCCCTGGTTCAATTCCCGGTGGTGAAAAAATTTCACGGCTGGTTTAGGATCAATGAATTAATCACTCATTATCCGAAATGAAAATATGATTATAAAACCTCATTTGAGGCGGCCAAATCCCTTGATGGGATATAATGCCAGAGATAGAGAGAGTGCAAAATAAGTGATTGCTATCATCAACGTTGGATTAGAAAGAAAATAAAATCTATTGTAATACGACGGCGTCGCCATATTCATATAAAATGTAAATATATTTTGTATTGTTGATAAAATTTGCTTGATTTATTTTTTGATGCCTAATATGCTGGAGTTGAAGTTCTAAATTCGGGTGGCGCATGACAGATGAAAATATTATAAACATATATTTTCTGTATTTATTTAAATAAAACTTAATTTTTAAAAACACATAACAAATAAAAATATCTTTAATTTCGAGAGAAAATTAAGACTAGTTCCATGTGACCTTTTCCCTTTTTAGCCAAGCCACTTTGACCAGTATTATGGATTCCCGTAATGTATTTTGAAAATCATATCATTTACGAGAAAAACGATTATGAACTAACAAATTCTAAATTAATTTTGCAACAATACCGGTCCAGATCAGTTTTCTAAAATTTAAGCGGAAATGACGATTTTGGTCTTTATTCAGTAAAAATTTGGTCCTTGTACAGATTGATTGATCGGGATAAAACTTCATCCTTAAGCATTTTCCATAAATTGAAAGTTCCCACTTTTGGCGGAGATCGATCCACTGGAGTGGCAGCTTCCATAGGAGCTTTTTCGTTTTTTAGCATTTACGAAAACACGATTTAAATAAATGATTTCCAATGAGATACTATCTGTCAGAGGAAAAATTATAGTATTCAGAAAATATATATACATAGTAATATTATAAAACAAAGTATTATTATAAAGAAAAAATATAGTTAAAATAAACACGGGCTAAACTATTCATGAAACAGATTAAAATATAAAAAGACTGAGAAAAACATAACACCGCCTGAACTGTTAAAACAAATTTAGTATGGAAACGATAGGGATTAGCTCGCCATGTTATTAACTCGACGAAACTAAACGAAACTCTTAATTCGGTTTATACATGTTCGTGGAAACGTAGTATCATTTAACCCAATTACTTTCGTCGAGTTAAGGAGGATTAAGAAATTTAACAAAAACTCTAAATCCGACTCGTTTCCATGATGAGATAATCCGAGATAATCCCGGCTAACTCTATAATGGAAACACCATAATTGACAGAGGATGACAGCCAGCTAATCAGTTGATTCAAGATAATTTAAGGCGATTTCGCGATAAACTATAAAGCAATCATTAAATAATGAATTCAAATCCCACAGAAATCTATTTAATGATGATAACAAGTAGAAATGTCCAGGTTAAAGGGCTGAAATCAAATTCTCCAAAACGTATCTTTTAATAGATGGTCGCGATTTTTTTAAATCCTTCGTTTCAGCATTAGAGTAGGGTGTGGCAGGTCGGCTTAGAAAACGTTGTGTTTAGTTGCCATTCAAAGTAAAACTTTACAAATGAATTTTATATAAATTATAAATACAGAGAAACTACAATAAAACGAAACTATCATATTTGCGTTGTCGTCGAATCGTATCGATACAACGATGACATCACACAAAAAGATCAACATTACAAATATGGTAATCGAATCAAGAGTATTTTTATTCTGTGCTTTTTGAGTTGGTGAAATTTAATATTTTTTTTCGTTTGTGTGTAGTTTGTAGTTTTCAATAACAAAAATTGACTTACCGCAGCAATCACCTTACTATAGGCAATTTCAATGGTATATAGATACAACACCGAGTATTTATCTTAATGCACAAAATCAAATATAAAAATGTTCGCCTTCAGGCCGGAAGGAGAAACTACCTTGGAGTTCATTGAATTAATTTTATGAATAGGAATCCAAAACCATATTAGAATTGTAGTAAAATATCTTGACGAGATAATTGCATATGCCATATTGTAAGTGGTAATCTTAATAGATTTAAAACATGTACGAGTAAACGGTCCTTAACATTATGTTTACAAACTAAAAGTATAAGTATGTATTTATTTAGGTCAAGGAAACATTTCATTCATCAATATTCTCGGTCTTTTGCTACACTGTATAGTTCGAGCTATAGAGCATGTAGTGAATTTCAACGTCTCTGCGCAGCCTCAATAACTACCGTTACGATTTATAAAATTGTTGACGAGTGCTCGAAATTACATTTAACGATTTATTTATGATTATATATACATTAGTACAAGAAAATGTAAATATAATAATCGGCTTGCACTTATATAACATAAATTTAAACGATCCACTTTCATTGAGTCATTCTGAAAATTTTGTAAATTTAAAAAGAAAAAAAATTTTGGCTTAACTACTAAAGTAGTATTACCATATGCGAACTTAACTTGATTCTTCCAATTTAAGTAAATTTATATCATAAAAAAATTAAATCTGTCTTTTATTTTCATGGAATACAACAAAATATTATTAATTTAAATCAGAAATTTATTTTAATTTCCAAAATGGCTATTCACGTTTTGTTACATGAATTATTCAACGAGTTCGACGTATGGTATTGATCATAATTATGTCGAGCTTCTTATGCATATCCTTCAATATTATATACATACAGTATTACATTATAAGAGAACACATTCTCAAAATCGGTGAAATTCGAACGCGTGTGGCGTGTAGCTGAAGTCTCAAGCGCGACACAGCGATTATTGGTGGGAGATCAAATCCTCAACCAGCCATCAACGCCATTAAGCATACGCAACCAGTTCCTTCAGTCTATGGGTAAATCGAGCAACTTAACCCCGACTAACAAACAATCATCAGAGACATCCAGACACACTGATATTCACTTCGTTTGAGATTGTCATATTTTGACACCAAACCAAGTGCAACCAAGGTCACAATGTTGGCCTTAAGAACGGATATTGTCAGCTAAATAAATCACATGCTTCGTCATCGCACATACCACGTATTTCGACATCCAGCAAGCGAAATAGGCATCCACGAGCACATGTTTTACGTCTCAACGGAATCATCAACGACGAAAACAGTACCGACACGGGGTCCAATCCGACCATAATCTTAGAGAAAATATGGCAATTAACTCTATAGGGTCACCTGGAATCGCATAAAGCCCCAATGGAATTAAATCTGCCTCAAAGGGCATCGTCCCCATTATTGCAGAATTTATAACTGTGAAATTAAGAACAACAAGATCGGGCAAGTATATTCTAGTAATTGTTTAGTCGCAACTATTACAGAGCTTGATGTTTTAGGCATAGATTGAATCTATGAAAGTTCCATCCGACCAGAAACCTCTTCCCAGCATTTTCAGGTCGAAGAACGGGATCCCCGTGTACGCCGCAAACAAACGAGTTTGCAATGAAGACTGCATGATTGTCTGTCTCCAAGTCGAACAAGAGATAAACGAGGAAAAGGAATCCATCGATGTCTTACCCGGAAAATTATCGAAACTGAAACGAAACGCGATCGAACTCTTAGAGTGATCACTGTCTACTGCTTCCAATTGTGTTATATTTTGCGACAGAATCGCCTAAAATTGATAATAACGTTGCCGTTGGCTTCGATTTTACTCAACATGTTCCCAGCTATTGATGTACCCTGAAAGCGTCCAATATTATTAGATGGTAATATTCGTGAAATGAATTTTACCCAAATTTGCGCAGTTCTAAGATTCAAAATAAAATTGTCCGACAAATTTTACCTTGTTAATTGCCTAGACGACGTCCTTAACCGAGTGAGTGTTGCAACAGTTAGTCGAACAAGCCGGCTCCTAACATAGACCATCCCGCTCTTCATGGATAAAATGTGTATAATTTAAAATCATTTACACCATCAAAAGATCAACAACCTACCAAAACAGTAAACAGCCCACCAAAACAAAAGAAATCGCCACACAAAATCTTCTGACTTCATCATCATTTTTCATTTTAGAAATACAAAAACCACAACGAATCGCGGCTAATATTATTTTGACACAGATAAAATAAAAATTAAAAAAGTACGAAACCAATAAAAAAAAAATTACAACATGCACAATGTAATTTTCTATTTGAATAAATAAACAAACCAAGTCTAGGTAGTTACACCTCCACACAAATTATACTGCCGTGATAACTATCTTTTTGTTGCAACTCAATTTAAAATCAATTTCATGTCCACCCAATCTTATTGGTGCTACAAAAGAATATTTTTCGCTTAGATAGCGCCATTCACCACTTAAAATATAATAAAACGAAGTTGTAGCCAACAATCTTCTTACACAAGGTTAAAATTTTGATAGCATCAGGGAAAGTAAAATCTCGCAAATAGTTTTTGGAAATATTCACTTATTATAATATTCACTTTTTCGACGAAATGACAGTAATGTTGAATTATGTTTAAATATAGTTTTGTACTTACATATTATATTTGTGTCATTCACATAAAACGATTTGTAGGTATCTTTATTGATTTTTAATCAGGTGATTCGATGGTACTAATTTTATTAGACGTGTCCAATAAATTATATAGGTATGTACAGAAAAAAATTAATTAACATTTAGTACCTGAAGATAGATATGCCTGCACTTTGCACAAATCAATTCAATTCAACAAACTAACAAATGATTGATTAAACAGTTTCCAGTTTGTTTTGATTGCTGGAATTTTGCTAGTCTTCTTTATGTACATAAATACAAATTCGCATTTCCCCAGGTTGGCCTAGTTTTGCATATGAAAAAGGAAAATCGAAAATAATTTGCGTACATACATATATGTATTGAATAACATTTTTTAAGCATGTTTTGCACCAATGAATGTATTAATGAAATTTTTTATAAATTTAATTTTAAAATGTGTATGTATGTACATAGGTAATTATATTCGATTTAACGATTCAATTTTCATAATTATAAAAAATTAAAACATCCATTTGTCAATACAATTTCTTATCTTCTTTAACAGATGTCTCTTTATTATCTAAGCTTTTTATCTAACTAATTTTACAGCATAGTGTACAAACTTAAATGGTTGGTTCTGTTACTCGACTATCATCTAATTTTTTTAAATTTAACAAATTCAACACCTCCTGTTTGTATTTGTTTAAATTATAATCATTCTCGCCGTCGTTTATTAAGGTTTCGAGACTTTTAATATATCCCTCGGTAACAGTATTCGGTTTATCGGCTAGATTCCAATTTACAATATTTTCCGTTGACTCCTTCGATTTGTTTCGATGCCAATGATAAACTTCCATATCGGCTTCTTGTTTAGTCGCCTCCCATGGTTCGACCGTCCAAGCTTCATGGAATAACGCAGTTAACAAATAGTGGGCATAATCTTCGTTTTGTTTCTTTAGCGGACATCGATCGGTAACAATAGTTACGGTATCGGTTTCCGCATCATAGCGGTCACCAACTAGTCGTAAAAATTTATCTTTTGCATGCTGATCAAGCGGCAATTTAGATAATGGTATTTTAAGAGTTACAATTCGTGATAATGAATTGCGAATTGTTGGAAGGCCGTGACAGTAATCTGAAGAACCAACTTCGATTGGAAAATGTTCTTTGATCTTTTCTTCAGTTTCCAAACCTCCCGGCCATGGGGTGCAAAATTTCCTAATAGCTGCACATTGCTTCTTAATGACTGGTGGTGTTAAATGTAGGAAATTAGGAATTTTCATTAATTCGGCATTTGCAAATTTTCCCGGTGGAGGCATTCCTTTAGGAGTATATCCCTGACGAAGTGGAAGGGGCACAGAAGCTGGATGAAACGTTTTTGGACCTGGCCAAACAGCACCCCAATCTTGATCTACCGGCATTTGTTGTGACCTTGGAGGGTTTACAGGTGGTCTTGTAAAAGTTTTTCGTCGAAACTGTTGCCGCGTTTCCCGCAGATTTAACACTCGGAACTCTAAAAATACATAACCTCATATAATAACTCGCAAAATCGAAACTTCTCTATTACACATACCCTCATCATCTACTGCAGGCTGGTTTTGTTCATTATTTATTTCTGTTGAGTACAAGCTACAGTTGTATGTATATAAACTAGATAAAATTTTAATGTTTTTAGAATTTTTGGATAAGTGCAACATTTTCACCACCCCGAATCAAAATTAGCTGTCAAGTGTCAACTGAAATGATATTTTTGACAGTAATTTAATTTTTACTGTTTTGTAGACACCTACATTCAAGCACAAGAAATGTTAACTGTTGTTAGGTTCACTTGTTCGAAAAAATATGTTTTAATTGTCATAACATAACCAAACATGAATCGCTTTGTAGTAAATTCAATTAAAAATTATTATAGAAATTTGTTAAACCTCTCGGTAAATAGGCAGATACATCTAACACATGGTGAATTAATAAAATTCGTATAAATACTGTGCTGACATTTGAAACGTTATCTATAATTACAGGTTTCCGTCACGGTGAATACGAGTGGCAGGACCCAAAATCGGAAGATGAAGTGTAAATTCTAGATAAACTATGATTTTTCGTGTGTTATTGATTTTGACATTGTATTTTGTAGGGTTAATATAGTTTATATTGATAAGGATGGCAAGCGCACACCAGTTCGCGGAAAAGTGGGAGATAATACATTATATTTAGCTCATCGATTTGGTGTTGAGATGGAGGGTGCTTGTGAAGCTTCCCTAGCCTGTACTACTTGCCATGTTTATGTGAAAGCTAAATATTTGGATAAATTACCAGAAGCCGATGAAAAAGAGGAGGATTTGCTTGATATGGCACCATTTTTAAAGCCAAACTCACGTTTGGGATGTCAAATTATTTTAACGAAAGATTTGGAGGGCATGGAATTGCAATTACCGCAGGCGACTAGAAACTTTTATGTTGATGGACATAAGCCGAAACCTCATTAGTTTTTATTGTACTTCGAAATTTTTTGATAGTATTAAGAGTATTGTAAATATTTATGTTTTTATAATTACGAATATATACGAAAAGATATGTACATTTAATATTGAATCATTCATTGGGATGATATTGCAACATGTATTAGGTTAATATATTATAATGCAATTTTGGGAACACTTTAGTTTCGCTCCCCATATTAATTTTGTATGGTAAATAAATCTTGCGGAAATTTTTGGAACTAATGGAATTGGCTTATTAATTGTAGGGTTAAGCCGTGTTCCCGCGAAAAGTCACTGCGCTCCCGTCGTTCCGGTTCATCCCCTACTAAGGTGCTCACATCGAGAATCTATAAATTAGGCCTATATATTGCAAAAGCCGATTGTAAAACAGGACGAAATGTTTTGCTGAATAATGAAAGAAAACGTACCATCTTCTATTACCCTCGAAACACCAATGCACAAAGCTTTATCTCAGCCAGTTACTATATAAATCATTCTAGTCCAAAAAAAGTATATTAATATAGTTGTCATCCGCAAAGGGTGGAAGCGATCGTATTACTAAGGTAATGGTTAAATAAAATTGTTGATGGCAATAAGCCACTAGAACAAGTATTTTCACCAGAACAAGTCAAATTCAAACCATTCTGCACTGAATTCTGCACTCCAACAGAAGGTCTATAAGTTGTGTTTATTATCATGACCGATCGTAATCGATGAAGAAAATTTTGTTTACATCCTACCTCTGATGGGATTCGAACCCAGTACCTCCCGGTTCAAGTGCCGAAGCTTTAACCACTGCGCCACTTGTACGGTAATTGTTAATAGTATCAACCGAGTAAAGTCTGCGCTTGGTTTCGTTAAGCGCTGGGCTAAATAATTTCACGATCCTTTCTTAATTAAGGCTCTGTACACAACCTTTGTTGTATGGTGAAATACACATAAAAAAAATAGAGGCAGTGCAATGAAGATTTCTTCGTTGGGTTGATGGTTTCCACGTACCCCGTACATGGAACCGCTCAAGCTAATCAATTTATAAACACTTAGCAAGCGCCGAATTGTTGCTAATATTGCGTTTGTTCATCGTTATCTTGCGCTATAAATTCGTCTGTTCTGATCGTTACGATAAATTTAAAGATCAATTCTGCGTGTGCTATGAACAGTAACTCCCTTCAGAATCACACATCGCAGTACACATCACAGTACTGGCTACAGAACCTATTGCTCGAATGCTTCGCGAAAACTAATCAAAACTTGACTTTAGCATTAGTAAATTGTTTTCAAAAGAGACTTCTTGACGCTACTTAAGCGGTGATTTTTGTCATCTTCAATTAATTTTTTTTATATAATTTTTCTTTGTTTAACCCCTTGAGTGCCAACATGATTTTTAAAGAATTAATTTTTTTTTTATTTATAATAGATGTAAATTTTTCCATTTGCAAACATATTTTTGTGTAAGTTATTTTCCATAAATTATATTGCATACGATGCGAACTAAGCAAAAACATTTCAAAAATGATTTTTTATTGTCTATATTTTTCACATAAATGTCTATCGACAACGACTTATTTTGAAGCAATGAGCAGTGCTTCAAAGAACGATCTATTGCATTTACGTACTAACCAGGCGCGGAGAGTGGGGGACCCCCGTTCACTTTTACAAAGTACTAAGTAGACCCAACTGAAAATTTTCCCTTATCTTGTTGCTGTGGGGTATGATTAATGCTGAACTATTTTTTTAACACTTAAAAATATTTTATTTTGTTTCATTTTATTTTAAAGTTCATCGTTCGCAAATTTTCAATTAGTTTTTTAGTTCAGCAGCAAACAAATTGAATTTGTTGTTGCTCAATTTTCTGAGTTAGTTACTGATTTAGTTACCTAAATGCACCCAGAAGGTCACATGAAAATCAATCTACCAATGGGCAGCAAAATTGATCACATTGCCCACACGTTATTTATTTTCTAAAGATATCTGAACAAAACGTGGAACCAACATTTACTCCGACGAGTATCTGCAAGTGAAAAATATACCTTACCTTTATCTACTTACAGAGTTGAACCATAGTAAGAACGCGTAGACCGGTCATTAGAAACAATTTTTTGCCGATAGCATTTTTCAGTTTCCTCGATTTTTAAAAATCGGTAGGGGGGCAGAAACTACATTACATATTAGTCCGCACAACTTTTATCAGCTCAGTAACACAACGGCTAACGCGTCGCTGAACTTACTATAAATTAAAACCTATATAGTCATATCGAGAACATTCTTTCAACATAGGAAAATCCACAAGGTTTGTATTGTTTTATTCTGCTCTCTCGAAAATAAAATTTAAACTAAAATCTAAATCTCAAAAATAACCTTATTTTTTTCATTTCTATTTATGTTACAGCTGCTTCACCGAAAAAAATTTTGTTGAAAAATGAGTCGCAATTAAAACCGGTTTTATAGGTAAACGGGGAAAGGGAAAAAAGAAGTAACTTCAAAGAAGTAAAGTGTGGAACGGGCCAATGATTTGAGAACGTATAATTAAATTGATCACTTCATGACCTCGAAGAGACATTTGATCAGTATAACTGATATTGGAACCGGAAAAGTCGGGCGGTGATTAAAGCTTCGGCACTTGGACCGGGAGGTACTGGGTTCATCCCAGGCTAGATACAAATCGAATTTTCATCATCGATTACAATCGGTGATGTTAATAAACACAACTAAGACCCTCTGATGGAGTGCAAACCCACCGTCCATGTCAATGTACAGGTTGACATGGAGCTTGCAATGTGCAGGTGGTATACTGTAGTTGTGTGAGTAGGTAAATTGGGTTAATGTGGCGTGAATGCGTGGTATCACAATGTGCCAAAAATGGCCTAAGTGTCAACCACTGGAACCTAAACTGACATTAGAACATATCTAGAGGTGAACACATTGTGTTTATGAAAGTGTACTCCGTGGTTTTAGATTCGACTGGTGTAGTCTATTAGAAAAGTGCAGAATAGATATTATCCAGAAGCGCGCGATTGCGTAGACCAAGAAAAAATTACCTATCGACCATTTTCCTACCTTTTTTTTACAACTCTGAACTGTAATTATTTTAATATTCATTAATATATTTAAATTTTAATAATTTATTTAATATTTATTAATATATACATATTTCAAATTTAAAACTCAAAAATAACGAATTTTTCTTTCTATTGGGTACCCTGCAAACAATTTCTCCTACATTTTCGCGAAGCAAGGTCGAAAAAATGAGTCGATATTTTTCCATACAAAAATAGCGTTATGACGTTTCTGTCTATTCTGTGATTAAGAGTCTTATTATGGTATTTTTTGGTAGAAAAAAACGCTGAAAGAAATAAAATTTTGTTTTACACACGCCAGCATTTATTTTATTCTTTCCATTGCGTCTTGTACTCAAAGGTGAAAAATTAACAGGATAAAGGTTAATTCAACAAGATTCCATGATTCCAATAATTTTAACGAAACCTCCTACATCTCTGTAGTCTCATTTATTGCCATTAAGAGGTGATACGCGGGTTATCCTAAAGATTTTCATTCCTTCAGCAGAAACATAAATATTCATATTTTCCAGTAAGTGTTTAACATCATGAATTTATTTGTGTTATATGAAGCAGATTTTCCTTTTAATAAGGCT
Organism: Nephrotoma flavescens; assembly: GCA_932526605.1. Lineage (NCBI taxonomy): Eukaryota > Metazoa > Arthropoda > Insecta > Diptera > Tipulidae > Nephrotoma > Nephrotoma flavescens. The sequence continues at coordinate 111,014,406 of OW052222.1, forward strand.
GTTGTTCACCTGAGAAACGATTGGTCTATAGATAGAAATGAATAGAATTAAATTGAATGCCCTTTTCGCGGATAGGAATAGAATCCTTTCATGTAGATGGGATTTTGGTCAGAAATTAATTTTTAATTAAAGCACGGTGAGTCAGAGTAATAGTCCATTTTTTAAAACAACAGCACGTACCTTCTCCTGCGTGTATATGGAAAGAAATGAAATCTGTAAATCCGCGTCATAATCTATAAAACAGTAAATAGTCTTCCAAAAACGATTTAATATTTAAATTTAAAATAATGTTAGATTATAATTTAATGATGAAGATGAGTATTGTTGAGCTCGTTAGACAAACACATGGAAAACATTAACAGTATTCTTATATGTATTATTAACATAAGTTGAATAATCCGAGTTCGATCTAGTTTTTAAAAATATCTTTCAAAATGCATTTCTAAGTGAACGGAGCAAAAGTAGTTGTTTATTGTACCACGGAGGTGAAGGTGAAATATTTCGGGGCACGCTGAGAAAAAATTATTGATTTGCGTTTTTATATATTGACGAGTCTTTATTAAAATAGAATCAAAAGTTGTATTGCTTTCGCAAATCCCGCTTAGCTTAGCGTTTGAATCTGAAAGCAACAACTTCTGGCTTTAATTTTTTTAATGTATTTTAGATTCTTCGGTTTGGTTCATTTTAATAACATTTATTTTATTTTATTTTATTTTACGAAATAGAACAAATTAAATTCGGTATTTTTCTACAAAACAAACGCAAAATGTCTTTTTTTACAACAAGATAACAAAAAAAAAATAGTGAAAATAACCGCCTTGTGGTAAACACCATAACCATAAAATGGTTTTGTTTCCCCTAATAATTTGGCTTTACAATGCAATTGTTGTTGTAATTCTGCGAAAGCAACACAACTAAAGTCTATATATATGAAATTTGCTTTATAAAAATTGAAGCGGTAAGAAGTTTCAGTGTAATTGCTATATCGTTCTCGTAAAATATGATGAGTGAAGGGGTGGGGCGGGTGGGGTTACAGATCATATAAAAACACTAGATCAAGCTGTTAAGATCACTCTTGATTAATCTGACGAAGGCCAGAATAACAGATTGTATAGTAAATTAAAAATTAACCGCGCAGTAGAAAATAAAAATTATAAATTGGGTTCCTGCAACGTGAACAATAGAATAATATGGCATGAATGTAATGTGATAGGTATTGGATTGAAACTAGTGTTTATTTAACTGTTTAACTGTTTTTAATTTGCGGTGTGCGCAGTTAAGAATCCATCTGTTTTTAATTTGCGGTGTGCGCAGTTAAGAATCCATCTAGACGGGAAATGATTGAAGAAATGGTGCTTCTGGTATTTTTATCGGGTAAATTTGGTGTGCCTGTCAATACTCTCATTGAAAATGTCTGCCGTAGACATTGTTGACAATTCGTCAACATATCAACTGCGGCACATATAACCCACAAGCGTGTTGTGGTGAAGCTTTGATATAGACGCGGTTTAAAACATTGAGTGACTCTTTGGTTTAAAGAAACCAATAAAGAATTTTCACAGTTCAAGGAAATTGCAATTCAAAAATGCATTTATTGTGATATACCGCAAAAGTCGAAAAGAGAAGACAGATACAAGAGCTGAATCAATTCATTCCGATTTCGACTATGTATAACTTAAATCACCACCTGTTTTTCGAAATAGGTCTCTTGAAAACGTAAGTCGTACCTCATAGTCGTACGTTCATCCAACAATTTATATTAACATTTTTTTATTATTATAATAATATGCTTAATTTTTTTTTGTGCTCCTTTTTTAACCTATTTACCGTGCGCGTATCTTAATGAAACATATATCAGGTGAAAGGTATTTTTTCACATATGTACAGAATATATGTTTTATTAAGGAGCGTGCACGGGAAATAGGTGTAAAAGCCAAGTAAAGTTTTACCTATACTGAAAATTGTTTTTAATCACATACGCACTAAAACACTGTGCCCGCGCTGTTCATCAAAGGTAACGGGAAGAAAATTCATTTTTTTTCAGTGCAGATGTTACTTTCTTCTTTATTCTGCTTTTATTACTTGAGCTGTGAAGTGTAAATTTAACAAGTGCCGTTTTTTCTTTTAACTTTAATAGAGTGAACGCTAATTATAATTGCCCCAACGTGTGAGTACTTTCCGATTTTTCTTTTTGTGTTTTTGGTTCGACGCTTATTATATTCGAGGTGAGTATTCTCCTTTTCGATTTTTTTATATAGGTAGGTTGTGTTTTTGACTTAACGCTAGAATTTTTATATTTTAAATAGTGTGTTCTATTATGCCTCGACGACCTACATTAACCGGTCGGATTGATCGACGAAGTCTCCAGAGTCCAAAGTCAACTACAGGGCTCAAGAGTCAGGGCCGAAGCTTGAAGAAGGTAGGAGTGTACTTGCTGGCCACCGTATTTACGCACGGTCAGCTGTATGTGGCCTCTTTTCACGATGCCGCTCATTTGACGGACTCAGCTGATCGGGATGGGCACATCACAACAAAGAATGTTGTTTTTGTAGAGATTCTGCACATGTAAATTGTAATGTAAATTCCTATTTTATTATCCTTTTGTACATTTCTTATTAAATATTTAATAGCGTATATGAATTTACTTTATTTTTGATAAAAGTGCATCAAATTTACATCTTACAAAATCTCGTGACTGATTATTTAGTCACAGGTCAGCTGTGATTATTAAATTTTGTTAGCTATCTTTAATATATATGTATATGTAAATTTAAAAAGAACAAATCTGCTACCTTAAATTAATGTGTGTTCCTAAATGATAAAGACTTTCTTCTGAAGGATTCAGACCTGCTTCTGCCTATTAGGTCGACATGACACACTACCACGCTAGTTTAAATAACGATTTACATTAATTTGAGTTATCACAAGACGTACTGGGAGAAAAGAGTCCAGTTTTCATTTGAAGGCATTTTTTGTTGAACCACTTCTCTCTGTAGTTTATCATCCGGGGTAGTTAATTCTTGGGTTTTAATCCATCCAATTGCTAATGCGTCCGTCCATAAGAGTGTTGTAATGTTAAGTATAAATAAAACTATTTTTAATTCACATTTTAGATTGTTTTTCTTTTGTTTGCAATATGTTTTTGAATTTTTTTTTTGTTGGTTTTGTTTCTTTAATTTTTATCTTAAATTTATAATACAATTTTTTTTCATCTTTCACATATTTCCAATCTCATCATTGTTTATAAAAAAAATATAATAAACTGAATTTTTAATTTACTTTTTTGTTTAAATTAATTAATTATTGCGATGTATTCAATCATAATTTAATTTTTATTAATTCATTAAATATAAGAAAGTTGTTCACATAAATAATTTTATCAATCAAACTATATTATAAAATTAAAATATAATATTTACAATATTTTTTTTAATCAATTAAAAATAAAAGTTGAATGATTTTGTTGATTTTTTGATAACGAGAAATTGTCCGCCCAATATGATTGTCGGTTAATTAAAGATAGATTTTTTTTATTATTTTTTGTTAAGGAAAAATGATTGTCAAATAGATATAATATAAAATTTCCAAAAACTCTAAATACATTTTTTATTTGCTCGCCAGTTAAATAACCGTTATTTATATTATTCACCTTTCCTTATTAAAAAAATATATTTTTTGTTTACTTTTGTGCCACCAACAAAATCAAATAATTTGATTGAGAAAATTATTTATTATTTCTTTGTATTCCTTAATTTTTATATAATATATTGTGTATTGTATATAAATACTACAAATCAATAAATAAACAAATAAAGATCAATACAAAAAAAAAGTAAAATATATTATTAATAATACATCGGTTTGTTTAAAAACTAATTTAAATAGTTTAAATATAACATTACTATCTCTTATTACTGTATTTTCATTTTATACCATAAATATAATTTTTAATTTTAATTATAATATACCGTCGTCTTGTTTTAGATTTAATATACTTATATGTATTTATTTTTTTTTGTAATTTTATTTTCTTTTATTAATTTATTATTAAAAATTATTTAAATAATATAATACTTACTTTTCATTATTATTTTTTGTTATATTCACGTGTTATTTAATTTTGTTTCTTAAAAATAAATAAAATAGTTGTCTTCATTTTTTAAATATATCTATATATTTGTTGGTTTCTTTTTAGTTTTTATTTTTAAAACTACTAAATGTATTATTTTATTTATTTCAATAAAATTAACGTCTTTTTGTTTGTTTTATTTTTGCTTAATAATTCGTTTTTCTCTTTCACACATATTTTTCAAGTTTTATTTTTAATTTAAAAATTAATAATGTTTGGTTTTTTAGTCAGTAATTAGACTGTCTTTTAAATTTTTTATTATTAACTATTTAAATTTTGGACCGGCATTTTATAAAACATATAATTTTATTTTATTTATTTATGTAGGTATATTATAAAACAAATAGAAAAAAACAAACTAATAAAAATGTGCCTTTAGCTTTCCAATTAGTTATAAGTACCAAAATGACGGAAAAACCAGTTCTAAAAAAATATTGCTTACAATTTTCATTTTTATTATAATTGTTTTACTTAACCGTTTTTCGCGACGTAATTTATAAAATTTATAAATAAATAAAATAAAATTAATAGTTTTACTTTTAAAATATTTTAATTACATATTTCTTTGAGTATTTTCCTTATTAAATTAATAATAGTATGGCAATTTAATTTTTATTTTCACAACTAATCATTTTTATTTTCTTTAATAAAAAGTAATATGGCCGAAATTTTGTGACACATTTTTTACTTATTTTTTAAAAATTTTGAACGATTTTATATGGGCGACGCCATTTTTTGTTCAGAAAAAATTAACAAAAAAAAAACAAAATTTATATAAAAAAGCACATGGAATGTATTTTTAATTTATAATAATATTTTATATATAAAATGGAATTATTTGGAATGATTTTGGGCTATTTCAATATATTTATTATTAATATTTTTATGTTTTATTTATTTATTAGTTTATTTAAAAAAAAATCGTTCAAAATTAAAAAAAATAAAATAAATTATATATGTTATACAACTGTTATACAAAATTTATTTATTTACAAAAATAATTAAAAAAAGAAAAACTTAATTTTAATAATAACTTAATTTTAAATTATTGTTTTTTTTTAAATAGTATATATTTAATTATAAAAAGAACTGGGCATAATTAAATACTTAATAATATAAATTATATTTTAAAAAATTATTATTACTTTTTCATATAATATAATACTAATTATTAATTTAATTTTAATTAAGAGAAAATATTGAATTTTTTTTGTTTGAGCATATCTATTTTGGTGGGACGAGTGGGGCAAGGACAAACTTAATTATGTTTTTTTTTTTAAATCAGAATATAAAAAATAATCGCAAATTAAATTTATCATGTCGGCGACACGGTGTTGTTCGTATTCGGAACACCTGGTGATGATGACGTTGTTGATCCACTATTACTGTTACTGTTTTGATCTTGATATGGCCCGGTCACAACACAAGGATGCATTGGAAATTGTGTAGTCCACGACGTTGTGGTCAATGTTAAGGCGCGCTGTGGTCCTTTTGACTTTGTTTCGCTGCCGTGCGATTTTGGTGATGATGTCGTTGATGTTGCAATATCATCGTAATCGATATTCGAAGGATTATTATTGTCGTTATGCGCTGCTGCTGGTGAATGTTTTTGGTGATGGTGATTTGGTTCCATTTTGATTTTTTTCTCGTGTTTGGTTTTTGGTGTTGGTGGCGGCGCCTTTGGTTGTTGTTGAATTGGCATTGGTGGTGGTTGACCGTCGTTTTCTAGACATGCGGCTGCAGCTGCGGCTGCTGCCATATTTTGTTTTTTCAGCCTCATTTTCTCTTCCCATTCATCGATGCCGTGTCGCGGTCGATTCAAGTTTCGGTGCTGATAAAAAATTAGTGTAATTCGCGTCGGAGTTTGCCGATTTGGTTTTTTAAGTGCTGTAGTCGAATGCATCTCATGTTTTGCGCATTCAATTAGTACGCTACCGTGGCTTAATGCTATTGCGACACCGCCCATTTGACTGTCTTGAAAACATTCCACATTTTCGTTAATTTCTGTAACCTCACCGATTGGTTCATGTTTTGGCAATGCCGGGGGTTGTGGTTCTTGTTTTGGTATTAGTGGCGGCGTCGGTTGCGTTTGTGGCATTGGCGATTGTGGTAAATGTGATGTTGAAATTGTTGGCGATGCTGATGTTGAGGCAGGCGATTGAGGATACATTGACCAGCTGGAATGTGCTGATTGTGGTGATGCAGGCGGTGCTGAATTCGCTGGATGATACATGTTATAAGGATGATAACCTTGGTGATATCCAAAGTTATAGTTGTAATGTTCATAAGGATTATAGGAGGGATATACTGGATAACTATGGGCTGAGGGATGATTATAAGTAGGATATGGTGAGGGATATTCTGGCGCACGGGGTTTTATAAACCCACTATCTTTATATTCTAGATTTTCGCTATTAGGATTTAATTTAGTGTCAGCTTGTGGAATACTCGGACTGAATGCTGAATTACTGCTATTCACAATTGTTGTTGAATCTGGATTTTCTTCACTAAGACGTCCTTTACCAGGATCACCGCTTCTCTCATATCCATACTCGGGATGCCATTGATGATAGTAGCCCCTTGAATCTATGTAAGATCCTGTATTATAATCATATGAATATGGTGAATCTAAAACAGTACTTGATATTTGATTGGATTGAAGTTGAGCATCTGTATAGTTGTCAATCATTGACGCCATATTTATCAGGCTTGTGTTAGTATTCATCATATTTGGATTATTAGTTTGTTGGCCGGGTGTCGAAAATGCACTATTCATACCACCTCCACCAGGATTATTATTTGTGTTATTATTATTTGAAATACCTTCGACTGGGGTTTGTGATCTCGAATTAGGTGTTGTTGGTGGTTGAGACATTTGCTGTTGTTGCTGCTGCTGTTGTTGTTGCTGCTGTTGTTGTTGAGCTGCGGATGCCTTCCTATCTTTCTTGCTTTTTGACTTGGTTTCTTTCTTTACCGGCGGCGGTGGAGGTGGCGGCGGTGGTGGTTCAACAGGTTCTTCAACTGGATTCTGTTCTTTTCCTCGTTTCTTTCCGTGTCGTCGACATGGTTGCAAAGGTGTCGCCCGTACCCGGACTTCTACAGGAAATCTGTAAATAAAAAATGCATATATCGTTAATTTTCGTTAATTTGGCTTCCACGCCAAAAACTCACTTATCGAGGACCTGAACTGCACCAGTTTTATGTTTCTCCTTTTGACTCTCTTCACTATCAAATTCATCGGACGAGTCCATGATATACAATGGCAGGATATGCAGTTGCTCGTCATCCACTTGACCAAATGGTAATGGTTTTATCAGCGAAACTTGAACGGTGCAACCATCTTGCATATTATGAAGATCACGATGAGTATGTGCACAAAAATCTAAGCAACATGTTACACCTGCAAAAGATTGTTTTCTTGGTTAGGACTATCAAATCGAATATCGATTGAAAATTCAAAATTTACCCGAAAAGGGTTTTCCAGGTTTCAATCCCAAACGACAATCAGGTGCCTCCTTTTCATATTTTACCTGATTTTCATAAGCCTTTGGTGAAACAGATACATATAAAGGACTTAACATAGTCGCCAAAACATTCATGCGATCTTCAATTTCTGCCTCTTCGCTTTTGACCGACAGTCGAAATTTGCGTACGGTTTTTGAGCGAGCATATTTACAACCATTATAGTACATTGACCACGAACATCCAAAACTATAAGAAGCGCCACTTGTTTCAGGGTCAAGACCTTTAAATATGCAACAAAATATTAGAAAAATTATACGTACCTAAATAAAATAAATTTATTAAGTACCTTGGCAAGCACATGTTCGATTTTCATTTGTAGCACATCGTCTAGTTGTCGGCAATCCAAATTTATTTAGCTTATGCACTAACATTTTGTAAACACTATCACACTCTTGTCGTGGTACCCCATCCCAAGCAACAATGCATACGACTATAAAAGAAGCCTTACATCTGCAACATAAAAAAACATATGTTTTTGATTTAGCATAAAAGTTTATGTTAAATAGCTTATTTATTTATATTTCAGACTGTTTTAGTAAAAGAGTTAATTTTGGAAATGAAAAACATTTTTTTTGTGCTATGAATTTTAAAACCAAAAAAATAAAGAAAAAAATAACCCGACCATATTCCGCTTACCGGTGTCCCTGTCTTCGTTTAACAATATATAAAACTTTTTCTTCCGGATCAACTCGACGTATGACCCATTTTGGTAACGGGCACCCTTGGGCCGTTTTACCCTCTTTGCCAGTGTACACAACCTTTTCGATACGTAGTTGCCTGCCACTCAAACCAATTCGTTGCTCAATATCACGGCGTAAATCGGGCAATGATGCAGCCGATCCTACATAATATATTTAGAATTAAATTATAGCGTTACATTTTAAACAATTTGCTACTCACCTAAATGTGTGTAATAGCTTCCCGGTTCTGGTGGATTTTTATCCGATAAAAAACAATCGCAATCGGGAACTTCAGGTTTTGCCCCTTTTTCTGTTCGATCTTCAGGCAGCGGTGTTTCTTGTTTAATATTTGTTGGTGTTATCGATGCTTTATCGTCAATTTCTTCGTCATTTTGTTCCATCATCATCTAGAAAGTATTTAAGAAGATAATGAAACGAGAAGATAATGAGTATTATTATTTTATTTCTCAGAAAAAACATCTGAATAAATATCTTTTTGAGTGAATTCTGAAAGAAACGGTACTCGAAATGACCTTTATTTTCGCGCAAATCGTATATTCGCACGTCCCTCGAGAGAGCTACGAAGATCAATCAAGCCACGACTACGAGCATAAGCGGCAAAACCGTCAGAGTAAACATTTTTCATAACAGTTTAGTTTGAGATTATTTAACGTTTATTTGTGGTATTTATGTTGACTGTTGAACAATCGGCCAAAATCAAAAACAAATAACGTATATTTCATTAATGAATGCGAAATCACCTTTTAACAATCGTTTTGAACCTACATATCGTGAAAAAATCAGAACGCACCAGAAATAAAAATATTAAACAGAAACAAACAGGTTTAGCAGACTTTAATAAAGCAAAATGACGACTATTGCGTTTCCCATTGGCTCAAAAGTTATAATGGTAGAGAAAGAAATATAGATAGTTATTACCCTAAGAAGGCAGGACCACGTTAAGATAGCGAGCTTCCTGTACGAAACTGTACCAGATTTTTCCTCCGCCGTGGTATAGTAAAGTCTGGTTAATTTTCTCTCAAACAATTTTCTTTTCATCAAGTACAAAGTACAATTTTTTAAACTTGAAAAGGAGTTCGTGCTCCAATGATGCTCTTACATTGAGCTGAGAATTTATTACTTGTTACATAATGTAAAGTTTTTTTTACTTTACAATATATGACAAAGGTGGAAGCTGCGAGTATTTTATGGAAATCAAAATATTTGAACCTCGTATTCTGGGAATAAACAAATTCGGACTTTAGGCCAAAACTAACGGTAAGAACTCCTTTGATGAGGGATAGACTAACTTTTCAAGCGAATGCTCGGTTTCTTGTTTCTGAAATTATCTACAATGAAGTAATATCAGAAAAAAAAACTTTTAAATGAATCTTATTTTACAGTTAAAACTTTTAAACACTAGTAAAGTACAAGCAAAGAGTATCTAATTATAAAGAGTAACGAAAGAGGAGAGATTTTCATCAAAATATGCATGGGTTATGCAATTTAAATGGGTTACCACGTGTACAAGTATGGAATGCGGATTTTTTTTTTATTAAACAAACATGTTAAATTTGGAAGAATGATAAAAAGTGCTTTATTCAAAGAATGCTCCATCGCTAGTTATACATTTTTCCCATCGGTATTCTGGCCTTTTCTCGGTCAATTATTGTTGATAACGCTCAACGTGCAACGACTTCCTTTTGTAACGAGGGCGCAAAATGTCACATGTGTTTTTGCTGTTTTCCATTTGCCAGACGCTCAACTCATGTGGTTTCTATCTACCGGTCTTCTGAATCTTTCCCATCTCTCGTTGCCAATTGGAAGCAGCTTCTTGACTAACGCCCAATTGTTCAGCAAGTTGTTTTTTCTTTGCGAATCATCTTCGTCCAACATTGCTTGCAATTTCACATCTTCGTATTGTGGGGGTTCTTTTTTGAAGGTTTTCCTTCCTTGCCTGCAACATCGAAGTCACCACTTTTGAAACGCCGACACCATCGTTCACACGTATCTTGCGATGGAACATGTTCAACATAAGCTTCTCGAAGTAATCGGTATGTTTCGGAACCAGTTTTTTTCAAATGAAAGCAAAAAATTAATGCTTTCCGCGAATGCTCTTTGTTTGGTATAAATTTCGACATATTGAACACAACAATACAACCACTATGCCCACACTTTTCCAATTAAACACTCATGCGCGTCTGACACAACAAAATAGTGCACTGTCTTTGAATTTTTATAGCAAAAACTGCATTGGTACACCATCCTAATGCACCTGGTAAATAATACACTTACACATCTTTATTTACCGTAGTTTTATTGTTTTATATCAATAGTCACGAGTATGATGATATTCGATGCAAATAAAAAAACTGTTGTGTATAATAAGTGTATTGTATAATAGTGTATAATCCATTTAAATTGCATAACCCACGCTTTTTTTGATGAAAATTTTTCCTCTGTTTCGTTACTCTTTATAACATTACATACTCTTTGGTACAAGATAAAAAACTTTTCACTGTCTTAAAAAAAGTTTGACGTTTATCTGCTCCTTTATCAAGAAGTAACATAACTTTACTTCTCACTGAGGTCTGAGTTATCGAAAAATAGCAATTCTCATGAGTTATGATGGCCACCGTAGAACTTGCAGTAGTTCATTTTCTATATTTGGAAATATGTACTTTTAATGATTTCGATTAAATAGTTTTAATTTAGAATTAATTAGGTATTTGGTTTCCATTTTGCTTAAACCAATTCCGATTTTTTGAACATAAATACTCAATATTTTACAATAAAATTAAAATTTGGTTTAAAAATAAATAAAACAATTTACCTCGTCCCGCGTTTGTTGCAATCCCGAACAGGATCCATCCTTTACATGATCATCGGGTGGTACAACTGTGCTACCTTTACGACAACAAGAAAATCCTGTTGCATCTTGTATTGCAACGGGACCACCTTCACCCATAAATTGATATTGGGATGGATCAATAATTCCTGAATTCTCTTTTTTAATATCTTTAACATCAATTAACATATTATTAGCATTATTATTATTATGATTAACGGTGGCAATTTGATTTAAATTACAGTTATTACTATTATTATTACTATTAAATTTAACACTTGGATTAGAAAATGTATGAGCAGGAATTTCTTTTTCAAAATTTGTTGGAGATGGCACGAGAGATGAAAAATTTGGCTTTATATCAATGTCAGAGTCATTTGTTGAATTATTATTTGCGTTGCTTAAATTTAAATTGATTGAACTGGTTGATAATGTTGATGATGATGATGATAAAGAGGATGATGGCGGTGGTATTATTGGTGGGGATAATTTTTGTTGTTGTGATAATTGCTGAGGTAAATTCGAGGAAGACGACGTTAAATTAACATTTAAGGGTGTGGTTTGTTGTGTTGGAAGATCATTACTTGAATTATTATTATTACTAGTATTATTATTATTAAATCCATGAGCATAATTTGAATAATTTTGATATGTTAAATTATTACTATTATTACTACTAGAATATAAATGGGGTGGAACCGGTGGTTGATGGTGATTATGATGATGTTGATAATATCCACTAGAATGATCTGCCATTTGATTACTAGTATTACTACTACTACTACTATTATTATTATTGTGACTATTACTAAATTGATGTTGGAGCTGTTGAAAATTTTGATTGTATGTATCATTTGTCGCATAACTATTTGAACTTGCATCACAGAAATCAGCATATTTTATAAAATTTTGATAATTCCTCTCGTATCCTTCGATTTTTTCTTGGGACAGCAGCTGGTTATTTGTATTGTTCGGACTAAATTTAACTGGTTTAATTGTTTGCTCCTTAGACATGGGTGGTAATTCATTGTCCTTGTCTAAAAAATCTTGATGTGCCATTGATTGAAAACCTTTGCGTAAATCATTAAAATTATTCGCAGACGATTGAACCGATGTCATGGTGGTGAATGTGGGCGAATCGTTCGATGATTGATGCGAATTATTCCCGTCCATCGAGTATATATTCGATGCGATACTATGAAATTCATAATTATTTTTGTCTAAATTTAAAATGGTTTGCTGTTGATGTTGTGACGGTGGTCGGGATAATACGAGCGGTGATGAAGTATTATCTCGATTATTACCGCCACCTGGGCCTCCTCCCCCTCCTGGGTCGACGATTTTATGTTTCGAACTTTTATTCACTATTTTCTCTTCATTATTATTATTACTATTATTATTGCTTTTATGTTGTTTCAGGAAATCAACACTGTGATTTGTGTTTCCACCAGATTTACTTGATTTCCATGATTTTTTGCCACCACCTCCGACGGTGCTACCAGATAAATCGGCTTCGTCACATTTTAATTGCGATTGCGGCTGATTCATCATATGACATCCTACAGTATTACCGGAATTAGTTTGCGATAATGTTGTAGTATTGTCTCGGAGATGGTGGCTATACGATAAAAAATGACCGGTAGTTTGATTATTTGATGCCGATGGCGTGCCCGAATTATTACTACCATTACTATTATTCGGATTATGCATCTGCTGTTGATGATGCATTTGCATATTATGGTGCAGATTTACTTGCTGGCCGACCATACTGTTCATATCCTTTTGATCATTTTTTGATAATATCATAGTTTTTAACCGAGAATTTAAATTTATTCGATCCGATTGATTAAACATATCGTTACCACCCGTTTGGGACAGTTGAGGTTGTGGCGATTGATTCCACGACCAATCTTGTTGTTGCGTATTATGACTTGGCGATGATTCAGTTTTTATTCTCATCATAGTTTGATTGTGACTGCTGCTACTACCAGAGCTAAGCGGTGTGCCTGATAATGGATAATTAGGCGATTGACTTTGCATTTGATTGCTGCTATGTAAATTTAAATTTGCCATACTATTATTGTTGTTACGATTAGGGGATTGGTGCATCTGGGGTGGATGCATTTGATTACTACTATTATTGTTACTGTTAGTATTCGATACGCCGCTAATAGATGATTGTTGGCCGAGTAAATTATTATTTGAGCTATTATTGGTATTATCACTGCCACCGCCAAATGAGTCGCCTGAATATCCGTTACAATTGAGTGAGCGCGGCGGGACGCTGTTCACCCGTGGATACCCAGGCATTTCGTTTCCCGACAAAATATTTGTTTTATTTGGATCGGTATGCGGACTACCACTTAATATTACTGGCGCTGGTCCAGTTGATACTTGCCCTGCATACGATACACTCGGTGCAAAACTAACACTTTGTAATGATACTTGATTTATTGGCGGTATTTGTGTTGTTTGAAATTCATATCGTTGTACTGGTGTCGCATACGTTCTACCATAATTCGGATCAAAGCCAATTCCCGTTTGTACATAACCATTGGGCTGATAATAACCTTGCGGTTGGAATTCTAATGAATTTATTGGTGTTATTGCGGGACTATTTTGTGGTATTTGTTGAATAAATTGATTTTGCCATCCTTGTGATGGATCTGCTTGCCATGTGGGATAGAATGCCATGGGTGTCTGAAAATATAATAAAATATAAGTATTAATTTATATTTTAATATTTAGGTATGTAATATTTAAAATTGTGTTTTGTACGTATAATTTTTGTTGTGACTTCCGTCCTTCGGAAATCCGCTAATCTGTTGAATTTTATGAGATGGTTATCCTATGATATTCATAAACAACTATGAAGACAATAATAATAACTAACTGTAGGTTTTAAATACAATTTTACGTATTAAGTTCTTATTTCTATTTGTAATATACAATAAAATCGATCTACAGACATTTAGTAAAGAGTCCGGAAGGTGAAGTTGGCTAATGAAAAATTTAACATTGGGCGTGTTCAGGTGTGAAATTATCGCCAATTTGATTTGAGAATTTCACAGTGCTATACGTTTTCATAACGTTGGTTTCGATTTTTAATCAAAAATGTTAATTATTTCAATCCGAAAATATAAATTATTGGTTTACTTACACTTGAAATAGCAGAATTTGAAATAGCAAAATACAACGTTTGGGTAAGAACTACATACTTGGTACATTCCAAAGAAAAATAGAAGAATTATCATAAATCTAGAACACGTACTGCAAAAATACCCATTTCAAAATCTTTTGAAGGGTTAAAAACGTTAAATAGTTTTTAGAAAGCTCTAAATATCATTCATACAGCAAAGAAAGTTAAATAAGCTTAGAGAGGGTCTTGAGTCCCGTCGTTTGAAATGCCATATTTTTACTCTACGCACTTATAAAACAAACGAAGTAGTTCGAATATATTGTTAAATAAGAATACAAAGTTTGAAAGATAAGGAATATGTCCCAACGTGTCAATTTTTAAGAGGTACTAATGCAATTTCTATACAGACACAGCTTACTAGAGGTCAAATCATGTCTGGACGTTTTATTATTACAAATGTTTGAAGATTAAACAAGTTCAAACTATGTGTGATCCTTAGTTGTTAGTGATCCTTATAAAAAAAACTTCTATTGGTACTTAGTAGTAGACGGGTTTTACTGACTCCTATCTATAATATCTATAATTTCAGTTAGACTTGGGATTAGTAATGTAGATATGTGGGGTGATTTAGATTTTCATAGAGGCTGAACACGTGTGATTACACACTAATCCATATTAATTGGGAGCTCAGCTTTATCCTTCAAAAATTTAGAGATTTGGCAGATAATCTTGATTAAGTGATTATAGCGCCGTTATATGTTTAGCGATTGATGAGTGAAATAACTTTTATTTCTTTTGTTTGAAACTTCACAATTTGATTTTTAATGCATTTTAGTGCTCACAACGCCGAAGCATCAAAAATGGAGATTCCTGACACTAAAAGTTTACCAAAAGAGATCTAGTTTCCGTTGAATTTTCTGTTTGTTATGGATAATTAGTTGGCGGGAGCAAATTTTTTCTGTTCTGTCAATATAAAAGTCATTTCTGACAGTTTAATAGTCAATTAAAATGTCAATCTTGACATTTTTTCAACGCCTACTCAAACACTATTTAAAACTAAATGAGAAGACAAAGGAAATTGTAGTGCGTGCTGAGTTCTCATTTAGGAAATCATTATCCCGAAATTATGGTTACGATACTAGTAATGTGTCTGTACTGTAGTATAAGTTTGATTTCACAATTTGATTAATAGACTAAATTTATATTTAATAAAAATTTAAGCAAAATATAATATAAGATTAAGTAAAAGATTTTATAATATTTCGTATAACCATCAAATTTTAACGACTACAAATTTTGTTTATATTTCATCGTACAACCAAACGATAATAATTATGATAGCAATGCGACATGATCGCAATGTGCGGCGCAATTTTTAATCGGGATTTGCAATTATGGATAGTGATTTTACTTGATTACAAGTAAAACAGACTAGCTAAGACTAAATTACCCCTGTCTGAACAGGGTATAACTTTCCTTTTATCTGAACTCAGTTTATTTTAGAAAAATTATAGAAGATTATGTGTAAATGTAAAAATTACAGTTAGCAACTTTACCACAAATTTACAACCACAACGTTCTTTTGTTTGTTTTCCCGCTTACACCCTTGTTTCTATAAGCATTCCTGTGGCACTATTCTGGTAATTCCTTGGGAATAGGGAATTGGGGAAACATTTTATATGTAATTTCGGTTCAAATATTTTTTTTCCGGCCTACTGAGGAGAAAAGTTTGATGTAAATATTTATAAATTAGGAATAACTTTTCCATATCTAAATTGGTAGGAAAAATTATTCCCAATTTTATTTTGTTTTCAAAAAAATTACCACTAGCTTTTTACCTCAGTATGCCAGAACAAACAATTTTAAATAGAAATTACATATAAAATCTATCCTCAATTCCCTATTCCCTGGGAATTACCAGAATAGTGCCACTGTATAGGTATTGGAACAGTAAAGACACCTTTTCGACAATTTTTTCGACCAATCATATTGCTCACAAATGACGATTTTTTTCTTCTGGATTTTTCTACAAGAGATGATTGCTCTGTTCTTAATTAAATAAGAACACGGAATAATTTTCAGTAAAAAAAATGCTCTTGCATATTAATGCCCATGTATGTATTGAAATTTTTTATATTGGTTGCCATTGACAGACATTGAATGAATTTTTTTCATCGCAGATGTCTTAACTATTTTTTGTACTCGAACGATTGAAAAATTCGCTTCGCTCGTTTAGAAAACTTTCAATCTCGTCCAAAATACAATTATTTTATCCTAGATACGTCCTAGATACGAAAAAACTATAATATTTAATAAAGTAATAATTACAGGATATATATGTATCGATTAGTAGTTATCGATTTTGTAACATAGTTAGTTGTTCCTGAACTTGTTTACAATAAAATTTTGACTACTCCAAAGCAATCCTTGTTGAATCTAAATATAACCTCTCAAATCCAGAAAAATACATTTTTGAATAGTTATGTTAAATTAAACAGCAATAAACGTTTGTTGGCTAACCACAATTTAAGTGCAAAACTAGCAAGTCACTCAATCCGCAATGACGCACAACTATAATTCCTCTATACATGTTTAATTAATATTTATTTTTGCTTCGCATGAATTTGTATTTACCGACGTGATAAACTAACCTGAAATGGTGAAATTAGATGCGTATCGAACCAACCTCCAAAGCATCGATAGTCGACAAAAGTTGAATTTATTTTATTTAGAGTAAAAAATTACTGTGATAGAAACGAACCAGTCTTACCGCTTATTAATAATTTTTTATTTTTAAGTGGGACTTTTGATAAACTTTACATTTTTACACTGATGCCAGATTTAGCACATTGGACTCGAACTAGTTATCCAGAAATTTATATTTCAAAATTTGTACATACATTTCATAACATTTATTCATAACATTTATACATTTGTACATACATTTCATAACATTTATACATTTATATAAAAAAAAATTTAAACATTTTAATGCCTAAAATTAGGTAAGTACAAAATTCAGCAAAATCTATCCAGTTTCTTTGAAAACTACAAAAATTAATTAAATAAATAAAATAGAAAAATCATGTTGGGTTCTTCTTTGTTTTCTGCTATTGCCAAAATCCTGTTAGGCATACTTCTAACGCATTGCTAGTTTATGGTGATATTTCCTCCCAGGCATGTAGTATGAGTAATTTTAAATCATTTATTGACGCCCTGTTATCCTACTAAATTTTTTGAACTAATAGTCCCCAAAGATTTTCAATTGGGTTTTGGCCTGGCAGGCAATCCATATATACTCCGCGCGGATATACTCCGCGCGGATATACTCCGCGCGGTTCATTGTAGAGCATGGCCTAGCCTAAGGCGAGTGTACCCACTGAAAAGAACACCCCCATACCATTAAACTACCACCACCAAAAATCCGATTAGAAAAGTACTTTGGTTCAATTCTGAGATCCCTCCAATAGTATTGAATAAGATCTAACCCATCTAAAATATTTTTTATTTCATCGGAAAAATCACCTATTATTAAATAGTGGTTAGTTATAATAAAACCAGAACAAAATGTTTTTGAATTACCTTTAAACAATCACGACTTTGTGCCGTGATAATGACGTTGGTATTGACATAATTTAGCTGTGTTTATATGTCCACCATTTTTCATAGCTCGGCAGAGTGTATTTAAAAACATATTTAAGTCAAGCTCGCTTTTCAGGCGGGTAATACTTTTACAAGAATAACTCGTGGTCTTAATCAACCCACATGTTTCGCGTGAACTCATCTTTTTTTGGTTCTCGGGCTGTACTGGTGTCATAATTAATTGGTTTAATCTTCTCCCGATTTGTTTAAAAAGAACGACGTTTTTCGGAAAGGGCTTGGATTTTGCCTTTTTCCATCTCTGATAAGTTATTTATAGTTATGAAACAAAGGTTTTTTTTTTATAAATATATGTAGTAAGTAACTGTTTTTGTTTGATAAATCAGTATGGCCGAACTAAGTTAATGTTTGGGATTTAAATTATTTAATTTTTTAAATCAGTTATTTAAAAAACCAAAAAAAATCGATTGGATATATGTATATGTTATGTAACGTACTGTATATTTCTAAAAATTGTTCTCATCAAACATTGATTACTTCCTTTTAATCCAGGGCATAGAAACATTATTAAATTAATTGTCAGGTAGAGGTAATAAGAACTTGTAGATTGTATTTGTAGAAAAGTAGAACTGTTGATTATTATTTCGTTAAATAGATTTAAATTTTAGTCCTGAATAGACTGTGAAATTGCTACTTAGGCTGCGGGCCAATAGACGGGTAAATCGTTTACTATGGTAAAATTCGGATTTAGAACAGTTTTTCGATCAGTTTGCCATAGAGTTTTTGAAAAATAAATGAATTACCAAAAAATTTACTTAAAATCGACTTTTAACCGATGAATTTTGTACTAGTGCCACCTATTACCATATTATATGAACTAACTGAGTATAAGAAGAAGCCTTTTTTAAAGGAGTATGCACAGCCAACATAAATGTATCCAATCAGAGCCATCTACGATTTAAAGGGTCGTAATATTAAATGGTATACTTTATCTATGTTTCCATAAGAAACAATGTAAAATAATCAATTTTGGAATTAATATTTGTGAATGAAAATTTAATTCAGTAATTATAATTTTTATTTTATACGATTAGGAAGTTATTCAAAAAACACACATATATGAAAATCAGCCATTTTTATTTAATATTTAATTCTGTAGAACTGAGCTTTCTGTTCAGTTGTCTGGGTTAGAAAAAGGTACGTAAATTGATTTTCCGTAAATTGTGCAAACATCCAATTAAAGAGTTCATAAATGAATCTCAAAAATTATTACCTTATTATACAACTCAATTCCGTTAGTTGAGTCATTTTGTCGTTCCAAGTGATAATAAAAATCTATTAGTTACTTATATGAAAAGTTATCAAATTTGTACACCAATCCCGAATCAAGTGACTTGAGGCGAAAGAAACAATGAAAATTTTAGTTTAAAGACATGTTGTATTTGGAGGTGCCTATAGCAAAAACATAAAAATGCCCATTGGGGTTTGAAGTAAATGCGGTAACATTATACATATTTTGGCCAAGTACTGGTTTTATAGTAAACGAGTCACTAAAACGACAACTACACGACTCAAAATAAAATTTTAATGAAAATTTTCACATGGATATGTCACCAAATGTGTTGATTTCGTAATTATAATTATTCATTTCGCCTATTCGTTAGCTTTTAAGAAACAAACTACTACACTTGCATGCAAAAAAAATCGAACATTGTTCAATTTTCCACAAAAGTTCAAAAATATCAAAAAAAATCCAATATTTGTCCAATATTTTTTAATTGAAACTTTATTTCAATACCTATACAGTGGTACCTTTTTTGTATTTATACGTACCATCAAACTGATTTTTGGGGGTAAACATCTGAGGTACACGTTTTTGTGAATTTGTCAGCATGAAAATTAGGGGTATAAATCGATTCATGCACTTTAGTTAATTCGTTATAACAGTTTACAATTTTATTGTATGTTTTAGGTATGGCTGTTTTGTAAGCGATTCAAGGTGAATTTATTTGACTCTGTAGCAAAATTTTTTGCAGAAAAATTTGCTGCAGAATAAATAATTTTTATTCCGAAGGAGCAGGGCAATAAGTTTTTCAAAATAAAATGTAGGGGAAATTTGTTTACAAAAATATAACCAATTTAGCTAATTTGATAATTTTTTTCAGCAAATTTTTCTGCAGAAAATTTTGCCACAGAGGCAAATAAATTCACCTTTACACTTACCTGGAATTTCAAATTGAACAAAAAATAAATATTATTTTCCGTGTGTATAGATAGTATTTAAGAAAAGACTAGTAGGTAGTCTTATCAAACTTCAAATATGAAAATAAAAAAACTGTAGTTGTCCGCAAGTGTATAATTTGTATTAATTAAATGAAAAGTCTACTTCGATCAAAATATCAAGATGTCAAAAATTGTTAATTCTCGGGAATAAAGTATTCTACTTGCATAATAATGGTTTCAGATAAAACTATTTATACATTTAAATTCTTTTGTTTTGTATTATTTTAAACAAATTTTCTAATTATCGAGATATATGTACCTAAGGATCTGAAATCGGGACAAGTCTGTCAATCTTAACTTACCCATTCCAATTTTGTTATAGTTAGTGTAGAGTAGGATATGTAGTATATTATAGTGGCCGTTCATCTCAATAAAGACATGATTAGAGTTGTGTTTAGTCCAAGAAACTAACGGCTAATACGAATACTATTCAATTTTATTTTTAGGTCAAGGTTTTATTTAACAAAAGTTAACACAATTTGTTTCGTTTTCCTTATTCGTCAAATTTCGTTCAAATATTTTTTTAGTGAGATCACAAATTTAACGAAAATTCTTTTTAAATTAAGTTTTTCTTTTTTGACTGGTTACTACTTAAGGGTTAGTAGGAGGGCTAGTATGGGGAAACGATAATTGGTTTACTATATATACCTTTAAAAATAATGTAAAGGCATGGTCTGAAGAAATACGGACTTTAAATTTGGTCGGTTTGGCTTTGAGCTGTGAACTTGTAAATCATATAATTTATATGATTTAAATAAATCATATAATCATATACGCAAATAATTTTTACGTTACAGTCGAATATGGAAATATGGAAGAGTAGCATCACGCGTATGGAACGTTTAAAAAATGAACGAATTTTTTGTTTTTGTAGTTTAGTTAAAGTTTGAATTTTTGATGTCTTTCTGTTTTATTTGCTATAATCATTACTATTAATGAGAAAAATAGCAAAAGAGGTCAAACAAAAAATTAGAAAATTTATTAATAATACTTCTTCAAGCCTATATATTGTAAATAATGTCCTGTATATTGCGAGTGTGTTGAATAAAGATGGACATTTCTAATTGACCAATGGCCACCGAACTGAATATATACATATAGGATACAGGCTACACAAATATGGAAAATTTATGTATTTTTTTGTGTGTTCGTCTTTTTAATTTCTATTTCATATTTTTCATTTCGTACAAAAATATTTTTCAAATGAATTCGTTAGTCCGTTCCATTTCCATAACCATTTTTCTTGTTCTGTAGTTTTTTTTGTGATTTTCCAAAAATGAAAATAACTAAAATAAAATAAATAAATAAAAACAATCATAAAATTTCGGAAAATAACATAGCAAATCTTTCTCTTCTTGCATCGTATGTAAACAGTACATACATACATATGTATTTATACGTACGAACATACATATATATACCAACTTATTCATCCAATATGTATTTATATATATGTACATATGTACTACCAACAAGAATTTTCCATCTATCCATCCACCATATAATTCCTCTTTCTTTCATTTTAATTTTCATTCCAGAAGTGATAAAAAAACGAAAAAATACAAGAATTTTCATGGGATGGGTGGAAAAACACAACAACAAAAAATGAAGGAAAAAATTATTGTATATGGGATGTCTTTTACATGCGGTGCACACATTTTTTTTTGTTTTGGAAAATTTATATTTATTTCAATTTTTTCTTTTTTTTTTCAGAGTTACAGTTTTTGCAATTTTTTTCGTATTTTATGTCGACAATGAAAAATGGATGCTGAAGAAAATAAAAATGATGAAAACAAAAAAAAAAATAGTCCAGTATCCTGGAAAAGCTGAACAAAATTAAAAATTGAACGCAAATTTTTGATTGGTAGGTAGTAGGTAGGTAAAAGGAATGAATATTGGAAAATTTACTCGTCGTAGACAATAGACACGGTGTTTTTTGTGTGTGTGTATAATGTTCTGCATAGCTCGAGTCGAGGATGAGGCGAATGTGAGACGTGGCACACACACAAAAAAAACTAATATGACAATATCGTTGTAGGTGATTTAATTTTCTCGATTTTTTTTTAATAAATATTTAATTTTTTTTTGCCACACCCAGACAAAGTGTACGTACGTATATATTTTAGAAATTTCCCATCTTCTGTAGTTTAAATATAATATAATACATGTACGTTTATACATATACACATTTTTATATGTGTAACGTGAAGAGGAAAAACAATCCACCCCTTTTTAGGTGGTGGTTGTGTGTACGGCACCATACCACCCTTAAAACATTATTTTATATTTTTTTTTTGTTTTGTCTCCACTTTTATTTAATTTTCTCATAAAAATATATAAAAATAAATAAAACATAAATTTTATTATTAAATTTTATATTATTTATGAAAAATGAGAAAATATTATTATTTATTTATTAAATTTAATAATATAAATTTTTAAGTTTACAAAAAAATGGGAAATTCTTGCTCGAATGTTTAGAAAAATTAAATATAATGGTAGATGGGTTATAGTGTATTTGTACACTCACACTGTGGGAGTTTAACATTAACGTTTTAAATACCATTTCACCAATAACAAAAAGAAATAATAATTAAATTTAAAAAAACTAACTTAAAATAAATAATAGTAATAATATTAAATAAATTATTAAAAGTGGATGGAAAAAAAATTATAAAATCTAATTAAACATTTAAAAATGATTTTAAGCATTTTCTCGAAACGGGTCTGATCGATATTAACATAAGTAATTTTAATAGCATGTATAAAGATAATAATAACATAATTTTCTGTCTGTTACTATTATCTAGTTGCAGGCTTTAGATAAGAACAATATTTTTTTCGTATGAGGGATTGAGATTCTGAGTATTTAATATTTATTACGTACGTACATATAAAGTAAATTATGTATTTGTTTACCAAGAATTTTAATTTAATTTAATTATTCTAAGATTTCCACGAATTTTATTATTTCTATCTTTATTATGCATAACATAATATTATATGATTACATATTTTTCATAATCCCTGTACAATTTAATTATAGCGTGCTTCAGGATCTTGTTGTAAAAAAAACAAACCAGAGCATAATGGCCATGCTATGATAGAGCGAACATTTTAATTTGTAAATAGAGGGTAAAATAATATTTAGAAAGTGGTACGTTTTCAAATCAGCTTGGTCGAATGAACCATAACCAGTTGGCCATGAAACATTTTGACAGTAGCTGTATTTGAGTTATAAAATATTAAAAGCCAGTTTTGGAATTAGCAGTATTTGTTCTGAATTTGCCATAGCAAAAGAAAATTCTTCATCATAGTTGGCATATTTACCAATCGTATTTAAATTTGGGTTAGATTTATGTAAACCAAAAAAAATTGAAGATTTTTCTTAAATAGAATTTGATTACTGTTGATAAAGAAGCCAACTATTATATTGCGTGAGTTCCACAGTGAAACAATTTTTTTCAGTAAAATTAACACGAGGTAAAAATATAAATCCTTTACTTGTTAGAAAGAAACAAAACAAATTTTCAGTAAAATTTACTGGCAGTTAGCGGGGGAAATGTTGCCATAAAAAGTCTGACACTCAATACTTTTTATGGCAACATTTGTTTGTCTTTATCACTCTAACGTAATTTTAATATGTATACTCTCCTCTTTTCGGTTTCCAGAATTTTTACTGAAAAAAATTGTTTCACTGTGGAATCCACGCATATAATGAGCAATTTCTGTTGCTATAATAAATTCAGAAACCAACACTGCTAATTTCATAACAGGCTTCTAATATTTTACTAGTTTGAAAAGATTACACAATATTTTATTTCCTTGATACTGGGCCGAGTATAATTGCCGTGTTTTATTAAAAATATATAAATTAACCTCAAATTCGAACACTATCTAGAAAAATAATCACAAATTTAAAGCCATAATTATCGTTTTACATTATTCATTTAATTTACTTCTAAATATTATTGTACATCAATTTCATGATTAAGTAATTTAACATACATATTATTCACTAAAGGAATGCACTTTTTTTGATTTCAAGCGAAATATTTTTTTTCCGTTGATTTCAAAATACATATAAAAGCAAGTAATTTTCAATTCGGATGAATATGCACATACATACTTATTTAAAATGGTGGCAAATAAGTAAATAAATTTTAAATAAGTTTGGTTCCGCATATTACATTTTAACCTCCATCGTATTAGCATGCCACTGTTGGAAAATTGATTATTTTTACTTAGAAAATGTTTGAAGGGTTATTCAGGGACAATGGCGGAAATTTAAAGATATTTGACGGAATCTTTCACAGTTTTTTTTATTATTAAGAAATCGAAATTGTATTCGTACTGGCCAGGTAGCAAACCAAACAATTTTTTGTAAAAACGTGAATGTCGTTTTATATGATGGTAATTATTTAGGCAGATCTACTGTATTTTTAAGAAACTTCAAGAGAACCCACACAAAATTTCAAATTTTCATTACTTCCGAGTCATACAGACACACACATTTCATTTATTTTTAAAACAGTAGCGGTCCACGTATAAATTCACTAAGTCTCTATCAAATATTTTTATACAGCGGATGCTTCGGAGTTTCATAAATTTGCAGGCGACACTGTTTCTATATAACCAATAAATATGCAAAATCTGAGTGATTTTTTTTACCAAATCTTGTCATAAAATAAGCATTTTTCATGGCAATACTTTTCTGTTCCCGAAAAATTGCTTAGTGTACGGTATATGGTGCATCATCGTCAAACAACGTTTTTTTCATGAATACATATTCCTAATTCAATTATGGGTAAAAGACAACCTTAGAATTGATTCCCAGCATTTGATTCTCAGTTAGTAACCTCACGTTTCAAATTTCAATACAGCAATGATTTCATATTAGCCTCCATTTTTTTATATTACGTCTTTTTTTTGTTCTCTATAGCTACGGAGATCATTCGCTTAGTCAATTGTCGCAAAAATCTCTGTCTGTTTTTGTATATTTCGCATTGTCATAATTCACAAACCAGGGTCAGTATGTTGTACCATCACTTTGAATCGAAATTCGAACAAGTCGAATGGCGGTATGTTGTATCATTTTCAAATCGCGATAAATGATAAAGTTGCCTCATTTAAAACCAAAGTAATAATAAATGTAGCTGACATTTCATTCTAGAAAAAGTATGCCAGATTAAAAAACGATAAAAATCGAAAATGATACAATTTTCACTTTTTCGATTCGATTTTTTTCGAATTTGGACTTTTTTCGATTCGAAGTGATGGTACAACATACCGCCCCAGATACTTGACGGATTTCTCTAAAAAGATAAAAACCGAAAAATAAGACAGCAACATTTAAAAAACCATTTTTCCTAAAAAGAAAACAAAACTTTTTATAAAAGAACAATTATCAAAAGAAGTAATTTCCGCTTACATTTTTGTTTTATCTTACCAAATCTACGATCATTGGTGGAGCTATTTGCATTAAATTTCACTTGACCCTGACAATTTGTGCAAATAGCTTAGTATATAAAGTTTCCACAATCCGTCTCGACACCTCTGCGGAAACCAAATAGGTAAATTAGACACACCCTAAATATATCCATGTAAAAACAAAAACCTAATGAACAGGTGATGAAATGACGTTGTTATGACTTAATAAGTGTTATACGGACGTTGGTTTGCTGAGTTAAACGTCGCCGTACAAACACCGATGATGCTGAACGCTCTGGTTCGCCAAAATGCGGCAGTTATTCCAGAAAACATAAAACAAGTGCAAAATATCATTCTAGATGATCGTAAAGTGAAGTTAAACGTGATCAAACGTTATCGTATTTTGGGATGCGCGAGATATTTTTTCCGACGACTTTCGTGAAAAAGTAAAAACCGTCAACAGCGAATACTACACGGCGTTATTCGTGCGTTTGCAGGAAGAAATAGCGAAAAACGGCTCCAAATGTAAAACTTATAATTGCTCTGATTCTGAGGCAAATATAAATCGTTCTACAAAAAAGGCATAGAAATATTAGAGAAGCGGTGGAATGAATATGTATCTTAAAGGAAACAATGTTGATGAATAAAGTGGAATTTTGCTAAAAAAATACTTTTTAATAGTTAGACTCGGGACGTTAAATAACATGTTACTTTAAAACTGCTGAACTAAAATAATAATTTAAAAATGTATTATTTACCCCGGAGTTTTAAACGAATCTACTCATAAAATTTTAACATATGGACCAGGCTTACAAAACAAAAATCTTTACTTCTAACATTAGCCGAATTCTCCTTAATGATTTTAATCGAAAACATTTTTACGTGTCCATATTATAATTCACTAAAATAATTTGATATTTTAAATGAAAATAATGCTTTTTCTTCTCAATAAAGCTCATTGTAATTCAGATCGCATCTTCGCAATTTTATTGATAGCGCACCGGTAAATTATAATTATTATTATTATACCACACAACCAAAAAGAAAAACGAAAACCTTCATATTTTATGCAATTCCAACCCAACAAAAACAACAACAAAACGAAAACTTAATAATAGTAGTTTTTCTTTTTTTAGAGCATACACATTTTTCTTCTTGTGATTAAAATACATAAAATAAATAAGAAACAAAATTACTTATAATAAAAAAAGGAAAAAAATAAAGTATTTTGCTTTCTCATGTATATAATATAAAAATATATAATATGTACGTATATATTGTGTACATATAATGTCCTTGTGCGCATAACAATTGCGCACCTTCGATCTAGACACGTCGTAATAAAGTACACAAGGTTTTTTAGTACTTTTTTTTCTGTAGTATTTTATTTTATGTATAAATTTTCTTCGCTTACTCGGATAGTAGATGGTTGTATACTCGTATATACCTATGTAATACATATTTGTTTTTCTTTTTATTATTATTTTTCGTTTGTTTTTCATTTTTTCCAATTTACGTTATTTTTTTTAGTACACGAAAAAATAATGGTAATAATAATATATACGAAAGAGGATGTGACGTGTGAGATGAGACAATATATTATACGATGACTTAAGCCTTATTGTTATATTAATCAAACATGTTTCTCGAATTTAGAATTGTTTGTATTAGGAGTTTTTAGTACTTGCAAAATATTGAAATTTGTGTTGATTTTACAAAACAATTTTAAATATTTATCACCCATTTTCTATTTTCCAAAAAAAAGAAAAATTTTATTTTTAGTTTAATGTTCCATCTTTCATGTACTCGTATATGTTTGTATTACATACATAAATTTTTATTATTAAATATGAAAAGTTCTTGAATATAGGATATATGTACATATATGGATGTATGTACAGTACAGTACATGCATTTTCTACATCTACTCAGTACAGCATAACTATGTACAGAATATCTCTTATATATTATTTATTGCACAAGTCTCAAGAGGAATTAATAATAATAATAATATATAAAAACTTACATAAATAAATAAATAAATCAGAGGAGAATTTTGATAGTTTGTTAAGTGGCGACTGGCGTGATATCTGCAAATAATTTAATTAAGCGCGCCATCTAATATATTTAAAATTTTTACTGATTTTTGTTTTCGTTTGAGTAATAAATGGTGCCCTGTTAAATTTTTTTTATTTGTTTGAGTTCATCTCTGTTATTTTAAACAAGAAAAATTCAATTTTTCTTTTTTGTATTTTAATTTATTTTGGGAAAATTTTATATGTTTTATAATGAAAAGTACACACAACAGAGTATATACATATATACATTAAATTAAATATATATATATATATATATATATATATATATATATATATATATATATATATATATATATATATATATATATATATATATATATATATATATATATATATATATATATATATATATATATATATATATATATATATATATATATATATATATATATATATATATATATATATATATATATATATATATATATATATATATATATATATATATATATAATATACATATTCTTATGTGTACATAAATATATACCAATTTAGAATAAATTTTCCTCTATAATGCAGAATTTTCTTTTTTTACATTTTTTCATTATTAATACTTTGTTTTATTTTGTCTCGTTCACTCCAATAATTTTTATATATTTTTGTATTTCGGAAATTTCGTTTGGAAAAATGACAATGGGGATGTGAGAACGAGTGTGGAGCTTGAAAAAAATAATAATGAAAGGGTACAAAAGTGTGTTTGTATGATTTTTTTAGTTTTTTTAATATACATAGGTATATAACACGTTGGGGGTTGCAGGAGTTTATTTTTTTATGTTTTTTTATTTTATATTGTTTTTAAAGAATATTTTCAAGAGTGGCACTCGGCTAAAATTTAAATTATGTGTACGTATTTAAAATAATAAAAATAAATGGAAATAAAAATATTTGATTATAATTTTACTATGTACACGCATGTTTTATGTTTTAGGCCAAATGTATACAGGTTTTTTAAGAGTATAAACAAATAAATGAGCGTGCTAAAAATATATATTAAATGACCACCCCCGCCTCAAACATTTAAAATCACACCTGATATCTATCATATTATTTATATTACTGTTATATGTATGTGCAACAATAATAAAGCGGAAAACGAGTGAAAAATAAAACTTATCTCAAAGTAACTATCTAGTTTTTATTAGGGTTCAATGTTGTGTATGTGTTCGTTATTATATAAGTGTGAGGTTTCGTTCGATATACTATACATAATAGAAGATAGTATATAGATGAGATGTTGTGTTGGGTGAGAAATAAAATAAATTTTCTAATAAAGATAAAACCTAGACATAAAATAAAATATTAATTTTCTTTTTTTTTTGCTCCATCCTAGGTTGTTTATTGTACCTCATAAATCTTTTTTTATTATCTGGAAGCGAATCTTTAACACATTCGCGGTCACACTTTTTTATTGAGGGCTACTCAGAACGTCACACACTGTAACTCTGGTAATTTTGAAGATAATTTAAATCTGATTGAAGTTTTTTGTATTAAATGGTTTGTAGAGAATTTTGCAATAATTAGTGTATTTTTGCAAATACCACTGCAGATGCAGTGGTGACTCCCCATTTCATTTTATTTCATCTAGAGGACAATACTGCATAAGAAGTGAGACTGCAATTGCAGTGGTTGAACGAATAAAACTCTCTGTAACTCTTAAAGCGCTGTCACTGCATTGGCAGTATAATCAAAAATCAAAATTAAAAAAGAATAATTAATCAGTTTCATTTTTTTATTAAAAAACTTTAAATAATAAATAACAAAAATAGCAATAATTCATCAGAATAAAATAAAATTGTTCTAAATTTAAAAAAAATAAGTCTTATGTGGTTTTTAGGATTCAAGAATTGGATTATGAATGGCCGAGTTATGCCAAGATTCGCAACAATTCAGACACAAAGGTGGATTACCTGGACATTGCTTACATTGAAACGCCGTTTGTTTCCGTTTTTTCGATAGAGTGCAACATCTGCAATCACGAAAGTAAGATTTCCTTTTCCATCCGTTGGGTAGCGGACTTTTTTCAAGAAAATGTTGGTTTGATGAGGATGTTGATGCTGCTGATGCCTCTGGAAATATTGGAATGTTTGCTGACCTGTTTGGTGGTATTTTCAGATTACGTCCATTAGGTATGTCTTGGACGTTCAAAAATGAGCAAATGAGGGACTCTCTAAATTTTAAAAATGTTATCTTAGGAAACTTTTTTTTATAAATAAAGTAAGAATTAAACACAGCGATATCTATAATGTGAAAGATAACTTTTTTATACCACCGAACAGTTTTTCGAGGACATGAATAATATGATACCAATTGATCTAGTCGATCAACACCAGACATATTTTGGTTGTATTCCTCGACTTCGATGGGTTTGTTTCGTTCTTTACCATAACTGTTTGTGGCTAAAGCCATTGCTGGGTGATATGCTGTATTTATACAGAGGACATCCCTCTTGTCTTTCCATTTGGAGACATAGATATTTCCTTTCCGTAACCAGATATGCTCATTTTTTTAAGTTTTTTTGCAATTAGTTCCTTTGGGTTTTCCTTTCGGTTGCTTCGTAGAGTACCACAAGTATGGGTTTTGTGAGATAATAATACGTTACATAAAGACACACTATTATAGTAATTGTCCATAAAAACTGTGTGCCCTTTTCCCAGGTATGGCTCCATTAATCTTAACACCAAAGAATTAATTTTTGAGCATGTTGGATCTGTATTTTGTTTTCCGCCATATATTTCTAGATTAAAAACATACCCATTTGGATCACACAGCTCAAAAAATTTTATGCCGTACCTAGATTTTTTATTTTTTATGTACATCCTAAAATGTAAGCGACCGCGAAACAACAACAAAGATTCATCCAGTGACAAGTGCTTGCCTGGCCTGTTAGATGCTTGGCATCGATCCGTAAATAACTTTACAAATGAACTTATTTTGCTTAGATGTTTTTCACTTATCTGAGGATTAACATTGAAGCATCTTAAAATTTGCTCAAAGCGACGTCCCGACATAGTGCTTGGAAAAACTGGATGGTAATATAACGGATGCTTAGAAAATAAATGTCGCATTTTCGGTGGTTTAATTTGACCTTGTAAAAGGCAAAGACCGATGAATTTCAGCATTTCGGTTAAATTGATTGGTTTGAATTTCGCAGCGCGTGAATATCTTGTTGAGCGTTGATCACTGCATAGTCTATTTCCGTAAGCATTTGTAGAATCAACTAAAATCTTGAGCAGTTCATCACCACAAAAACTATCAAACACTTCCCTTGGCGAATTTCCGATAATTTGGCAGCCTGCAGAACACTCATCAAAATTAAAATTTGGTATATCGGCAGTAGTTGATATCCATAAATCTTCAACTTCATTGACACTATCTTCAATATGATCGCTTCCATTTTGACCTTCATATTCGCTATTTTCAATATCCTCACTGTCTTCACTATCATCATCACTTTGGCCACTATTAATATACTCTGGGTCCACTATACTATCATCATAATCAGACGAGAGTTCATCTTTTTCAGAACCGCTGTCCATGTCTTCAAACAGAGCCAGCAGTCTTTTTTGTTTTTCTTCGTAACTGTCCATGCTACCATACAACTTTATTCCTATAATTTTAATCGTTAATAAAGTATTGTAATGTAATTTTAAAACAAATCTCTATATCCACAATAATGCAAACCACACATATTTTAATTACATTTTAATTAAATTACATAACTACAATTTACTTACATATAATAACCACTTTCAATAAGAACGTGTTTCTCGTACGACACCTTTTCTGATTCTAATGTATTTTATATGGGAATCACCACTGCATTTGCAGTTGTGCCGTTATTTTGCCAGACAGGGACAAAACTATAAGCAAAATTTTAGACTTCATTGTTTGCCCATAAAACAAAAACGAGACAGTATAGCTGACATTTTTTAATAATCTATAAACAATAAACTAACAAAATGAGAATACCTAATTCTCATAATATACACCAAAATATCAAAAAAAGAGAAAATAGAATTGTACTGCAATAGCAGTAGTGACGTATTGAAAACCTCTGTAAATACTGCAATTGCAGTGGTTGTCCGCGAATGTGTTAATCAAGCGAAGAAAATTTTATATAATAAATTTATTTTTTTTGGCTATTTTATATTTTATTTGATTTAAATTGTTTGCTAGTAGTTTTTATATACTCGTTTAATCATTAACTTTTACTACCCAAAATAATTAAGCTGGGATTATTGTGTACGAAGCATCTGACTTCAAATTAATTCCTAAATCCAAAAGCAAAACATTTCCAGATCCAATAACTACAAAAATATTAACAATTAGATTAAACAAAATCAAGAGTATTAGAGAGTAGGATTATAACAGTCTCATATGACAGTCTTGCCCCGTAATGAAAGACATGATGAAAACTTTTTTAATATTAAAAAAAAATTATATATAGACACAATCTTGTACAACATCTATATGATTATAGAATACATAATTCGCTTTTAATTTAGTTATTTTCTAAATTTTAATAAAAATATAAAAAAAGACTGAAATATGACAACAATACGCAAGTAAAAAAAAAAGTTTCTTAATAAACAAAAAGAGGGAAAACTTTTAAGACAAAAACATTCTTTCTGGATTCTGTGATGATGAAAAAACTTTTGATTAAAACTTTTCGTAAACACAACACACACCACCACTAACACGAACAATAACAAAATCTATATCCTGTGAATATTAATAAATTAAATCACTCAATCAAAACCACGAAACATGTTTTTTTATTATTTTTACATCCAATCGAATCGAATTGAATCTATCATCAACCTGTTGATCATTATAAATTTATAGATAGATATACTGTACGAATTATATCCTTTTGTCAGCTTTTGCTTTTCATTTTTAATGCTGGATTATACCAGCATGGGGAATGGAGAATGTTATGCGGGAGAAACTTTGTGAAGTCGTACAGTCTGTAGTATATTACATAGCTCAGGACAAATTAAAATATCTTAAAGAAAATTAGTCTAGCATACATTAATGTTGGCCCTACGAATCAAAATGACAAATGACAGAGGATATCATGCTGTATTTGTTCGGGAGGGGAGGAATTGTTTTCAGGAAGAATTAAAGTTTTTGAGTTAAGTAATAGCAAACAAAAACATTAAACATCGTAACGGTAACTTTAAAACCACTTAACAATCTTCTAATTTAGTAATTATACATAGAATTATACAGGAAGTCTGAGTTTGCTATGCTAATCCATTACAAGAATATCTCTCCTCTCATTTTTAGAAGAAAACGTAAGAAAGGTTACGGGGGTTCTGTTTTTGGAATCTCTGTTCTGAGTAACAGGGTGAAAGAAAAATTTCGCCCATAAAAAGTTGAACAGAATTATTAAATTATAACTTTCAAAATTTGAGTAGTTTAATAAAACTAAATAACTTTCCCAGCAATGTATTATCGACGTTATTCGACGCAATACACAACACACTGTAGACTAACGGCCTGACTAACTGCCACGATTTAATTCAAAAATTAAAATATAGTTACTTTTGATGAATTCGACAAAAACATATTCATGTCACTAGAAAACATTTAATGACAGAAAGTCTTTATTGAAGCAACTATGTGTCGAGGTCAAAATAAGTGATTACTACTTTAGAATCAGGGCTGGGAAGTTCTAACATCACCATTTTTCGATAATTAATCGAAGTTTATTTCTCGCTTCTGTAGAATAAAATTTGACTCTGTTGCAATTTTGATATCATGTACCATAGCCTGCTAGATTGCAACATTGTGATGTTTCTACTGAGTTTCTTTCACCAAATAATTTATTTTCGAATCTAGAATGAAAATAAGTGAAATAAATTTTGTTCAAATATATTATAGTAGGTTGTGATAGCAATAGAAAAGAAATAATTGGTGATGTTAGAACATCCCAGCCCAGAAAATATAAACCAACATAACTGTCGTCACATAAAATGACGTGAGGTGGTTATGATTTGGGTGATGATAAAATATGCGTGCATTTTTCTGTTTCAAATTTTTGTTCTCCTGTCAACGAGTTTTTTAGAATGAGCCGAATGAATGGCAGGTAAAGGAATATCATCCCAAATCAAGACAAAATGCCTAATAAACGAGAGAACAGCGGACCGACGAGCCCTATTTAATTTGAATTATTAATTCAAATAAATTAGTAGCATTTTTATGCATGATTAACTGTAATACTAAATATTTTCAAATGCAAATAAAATAGGTACCGGCTGATGTGCTGGTATATCTATATTTAATTTTTTTCATTAAATCGAGTCAGCTACACGACCTACCCGTTTGGACTACACCTACTGGGGTACTTTGTGTAGTAAAATAATCCAAGTAGACTAATTTTTAACCGAGTATTCCTAACATCTCCTACCAAGCGTAGGGAGAGAAAAGGTAGGAAACAATTTTGCAAATACATACTAATTTGGTCCATACCGGTGTGGCGCTAGTGGAAAATGATTACCTATATTATATTATTATAGAAGTATGTACGTGTTGATCTTACACCCCGATTTGAATTTAAGACTCGTAAGACGGTCTAACGAAAATATTTTTGTGAAGACCATTTTTAAGAAAGTCTTAACTGCTATTCTGGCAAAACTGTCCTGAAATTTTGTTGTGGAAACTCTCCGATGTCTATTGGAGACCTGCCAAATAGTATTTATGAGATTTGTTTTTGGGTAAAATAAAATTATATGTATAATTAATGTAATTGGCTACATATAAAGTAAAGTACATATAAAGCTACATATAAAGTAAATACACAGCATAAATATTTATTTGCTTAAGTCCACAAAATACAAGTGCAAAAAACAACAAAAATACAAATCGCAACACAAATAACATACAAATTGATATTCTGTGATGTCATAAAGATATTTCTGCACATTAATAGTTACATTGCATATTACTAAATAATTTTTTTGAGTGACATCATTGTTATGATGAAGAAGATCAAGAAAAATGATCAAGAATATCATAGTATGATAAAATCAATCATTTAAATAATTGTATTTAACATACAATAATGATATTATGGTAAATGCAATCAGTGCACCTAGATACTAGATCAGTGCACCTAGATTTTTGGCATACGCGCGTAAAGATGTTTACACATCAAAAACCATTACCGTATAATCAATTTTACTAGTATCGTTTGTTACAAATTATATTTGATCTTCTTAGGATTATTAATATCAGTTTTTAAACCATTCTTGCTTCGGGACAGTTTTCTTTATGTTATACAAATTATTCTCAAAGTTGACTACATCCTACTCTTGTATTTGAGCTTGAACGAAATTTGATTTGTCCACTTTATACCAGTCCACAACACTTTTGCTACCATTTCGATAGCTGGTTTCACGCATTTCGACCAATAATCATTTCAATCGTTTTCCAGTTTCCACAATTTTTATTTTTTCCAAAGCTTGGAATTGTTCATCGTTATAAGTTAGTGAACGAGTAGCCCGATCGCGAAGTAAATGTTGCCAGGAATAACGTAATCGCTCAATTGCGGTTTTCGCTTTTTTCTTTTGCTCGTGTTCGGTACCGACATCGAATATTTCTGGTCGCATTTTGTCATACTCGCATTAGCATCTCATCAGTTACTGACTTTTCAAAAAGTTGTCGCACAGGGGGTTCACAGCCTTATCAAAATCCACTTTTAATTTTACCATCTACTAATAATATTATTATTATTTATTAATATTATTAATATAATTATTATATAATAGTATTATTATATAATATTAGTAATATTATTAAAGTCTTTGGTTTTACATCACAAATATAAAGGGCGTTTGGCAGGTGGACCGACAACATTTTTTGACAGTTGAGGGGGAGGGTCATCTGGAAGCTTTCATCCCATGGCACTGATGTTCTAAGTGTCACGGTAACTGAGATATGATATTTTTAAGTTTTTTTTATAAATACCCAAAATCTCACCTTCAGGATGCATGCAAGGCATATTTTTCTTATCTCCACGGTTGTTGTGCGAAGTTGCATTTCATTTTACATTTTTTTCAAGTGCGGCATACGTCAACAACATGTCAGCATACTCGTCGTTAATAAAGTTAGGCATCGTAGCAATAGCAAAGATAAACACAACAAAAAGTTCTTAACAATTTAACTTAAGTCCGGCACATAACCAACGAACAGTACGAGAATACTTAGATCATTCATTCCCAAACTCATGGAGTGGTAGAGGTGGCCCTATTCCTTGTCCCACAAGGTCCCCAGACCTCACATCCTTGGATTTCTACGTCTGGTACCCCCAATAGAAATTTGAATTGAAATGATAAGCGCCGCATTTGAAAAAATGTAAAATGAAATGCAACTTCGCACAACAAGCGTGGTGATAAGAAAAATATGCCTTGCATGCATACGGTTGATTATGCATATGGCATGCATACGGTTGACCTGACCCGGGCAAATTAGTATCTCTTATTTTGACCACAAAATTAATGATTTCTGTGACATGTAGCATACCGTTGCAAAGGGCACAAACTAGAGAAGTTTTTAAAACAAAGGTAATTTCAAAACAACCTCTAGTTTTTTTAAATGCATATAGAAGGTAGACATTTTTTATACTTTTACACATTTTTTAAGATTTGAAAGCCCATAGCTCGTTTTTCTTAAACCAATTGTATTAAATAATGATTTAATTAGAATAAAATTACATTGCAGAATACAATAAAAGTTATTTCGTGTTTTTATGACTACAAACAAAAAAGTTGTAACCATTTAAAGGTGAGATTTTGGGTAATTTAAAAAAAACTTTAAAATATCATATCTCAGTTACCGTGACACTTAGGATATCAGTGCCATGAGATGAAAACTTCCAAATGACCACCCCAATCTGCCAAAAAATGTTGTCGGTCCACCTGTCAAACACCCTGTATAATTGTCAAATATATCTATATTTTCTGTCAAATATACAGCAAAAATAACAATGGCGGCTTACAATGAGCACAAAATTTAGTTTTATTTGTAGTTTTTGGTTGGCAAGCTTGAGAAAATTATTGCTCAAAATAAAAATATATTTCAATTCGATTGCGGCAAGACAAGGCGTTTCACGCAGTTTGATTGGTTTAAACTGCGGGAGCGATTGCGACAATTCTTGTATCCGCACGTATCTATTCACCATAAGTACACAGTATAGTTTTTGTTCCTACAATGCGATTCATTACTATTTGTGATAGGACAAAATTTAGTTCCCATTTCTGATTGTTTTCATATAAAATTAACAAATATTTTTTCTTACAATTTTCGTTGCTTTTACTTAAATCAGTTTTAAGAAACGTTTTATTTCATATAAATTTTATATAAAAATTTTCAGCAGTAATAGAAATATAATAAATTGAATTTGATTCATTAGTATTTGTGATGACATTAATTTAACCAGAATAATTTAAAAATTTCAATTAAAATGTTTTAAAATAAATGATATTACTTTATTAAAACTTAATTCATATTTAATAAAATGTCTGACATCCTTTATTCACTATAACTTCTGATACCCGTCTTTTTCTCCGAATCTCAACAATTTCGTTTCATAATTCATATTTTGTTCTAACAAACTCTGTAAGAAATTTTATTCTTAACTTATGCCCAAACATTTTCGATTATGTTGAGATCGGGGCTCTCTGGCGCCCACTCAAGACGATTTTGACCAAAACCATTTAAAAATTCAGTTACAATTCTTCCCTTATGTGCTTGGGCATTGTCATATTACAGAATGAAATTTGGTCCAATCATTGCATCACCAGCCAACAGAACAACAAGATAAAGATATACTAATTGATTTAATTTGTCTGAAATTAAGGCAATTACTCCATCGTAAGAGATACAACCATATGTATCATAATATTACCTTCGCCGCCTTGTCATTTCGTGGCAAAAATAAGACGATTGTTTACATCTTTTCTCGTAGAATAGAACAACTTTTTACCCTGCCATCTAAAGAGACCGAAAATCCATTAGTAAATAGGACATTGCGCCAAAGTGCTAAGGGCTTATCGATGTATTGTTTGGCAAAATTTATACGTTTCACTTTATTTTGTAATGAAATGAAGTGTTTTTTGGTACACACATAAGCTTTTATCCCGGATTCTTTGAGGCGACGATAAATAGTAGGCTGAGAAATTTTTATATTTTCACTATTTTGTAATTACTTAGCAAGAGCTCTTTGACTTAAAAATTTATTATTAACCATAGGTCGGATGATACGAGAATCATGCCGTTGTGTTGTGACACGTGGTATTTATCGTCTGCCAATATTTCCAACAGTTCCATGGACATCTTTTTCTTGCGGACTTGATACAGTATTGTATTCACATAAAAATTATTCTTTCTAGTTATTATTTTAAGTGACGTGCCACGATTGTGGTCAATTATCATAGCCGATCTTTCTTCCAGAATAAATTCAAGAGTTTTAGGCATCCTAATGCTTCTTTCACGAAATTTCAATGAATACTCATAAAAATAGAGCACACAAAATAAAACAAAAGAGCAAGACAATCAAAACCCGGTTATTTAAGGTAGAAATGCGCACTTCCGAGAGCATCACAAACACTAATGAATCTAAAATGCGCATCACAAATACTAATGAATCAAATTCAATTTATTATACATATTTCTATTACTGCTGAAAATTTTAATATAAAATTTATATGAAATGAAACTTTTCTTAAAACTGATTTAAGTAAAAGCAACGAAAATTATAAAAAAAATATTTGTTAATTTTATATGAAAACAAACAGAAATGGGAACTAAATTTGTTCCTATCACAAATAGTAATGGACCGCATTGTATAGTGTTAAGTACAGTTAAGCCGTACACGCTCTTCTTGCACCTACTTTATTGCTTAAAGTATTGCTTTTGGCCGAAAGAGTAGAAAAAGTAAATTAATAAATATGTAATTGTGAAAATTCTTGTTAAAGTGTGTTTTTAAAGTGTCGAGTGTGTGAAAATTTTTGTGACAATTAACTGCGCATCCTTAATCGAATTCCTTATGACTTTTAATTATGAAAATTTTTTTCTCAAGTTTTTTTTTTCATACTTTTCTGTAAGGAAAAAGTCATAAGGAAAATTCTATTGGGGATGCGTTGCATGTTGTTAACAGTATTATTTAAAATTTTGTTTAAAATGTTGTGTAACTGTAAAGTTAAACCGTGAAATTGATAGTACCCAAATATAACAAAATTCGACTATTTTGCCATTTTTCGAAGTAAAAACTTATATTTAGTTTCGAGTTTGACCTAGTTTTGCTTTCGACTTAGAATAAGATCCTGTATGAAAAGTGTCGCGATTATTCAAAACTGGACGAAACTCAATAAAGGAGAATTGTATACATGTATGTGTGAACAGAAAAGACAAAAAACAAAATGGCGGGAGCGAGGTTGTACATGAATGTAAAAGGCTATATTTGAAAATGTTAGAAGAAAAAGATGGCGGCATCCAAATGGTACAGAGCAAAATAAAAATTTAGGTTTAAAATGAATATTTTTATTTTATTAAATTTGCGGTATAAAAATATAAATCCATATATGCATATATACAAATCTAAATTATATTTTAGTTAATTTTTTTAATTATTTTTTATTATTACACAAAGTAAAGTAAACTTTAAAAGTTTAAATAATTTTCCAAATAGCTACTAGGATTATTGCACATCGTTTATTATTTTCACATTTGTTTTCTAAAAATGTAAAACAACTAGAAATTAATTAATTTATGAAAACAGTTTTTGAATAGATATAAAATATATTTTGATGTAATTTTATTTAAATTAACTCACATCTTTAAATTTTTTTAACAAAATCTCTTTTATAAAATTACCAAACTCATGTCGTGAACATGAAAAATAAAAACATACACATTACTACGAAAGATGTGGTAACACAGTATACATACAAGTATAACACAGTATACAGTAGTAACAATAACACAGTATACATATACGCACCACTACTAAAAGTATTAATTCTTCGACTTTTTTCTAATATTTCGAAGGCAAATACGATAGCTCAATTTTGAGTTTCGTCTTGTTATACTTGGGAAAGTGAAGAAATCTTCGCTGGACTGCTTCAATCCTGTTAATGTGAACCTCATGATAAGGCGACCACACCTGGCTAGCATACTCGAGCAGGGGACGCCCGAATGTTGAATAGAGAGCCTTCGTAACATAAGGACCATCGAATTCTTTCGATCAACGCTTGATGAAACCGAGCGCAAAGTTGGCTTGATTTATAATACGATCGATGTGATGTCTGAAATTCAATTCACTGACGCAAATGACCCCCAAATCACGAACAGAACTGGCTCTGGCAACGGCATCTCTGTTAATGTAATAGTCGTTAGAAATGGACTGTACACGTTTTCGAGAGTAGGTGATTGTTTGACATTTACCCTCGTTCAAATCAAAGTTGTTCTTTGGACACCAAGTGGAGAAATTATTGAGGTCGGATTGTAATAGGTTCTTGTCGGTGGTGTTTTCGTTTGTAAATCTTCATGTCATCGGCGTATATGGATATCGATCAATTCTTTATTACACATCCAACGTCGTTGATTGACAGAATGAAAAAAATTGGCCCCAGATCACTGCCTTGGAGCACTCCAGACGTTGCTGAGATATGATTTGATACTGATGACCTGGAAGTCAATTCGTGTTGCGTGAAATAATAAATATGAAATCTAGTAGTTTGAATTATTTACACATTTTAAATTTCACTATGTGAAATCAAAATTTCTTATGGGAAACGCAAATCTATTCGATTGCTAATGAAAAAAACTTTTCATTTTCATTATTTCACGGAACGCGAATTGACTCCCTGAACAGTACATGGTATATACGGTCTTTGAGATAAGAGCCCACCCAACGGAGAATTTGGGAAGGAAAGACAAGGGCCCTAAGCTTAAACAAAATATCTTCATGAGAAATCCTGTCAAACGTCTTGCTAAAAACGGTGAAGATAACGTCAACGTGAAGTGAATTCAATAAGGTTTGTGGTCGTGGACCGTGCTTTGAGAAAACCATGCTGATTGTCAGAAAACAACGGTTTACAATGAAAGTACAGTGAATCATACACAATACTTTCAAACAGCTTAGGAATACTAGATAATTGCGCAATCGGTCTGTAATTACAGATGCCTGACTTGCAGGCGTTCTTATGAATCGGAACTATAAAAAAAACTTTTCCAAATGGATGGAAAAGTTCCAAGCGAAAGCGACTTTTCGAAAAGTGTCGTCCGTGGCTGAGCAAGAAAATCACTGCAGTTTTTTAGGACGATGGATGGTAGACCGTCAGGACCGGATGAATCATCTTTAAGTTTGGAAATCTTTTGTACCTCGGATTCATAATCGATTTGAATGGAAGTTAAGGGTGTTTGAATACAGTTATTCATGTATGTAAAGTAACCTTCACCGGGTTCAAATTCGCTGTTTGTGAAAGTCAAACTGAAGAAGTTAGCAAAATGGTTTTGTTATGACTTTAGAACCATTAGAAGAATGATCCTTATACTTCAAAGTGGAAGGGTATATCCGTCGGACCTTTTCTTCAGATTGATAAAGCGCCAAAAGCACTTACGTTGCTGACCTGAAATAGTCCAGAGTTCAACATATTGTTAGTGAATAAAGTTTCTTTGGTGGTTAGTGCATTTGAAGCATCCTAATGAGTGTTATCATCTGAATAAACTCAATTAAACCCGGGGAGATTGAAATCACCCACAACAAAGATGCCATCTTAAGTATTCATCAGGTCAATGACGAAGTCAACAGCATTAGTAAGAAGCTGATAGCTTACAACCTGACTTAGTGGGCGAATATAGCAACATAAAATAAAAACTTATTTTTATTATTTTTAATTTTGACACATATTAGCTCGATATTATCAGTGTTGGGAATGATAACAATTTGACTATCAAAGTTGATGTGGACTGCAATAAGAACCCCTCTACCAGTTAAATTCGTGTCTGAACATTCGTGTTTTGGTTTTATATCTAGCAAGCGCCTGTGAGTTGTTTCATGAAACATGAACTGAACTGGACCAGATCAAACGTCAAGGAACACAGCTGTTATAAACGTCTATGTCACTCACTTACTCGAGAACGCACAGGGTGACCAAAAAAAATCGTCCGTGTGATTTTTTTTTTTCAAAATTTCGTCAATGAAATACATAAAATACAACAACAATGCAATCGTAAAATCGAAAGAGTATGTGTTATTTTCGAAGTAGAAAATTCTCATTAATATCTTACAATATCTGAATTTCGCAAGACGTGTTTTTAAGTTGATATCAAAGTTAAAATTCTAAAAATTTATACAAGCAGAAAAATTTCATTAATAAGATAGACAAATAAACTTTTACTAATTAAAAAAAAAACAAATTTTGCAATTGTTGTTGTTTTGTTTTTCAATTCAATAATCGACGTTTTTCTCGCAATGGAATTTTTTAACATTCAATTAATGTATTTTTAAATTAATAAAAACACAACAAACCCTGATGATGGCGTAATTGCCAAAAGCTCGAAAAAATTGATTGTTTAATTAGTATACGGATGCAAAGCACACGTAGTTTTAATAAATATTTAATTACACTTTGCTGGGAATGAACGGGCGCGAAGCGCGTCAGATCAACCTAGTGAATAATAGTTATAAAAGATTTATGTAATAAGGTAGAGTGATATTTAATGTCCTCTTCTCACCATAGTACACTAGAACTAAAAATGGGCGGTGCAGAACATTTGGACTTAGTAGCCTTTATTAATAATCAGAATATCCACTATTGGAACACAGAAAATCTTCAATTAATACACCAACGATCATTACACGTAGGTGCACGATCTAGGAGGACGAGATCATCGGGCCATATTTTTTTCAAGACGCCGTTGGCATTGGGTTCTAGTTAAAACTTTCCCATACTCGAATAATGTCACACGGTAATGATATCTCTAGTCCCGACCTGTTTTAACTTTAACCTCAATCGTTTAGGAGTAAACCTGAAGATGCCATACACATATATCAAGAACAGAATTGGGCCCAAAAAGCATTCCTGTTCAACACCAATTATAAAATATTAATATTCAATGATTCATAATTATCAATACGAACAGTTTGTTTTCTATAACTTAAAAAACTTAGTATTAACTTTAAGGCAGTACCAGAAATCCCAAAACGTGTAAGTCGTTTAATTAATATTATGGTTGACGCATACCTTCCTAAAATCAAGGAGCAAACATGAAGTAGCATATTTATTTCCCAGCGATGCATAAATTAATTCGGCAAAATTTAGTCAGCCGACGCAGTGCCACAATGGGTGCTAAACCCATACTGATTAATATTGATAAGTGCATTGAGTTCCAAATGATTCGTTATAGTAGTGAGAATCATTCTTTCGAAATTTTTAGAAAAAATCTGGGAGAATTGAGATGAGTCGGTAATTATTAAGTGATAAATAGTCGCTAGATTTCGGATTAGGGGTAACACGAGCAATTTTAAGAAATGTTGGAAAAATACCTTTATGTGTTTATAGCTTTGATTAGAAAGGGAAATAAACATGCATCAGCTTTTGAACCATATGAACCGTGATGTAATCACAGCCACCTATTATATTATTGACATCAATTTCAGTTTATGGTGCAAAAGCTGTTAGCTGTCTTTTAATGTAATGTGGCGTGACAAACTGAAAGTTGGATGTAGAACATGAACTAGAAATATTTGCTCCAATTGTAGCAAAAAATTTATTAAACTCATCTACAATTATTTGATGATCAATCACGATAGAATGAGAAGTAGATAGACTGAGAAGTTGCATTATTGTTAGGGATTTCATTTATAACATTCAAATTCCTTTCGAATTATTAATATTACCATTCAACTTAGTCGTGTAATAGGATTTCTTGGCATTTTTAGATTTTTTGAATTTCTTATTTAAGTTCAAGATTTTCCGCAAAATATGTATGTAATGGATACGGCTTCTATAATTTGTAATATTTGTCGTCTGGAAGAGCAGTGTGCTTGGCGAGTTGGGCAGTAAACCACGGTATTT
Organism: Nephrotoma flavescens; assembly: GCA_932526605.1. Classification (NCBI taxonomy): domain Eukaryota; kingdom Metazoa; phylum Arthropoda; class Insecta; order Diptera; family Tipulidae; genus Nephrotoma; species Nephrotoma flavescens. The sequence continues at coordinate 111,058,224 of OW052222.1, forward strand.
TATATCCAGATATATGTATTTTAGAGCTCTCAATGTCTGCTCATGAGCCAATATATTTTCCTATATTTGATGTTTAACCCTTCTTTTTTCTTCTTGATGGGTTCCCGCCATTTTAGCTTAGAATCGAGGGTCCCAAGGTTTTTAGCTGAATTTGCAAGGTAATACAGTTTACATTTTGATTTGTAAAGTTGACATATACTAATTTGGCTTAGTCCAGTTGCTCACAGTGTTAACTGCATTTTATATAATGTTAATAAATGTTAATAAATGCAACTAAGACCCTCTGATGGAGTACAGAATTCAGTGTCGACCCACCGTCCACGTCAATGTACAGGTTGACATGGAGCTTGCAATGTGCAGGTGGTATACTGTAGTTGTGTGAGTAGGTGAATGGGTTAATGATGTGGCGTGAATGAGTGGTATCACAATAGGCCAATATTGGCCTAAGTGTGCAATAGCAACCACCACTGAACTGCATTTTGAAGTTTGCTTGTTCCTCCTAGAACTGCTAGGATCAGATAATATGTGATCAATAATCTGTCGTGTGGAAGTTTGGATTCTCGAGCATTCAACTTATGCATTTATGATGGAGTAATTATTTTAAAATAATGTGGAAAAATAGTTTAATGATTTGATGATTGAGATCAATAATTTGATTTTTATAATCGTACAATAAGTGTGGCCAAAAATGATAAAAATGTTAAATGGCAAGTGGGCGGTGGTTTATATATACCAGTTATAAATAAATGTATGTCTTTAAAGTATGTAACAATATATTGGTTTTCTAACAAAGTAAAATTAAGGCCTCGATGACTCGACACATGGCAACACCACCACCCACACCTTCGAATATCACGTGCATTATGATATGCAGTTAGTTAGTTAGTTAAATTGAAATATTTGGTTTCAGATTTAAACAAAAATGTTCCCATAAGTATGATCCTGTCATTTCTCTGTTTGAAGAAAGGTAATACAACTTCAAGCTCACTCAACTTATATGTTAGCCTGTTGATATTAGCGTAACAAATATTTAGACAAAAGGAATTATTTGATTGCATATTAAAATTCAAGAAATGTTTGTTGTTGTTAAAGTTTGACTAAAAATTATTGTATCCATAGCTTAAATGAATATTATTTAATTTCCACGTCATAGAGATTAATACAAAATTTTCATCAGACATTGGGAGTATAACTTAGTTAGATTTTTGAAATTTTTTTGCAGAAAAAACACGTTTATTTCTAAGAAATGGTAAATTTTATTTTAATCAAAATATTTTCCATCGTTATCTATGACTTTCGACCATCTTTCTGGCAATTTATGAATTCCATCGAAAAAAATGGTTTGTCTTTTGATGCGATCCATTCGTCGAGTCATTTTTTGATTTCTTCGTGGTTTCTGAAGTGCTGTTCTGAAGCGATTTTCGACGCTTTACATTGATCGGGACAAACAGTAATCTGATGAGGCACAATCTGGTGAATAGGGAGCATGCGGTAGAATTTCCCATTTAAGTACTTCCAGCGTATTTTTAGATACTTGTTTTGCGACATGTGGTCGAGCATTGTTGTGCAGCAAAATCATTTTACGCTGTTTGTTGGCTGGAATCAGACGGTCTTCGTTCAATGCATGGTTCAAATCTATCAGTTGTTGTTGGTAACGTTCACCAGTAATAGTTTCGTTCGGTTTTAGCCGCTCACATAGTACGCCACTCCTTTCTGATTCCACCAAATGCACAACATAACCTTCCTTCCATGAATGTTTCGTTTTGCTGTGATGTGGATGGTTCGCCTGAATGAACCCATGATTTTTTGGAGATTGTTGTACTAGATCCATTTTTCATCGCCAGTCACAATTTGAGACAAAAAATGCATTCTTCGGTGTCTTATAGGCAAATTGGAAACCATTAAACGATTTTCAATGTTGGCTTCAGTCATGTGTTACCCATTTTCCTTCTTTTTGAATCATTTTCATAGCATGTAAACGTTTTCTTATGGCTGCTTGAGTGACATTTAACTGTTCTGCAAGTTTTTTTTCTATTTGAGCTGAGTTTTGGTTCAATAATGCTTCCAATTCTTCATCTTCAAATTTTTTTGGTTGACCAGAACGTTCTTTGTCACTGACATCAAAATCATCACTTTTGAATCGTGTAAACCAGTTTTCGCATGTCTGTTGAGTTGGTGGATGTTCACAATAAGTTTCTTGAAGCAAACAAAAACTTCAGCAGCGTTTTTCTTTTGGTTAAAGCAAAAAAATAATGCTTCCCGCAAATGCAGTTTTGTTGGTACGAAATTCGACATGTTTAAACGGGATTAAAAAATATGTTGTTTACGCTATCACGAACAATGACAAACTAAATTTTAATGTGGAATGTCAACACTTTAAAACGTCGTAGGTGTCATTGTAAAAGAATGTTTAGTACTAAAGTTACGCCGCCATCTCTTAAAAAATGCAAAAAACGAAGCTATACACGCAATAGTTTCATATGTAAAAATGCAATTGATATTGAAGTTATCCAATAATTCACCACTAAAGACTTGTTTTGAAGACTTAAGTCCTACAAAAGTATTAAATTAAAATTATAAATTCTTTTTCTATAATGCTAGCATGTTCTAACTTCACACTTTTTGATACTAGCTGTGTTCCAATGGGACAAATTTGCTACTCACAAGTACTTGCAAGTAGATAACCAATGGAACGAGCTAAAACTATGACAGAAGTAAAACATAACCTTTTTTGTGTACAAAGTTAGCTATGCGTATAATTTTGCTGTCGTCTTATTTTGGAAAATTAATTTTTTTTAACTAAAATCCACAATAAAATCTCAAAAATGAGTAAGAACTGGTTTTATAATGAAGGCAACGGTTTGATTATGATATACGCCGGCCGAAAAGAAAAATATGTCAAAAATCGCTTGGTATTTCACAGAAGTAAACAAAAAATATTGTTTGTCCTGACATTTCAACATAACCTACCCCTCACGCTTAAAGCCATCTATTAGAATTTTTTGAACCAAAATACATATCGTTAATTTTATGCGTAACTACTTTCAACATCTACACCACCATTTGAGCATGGGTAGCTGCGAGTAGATATAAGCACTTGTGAGTAGTTTGTTTTCTCCATTGGACTACAGCTACTACTGCGATGTTTATATATCATTTGTCTGAAACAAAAATTTGTTTCAGTTTCAGTTTGCGTAACATCCATCTGCCATCTTTTCTTTTCTGCTTACTAGATTGACATTGTGATATGTCTCTAATCTATTTCTATCATCAAATAATATTTTTTTCGATAATTGAATGAAATTAGGGAAATAGATATCGTTCAAATATGTATATTCTAGTAGGTTGTGAAAGCAATAGAAAAGAAATAATTGATAAAAGGAATATTCGTCAAATTAATGCAAGCAAAAAAAGACAAAAATTTCGATAACGTATCGAAAAGGGATGTTTTAATATACATCCAGAACATACAGAAAAGCCGAGTACTGGGGCCTATTCTGAACACAAATTTTATGATTTTATGGTATTATAGACATTAACCGATAAAAATATTATGATAGACCTGTCAAAATAAAATGATCGGTTAAGCTTTATTCCATGGAAACAATTTACTGTCAGTAAAATTAAAAGCGAGAAAAAAAATATAAATTTACTGGTTGTGTACGAAACCAAAAATGTTGTCACTAAAATTTTATTGAGAAAATAATTGTGATGGTAGACCTTTCAAAATGAAAATTATGTACAAATAACTTTTAAGAAGATTATCGCAGCTTAACTAATTTCATGTTAAAAATAATGAAATTAATTATTGAAATGTAAGCATATTTAATTTTATTTGAAACTTGTCATTCCATTTGTTCAAATGATAGTAACTTATAATGTAGTACAAATCTAGTAGGTTTCTGTTTTACTGTAAAACAGAAACCTATTAGATTTGTACTACATCATTTTATTTTAAAATATTAAATAAAATCACATAAATAAGAAGGAGGGTAATTACGTCAATTTTATAGGGCCATCTTCGATTGAATAATATATATTTACTATTCTTTTAATTCTTTTATTTACTCTCTCTCTCTCTCTCTGGCACTATATCCCATCAAGGGATTTGGCCGCCTCAAATGAGGTTTCATATTTTCATTTCGGATAATGAGTGATTAATTCATTGATCCTAAACCAGCCGTGAAATTTTTTTCCTTGTCACCACCGGGAATCGAACCCGGGACCTCCGGTCGCTGGAGCAAGCATGCTGACCATTTTGCCACCGGGGCGGTATTTACTACTGTTTTAAAATTATATGATTTTAATATAATTTTAAAACCGACCCACGTTGCTTTTTAAAAGGTAGTTTAACAAGTAAATAATAAAATAATTATTTAGCAAATTTAACGTGATTTAAAAGAGAGGAGAAATTAAGTTCAAAAGAGAGGAGAAATTTATTCGTTACGCACACCAAAATAAACATTTATAAGCATACACAAATATGCCTAAATTTACTTGTTTACTAATGTTTTTTCATCTTTTTCTATATTAAATCACAGTGTGACGTCTCCTTTAGCTAATATTATTACAAGGTTATTTAATTATGCAGTTTTATTTTATTAGTATTTTTAAAAGAAACAAACAACAAACGGAATTCCTTTATCCCTATATATATAGCTATGTACATATATGAGATTCGCATAGTACGAAAAGTATATGAGAAGTAAAAAAGTTTTATTTGTTTCTGATTCTTATGTTTCTTCTTGCTCGGTGTTGGTATTATTTCCTTTATTATCGTCTTTTGAACAAAAATTATTTTCTTGTATTTTTTGAACTTGAATTGAACCAAAATATTAATGTATGAGTGTTGATATTGTGTAGAAATATTCAACACATATAAAATATCGTTTTACAAATAAAACAAAGTAAAATGAATATACAAGCAGCAGCGCGCAAGCAGTTAAAGAAGTGGAAATACAAAAAAAAAGTTGTATGTTTTGTCTGACTGACACAAAAAAAATAAAAGAAAAGAAAAAGTACAAGAAAACACTAAGAAAGCAAGAAAACATATAAAAATTGAAAGTTTTTTCTGTTTGCTTCGCATTTTTTGAGAAAAATTATGAACCCAGTTTTTTAATTTTTGTTTTATTTTTTTACCCACTTATGTAAAAATCGGGATAGCTATTAGTTATCTCTATTTAATTTATACGTATGTATTTGTATTTGTACTGTTCTATAAGGTATATTTTTTTAAAAAATTTGTCTACTTACCATTGGTTGTTGCGGTTGATCTTTCATTGTTTGTGCTGTTAATACTGGGGTCACTTGTTGCTGTTGGGGTTGTTGTTGCTGCTGCTGTGATTGTTGTTGTTGTTGCTGCTGTTGCTGCTGATGTTGTTGTGTGGGTAGGGTAGGGGTTATTGTTGCATTCGTATTATTATTACTTCCACCACCTCCAACTACTCCTCCACCGCCAGCACCGACACCACTACCTAAATTGCTTACAATTGTAGTTGTTGGTACTGCCGTATTTGGTGATTGGTGCGGTAACGAGGCTGGCGCTGGACTTTCTACTGACGTCTGTTGTTGTGGTCTTGGTGATACTACTGCACCAAAATTTAACGCCTTACGACCGCGAAAACTCTATAAAAAAATTACAAAATAAATTGTTAATATTGTTAATTTTAATTAAAAAAAATAAATAAAATAAAACTTGTTTTCAATTAAAAGAGAAATTCCTTAAAATAAAAAAAATAATAATAAATTATGCGCGGCTCTGTTTGTGTTATAACTTAGAAAACTATAAACTATATTTTCTTAAAAAAATTTATTAGCTTTTTTTAACTTGTATAGATAGAGAAAGGAAATTTTATTTTTTGTTGATAAATTTATAGATAATTAAAAAATTGCATACAATAATTTTTTTTGTATTTTAGAACATAAATAAATTTAGACAGACTGACGGAACAAAAAAAAAGAGAAATTTGAAAATTACATTTTACAAAAAAAAAAATGGCATGAAAATTGTTAATTTATAACTTCGTGCTATTACTAAATACGGTGGTGGTCAAGATACATAATATTTAATTTTATTAGTGTGTGCCTGTGTGTAAAGTGGGTGGGCGAGTAGATATACAGACGCATTAACTTATGAAGCATAATAGCATTTGCCATTTTAACGATTTTTTAGCCAACTGTATTGCTTTTATGTTTTATGTAAGACAAGAAAAATTAAAACAATTAATTTAAAATAAATAACAAACTTTTATTAGCATATCTTGTTTCCTAACGGCTATATAATAATAATAATAATAGTAATAATTTTAATTATATTTTTTTTTAAATAAATAATTATTTGATATTTCTATTATATTACTACATATTATAATAACGGTGATGAAAATTAAGTGAGGGGTTTGAGCGATAACATTTTCAAAAATTAAAAAAAAATAAAGTAAAAAAATAAAAAAAAACGTACCTTCTATTTATGGAGAAAATATATTGTATCATCATTTATATACATTTTCCAATTTTTATATGTTTTGGTTGGTTGAAGAAGAAAATGTTGGAAAATATGAAAAGAAATAAATAAAATATTGTTGTTACATTTTTATATTAAATGTTAAAAAATTTTGTATTTCACGTTCACTAATTTAAATTTTAAATTTAGTGTAAGAATAAAAAAATATGCTTTTAAATTTTTGTGCAATATAAAAATCAAACACATTGATGTTCCAAGAAATGTATATTTTTAGCAAGAAACTTATAATATGGGAGGCTTTATGTGGGTGATCTCCAACCACAATTATAACCTAAAATTAAATATTCTTTATTTTAATTAAATTTTCAAATCTCTACATAGTTAATATTCATTTTTCTGTTCTAGTATATTTAAATGTATATATTTTTTGTATCAAAATAATTAATTACACCACCAACCGCAACGTAAATATACGGTGGAACCTACGTACGTACAATTGTTGCGTTTTTTTTGCTTTATCTTCATTTACCACATTCTCTTGTGGTCTACACTACATGTAGATAGAGACGATGTAATATTTATTTTTTCCCGTTTCGTATTATCATTAGGGCTCGACAACGATACTTAACCTTTCAACGCGCTTATCATAAGAAAACTATTATCTGATTGTAAATCAATATTGTTTTACAAATTTTTCAATCACCTGGCCTATAATTTTAAGGACACTTTTCAAAATGAAATTGTTCCAAAACTAGATATGTAGAATGTAAATTAGGGTATCATGCTAGCTATTAAAATACTTGGTATAGAATATAGTTGCTCTCTTACATCAAATGTTATAAAATGGCGTTTCTCCAATATACAGAACCTTGATTCAACTCAGATGGATTGAAATTAAATTAAAACTCCCAAATACGGGTTGGGAAAATCAAGAACGTTTCAAAAGTATAGATATCATATGCAATTCTAATTATACATATTCTGTTACTCCCATTTACAAGGAGTTTTAAAAATCAGTGAAACATGAATAAGAACCCAATGAAACTTGAAATTTAACTCTGATTGATTTTTCACCGATTTAAAAAAATACAACTCGTAATTGTATTGATCGAAAGATCAAATGGATCCTCAATTCTACTCCAGCTGCTAACAAGAATGTACTAGTATAATTAAGAAAATGAGTCAAACTAAACTTTAAAATATGTATTGTGAATCTACTAAGTGTAACATTTGAAAAGTGATGCTGATAATATAAAAATGATTTGCATATGAATTTAACGCCAAAATTAAAAGGAAGCATTGTGAACAAAACTATAGGCAAGCTTGACAATGAGAGTCGAATCTAACAAAAGTATGTATAATAGAATATGTCTATTATGTTCTACTAGTGTATCTTGAACATAAAATCCTAAGCACCTAAAAAGTATAAAAAGTATTTTTACTGTGCATAGTTAGCAAAACATGTACAAATAAAAACTAATGAGAATCTAGGTAGGCATAAAAGCTATAAAACACTTATCAGAAATACCTAATTAATCCGTTTATATTAGCTGTGTTCCAATGGGACAAATTTGCTACTCACAAGTACTTGCAAGTAGATAACCAATGGAACGAGCTAAAACTATGACAGAAGTACAACATAACCTTTTTTGTGTACAAAGTTAGCTATGAGTATAATTTTGCTGTCGTCTTATTTTGTAAAATTATTATTTTTTAACTAAAATCCACAATAAAATCTCAAAAATGAGTAAGAAATGGTTTTATAATGAAGGCAACGGTTTGATTATGATATACGCCGGCCGAAAAGAAGAATATGTCAAAGTCGCTTGGTATTTCACAGAAGTAAACAAAAAATATTGTTTGTGCTGACATTTCAACATAGCCTACCCCTCACAAAGCCATCTATTAGAATTTTTTGAACCAAAATACCTACCGTTAATTTTATGCGTAACTACTTTCAACATCTACACCACCATTTGAGCATGGGCAGCTGCGAGTAGATACAAGTACTTGTGAGTAGTTTGCTTTCTCCATTGGAACACAGCTATTGAGATATATTACATCGTCATATTTAGAGGTACAACTTCATAGTTAAGCTACACTATATGGGACTTATACTGGATAGGTAGTTAACATGATGTAAACGCTAGTTATCTAAATTAGGTTGGTTAACTTGGTTGGGAATCGTTTATGAGGAAAATATGAAATGCGATGAGAGCATAAGCAATACTTTTAGTATTATTCAATAGATGGTGCACGTAAATCTTTTTATGTGACCCAAATGTGACTATACAGTCCACTAAATTTTTTCACAATGTAAACTACCTCATTTTGTTTTGTCATGTCTCTAAAAGTTCTTGTATTTAGTTATAGTAAACAGGAAGTTCCAAATTTATCTTGTAAATTACGACAAAATTAGCTAAAATCATGTCATGTGTGAAAGCAGGAATGTCATGTGTGAAAACTAATGACTCACGCATGACTGTCTCGCATGATATGTATGTATATAGAATATTATCAGAGAACGGTACCAATATTCATGCCTTAGATGATTAGAATATGATCCTACATAGATGAATCATATACATATGTATGATGACAGGTCAAAAATGACTATTATGTGACTGGCAATTAGTGACGATGATAGGACAGTTCATAAGTGACTTGTCTTAGATTGTTCATTAATAATAAAACATAGTTTATTACTCAAATTTTTTTATTTAAATGAAAAATAATATTTATAATTTATTTGATTCTAAAAGAAATTGTGTATATTAAAATCATGAAATTAAGTATTAAAAAAGCTGCGAGAGCCACGTTAGAAAATATAGCAGCCATTTTTGTGAAATTGGTTCGGCATATGTCAGATAGTTAATTATCGCCCGATAGATGTATCCGAAGCAGACAATTTTTTATGTCAAAACATATATTTAGCGCGCTAGGTTTACATATAATTAATTTATTTAACTCTAAACTAAGATTTTTCATTCAACTTTAATGTTAAAAATCGATAAAAAAAATTTTTGCTCTACCTATTTGTCGGGAACGCTATTCATTTCAATGAGAAATTCGAAAAGGATTTTATTTTGTAAGCCCCTGAAACCATTAGAAACTTAATCTTACAATAAAAGTTTAAAACGTATAGTAAAATGAATTCTGTTTTATAACGTCATGTCAAAATAAATGTTAATTAGTACATTAATAATAATAAAACACGGAATAATAAAACACGGCTATTATATCAATTATATAAATAAATATTTAGTTGTCAATTGGGGAACTAATGTTTAAAGTTGAACAATTTAATTGGTTAAAATGCCACATAAAAAGTTGGAAAGTTACATATTTATTTTTGGTAATTTTTTTAAACTTTTTATCTGTTTCAATTTCTTGAAATTATTCGAAATTTATATGAATGCGTATTTTACGTTATTGTAAACCAGCCAAATTAAAAAATTGAAAATATGTAAAATTAATAATATTTCAAAATAAATCTTTCAATTACGGTCAGTCATTTTCGAGTCAGACTATTTTTGGCCAACCAAATGCTTCTTTTGAAGCAGATAATAAGTTTGATATTTTTATTCACCTAAATTTTTTTACTCTATAATTTTTATGCGCTTTTTTAACCAAAGCACTCTGAGAAAAAAAATATTTTCAACCACATCTGACAAAAGGTCAACTTGAAATAAATTGCGTATTTTCATGTTTTTTTTTTAATAAGCCATATTAAAGCAGAACAATCGAGTACATGTCACAAAAAATTCTTATAAAATGATTTAAGGCGATGGTTTGTATATAAATTTTGTCTGACAGACGTAAATAATAATCGGTCTGTTTGGTTGAAGGTCGGCCATATCTTTTCGTACGACAAAACTTAAAAAATCTACTTGTTAAAGCATATCCGTGCTGAATAAATCCGAAAATTTCTAGCCAGTATTTTCAAAAATACACACATTTAGTAGTAAAAGCAGTGCATTTAGTAGCAAAAAAATAAAGTATTAGTAATCATGAAAAATTGAACCATTCGTGTGTCTGTGTGTGCGCGAGCGTGTGTGTGTGTTTGGGAGCCGTGCAAACTAAATGCTTCTGCGCTCTTTAGCTCTCTATAGCCTAGACGAATTTATTAATCGGGGTACAACTTCATAGTTAAGCTTTTTCTATAAAAGATGGGGAGGCGGATTCCAATTATTTTTGACCGTGAAAAACAAAATGATTTTAAATTAAATTTAAAACAAAATTAATTCAGATCATCTTTTAACGCCGTTTTTGGGTGTCAACTTGTATTTTTTTATGAATTAAAATAATTTACTTATGATTTATGAATTAAAATAATTTAATAATTTTTTTATTATAATTTTTTCATTTATTTATGAATTAAAATAATTTAATTTAGAATTGAACGTATTATATTTATTTCATTTATTACTTGTATAAAATGTTTTAATTTTTGTAATATTTGTAGTGTGGTACTTTTTCTAACAATATCCAACGTGCAGAAAAGGATGTCTTTCGCATGTTTCGCAAAAGAAAACAGTTGTCTGTCTTTCGCCCTTAGCTTTTCTATTTGAACAGACCATACAATCGTTATGTTCATTTTCCGAATGTGGTACTAGCTATTACTTACTGTGTTACAATTGTACGCACCCCTTTCGTAAAATTCTGCTACTGAATGCACATCATCTTACATAAATCATACACAAAAAATATTTATCTCTTTCGAGTTAAAGAAATAATTTCTTTTCATTTTATTTATTCGAAATTTACATACACAATTGTGTATACGAGTCGGGCAAGGGTTAAAAAAAACAAACACAAACTGTTTACAATTTGTTGCAGTTTTTAGTGTTACCCTCTATAAACTGGTATGCGAGTTTAGAGTCAATTAGTATTGTCACTTCAAGCGTGACATACGAGTGCAAAAGGTTAAGTTCTATTGGAAATGAGTTTTGATAAAAAAACATAATTTATCAAAATTTTATATGTCATATATTCATACGTCTAAATATAGTCCAGTGGCACTATTTTGGTTATTCCCCGGGAATAGGGAATTGGGGAAAGAATTTATATGAAATTTTTATTTAAACATTTTTTTCTGGCATGCTTAGGTAAAAAGTTAGTGTTAAACCCCCTACACACGATCTGATTTGGTCAGGCGGTCGGGCTGATTTGATCAGATCAGATGTAAAATCAGGTCGTGTGTAGGTATGTCGTATGACAATTTGCTGTCGGGTGATGTCAGGTGGAAATTCCATCCGACCGTCATCCAACCATACAACCGCCTGACCAAATCAGGTCGTGTGTAGCGTTGTTGGATGGTTGGTTAAAAATAACAATATATTTTAATAATAAATAATTAAATTTTAACGATATAATACATATTTAGTAAATTTTTATTTAACTGTTATATAATATTGAAATAATAAATAATTTTTTTGTTCAAAATTTGAATTCCATAAACATATGACATCCCACAAACGTCAAAATTTTATCATTTGTACTCAACGCAAGCAAAAGTATAAATGAATATCAGGTAGTTTGTTGGATCGTGTGGATGCAATACCTGATTTGGTCGGACTGACCGTCGGCCCGACAAGTCAGATCGTGTGTAGGGGGTATTACTTTTTTTTAAACAAAATTAAATGGGCAATAATTTTCCCTGCCAATTTAGATATGGAAAAATTATTCCCAATTTATAAATATTTACATCAAACTTTTATCCTTAGTAGGCAGAAAAAAAAATATTTGAACAGAAATTACATATAAATTCTTTCCCCAGTTCCCTATTCCCGGGGAACTACCAGAATAGTGCCACAGGCGGATTAACTATTCGGAATGAAACCTCACACTTAAACTTTTTCCATTAAGGGAGAGACGTTTGCAAAGTTTGGTGGAAATCTCTTTATCGGAAGTGGTCGCTATGGGAGCCTTTTCAATTTTTTGCAATGTTTTTCAACATCATTTTTAGCATTTACAAAAAAACTACATATGTAATTAAAAGATTAAAATAAATTTAAGGATTAAATTTTCAACAAACAAGGGTTGATCTTGTAGGTTTTCTGCAATTTAAGCAGGAATGCAAATTTTTGATTATTCAAAACAGGTTTGACCAAAAGCCCGGTAACTTTAATTTTTCACTTTAGAAATCAAGTGTGGTGTATTCGAGCATGGGTAAAAGAAGCCGGATGCTAGCCACAACATATTTACCCCTCCATTTTTTTCAATGAGATAATTTGACACTGAGCAAACTGGTTATAGTTTGCAACATTAAATACGATTGTTGTTTCAAGAATATGTCATTATAATTCCGATTAAATATGGCCTTTGGGTTCTCTATAAAATGTATGCCATTTCATTTGTTCAAATTTTTAGTGTTCCCAAGTTTTTGCTTTCGAGATTGGTTAGTTCAGAAATCAGCCTTCACATAGTTTCGCTTTTTGACTCCATTTATTATAAATTATACCAAATTTCTACAAGCAATGATCATTTATAAGTTTTTTGTTTGTAACGAACGTTTGAACGGTCAATACACATAAGTTTACGGTAAAGCTGCCGAAACCTCGAACCGAGGAAGCCAAGTGCGAATTTATTTATCGAACTTCCAAGAAGTGGAATTTACTAAACGGTTTCAAATTTCCGTTGGACTATAAAATGCACAAATTTGCTCTGACGAGGAGCTTGAACAGTCTAAAAGTCCGCCCCTGCATCCAATTAATATAAAACGTAAACAAAAATCATAGGTATATAAACATGCTATCATATCTTTACAAACATGTGCCCATCGGGTTAGATGGTGTAGGGTTGGTGGTAGTGCATGCATCAGCTTTATACAGCTTACGATGAAATGACCCCTGGATGCAATTATTTAATTATTCTAGACGTTTACGACTGAGGACTATAGATACATATGATGACATTTATATATCATATATCTAATTAGAACTAGCACGCATTAATAAATTAACAAATCCTAAAATTAATTATTAATAAAAACTAGTTTTATTTTTGAATTTTAAATGTATATTTTTCTTCCTTATAGTGATAATTTTGTAAATTTAATTGTTAAAAATCGATTTTGGTTTGATCCTTTTTCAGCTCAACAATAACTATTCTAAACTGAATTATTGACTTTACAAAATTATCACTATAAGGAAGTAAAAAAATATTTAAAATTAAAAAAAAAATAAAACTAGTTTTTACAACAAATGTTAATAACAAATCCTATTTACAGAAAACATGTATATATGTGTAAATAATTAACAAATCGTATATAAGATATTACCAAAGTAGCTAGATATTGGTAATGATTGCTGTGTCGTTAATGTAACTAACTAACACTTTCCTTAAATAACCTTTAATTTGAGGATGCAGGCAGAGCCTGGAACCGCATAATTCTGGAGTACGGTTCTGGAGTATGCTTTTGGTATTGAATTAGGTTACTCCATGAATGCAATACATTTTTACATTGAGGTGAACATTTTTCACAACGGCCAACTTACAACTTTATTCAATCCCACTAGTGTCGCCAAGATTAGAATTACTTATCGGAAACTCAACTCAACTCTGTTTCCATGAACACTAACTCAAACTCAGGTCACTTTCAACTCTGCATGGAAACAATTGCCATGTTTCTTAGCACACATTGATCCGGATCAGTTCAAATTTTATATGGAAAACCTGATCCAAATTTTGTGTTAGATCACAAATTTAGGTTTAGAAGCTAGTAAGCGCGTGTTTGTTGTTTCATGAAACATGAACTGAACCGGATCAGCATCATAAAACACAGCTAATATATGATGGTGTACAACATCCTTCCCATATTTTTGTTTATTTGTTAAATCCATCAAAGGAGAAGTAAGCTTTCATTTTTGTTTCAAATTTGCTTGCTCATTTTTGAAATGTTTATTTGTGATCATTGTTAATTTCTGCTGGCTACTTTTGAGATTAAAAAATGAAATTTAAATATTTCGAAACACAATCGAAATATAGTAAAGGCCGAACCATGCACAAATAATTTTACAGAAAAATATGATTGCGAAGACGTGACAACATAGAACACCGCATGTAGGTTATAAACGGTTACAGAAGACTTTTACCATTATACGCTTATTCATAACATGATCAATAGTTATTATATTGATCATGTTATGAATACGCGTATAAGCTGAAAATGGCGTGCGAAGAAATTTATAATGAAAATTGTATTAAATATAAATAAATAAAACCATTTACGTTCATTAAAGAAGATCATGCCATTCCGCCATTTCACACTTTGATTCTTTCGTCGTGATTCTTTCTTCGTTTACTTATAGTGAAATTTTACATTAATGCAGGGAAAAATGTTTTCTACTCCTGAATGTTGTAATTTGTTACGTTTGGTAACTTTCACTACGTATGTACGGCAAGTCAAAGGCACATAAAAGGCTAACATAGGCCTCTATTATAGCAAAAACTCCACATAAAAAAACAATGAATCTCAATCAAAGTATCTCAAGTAATTTCGAAGCAATTCAGTCAATCGCATTTTAACGTAAAGTGACTGACATTTGAAGGAATATTTTAGAAGTAGGGTCAAAAGTGACCAACTACTCAAAAAGCTAGTTTTTATGTAACATAAACTTCATAGTTGACTATAATGTAAAATGTTGAATTAGTTTACAATTAATGTGACAAATGATGAAATAATAATAAAATGCCACGAGGTTCTTTCTCATATAAACAAATATTTCCTTTCGCTCGCATAGAAAGTGGCGCTAACTACTCTACGAATTACTCTTCCAAGTGCAATGTTATATTTGTAGGTTTCAAATGCGGATTCTATAATCGTAGTCAATATCTTAACATTCGAAATTATTTTGTCAACTCATCTTGCAGTGCGAGCATCAAAGTACTTTGTCGCCCGTCCCTTATAGATCAGCGTAAAAGTAAATTGTTCACTTGAATAAACAAAACATTGGAAAACAGTCGCTTTTCGATTTTAATTCGTCCACAAAAGCCTAATTTCCACGGTGTCACGGTAGTCGTAGAAAACATATTAGTTTATTCATAACAATGGCTGGTTACTCGCCGCCTGATATCATGGTACCGCAAAAAATTAAATTAAACTAATGCTCATTACTACGACGGTTGTTTGAAAAGTTTCCAGCATCAACATGAAGATGGCGGCACTCGTCAACAAAACTGGTCAAGTTGGCAGTGTGCTTGCGCATGCGTTGAAAAGTACTCACCAAAATATCAGCCATTTTGTCCGCGTAATTGTTGTTTAACAATCGTTTGAGTGAGTCGATGTGAGTGTTTTTGTGAAAATAGCAAAAATCGAGTATGGAGCTGTCATTAAATATTTATTTTTGAAAGGCAATACGTCTACGCAAATCAAAGACGAGTTGGACGCTGTGTACGGATTACTCCATCATTTACCACCGTGAAGTTGTGAAGTTTTGGGCAGCTCAATTTAAACGTGGCCCTACTAGCATAGGATCATGAACGTTCGAGATGTTAAAAAAAGCAACCACTCAAGTTCGCCAAATAATGCTAAACAACCGCCGAATTAAAGTTAGGGAAATAGAAGAGGCTATGAATATGTCCAAAGAACATATTTGTCACATATTGAATCAAAATTTAGGTATAAGAAAGCTGGCTGGCCCGGGTGTCCCACTTTGGACCAGAAACGTGTCCGAATAAACATTTCCGGAGCGTTGGCGCATTTTAGACGCTAAAACTTTGTTGATAAAACTTTGATACACCATTACTCTCAAGCATTAAAAATACAGTAATAAACAGTGGAGTGTCAAAGAGGAATCGGATTCAGAAAAAAATCAAAAGCTGTTCCTTCAGCTGCATACTATGCATCATTACTTGACAAGCTGAAGGCAGAAATTGCGGAAAAACGGCCACAAAGAAAATGCGCCGTCTCACCAGCGGATGCCATGGGGAAAATTCAAAAATTACAGCTAAAAGTTGCACTCGGAGGACAGAGATTTTAAGATGCCAAGTTCTATTTGGACGAGTTGAAGAAATGGGAGCGTCGCTGGGAGAAGTGTAAAGACTTACAAGGATGTAGAGCAATAAAAATAAATTTGAAGAAAAATATCTTGAATCTTTGTTAGGTCGAAAACTAGTAATACCACCCTCGTACTCACACCCCATAAAAACTAAAAATGTTTTGGGTTTTTATCATCGCAAGACCGGTCAAGTAAATCAATGATAAGATGCTTAAGTATTTTTAGATTACCGTCCACCAATCATTTTTATGCAACTCGTTAAGGGTTAATTGGTTTTTTTGCCAGAAAATGTTGGTATTCTTTATTGGAATATGCACTAAAAGAAAACGTTTGATATGTAGAATTCTTTTTGTGCAATGCATTTTACATTTTATTGGAGATAAGAATACGGTTTTGTTTTATAGTCGCTACCGTACCAGAGAAAAACTAACAAGTTTAAACTTTTTATGTATTTTTGTAAATTGTCTTTTCCAATTCGTGTTGGTCGGGATTTTAAGAGCGCAGCTATATCCAGCGCTCTTAATATGCCCAGAAACGCTGAATTTTGTTTGCAACAATTGACAACATAAAGTTTTTAATATTTATTATAAAAATACCTTAAAAATAAAAGAACGAACGACTGACAACAAGTTTGGAACTAGATCAGTATCTGCCATTAGCATCAAGCAATTTCTTTCTAAATTATGAAATCCTTTCTAAATTTTTCTTTCTAAATTATGAAAACTCAGTATAATTGCGATAAATTTGAAGGAAACTTAATGTAAATTTATTGCATTGGCTGCCATTTTTGTGATCTGAGAGCAAAATTTTGTTTATTTGAATTTTTGACTTACAAATGGAAAATTTGTGAGAATCACAACAATCACTTTCGAACGGATGAGATTATTGATTTTGAAAAAATCAGTCTTCTCATCAGGTTGCGACGACTGTATGTTTACATTGGAATACCATGTAGTTGCAGTATTAGCGAATTACTGCTTAGCCTACGAAATTCGATTCTTTCAAATTTTTCATCTATGTTTCATTTCTCAAAATAGACCAATGCACGGAACAATCACAATAAAATCATTACAATCGAAATAACAAAGTTTGTTTATTTATTTGTTTATTATCAAAAAATCCACTAAAAACCAAAACGTTTCATTTTTAGCAAGAGCTGCTCGTTCATAATGATGCGTGCAGTTTGAAGTAGACCAGATATTTTGTCGTTTATTAATACAATGCAGTTTTGATAAAGCCAGGTTTACGAATTTTACAAGCAGCTTACAGAATGTTGCAGCAAAACCTTCGGCGGTTCATAGAGGCCTCGGTTAGTTATAATTTTATACACAAGAGCTACGCCAAAGCTCAAACACTCGTTTCCTGAGTTTTTCTGCCACCATATAAATTCCACTCAAGACCATGTAGTGTTGAGTAGTTTACAGTATTGCACCTCTTCCATAGCATTATCTCATTATTTTTATTTGCGAATCAATATAAATTGTTGTTCCATATTGATAATAAATTTAATTTTTTTTATTTTGTAATGAATTATGTGTGAGTTACGAATGACAAAGCGCTAATAATGTGTAGAAACATTTGCGTGGACACAATATGTTATAAATACGGCAACGTTCAAGTAAAAGCAAAGTAGGATTTTGAGAAATTCAGTGATTCTCCAACCTCTTGACGCCTCTAAGTAAAAGTCGGCGTCTTACTTTAATCAAAAACGTTATTTATGTATGTTTGTGTCTACTTCCTGGTTTAATCAAAACATCTATTAGCCTTCGGGCTTAGGAAACAAGAAATAGTGGTTCTGCCCATGAAGTATTGCACAGTATTCGATTTTATTTATACAAAAGCACCGACTCAAACGCCATCTACATAATAAGACCCAACAATTTTGAACAACCTTAATATTCAGAACATATGTAATCATTTTAATTCTTCTAAAATGTTGTTTATAAGTAATCTTATCAAAATAATCCAATCCACTTTTGCAAAGAGTTCGTTGTAATTCTATAAGAAAGGTGTCCTATAAACCTTTTCTTGCAAAACTAACCCCTAAAAAACCATGAGTCTCAGACACCCTGTACATAATATAATATAAAATCTAAAATTAATTATAATTTTATTTTTATAAATATACATTCTTTACCATTTTTTTAATATAATAAAAATAAATTATAAATTTTCATTTTTTCTGCTACATATGCTCTCTCCTTGCCTTGAAACAATAAATAACCTCCTCGAAAAATATATATAAAAAAAACGAAGCAAAAATGAATGGGATGGTGAAAAAAATGGTACACAAAAGGAACAAAAAATAAATGAATAATGCAGGGTGTGGTAGAGAAAATTATTATTTCATGAAAATTTTCTTCATTTTTTGTATATGTATTCATTTTTATATATTTTATGTTATATATAGTTAGGTGCATATATGTATGTGAGTGGGAGTTTGAGAAGTTTTTGTATTAAATTATTTATGGAAGAAATTTTACTTTTTTGATATTAAGACTACTGCTCTTTATATACGATTAATATTAAATTATTCTACAGCCTACTAGTACTAATTATAATATAAATAGTCACGTGAAAAGTCACACGTGGTTCACATTACTACAGCCCAAAAATTTTAAAATCTTGAAAAAAGAAAAGAAAATCGATTTTCTGAAAAATACAAATCATTTCTTAGGTCATCACCAACACATAAACAACAGGAATCTTTTATAAATTTGGTAAAATTGTCTAAAAATACATTAGATGCGTAATATAAGTTTAATTACTCCACGTGTTTTTTTTTATATTTGTGTACTAATAATATAAAACTAAGATTATACATTTTTTATGTGTTATACCCGTCTTATGCTCATGATTTTACCCTGACTCTAACACATCTATAGTCAAGTAGTATACGATAAAACCAAAACAAAACAAAAAATACATATAGTATATAAGAAATGTACAGAAAACTTTAAGATACAAATTACATATTTTAAAAATATATCTAGCTATATACTCGTATATATATGTATATAAGAAAATATTATTATTATGATTTTTTGTCGTCGTTTCGATAAAAAAAAATTATATACATATATACAAAAATAAATTAAGATAAAAAAAATTACAAAATTTATTTAATGACGAAGAAATAATAAGAATTTTGTTTTTTATTATTATTATTTCGTAAAGAAGGAGCAGAAACAAGAAAGACGAAATATAAAAAGTTGAATGTATATAAGAAAAATAATAATAATAAAATGAAAAAGAAGGATTGTGTGTACAAACATTTATATATATATATATATATATATATATATATATATATATATATATATATATATATATATATATATATATATATATATATATATATATATATATATATATATAATATATATATATATATATATATATATATATATATATATATATATATATATATATATATATATATATATATATATATATATATAATAT